>CP139502.1:125576477-126231872 GCA_021014915.2 Artemisia tridentata subsp. tridentata | reverse complement strand
GATAGAAGAAAGGTTCCCGTTTGAGAGGTTTGGTGAGGATATCGGCAATGTTTTATTCCGTTGGAAACTTTCCGATGGAGATATTTCCCTTTTGTACATTATCCCTAAGAAAGTGGTGACGAATTTCTATGTGCTTTGTGCGAGAATGTTACACGGGGTTCTTACTTAAATCAATGGCTCCTTTATTGTCACACATGATTGGGATATCATCAAGTGTGATGCCATAGTCTACGAGAGCTTGTTTCATCTATAGTGCTTGTTGACATGCATTTCCAGCGCTTACATATTCGGATTCGATTGTGGAGATAGCTAGTGCCGCTTGTTTCTTGGAGAACCAAGAAGTTAAGCAACAACCCGTGAAGGTACAAATGTCACTAGTGCTTTTTCGATCCACATAATCTCCCGCATGATCAGAGTCGGCATATACTATGGTTTCTATGCCTGTCCCCTTAGGATACCATAATCCTAAGTGCCTAGTGCCTTTAATGTATCAGAAGATACGCTTAACCGCTTCAAGGTGAGAAGTTTTGGGATCTTCTTGGAAGCTAGCACAAAGGCAGACACTAAACATGATATCGGGCCTACTTGCCATTAGGTATAATAAACTTCCTATCATACCTCTATACTCAGTACTATCTACGGATTCACCCTCTTCATCTTTGGTGAGCTTTGTGTCCGTAGCCATTGGAGTTTTCATAGGTTTAGTATCTTCTAGTCCAAATTTATTAAGCATTTCTTTGATGTACTTAGATTGATTAAAGAATATTCCATCTTCTAATTGTTTTATTTGGAGTCCAAGGAAGAAGTTAAGTTCGCCCATCATACTCATTTCAAACTCGTCATGCATGATTTTAGAGAATTTATCACACATATCTTGACAAGTTGATCCAAATATAGTGTCGTCGACATATATTTGGATGATGATGATGTTTGATTCTTTCTTCTTAGTGAAAAGAGTGTTATCTACCATTCCCATTGAGTATTCATGTTTAAGAAGAAAAGCTTTTAACCTATCATACCAAGCTTTAGGAGCTTGCTTAAGACCATACAAAGCTTTCTTGAGTTTATAAACATGCTCGGGTTTCTCGAAGTCAATGAATCCTGGAGGTTGTGCTACATATACCTCCTCATTGATGAAACCGTTTAGGAATGCACTTTTCACATCCATTTGGAACAACTTAAAGTCTAACGCACAAGCATAGGCAAATAATATCCCAATGGACTCTAGTCTAGCTACGGGTGCATAGGTTTCGTCATAATTAATTACCTCTTGTTGATTATAGCCTTGTGCCACTAACCTTGCTTTATTCCTGGATACAATTCCGTTCTCGTCTAATTTTTTCCTAAATACCCATTTGGTTCCTATTATGGTCACGCACTTAGGTCTTGGTACTAACTCCCAAACATCATTTGACTTAAATTGATTTAATTCCTCTTGCATTGCGACGATCCAACTTTCATCTTTCAATGCTTCGTTGATGTTCTTAGGTTCTATGATTGAGACAAAGCAAAAGAAATTGCTTTTGTCTTGAGCATGTGATCTAAGGGTTCTTTGATTTAAATTTCCAATGACGTTGTCTAAGGGATGATTTCTAGATTCTTTAATGTTGGTGGTTTCATCTATTTCTATGGTTTCATTCACCTTATTGATCTCTAGATTTTTCATGTTATCTACAATGGTGTTTTCTTCATTTAATCATCATCTACCAAGGTGATGTTTTAGGTGGGGGAGGACTCTCATTGAATGTCATGTTAAGTGATTCTTCAACGACTATTGTTTCCTTATTGAGTACTACATAGGCTTTACTATTTTATGAATATCCTAGGAATATACCTTCATAAGACTTCGGGTCAAATTTGGTGAGATAGTCTTTGGTGTTTAGAATGAAGCATTTACTTCCAAACAATCTGAAGTAATCTAGAGTAGGTTTGCTACCTCTCAAGATTTCGTATGCGGTTTTTCCTAGGATTGGCCTAATGAGAATTCTATTAAGAATATATGTGGAGGTGTCTACGGCGTTACACCCGAATTTTTGAGGGATGGATTATTCGTTTAGCATTGTTCTACTAATTTCTTGTAGAGTTCTATTTTTCCTTTCAACTACCCCATTTGATTGTGGAGTGCGTGGAGCTGAGAAATTGTGAGTAATACCATTAACATCACAATAGACTCCAAATTGCACTTCATTATCAAATTCTCTACCATGGTCTGTCCTAATGCAAACTATGGGACAACCTAGTTGATTTTGGATTTTCTTGCTAAATGTTTTAAACTGCTCGAAGGCTTCGGTCTTGTTCTTAAGAAATCTAGTCCAAGTTTACATAGAGTAATCGTCCACTATTACTAAGGTGTAAAGATTTCCTCCGTAGCTCCGTACGACGGAAGGACCGAAAAGATCTATGTGAAGGAGTTCTAGACATCTAGAGGTTGAGACTATATGCTTAGGTTTATGGCTAGAGTGAGCTTGTTTTCCAACTTTACAAGCATCACAAAAATGTTGGTCGAACTTAAGTTTAGAAAGATTTCTAATTAAATCCTTAGAAACTAATGATTGCAACAAACGCATATTTGCGTGACCTAATCTTCTATGCCATAAAGTAGAGTTATCGCTAACCGTAGTTAAACATATATTGTTACTAGGTTTATTACTTATCTTCATGACATATAGATCACCTTTCCTAATACCCTTGGGAATGACTTTTTCATACTTTATGATTTCACTACCATCTTCGGAAAAGATTACCTTATACTTATTGTCACATATTTGATTAATACTTAAGAGATTAAAACCTAAGTTATCTACATGTTCAACATTAGTGATAGTAAGGGAGTTATGAGTGATCGTACCTTTTCCGATGATATTACTTTTGAGTTTACTACCAAAAGTGACATTACCTCCATTGCATGATTGATATGATGAGAATAGCTTACGATTTCCCGTCATGTGATTAGTGCATCCACTATCTTTGATCCATTCATCGGGCTACAAGTTAATTCCCAAGCATATCTAATGATAACATAGACAAACTCAAACATATGGTCCCCAATATCTCATGGGTCCAAAGTTGTTAGCATTAAACATCCCAAGCATTTGTTGCATTTGACTAGGATGTTGACATGGTGAGTAGAAACCTATAGGTAGAAAATTATTCTTCCATGCTGGGGGATACATGTTCGGATAATTTTGTTTTCTAGGTTGTCTTGGTCTAGTTTGTCTTCGGGTAATATTTATTTTCCTAGGTGGTGGAGTTTTTGATCTAGTCGTTGTTTTGTTAAATCCTATTATAGGTTTTTGTAGTGGTTTATAGAAGCGTTTAACTTCTCTTATACTAGCAATAGGTACTTCAGTGTTCATTACAGTTAAGTGTTTTGGTGCAGGACCTAATACAGATTTTGGAAAAGTCACAGACTTATCTACTGTGGGCGATCCTTTAAATAATTGACGGTCCTTTAAAGTTGCGGGACCGTCTGGTGCATTTTGGGGACCGTCACCAGTAGTCTCGACTGCCTGAGATTTCACAAATTTGGTTTGTTTTGTACCACTTGTTGATGCTTCAGAAAAATCATAGCCTATACCGGTTTTATTATCGGAAAACATTTGAGCATCTATCATTCGTTTAAGAGAATGAGTACTCTTTTTAAATTTGTTTAGTTTTGAGTCTTCCTCCTTGAGTCCCTCATTTTCGATTTCAAAAATTTGAGGGGATCTAAATACACACCTTGTGTTAGAGATACTTTGAGTAATACTAACTAGTACGCGGAGTTTACTAGCTAATACTTAGAAGATATTGTGTATTGTATATATGAATGGAACAATGATTATGTAAGTGTATGAACAAGAGACAATGATTAACTTCAAAACGATTCAATATTATTATCAATAATACGAGTGATCTTCAACAATCACTAGGGTTACAAAACCTTGAATCTTAACAAAACAACTATGTTGTTCTCTATCAAAAACCTAACCTAGGATCTCCTTTTATAGAACAAGGAGCCTGATGAACTCAAATAAGTACATTTTATTATCATCATTTATCCTATTTATTTGACTTGTTTTATTATATTATCTATGAGAATCGATACATTAATGTTTACTTTAGTAATTCTCAGGTAAAAACAAGCATTATGTGAAACTTGGCGATTTTGGACTAATTATGGAGCAAAACAAGCGAGATGTTAAAAGTCTACTGAAATCCAGAAGATGCGCCGTATCTCACTCAACAGATACGACGAAATATCATACTTAGATGAATTCGAAGACCATTGCCTGACTTTGAAGAATGCGCCGCATGCAATTCTGTCATGCGCCGCATATGAAACTTTGGTCAAAGAAGAAGATCAAGCTCGTTCTACTCCAGATACGCCGCATTATACTTCTAACATACGGCGTATCACTATCAAGATTTCACCAGTTATAATCCAAGACAGCTAAAGTACATGCGCCGCATACAAAGATCAAGTTACGCCACATCTGAAGACGGTGTATGAATATTCCTGAATATATTAATCTTGGACCCCACGCGAAGTTAAGTCAATGCGCCGCATCTATCAACTCAATGCGCCGCATAGATCACTCAGACAGAAACTATAAATACCCCAAGGTCAGACGAATTTGAGAGTCTTGGACAGAGGAAAGATATAACCCTAGAGCCGAATTCAGACGACCAAGCAGCACAAGACACACCTCAAACAAAGATACAAGAGTTGTAAGAAGGTCCTGCATGTATTCAATTCATTAAGTAGTTTTGTTTTTATTGTTTTAGTACACTTTAATTCATCAGGATTGATGGGCTTGTGTCATGTGACTACGGAAGATCATGCACTCCCCTTAATATTGCTTTCCCATTAATTAAAGTTTATATGTTGATGTCTTTGGTGACTTTTATTAGTGCATTGATAACCTCTGTGTCTAGCTGAGTCTTGCTTGGGTCGCCATGCCCCTTCCTCGCCTATTTATTCTAGCGTCTCTAGAAAAGTAGGATAGACATAAGTAATCATTAAGGGTTTACTCGCCGATAAGATTAGAGCCAACGAGAAATGTTTAATTATATACACTTCATATAAAACTAGCAATAAAACAAGTGACAAGCTACTTAATTATCAGGACAAGTCTTCTTATTGTCTCGAGTATCTATCTGTGTACGTGTGTGCTAATCGCTGATTCGTGCTCATTAGTTAGTTTTCTATTTAATTATAACCAAACCGTGCCAGTCTCTCAGGCTGAACCCCCTTGCGTTAGATTAGGTTGTATAGCTAACTTAGGATATTAAAATACTGATTAGAATAACTAGATAATACGTTCCACTCTTAGTGATCGACAATCTACTTACCATTATATTCATACTGACCGGGTACACTGCTCGTTAAGTGTGTGTGTTATTGATAAGTCGGCTAAATATAAATTTAAAACTTGAGTAGGCATTAATACTGCTAAACCGCAACGACACATCACGCTCCATCAAGTTTTTGGCGCCGCTGCCGGGGAGTAAATTGTTATTATCTGTTAATTTAATTTAGTATTTTAATTAGGTTTTTCTTTTTAGTTTTTTTTTTAGATTCTAACCACTAACCCTGTTATATATTAGATAGATTGCATTCATTGTATAATTTGCACATTTTTTGATTTTTGTGTGTTTTTTTGTTTTCTGTAATTTTTGTTTCTTTTTGTTTGTTTTTTATTTTTGTTTTTCTTTTTCTGTATTTTTTTGCATTCTGCTATCGTTGTATTGTGCCTATACAAACGATACGGCGCATCTGTTTTCACAGATACGGCGTATTGCGTTTAATTTTTATAAAATACAACGCGTTTAATAAATTCGAATAGGACGCATCTTTCCCCAAGATACGGCGTATTCTGTTTTTAATAAGAAATTTTTCTAAACCCTAACGCCATACGACGCATCTGTTTTAATAGATACGGCATATTTTCTATTTAAATTAAAAACAGTTTTTTGAATTATTAAACAGAAGCGACGCATCGATCTTTATCGATACGGCGCATCTACTAAATCAAAAATCTTGTATTTTGAAACGTAACGAAAATACGGTGCATTAGCTTTTGTTAATACGACGCATTCAATTTTAATAAATATAATCGATTTTTGATAATTTAAACTTGATACGGCGCATTCTAATTCATAAGCGGTATATCTGTTTTCTGAATAAAAGTCTGATTAAATTTTAACGTAATAAGATACGGCGTATCCAACTTTCTGGATACGGCGCATCGTTTGCAGAGATCAGCAACTTTTATTTTTCGTATTCCGTTTTCGTTGTCTATTTTCTGATATCATACTTTCTTGAACATACCCTACTGATGCTTTTGTGATGATTTCAGGAAGTGCATGACCGGGAGTTCAACTAAGAACTTGATTAAACCTTTCGAAGATCCTGAACGAGCCTTACATTCGCTTAAAAGGCTTTTCAACACAAAAAGCTTTGAAATCTCAAGTTCGTTCGAGCTTGATTACTTTTCTGAAGAGAATGAGGAAGAAGAAACAGAAACAATGACGGAAAACACTACTATGGAGGAATACATGAATAAAACCCGTGCTGATTACAGTTCAGGAGTTGCTAGACCGAAGTTTGATGAAAAGTCAAAGTTTGAGTTGAAGGGTCAGTTTCTCAAGGAGCTAAGAGAAAATGCTTTCAGTGGAACAGAACATGAAGATGCTAATGAACATGTTGAAAAAGTCCTCGAGATTGCAGATTTGTTTACTACAGAAGGAGTCTCAACGATCAACTTATGCTAAGAATCTTTCCAATTTCGCTTAAAGGAGCTGCTAATAAGTGGCTAAGGAATGAACCTGCTAGTTCAATCACAACATGGGAAGATTTGAAGAGCAAATTCCTGAAAAGATATTGTCCACCTGCTAAAACTGCTAAAAAGATGGAGGCTATCAACAATTTCAAGCAAGAGCCTCATGAAACTTTATCAAGCTTGGGAATGATTTAAAGACTTATTGATGAAATGCCCTCAACATTATCTAAGTCCAATGCAGGAGATAATATTGTTCTATCAAGGATTGGACGTGCCTACTAGACAAATCTTGGATGCTAAGGGAGCTGTGCCTCAAATGAGTGCAACCGATGCTAGAAAAGCTATCCAAGAAGCTGCTGATCACTCTCAAAAATGGCACGACGGAACCTCTACTAGATCTAAGAGCAGCACTAATTTTGACGGGTTTGCTGCAATTCAAGCTCAATTGGATAAAATTAGTAGAGAGATGAAGAAGCGTGATGAGAAAGTTTATGCTGCCCAAGTTGGATGTGCAAAATGCGAAGGACCTCACTACACTAAAGATTGCCCTAAAACGAATGAAAGTGAGACTTTTGAAGAAGCATACTACACACAATTTGGACGACCATTCCAACCTTCAGGAAGATTTAGGGAAGCTGCTCCGGGATACTATCAAAAGAACAACTATAATCCCACTTATCAAGAAAGGAGGCAGACTTTGGATGACACTCTAAAGCAAATTATGGCCGATGCTGCTAAAAGACATGAAGAGAACACCGCTATGATTAAAGAAATCCGAGCCTCAACGGATACTATAACAAGAAATCAAGGAGCTTCGATCAAAGCATTGGAACAACAAATCGGACAAATGAGCAAAGTTCTTCAAGAAAGGGGATACGGAAGTTTACCTAGCTCAACTGAAACTAACCTAAGAGATCATGTCAAGGCCATATACACTACTGAAGAAGTCACGCCTAACATACCTTTTCCTAGAAGATTGATGAATGGTAATGATGCTGCAAAACCCGAATTTTTCTTTAATTCTTCAATCAGTTTAAGGAGGTTACTCAACGAGAAGGCAAAGATTGAAGAGGAGATCAAGGCTACAATGAAAGAAGAGAGCTCTGCAACTGACTTACGTGCCGTGCCTCATAAAGAAAAGGACCCAGGAAGTTTTACTTTACCTTGTTCAATTAATTACATATCTTTCAATAATGCATTAGCTGACTTAGGAGCTAGCGTTAGTGTTATGCCCCTTAAGACATTCACTACCCTAGGACTAGGAAAATTAACACCAACTAAGCTGCTTATTGAATTGGCTGATAAAACGATAAAACGACCTGAAGGGGTTGCTGAAAATGTGCTAGTTAAGATTGAGAAGTTTGTTTTCCCCGTAGACTTTGTTATATTAGATATGCCCGAGGATGTTAAGATTCCTTTAATCCTTGGAAGACCTTTCTTGTCTACCGCCCATACTAAGATTAATGTGTTTAAAAGAAAAATCTCATTAAAGGTAGGGAATAATAAACTAGTCTATAAGTGCCAAAATCCTGCTAAGAGCATAATTAGAGGCATCTATGTGCTAGGATTAAGAGAACGTATGGACCTCGATCTAGAAGCTAGGCTTATGGGAGAAACATTGATTCAAAACAACTCAACTAATCCTAATCATGAGAACCTCGAGGAATTTATTGACCTTAATGTACCTACTGAACTTAGGCGCGATATTGTTAATGATTCTGACGATGAGTGGTATGATTGCGAAGTAATTAACAAACGTAGGAGAATAGTTGAGAATACATATTTGAATAATGATATGTTTATTGAACTACCACCCCACCTTGCATATTTATGCCTATATAATAATAAGAATTTCCCGTCTATCATTTTGTCATCTCTGCCCGAAAGGGACAGAACTTTGTTTATACAGATATTAAAGAAGAATGGCGTGGATATTAAGGACAAGCAAGGAGTGTTCAATATTACTGGACTGGCGATGAGGGAGCGCGATGCTTCCGACTCTTTCAGTGATCGGTATTAAGGAGCTGAACGTGAGTCTAACTTGAAGACTCTGGAATAAAGACAAGTGCTGACCGGGAGACAACCCGATAAAATTTTTTACTTTTCTGTTCTGTGTCGAGTCTGTCAGACCTGCAGAAGATGCGGTGCATCTCCATCATAAGATGCGACGCATCACCTGCATTGGTCATATCTTATTTCATTTTCTGCATTTTTATTTTTGACTTTAAAACTTTCTGTCAGTTTATTTAATGCGGCGCATCCCTGGTTAAGGATGCGACGCATCTTTTATTCTAATTTGTATTTATTCCAGGCTCGATACGGCGTATCTTCTTCCATAAGATACGGCGTATCGACTGACCTGATGATATACAGTTTAATTTTTAGGTTTTATTTTTACTAACTACTAATGTATTATACAAGTTTGAACCTTCTTAACTCATGTGTGTTAAAGTCTAAATGGTATTATAGATTCCTGCATTTTTTGTTGATACATCATTTATGAAGCTTAAACGTTCTCATCAACAAGAAAGTTGATTTTTGCTCTTATACGAATAATGGAGGATCATACCGAGCAAATCTCAGGGGAGTTTTTCTGTTCTAATTCTTTTATTTTCCAGTTTTTAACCTTTGACACAAACAACGAGGACGTTGTTTAACTTAAGTGGGGGGATGGAGAATTAGAACACTTACTTGTCCTAAACTTTTTCAAAAAATGCTTAAAATGCACTTAAGATATCAAAATTTAAAATCTTTTAGCATGTTTTTGTTTAAAGTCTAAATTACATAACCGCACACATAACTCTATTCTTTCAAAAATATTAAAACTTTAGTGTGCTGGTGACTTGTAAACTTTAGAACTTGGCTTGTATACTATTCGAGACCACCATAATAAGTATTATCTATATAATTGGAGTGACGTGTCTAAATTGGTAAATTTCTAGGATTACACCCAAATAGCCTTTATATGTTATGTGATATTAGCTAATTACACTGGTTAGTTAACCCCCGTATAAACCCTTTGTTTACTCTCACTTTTAGAGTAAGATACCCCTAAAAAAACCCTCAGAGCCATTCTTTTCGTTTCTTACACCTTTGTTATATTGTTTCGATACACCCTTACACCTTAGCCTACCCTGTAGATTAAAATCCGTGGTTAATTGCTTTAGGCAAAGTGTGTTTCCTTACATTACCTGTGTTCGCGTGCGTAATTCATTATCTTTGGTTAGATCAGGAAATTGCACAATGCAATTGGTATGAAAGTAAATATTGTATAACTTTTAGTTTATTTTTTGTGTGTGTGCTACTTTCACTATTACAGTTATTTCTGAAAGTATGAAGAGTATGGAAAAATTATCCGGAAAAATAGTGATAGAAAAGTTGTGAAATTTTACACATATAAAGTTTCAAAAAAAAATATATAGAAAAGAAAAAGAAAAAGGAAAAGTTGGAAGTTTGTTTTAACCAACTTATGTAAAGTTTTATATTAAGTGGGAGATATCACCACTATTTGTTGTTGTATATTATATTTATGGATTGAATGGGAGTTGGCCGTTATGGGAACGCCAACTAAGGTTATTCTTTGATTGAGATTTTGTTGAGTATAATTCGTGTCTACCTAAAGCGTGTGTTTCAAGTGTTAAAGCGTGAGTTATTCAATGATATGAGTCTTATTCATGGGATGGTTGGGAAAGTGATTAACCATACTTAGGATTTTAATTTATCTGTTTTGTTTATTTTTTATTTTACACCAATTTGTATCCCAAATATTATCCATACCCTATATCATTCTTCATCCAAACCTTTGATTTATTGAGATTAGGGATTTGAGCAATCTTAAGTATCGTAGTCGTGGATTCGGCTATGTGTTTATGATTTTGTCGCCCTTTTTGATATAATATTATTGGTGAAGATTACTTGGTCCTATCTTTAGCCTATTCGAGTTAAGGATTTGAGCAATTTAAAGTATCGTGGTCGTGGATTCGATCATGTATTTGTAGTTTTGTCGCCTTTTCTGGAATATGAGATCGATAGAGATTAAAATGGATGATCAACCCTTAACCAACAAACCCTTTTTACTGCTTTAGACTTGTTACTCCTTGGCTTTAGTGGGGGAGATGCGTATACTTGCCAAGCCTATGATAGAATATTCGTCACAACTAAGAAACTAAACGATTTAGAATTGTTTTACATTAAAAATTATTTTGGTTTCCACTTCGTTAAGTGTTTGGTTGTGTGATTATGACAAAACGAATACGTGCTTAAATATAAAAATAAATCCTAATATCTTTTAGGATACATTTTCATATGATTAATTCTAAGGTTTACTTGGGGACAAGTAAAGTTCAAGTGGGGGGATATTTGATGAACTCAAATAAGTACATTTTATTATCATCATTTATCCTATTTATTTGACTTGTTTTATTATATTATCTATGAGAATCGATACATTAATGTTTACTTTAGTAATTCTCAGGTAAAAACAAGCATTATGTGAAACTTGGCGATTTTGGACTAATTATGGAGCAAAACAAGCGAGATGTTAAAAGTCTACTGAAATCCAGAAGATGTGCCGTATCTCACTCAACAGATACGACGAAATATCATACTTAGATGAATTCGAAGACCATTGCCTGACTTTGAAGAATGCGCCGCATGCAATTCTGTCATGCGCCGCATATGAAACTTTTGTCAAAGAAGAAGATCAAGCTCGTTCTACTCCAGATACGCCGCATTATACTTCTAACATACGGCGTATCACTATCAAGATTTCACCAGTTATAATCCAAGACAGCTAAAGTACATGCGCCGCATACAAAGATCAAGTTACGCCGCATCTGAAGACGGTGTACGAATATTCCTGAATATATTAATCTTGGACCCTAATCGAAGTTAAGTCAATGCACCGCATCTATCAACTCAATGCGCCGCATAGATCCCTCAGACAGAAACTATAAATACCCCAAGGTCAGACGAATTTGAGAGTCTTGGACAGAGGAAAGATATAACCCTAGAGCCGAATTCAGACGACCAAGCAGCACAAGACACACCTCAAACAAAGATACAAGAGCTGTAAGAAGGTCCTGCATGTATTCAATTCATTAAGTAGTTTTGTTTTATTGTTTTAGTACACTTTAATTCATCAGGATTGATGGGCTTGTGTCATGTGACTACGGAAGATCATGCACTCCCCTTAATATTGCTTTCCCATTAATTAAAGTTTATATGTTGATGTCTTTGGTGACTTTTATTAGTGCATTGATAACCTCTGTGTCTTGCTTGGATCGCCATGCCCCTTCCTCGCCTATTTATAAGAGACGCTTGAATAAATAGGATAGACATTAGTAATCATTAAGGGTTTACTCGCCGATAAGATTAGAGCCAACGAGAAAGGTTTAATTATATACACTTCATATAAAACTAGCAATAAAACAAGTGACAAGCTACTTAATTATCAGGACAGGTCTTCTTATTGTCTCGAGTATCTATCTGTGTACGTGTGTGCTAATCGCTGATTCGTGCTCATTAGTTAGTTTTCTATTTAATTATAACCAAACCGTGCCAGTCTCTCAGGCTGAACCCCCTTGCGTTAGATTAGGTTGTATAGCTAACTTAGGATATTAAAATACTGATTAGAATAACTAGATAATACGTTCCACTCTTAGTGATCGACACTCTACTTACCATTATATTCATACTGACCGGGTACACTGCTCGTTAAGTGTGTGTGTTATTGATAAGTCGGCTAAATATAAATTTAAAACTTGAGTAGGCATTAATACTGCTAAACCGCAACGACACATCACGCTCCATCAGAGCCCTTTACAAGATAACTATAATATCCATAATATTCGTATAAATCTAACTAAATAGGATATTCACTAAATCTTATCTATATTTATCATAATACACATTTTCAAAACATAAGCAGTACAAACATCTTGTGCTAACAGTACTAAGTCAGTTAGTACTGCTAGTGCAATCTTCAGCAGTCTTCAACTTAAGCTTATCAGTTTGTACTGTTAGGTTTAATTCCCAACAATCCTCCCCTAAACTTATGATTTCTCTCCAAATCACTAAGTTTTTCTTGAATTAAACTCTATAGATGATGGGGGGATTCCTCCAAACACTTCATCTTCTATTCTTCCTCAGAGCTTCATACTGATCATATATCCTTTGTATCAGACTTTGAACAACTTCAGAGTTTTCTTCACATCTGAGCCTTGTAGAAATCATCACTGCTAACACTTCATAACTCAATGGATACTCCAATTCTGCTAACATGAAGATATCTACTCCACTCTGTGTTGACAAATGATGTACATTGCAAGTACTTTAAAACTCCTATGATGTAGTCAGATCATAATATGGAAAATTCCAATAAACATCTGTAGGATCTGGCTCATATAGTCTCTTAAATTCAACCCATTGCTCTTGCTCTTTCACATCTGTCTTCTTCTTTGTACTGAGCTTTTCTTGAACTAATCTCCACAATGTGTCCAAATCTTCTCTATCACAAGTTCTCACCACATTTTCAAAGTTCTTGCAGACTGTTGACTCTCCACCAACTCTAGTAAACTTCCAAGCTTTTCCAAATTTGTCTCTGTAGATCTCCCAATCCATGATAGGATGTCTTGCTTGAAGTGGATCAACATGTAGAACTTCTGGCACTATGACTAACATGTTGCTCATCTGTTCTGGTGACAATTCAACTCTCTCTCTATGTGCTTCCACTTTCTCAGTTGGTTTTGTCTCAGCAGTCTTGAGTCTTTTTGAAGGTCTTCTTTCTAAATCCATAGGAATATAATTGTGAGCTCTTCTGTAAGAAGTGTAGTACAAATACTCAATCTCTTCATTTGATTTTCCCTTCAACTGATATGCCTTCCAACATGCTTGATTTCTCAGATACATCTTCATTCCACTTATAATCTCAGCCTTTGTTGGTTTCCTCTTCCTCTACTGACCAGATCTAATACTCTCCATGATGTCATCTAAAGCCACTTCTTTATTCCTAGAGTAAATGAAATCTGCAAGCTTGGCTGACCTTTCTTCTACACTTAGTCTTTCATCTGCAAGTAGTTCCAAAGCTCTTTCTCTCACAACTGGATCAGTATCTATCAAATGTTATATCTGCTCTTCAAGTGACTCTTGAGCAATAATGGCATCTGATCTAATTGTTTCTTTCTCCATTCTCTGAGCTTCCATCCAGTTTGTTACTTCTTCTTTATGAGATTTTTTTGCTACTTCTTCATCAAAATCAATCTGTGCTTATGTTATGGGCTTGATCTTCAACTGTTTTGGCTCATCTTCAATTAGAATACCTTTTCCTTTGTCTTTAGCAGTTTGTACTGCTACCTTAGCAGTTTGTACTGCTCCTTCAACTCCAGCAGTACCTTGTTATTGTTGATCAGTACCACATTGTTCACTCTGCTCACCCATATCCATATCTTCATTACCACCACCAGTACCTTCTTGTTCATAATCCAAATTCCTCCCCTGAGTTTCTGACCCTAATTTCATCTGAGTATCTTTCCCTGATTTCCTCCACTGTTTGGGAGAATCACCATCATCATCAGACTCAGAACTCGAAGAACTTGTAGACACCACCAACTTTGACCTTTTACTCTTGGACTTCTTAACTTGAGCTTCCAAATTCTTTATTCTCATCAGCATTTTTGTATACACCAGGGCAAAGTTTCTTTTGTGGCTTTTAAGCTCATCCTCCAAAGATACCACCTTTTTAGACAGATTTGTACAAAGAACCATCAATTCATTAAGTGTAGAGCTTCCCTCATCACTTCTAGCTGTGTTACCTGCTAGGAGAGGTGAATCAAGGGGCATAGATTCTGTTTCTACCCTAGTTGGACTAGGATGTACTCCTGAACCACCCAAATTTTCCATTTGGCCAGGGATTTCATCACCTGTGACAAGTCTTTGAGGACTTGGCACATTAGATGTTGCCATGGTAGGGGTCTTAGTTATGTTGACACTGTCCTGCCCAGCTACTAAGCCAGAAACAGTAGTGTCAGCCCCATCCATACTATCAAAATTGATAGGCTCATCTGCTTAAAAGGTTTGAGTAGGAGGACTAGGCTGAGCAACCATAGTCTCTTTTCTGATTCTTCTCCTATAGGTTGTGGTGACTGGGGGTGTATGAGTTATTTATGGAACCACAATGGGTATGTGTTGGGGCTCAGTTGGGTTGACTGACCCTTCACCCTGTATAAAAATTAGTTACTGACACAACAGTTCCAACGACTAGTTCAGTAGTACAAAGTTTACACTAGCAATACAAACTTTGCACTAGCAGTACTAATTTTTAAGAAAATTTTTGAGGAGCAGTATAAACTCAATATAGATTTAAAAACAATACTGCTTACACATAGTTTTTAGCAAACTATCAGCTAAAAACGGATTTGATGTGTCTTTACCAATAGCCGTTTGCTTTGGACTAGCTAACTCTTCACTGTGAGATATGGTGAGTTGATAACCATATAGTTTTTGGTAACTAGCAACCAAGAAAGGATTTGAGAAGTCTTTACCAGAAACCGTTTGCTCTGAACTAGTTGGTTCTTGATGTGGGTTAGACATGGTGAACCAATTACCATTTATTGTGTGCACAGATCACACACTTGAAATTCCAAAGCACCTCACCATCCAAAGCATCAAACACTTAATTCACAAACTCCAATCAACCTGTAATTGTTAGTCCAAAAACTAGAAAACAAAGTGCAAAGCACTTGTCTCATAACATTATAAGCATATGACTAACATTGCACATAAACAAGGAAATTAATTTTCTTGGGGAACCCAAGCCATCACTGACTTTGGTTTTCCTCTTGCATCAATATAATTAAACCTTTTTAGAACAGTTGGTGCACCATTGGATTGAAGTGGTCTCCAAACCCATGATGCTGATGCATTAATACCATTGCCCATCTTTCCCTTAGCAGTGTTTTTAAAACTACCAGTATTAACTGCTTGCCTAGCAGTATGAACTGCTGGGTTTGCAATTGTAACCTTAGGTTTCCAAATTTGTTTATTTATCACTGCATTGTTATGAATTGGCCTTCTAGCAGTTGATGGTGCAGATTTGAAAAATGCTTTTGCACTTTGAACTGCTTGTCTTGGGTAAAAAGTCTTATTTGGTCTGGCAGTATGAACTGCTGGTCTAGCAGTATGAATTGGTCTTGGGCCAGACTTTAAAAGAACTGCTTTGGGTGTCATTCTAGCAAGGTTAGAGTGAGTGTAAGGCCTATCGAAGTTTACTCTATGGTTTGAATACCCAGTTACCCTTTTGTTGCAATAAGCTGCAAGATGGTCAAACTCTCTACAATTAAAACAAGCTTTTTTATAAAAGACAAAGTCATCACCTAGTTGGTGAGACTTGAGGTTGTTCCAATTCCTTTGGTTACCTCTGGGCTTGTGTGTGGTCCTATACATCTCATAATATCTTACTGGTTACCTAATATGTCTAACATTGGTTTTAGGCCTAACAGTATGAACTTTGACCACCTTAGGAACTCTTGTTCCTTCTACCTTAACAATATCAGGTTTAGCCTTAATCTGATCATTCTCATCATCAGCAGTAGTCCAATCTTCTATGGTTGGAGCATCTGAATCCCTAGCAGATGACACCTTGTCCTCAGAGAGTGAGGCATCACTTGCACTCTCATAGGATGCACTAATTCTACAGGTTTCTCAACTACTTCTTTTTCTGTTGGCTTAGGACCATATTCCATCTTGGGTAGTTGAAATTCAGGCAAACCTGTATGTTCTAGGTCTATACCTGGAGGTGCAGGTATTCCTCTATGAGGAGGTGGGACAGAGTGATATCCTAGACCTGACTTAGCCTTGTTGATAATTTGACACTCAATTATTTTATTGACACCTTTAGATGCATATTCTAGTGTCTCTACACTTAATTGAATGTTTTTTTTTATCCTGCTTAAGCCTTTCAACCTCAGCTTTTAACATGCTAATTTCAGCATCTCTAAACAATATGCCCCTTTTAAGCACAGCTATGTCATCCGCAAAACTAGACTCATTTTTCTTATAATGAACAATTTGCTCTTCTAAAACAGCTAAACCTCTCTTATGATTTGCCAAATTAAAACTGGTCTTGTTTAGCTCTATTCTCTATTCATCATAATGTTTCTTAAGAGTTTCTAGTTCTTTTAAAGCATCACATGATTTAGAACATTTAGCAACTTGTACCTCAGAATCAGAGAAAGCCATGAGTGCCATCTCAGTAGGTGCTGCATCCTCCTCTTCCATAAAGCTCCAGTCAAATCCTAAGCCATCAATGGCCACCATAGCCTTTGAGCTTGATTCAATGATCTCCACTTCCTTGGTCTTGCTTCCATAGCTTCTGTTCTTGCCATCTTGTTGTCTTGGCCTTCTGCACTCCCTTGAAAAATGACCCATCTTATGGCAATTATAGCATTCAATCTTTGACTTATCATAACCAACAGTATCATTGCTGTTTATGGTAATCTTCTTTCCTGTCCTCAGATGGAATTTCCTAGCCCTCATGCTAAAAAGAGATATTTGCCATTTAATATCCATCTCCTCCAGATCATCATCATTGATCTCTTGAAGATCTTCATATGTCAACATGGATCCATTATGTTGGGTTGTAAGGAATGCACATCAAGTTGTCTCATCCATAATGCCTTTAGTACTGCTTGATGTGCTAGCAGTACCAATATTTGAACTAGCAGTACCAACTGCTGCACCAACCTCCACTTTTCAGAACTTGAGTTACTAGGAGTTGACATAAATGCCATATTCCCAGTACTTGAGCTTGTTCCAACAACCTTCTTCACATCTTGCTCCACAATCTTGAAGTTGCTATACAGATCCATCAAGCTCATAGAATCAACATCTGGCTTGTTTTTCAAGACAACAACATGCATAGCCCATTCTGATGGTAAACTTATCAGGAATTTGGAGTTGAGGTCTTCCTGAGGTATTTCAATTCCAAGAACTGCAAGTTGGCTCACAAGCTTCTGAAGCCTGTTGAACATATGATCCAATGATTCATTGCTTGTTGCTGAGAAGTTCTCAAATTGTTGCTTGAGAAGTGTCTTCTGTGTCTTTTTGGTGGCTTCATTCCCACCAAATCTAGCAACAATGGCCTCAAATAATGACTTGGCATCCTTGAACTTGCTGAAGTTCAAGAGTTGATCATTAGGTATTGTCATCATTAGCATACTCCTTGCCTTGATGTCATTCTTCATCTGAATTCTTTCTTCTGCAGTCACTGGTTTTGTCTGCACAGTTGTCACAACTTTACCATCTTCTGTTGATGTTGTGGTTGTAGGCTTGAATGAATTCCCTTCTTCTATAATTTCCTAAAGTGCATAATCTTGCACCTGAAAGTATTGCTCTATTCTTAACCTCCACATGTCGAATTCATTGGGCTTGAGTATTGGCAACTTTGCAGCAACATTGGTTTGGGTTGTCTTCATGTCCATCTTCCTCGTTGAAAGAGTTCTTCTGGATCTTCTAATTCAGAGTATCAGAACCTGTCTCTGATACCACTTGAGGGGATCTAAACACACACCTTGTGTTAGAGATACTTTGAGTAATACTAACTAGTACGTGGAATTTACTAGCTAATACTTAGAAGATATTGTGTATTGTATATATGAATGGAACAGTGATTATGTAAGTGTATGAACAAGAGACAATGATTAACTTCAAAACGATTCAATATTATTATCAATAATACGAGTGATCTTCAACAATCACTAGGGTTACAAAACCTTGAATCTTAACAAAACAACTATGTTGTTCTCTATCAAAAACCTAACCTAGGATCTCCTTTTATAGAACAAGGGGCCCTTTACAAGATAACTATAATATCCATAATATTCGTATAGATCTAACTAAATAGGATATTCACTAAATCTTTTCTATATTTATCATAATACACGTTTTCAAAACATAAGCAGTACAAACTGTGGAAACCGTAGAGGGGGGTGAATACGTTTCAATTTAAAAATTTAAAACTTTTGTATCAAACTCCCGATCAAGTGTGATGTGATATGAGAAGTGTCAACAATGATCATATATCATCTAGGGATGAATAAATTAAACTACAACACAAGCACAATCAACCATGACACATACATAACATAAGCAACTAGCCACACAAGCATAAACACAATGCAAATATAAACATAAAGCGACAAAGAATAAAATGAAAGTAAAAAGATAAGTAAGAAGGCGCAAACCGGACACGGTGATTTATAGTGGTTCGGTCACGAAGATCCTCTTCGCCCTACTCCACTCCCCGAGTACCCAACTCGAGAGTTACTTCACTAATCAACAAACTCCCTTCAGGCGGAGAAAATCGTACACGTCGCTTAACTGGTTTTCGACACTAAGCTAGATGTCGAGTGCTAATCTGAGCTAGCACCAATCTACCATGATCTACCCGATCTACACCGTACACGTCGCTTATCCTATTTCCGACACTAAGCTAGATGTCGAGTGCTAATCTTAGCTAGCACCAATCTACCACGATCTACCCGATCTACCATTGATCCACTTGATCAATACACACAAGCCCAATGGCTTCAAGAGATCTCCAAGATCTCGACAAGATCACAATGATCTTCCCTCACAAACTCTCAAAAGAAAAATGATCTTGATGTATGCTATGATACAATCAAGAGTGTAACAAATGTTACAAGACCTAACAACTACAACTCTTGTATCTTCTTGGATACCTTGAGTTCTTCTCTTGCGAATGAAGAGGAATGATAACACTTTGTATCCACTTGGATACTTTGTGTCTTCTCTTGCTAATCAAGAGGGATGACAACACTTTGTTTCTACTTGGATACTTTGTGTGTTCTTCTCTTGCTAATCAACAGGGATGACAACACTTTGTATCTACTTGGATAGTTTGTGTTCTTCTCTTGCTAATCAAGAGGAATGAAGAGGATCACTTGAATGGAGGAATTGGATCAGTCTAAACAAACTAAGACTCCTCCAAATGATCAAAGAAAGTCATTAAGTGAGGAGGGATATAGACCAAGAGAAAAAGACTGAAAAATCAACTTGGAAGTGTGGAAATGGTCCACTATTTATTAGGCAAGGGAAAATCTGACTGTTACGACCAACGCTCCACTAATACCCGACGGCTTGCTAAATTTAGTGGAGCGTCCCTATTTAAAGGAACCGTGTACGCTCCTTCGGTTTGCTTTAGTTGGGAAGGTTAATTGGGGATGTTAGGAGCTGTTTATGGGTGGGAAAATTTGACTGTTGGGATTTCATCAATTATATTTCAAAATAAAACATTTTTTTAATTCAAAAATAATTGTGAAATATATTTTTGAAAAAATTTTGTCACTTTAAAAATGTGAAGGGTTTAGAAAAAAATTAAAAATTCCTTTATCATTGTCAAGTAGTAGATTTGTTTGTCCCATACCTTGAGGAATTATGTCGGATGGAAATAATAGAACTTCGTTGAAGCATACTTGAGACTCGAGATGTTGATTTTAATTATGCATTGATGATTTGTGTTTACAAGTAACTTGCACATTTTACGTTTGTATTAAAATTTTAATGTTTTGCATTATTAAAACCGAAGGAAACCGTTTATTTAATATCGTTAATATTTGAAACTAACAATCTCCCCTTTTTGATGATGACAAAATGCAAACGTAAGAACATAGTTAAAATGTAAAATTACAATTTACACTTCCGTATCCCCTTTTGTCGAATCAAAAAGGTAAGTTGCCTCAGCGCTTCCTTGGATTTACTTCCTACTCTCCCAATTAAAACTAATATTCTTTTTCTCCCCAGGAAAGGCGAGTTGCATCATCCAGGAAGCCTTCTATCAACATTGTTTAAAACACTATGCTATTGTTATTCAAATATCTCCCAGCTCCCACTATCTCAATGCTCCCTATGGTGACTTCAAACCCTTTTTATTTACCTTTCATCTAGCGGTCCATGTATCAATTTTACAAAGGCTTTTTCCTACATCAACGGTTACTTCGTGCAGCATAATTATAACAGTATAGGGCAACATTATAGGGATAGAATACACATAGCAGACATGCTGGGTTAAACTATGTTAACCGGTAATGTCAAATCCACGCGAAATCAAGGGTGTAATTGTTCACTCATTCACACTAATAAGAACGAGATTCGTTCATTGACTGAGCACTAAATGACTTATTCAAGTTGTCATTGGGAAGGAAAGTTCACAAACCTTTTGAAAATAATCATCTATAAGTGATTGATGTTTAAGGATAGTTTGTGATAAAATACTTAAATGATTACTATTATGACATGTCGTGCCATTTAAAGTAGACTACGATAGAGGTTTTACCTAAATGATCCCAAAACGGTAGAGAGTGTTGGTTGTTGACAACAAGGACAACTTGGTTATGTGGTTTCAGGATAAATATGGGATGACCCTTACGTTTGTGGTGAGGTGAAGTGATAAGGATGATGTGTTAGTGCCAAGTTCAAAGGTATGTAGGTTGACAAGTTAGTGTGAGAGCTAAGGTTGTGGTGATGGTGATGGTGATAAGGATGAGAGTGTTGGTGCCAGTCCAGAGACGTGTTTGATGTGATAGGGTTAGTGTGATAGCTAAAGGTTGTGGGACTTGGTGGAGTAAGTGTTAGGAATCCTAATAGTGAGGATGATGATGATTGTGGTTGGAGATTTGGTTATGCCCCTATGAGAAAGGTGTAAAGCATGGTTAGGTACTTATATATCGTTATGCACTGAAATGAGATGCAGATTATTTCAAAAAAAAGAAAAAAAGGTGCATAGTGATCCTAACAGATTGTTGGATGTATATCTTCTAACGGGTTAAGGTAATGAATGTTCTAGTTTCTAGTTGGATGATCCATAGTTGTGTTTAAGATAATTTGGTGCATAGAAGGGTTTCGTGTGTTTGTGAGATTGAAGGTTGGTGAGCTAACTGTCACTTATCCAAAGTGAGGATTAGCTGTAAGGTTTGAGTTAATGAGTTGAAGGTTATAAGGTTTGAGATAGAAAATCTATGGTGAAGATAACTTAGACTAACTACGCACTGTCAGTGTGAAGTTGTAGCTAAAAGGTTTGAGTGTGATGATGAAAGATGAGTAAGTGAGGTTAGAAATGAAGATGCAAGATAAGTCTTGCCAAGTAATAGCCTTACATAGGCAAGGTTGTGATTCAAACTAAAGTTGGTGAACTTGTCCTATGTGTAGTGAGAACATCTTAGGGTGTGGTGATTTGCAAAATTTTGCAGGTTGAGGTTAGGGATGCAAGATCAGGAGGGAACAGTTGAAAATTTTCGAACATTAGCACGGTACCACTAAATACCACATGGGCTACCATTGCCTTTTTAAACGGTATGATTGACATGGAAGTCACGAATTTTTCTGATGAGCCTAGTTCTGGGCACTAAAGGAAGTTTTTTGGGAGAATAAAACCAATTAATGTGTTCTTGAGAAGTTTGGTGAAAGGCTATATGGAGTGTTGATGAGGCGAAAAGTGTACCGCTTTTAAGGGGGTCATTTAAGCCCGAAATCGTATTTATTTGATCAAATATTGCCCTAAATCGTTCCTTTTGTCATTTTAGGTACTTTTGAGGAGAAATCTGGAAAAGGAGGCATTTTGGACGTTTTGGAGCATAAAAGTGAAGAAAACGGCAAAGTCTCAAAATTGTGCTGAAAGTCACCTTTGACGGCGTCAACATTAACTCCAGACGGCGTCATGCTTTGGCAAGAAAAGTTGGATGTGAAATTTACTCATGACGGGCCAGTGAGTTTGCATGAGAATTCTGACGGCGTCACGCTTTAACTAAATCAAGGGCGTCACGGCTTAAATCATAAGGGGACGGCGTCACGTTATAGGTCCGACGGCGTCAAGCCTTGATAAGCCAGAATGGATTTTTGAAGAGCTAAAGAGGGACGGCGTCAAGATGGTCATCCGGGAACCCTAAAAGCGGCGAGGTGACGGCGTCACAATGCATAAGGTGACGCCGTCAGATGTCAAAGTCTATATATAGTTTTCTAATTTTTTGTCATTAAAGAGAGAGCTTAGTGTGTGGAATTTTGGGATAAAACCCTAAGACGATTTTAGCTACTTTTTCAGGGCTTTTTGCCCTGAGATCTTCCATGTTTCATTGAAAGATAAGTTATCAATTAATCATTCAATATGTCTATGTGTTGTTTGATTCTATCTTATGCTTGTCTTTTGTTTAACATGTTAGGCTAATTTTATCTTGTGTTTGCTTAGATCTAATGAAACCTAGCTATTGATTATTGGTTGTTAGTGTGTTATTAGTTGTATTGGATGATTGTTTATCTATGTTAGGCTTAAGAAAACTGGCTAACTTCCTATTCGGTAACTTGCTTGAACGTCTTAAGAAACATGAACCAAACGCGTACTAAAGGTTTTTATGGTTGTATTTAATGCACAAGCGAATTCTAGTGATCCCATGTTAGGAGCTTCCTAGCCGGCTCGACATAGGAGTGAAGTAGGAGCTTGTAGAGTTTGGGGAAGTAAGTACGCCACCCCACGAATGGTATTAAGGAATACACCCGTCATCCACGCGACTAATACACACTAATTAACCGGTGAAAGATAGTTAGGGAGTAAGGAAATCTAAGTAAACACATTTCTCTACACATAAGTTTCTCACCACTTTTCATTTTTGTTATTTTATTTTATTTGCATTTGTAGTAATTTGGGTTAGTTGACTAGCAACTAATTCCGCCCACTCCTTCAAAACCCGAGATTTTACTTGCTTTCATAAAAATATAAAAACATAAAAAAAAGAATCTTCCTCAACCCTTAGACCTATTAGAGTAGCTTTTCATACCTAACGAACACTATTCCCTGTGGAGAACGATCAATCCCCCGTACTTACCACTACACTATACTACATCGGTCAGGTACACTGCCTGGTGGGTTGTAAGCCTCTTGAGATCCCTCGAGAGGTAAAACCTGTTGTAAGGTTGCAAAACCCACGCATCAAGTTTTTGGCGCCGCTGCCGGGGAATAGTTATTGTTTAGGTTGAATTTTTATTTCTAATAGGTCTACTCACTAGATTCCTTTCTAGTGAGATTTTTTATTTTATTTTTCTAGGTTTTCTTTAGTCTATCTTTTTCTTTGTGCCCTTTGTTTGTAAAACCATTTTCATTTGTCACTATGGCGGATGAAATTCCATTTAGATCATTGACAATAGATGAACAATTATACTTCACCAAGAGATTTGTTTCCTATCATTCCTATGAATTGTTTCGTGATCTTTGTGATATCCAAATAAAGTTGGGGGTAAGGTTAGATGGGTTTAATGAATTCTATGCATGTGATACTTCTCTTAGACAATCATTATCTGGATCAATTCCTTTTAGTAAGACCCTTTGGATGAATTTTGAGGAAAGCTTCCTAACGATGACCCATAAGTGGAACGAATTGATGGATTCGTATGAGCAAAAAGACCTAGTTTCCAAGGACATGGACTTAGAGTCAAACCAAGATTCTGAGATGGTTAGAGTTGAGCCACCTAGCTGCATGTCATGGTTAGGCACTACCATAATACAGGGTGAACACTTAGGTGATCTTGATGTGATGGAGGATCTAGCCGAGCATGATCACATTGATCAAAAAGACCTAGGTTTTATGATCGATGACGATGAATCTCAAGAAACACATGATGAATCTTTTGGGCAATTTGAATATAGCAGTCAGAATATTGAGGATGATCCTTATGATTCGGATATAGAAGCTGAGATGCCTAGAGAAGCACTTGAGATACTAGAGAAAATGTTAGGGTTAGATTCTACTAAAACACATGATGAGGATATAGGTGATCTTGACACAAGGAATGATGAGGTAAGTAACATAAGCCCACCAAGTACCCCACAAGTCCTACCATCAATTGAGGCACACACACCGCCCGTGACTTACCCGGAAGAAGTTGAGGAGACTATAGGAACCCCAATAGAGGTAGAGCCCTTGTACCAAACACAACTAGAAGAAGTATGTTTGAATACTTGTGATCACAACCTTACTCTTAGTTCTATGGAAGTTCCTAGTTTTGATGAACCGGAGCCTAAACCAAAACCGTTACCTAATCTTCCATCCTTAGATGTGAACTTAGGAATTGAATTAGGTCCCGATCCACCCATCAAACCATGTAGTCCGGGTAATGTTAAGATTAAGGTAGTAGACTCTAGGCCTTGTAGTGAGGAAGACAATATAGGAGTGAAAAATGACCTTACATGTCTACATCACCCATTCATGATTGATCACAAGAAACATTATGGGTTTAAACCGGGTTTATTAGGTCAAGATGGATTCCCAATTAGGAGTCTCTCAAAGTTGATAGAAGATGATCCCTTTTTAGGAGGAAACTTTAATTCACCCATTGACCAAAGTGAACTAGGCAAGGTTATGATGAAAGGAGCACACCCCTTTGAGCATATAATTCATCCACCACTCTTTCCTCACGTGGCATACTCCTACCGAGCTGGTATGTATCGCTACTTTCACCCACACTTAATCCTAAGTGTAGGGGAAACCTCCCCTATTTCCGTTAAATAAGGGTAGAGTCAGGCTCGTGACTCGAACAAAAACAAGCGCTCTTGGGAGGCAGCCCATGCTTTATTTGCTTTATTTATTTGCTTTGTGTGTTTATTTGTTTGTTTGTTTGTTTTTATTTGTTTCCGTATGTGTGTTTAATTTTTATTCTTATTGATTCATGTTCAAAACTAATTTGTGAAAATGCTTTATTTTGTTTTTAACTTCGTCTTAACTACATATAAAGGTATTTTGCAAAAGTTAAGTGTAAGGGAAATCTAAATCGGTTTATTAGAACACAAATTAACATGAATCGTAATAATATTGAATTAACATACATATTCGTATTTGTTTGAGTCAAATGCTTGTATCGAGTCATAATGATGTTTTGCAGGATTTCCAGGAAGTAAGGTAAAGGTTTTTCCAGAAATTTTCCGGAAACTTAAAATGAGAATTTTTGTCAGGTCATTTCTGACGGCGTCAGGGTTATAACCTGACGGCGTCAGATTTAATTTCCAGAAATTTTTGAAAATTTTGTTTTCATAAAAAGTTTTTTATTAAAATCTCCAACTTATAATCTCCAGGAATCTGCAAAGTTATCATTCCACAAGCATTATATCCTTATATATAGATTTTATCCCGCCGATGTTATGCAGGTTTTCGTGTTTGTTTTCTCAGGTTCAACAGGTTATTTTGGACAAGGAAATGTTTTGAATCAAGCTTATGGCGATGCATTAGTCATGGAGCTTCAACATTCTCTTTGGAGGAAGATCTAACCGTGTAATTTCATTATCCAACGAGCGAATCAGGGGAGTATTTGATTTCATTCTTTTACTTTATGCTTTTACATTTGTCATTTGAACATTGGGGACAATGTTCATCTTAAGTGTAAGGGGAGGGTAAAAGTACGATTTTAAGAGAATACTATTGTGCTTGATTTTTGTTTGTTTGATGGTAGATGTGTAATAAAACTGAGAGAAATACTTGTTAAGGTAATTTTAGTGCCAAATTTAAAATTTTTTACAACATTTAGGAGTGAAACTTTGATCTTAATGAGCGTCTCACGGATAGGAGTTATATGACTAGCACAAAAACCGTACCACTAAAAAATTTTCCACCCCCAAATATGTGAGGTTCGCCCCTAGAATTGGTAGGAAAAGCATTTATGCTATGATGTGTGTACCGGTAGCACTTAGATTCTAGAACTTGCGTTAGGACCATTCCGAGGCCACAAGTGAGACTACATTCGTGTAGTTAGATTTACTACATGATAAGAGGCATTAGGATTAACCCATGTTTTTACACCTGTGTTTTTGTTATAATTACGTTGGCTACATTGGTCAAGTAATTCTCCCACACCCTTTGCGTTGTACTCATTTTTAGTACACGATACCCCTAGTACACCCCTCAGAGCCTATCTTTTCGTTTCGACCTTTAAGCATTTTACTTAAAGGAAGAATTTGTTACACCCCACTAAAATGTACACCCAAATCGCCTTAGCCTACCTTGTATGCACTCATCTTTAGTGCATTATTGTGACAACATTTGTTTAAACCCAAGTTAATTATCTAATTGATTACATGGTTGCTAAGTCGAGTCATATCCTTGTACATATTGTTTTGGGACGATTGGGACTCATGGGTAAAGTACTAGTGTAATGGAGTAATGGGGAAGAACATCATTTATTACCCCCATATGTGCTAAATGTTTTAAAAGTACTCCAAGTTTTTCAATTATCTAACTCGAGTCATTAGAATAGTTATTTGTAAAGTTATGTAAAAGTTCAAGTGTAAGGGGATGCAACGCCCCTATGATGTATTATTTTGGATGGTAGGGTAAAAGTGTATGCAAAAAAAAAAAAAAAAAAAAAAAAAAAAAAAAAAAAAAAAAAAAAAATCGAAAAAATCAAGAAAAATACAAAAAAATGAGAAAAAGAAAAATAGAAAAAACATAACGGACTACCATCCCGTTTTATTTTATGTTTATTTTATGTTTATGTTATTTTGTTTCTAGCTTAAGATCGAGTCTAGTCTTGGCTTAGCAACATTGTATAGTACATGTAATTGATCAAGATCTTTAACTCGCCACCAGTAAAATATCCCGTATCCAACAAAACCGTGTTTTCCTTTTCCCTACACCTAACGTTATAACCCATTTAAAAGCCCTCTTTGATAGTTTATCTTAGGTGCTTACGCCTAGTGGAGGAGGTTTTCGATCCTTTCCCAAGCCTATGGTAATCTATTTGCTATGACAGGTAGTGAGAGATATTATCCGTTTTCATTTATGAGATTTATTTTGATGACACTTGAGAGATGTGAGTATCTAAACACTACTTGTGAGGTGCTAGTATGTAATCTCCGTGCTTATTATGATTGAAGTGGAACGATTATTTGTTGTAATTACTTTTATGTTTGCATTAAATGACCCCTAACTTGTATTTTGATTAGAATAAAAGCGCATTTGCTTGAGGACAAGCAAATCTCAAGTGTAAGGGTATTTGATGAGGCGAAAAGTGTACCGCTTTTAAGGGGTCATTTAAGCCCGAAATCGTATTTATTTGATCAAATATTGCCCTAAATCGTTCCTTTTGTCATTTTAGGTACTTTTGAGGAGAAATCTGGAAAAGGAGGCATTTTGGACGTTTTTGGAGCATAAAAGTGAAGAAAACGGCAAAGTCTCAAAATTGTGCTGAAAGTCACCTTTGACGGCGTCAACATTAACTCCAGACGGCGTCATGCTTTGGCAAGAAAAGTTGGATGTGAAATTTACTCATGACGGGCCAGTGAGTTTGCATGAGAATTCTGACGGCGTCACGCTTTAACTAAATCAAGGGCGTCACGGCTTAAATCATAAGGGGACGGCGTCACGTTATAGGTCCGACGGCGTCAAGCCTTGATAAGCCAGAATGGATTTTTGAAGAGCTAAAGAGGGACGGCGTCAAGATGGTCATCCGGGAACCCTAAAAGCGGCGAGGTGACGGCGTCACAATGCATAAGGTGACGCCGTCAGATGTCAAAGTCTATATATAGTTTTCTAATTTTTTGTCATTAAAGAGAGAGCTTAGTGTGTGGAATTTTGGGATAAAACCCTAAGACGATTTTAGCTACTTTTTCAGGGCTTTTTGCCCTGAGATCTTCCATGTTTCATTGAAAGATAAGTTATCAATTAATCATTCAATATGTCTATGTGTTGTTTGATTCTATCTTATGCTTGTCTTTTGTTTAACATGTTAGGCTAATTTTATCTTGTGTTTGCTTAGATCTAATGAAACCTAGCTATTGATTATTGGTTGTTAGTGTGTTAATTAGTTGTATTGGATGATTGTTTATCTATGTTAGGCTTAAGAAAACTGGCTAACTTCCTATTCGGTAACTTGCTTGAACGTCTTAAGAAACATGAACCAAACGCGTACTAAAGGTTTTTATGGTTGTATTTAATGCACAAGCGAATTCTAGTGATCCCATGTTAGGAGCTTCCTAGCCGGCTCGACATAGGAGTGAAGTAGGAGCTTGTAGAGTTTGGGGAAGTAAGTACGCCACCCCACGAATGGTATTAAGGAATACACCCGTCATCCACGCGACTAATACACACTAATTAACCGGTGAAAGATAGTTAGGGAGTAAGGAAATCTAAGTAAACACATTTCTCTACACATAAGTTTCTCACCACTTTTCATTTTTGTTATTTTATTTTATTTGCATTTGTAGTAATTTGGGTTAGTTGACTAGCAACTAATTCCGCCCACTCCTTCAAAACCCGAGATTTTACTTGCTTTCATAAAAATATAAAAACATAAAAAAAAGAATCTTCCTCAACCCTTAGACCTATTAGAGTAGCTTTTCATACCTAACGAACACTATTCCCTGTGGAGAACGATCAATCCCCCGTACTTACCACTACACTATACTACATCGGTCAGGTACACTGCCTGGTGGGGTTGTAAGCCTCTTGAGATCCCTCGAGAGGTAAAACCTGTTGTAAGGTTGCAAAACCCACGCATCAAGTTTTTTGGCGCCGCTGCGACCAAAAAAGGGGAAATAGTTATGTTTAGGTTGAATTTTATTTCTAATAGTGTTCTCTACTCACTAGATTCCCTTTCTAGTGAAATATTTTTATTTTATTTTTCTAGTTTTCTTTAGTATATCTTTTTTCTTTGTGCCTTTGTTTGTTAAAACCATTTTCATGTTGCACTATGGCGGATGAAATTCCATTTATGATCATTGACAATAGATGAACAATTATACATTCACCAAAGAGATTGTTTCCTAATCATTCTATGAAATTGTTTCGTGGATCTTTGTGAATCCAAATAAGTTGGGGTAAGGTTTTGATGGGTTTTAATGAATCTATGCATGTGATACTTCTCAGACAATCATTATCTGGATCAATTCCTTTTAAGTACGACCCTTTGATGAATTTTGAGGAAAGCTTTCCTAAAAGATGACCCATAAGTGTGAACGAAATTGATGGATTCCCTAATGAGCAAAAAGACCTAGTTTCCAAGGACATGGACTTAGAGTCAAACCAAGATTCTGAGATGGTTAGAGTTGAGCCACCTAGCTGCATGTCATGGTTAGGCACTACCATAATACAGGGTGAACACTTAGGTGATCTTGATGTGATGGAGGATCTAGCCGAGCATGATCACATTGATCAAAAAGACCTAGGTTTTATGATCGATGACGATGAATCTCAAGAAACACATGATGAATCTTTTGGGCAATTTGAATATAGCAGTCAGAATATTGAGGATGATCCTTATGATTCGGATATAGAAGCTGAGATGCCTAGAGAAGCACTTGAGATACTATGAGAAAATGTTAGGGTTAAGATTCTACTAAAACACATGATGAGGATATAGGTGATCTTGACACAAGGAATGATGAGGTAAGTAACATAAGCCCACCAAGTACCCCACAAGTCCTACCATCAATTGAGGCACACACACCGCCCGTGACTTACCCGGAAGAAGTTGAGGAGACTATAGGAACCCCAATAGAGGTAGAGCCCTTGTACCAAACACAACTAGAAGAAGTATGTTTGAATACTTGTGATCACAACCTTACTCTTAGTTCTATGGAAGTTCCTAGTTTTGATGAACCGGAGCCTAAACCAAAACCGTTACCTAATCTTCCATCCTTAGATGTGAACTTAGGAATTGAATTAGGTCCCGATCCACCCATCAAACCATGTAGTCCGGGTAATGTTAAGATTAAGGTAGTAGACTCTAGGCCTTGTAGTGAGGAAGACAATATAGGAGTGAAAAATGACCTTACATGTCTACATCACCCATTCATGATTGATCACAAGAAACATTATGGGTTTAAACCGGGTTTATTAGGTCAAGATGGATTCCCAATTAGGAGTCTCTCAAAGTTGATAGAAGATGATCCCTTTTTAGGAGGAAACTTTAATTCACCCATTGACCAAAGTGAACTAGGCAAGGTTATGATGAAAGGAGCACACCCCTTTGAGCATATAATTCATCCACCACTCTTTCCTCACGTGGCATACTCCTACCGAGCTGGTATGTATCGCTACTTTCACCCACACTTAATCCTAAGTGTAGGGGAAACCTCCCCTATTTCCGTTAAATAAGGGTAGAGTCAGGCTCGTGACTCGAACAAAAAACAAGCGCTCTTGGGAGGCAGCCCATGCTTTATTTTGCTTTATTTATTTGCTTTGTGTGTTTATTTGTTTGTTTGTTTGTTTTTATTTGTTTCCGTATGTGTGTTTAATTTTTATTCTTATTGATTCATGTTCAAAACTAATTTGTGAAAATGCTTTATTTTGTTTTTAACTTCGTCTTAACTACATATAAAGGTATTTTGCAAAAGTTAAGTGTAAGGGAAATCTAAATCGGTTTATTAGAACACAAATTAACATGAATCGTAATAATATATGAATTAACATACATATTCGTATTTGTTTGAGTCAAATGCTTGTATCGAGTCATAATGATGTTTTGCAGGATTTCCAGGAAGTAAGGTAAAGGTTTTTCCAGAAATTTTCCGGAAACTTAAAATGAGAATTTTTGTCAGGTCATTTCTGACGGCGTCAGGGGTTATAACCTGACGGCGTCAGATTTAATTTCCAGAAATTTTGAAAATTTTGTTTTCATAAAAAGTTTTTTATTAAAATCTCCAACTTATAATCTCCAGGAATCTGCAAAGTTATCATTCCACAAGCATTATATCCTTATATATAGATTTTATCCCGCCGATGTTATGCAGGTTTTCGTGTTTGTTTTCTCAGGTTCAACAGGTTATTTTGGACAAGGAAATGTTTTGAATCAAGCTTATGGCGATGCATTAGTCATGGAGCTTCAACATTCTCTTTTGGAGGAAGATCTAACCGTGTAATTTCATTATCCAACGAGCGAATCAGGGGAGTATTTGATTTCATTCTTTTACTTTATGCTTTTACATTTGTCATTTGAACATTGGGGACAATGTTCATCTTAAGTGTAAGGGGAGGGTAAAAGTACGATTTTAAGAGAATACTATTGTGCTTGATTTTTGTTTGTTTGATGGTAGATGTGTAATAAAACTGAGAGAAATACTTGTTAAGGTAATTTTAGTGCCAAATTTAAAATTTTTTACAAACATTTAGGAGTGAAACTTTGATCTTAATGAGCGTCTCACGGATAGGAGTTATATGACTAGCACAAAAACCGTACCACTAAAAAATTTTCCACCCCAAATATGTGAGGTTCGCCCCTAGAATTGGTAGGAAAAGCATTTATGCTATGATGTGTGTACCGGTAGCACTTAGATTCTAGAACTTGCGTTAGGACCATTCCGAGGCCACAAGTGAGACTACATTCGTGTAGTTAGATTTACTACATGATAAGAGGCCATTAGGATTAACCCATGTTTTACACCTGTGTTTTTGTTATAATTACGTTGGCTACATTGGTCAAGTAATCTCCCACACCCTTTGCGTTGTACTCATTTTTAGTACACGATACCCCTAGTACACCCCTCAGAGCCTATCTTTTCGTTTCGACCTTTAAGCATTTTACTTAAGGAAGAATTTGTTACACCCCACTTAAATGTACACCCAAATCGCCTTAGCCTACCTTGTATGCACTCATCTTTAGTGTCATTATTGTGACAACATTTTGTTTAAACCCAAGTTAATTATCTAATTGATTACATGGTTGCTAAGTCGAGTCATATCCTTGTACATATTGTTTTGGGACGATTGGGACTCATGGGTAAAGTACTAGTGTAATGGAGTAATGGGGAAGAACATCATTTATTACCCCATATGTGCTAAATGTTTTAAAAGTACTCCAAGTTTTTCAATTATCTTAACTCGAGTCATTAGAATAGTTATTTGTAAAGTTATGTAAAAGTTCAAGTGTAAGGGATGCAACGCCCCTATGATGTATTATTTTGATGGTAGGTAAAAGTGTATGCAAAAAAAAAAAAAAAAAAAAAAAAAAAAAAAAAAAAAAAAAAAATCGAAAAAAATCAAGAAAAATACAAAAAAATGAGAAAAAAGAAAAATAGAAAAAACATACGGACTACCATCCCGTTTTTATTTTATGTTTATTTTATGTTTATGTTATTTTGTTTCTAGCTTAAGATCGAGTCTAGTCTTGGCTTAGCAACATTGTATAGTACATGTAATTGATCAAGATCTTTAACTCGCCACCAGTAAAATATCCCGTATCCAACAAAACCGTGTTTTCCTTTTCCCTACACCTAACGTTATAACCCATTTAAAAGCCCTCTTTGATAGTTTATCTTAGGTGCTTACGCCTAGTGGAGGAGGTTTTCGATCCTTTCCCAAGCCTATGGTAATCTATTTGGGTATGACAGGTAGTGAGGAGATCTTATGTTTTTAAAATTTATGCAGATTTATTTGGGGATGCAGATTAGAGGAACGTGATAATTCGTCAAACATAGTGAGGTGCTAAATACCATGTAATTGGCTATTTAACGTATTGTGAATGGAAGTCACGAATTATTCCTGTGCAGCCAGTTCTGGGCACTAAAGGGAAGTTTTTAGGAATAAAACCAATTATTGTTCTTGAATGTTGTGAAAGGCAAATTCAGTGTTAGGTATTGAGGGCGAAAAGTGTACCGCTTTTAGGGGTCATTTAAGCCCGAAATCGTATTTATTTGATCAAATATTGCCCTAAATCGTTCCTTTTGTCATTTTAGGTACTTTTGAGGAGAAATCTGGAAAAGGAGGCATTTTGGACGTTTTTGGAGCATAAAAGTGAAGAAAACGGCAAAGTCTCAAAATTGTGCTGAAAGTCACCTTTGACGGCGTCAACATAACTCCAGACGGCGTCATGCTTTGGCAAGAAAAGTTGGATGTGAAATTTACTCATGACGGGCCAGTGAGTTTGCATGAGAATTCTGACGGCGTCACGCTTTAACTAAATCAAGGGCGTCACGGCTTAAATCATAAGGGGACGGCGTCACGTTATAGGTCCGACGGCGTCAAGCCTTGATAAGCCAGAATGGATTTTTGAAGAGCTAAAGAGGGACGGCGTCAAGATGGTCATCCGGGAACCCTAAAAGCGGCGAGGTGACGGCGTCACAATGCATAAGGTGACGCCGTCAGATGTCAAAGTCTATATATAGTTTTCTAATTTTTTGTCATTAAAGAGAGAGCTTAGTGTGTGGAATTTTGGGATAAAACCCTAAGACGATTTTAGCTACTTTTTCAGGGCTTTTTGCCCTGAGATCTTCCATGTTTCATTGAAAGATAAGTTATCAATTAATCATTCAATATGTCTATGTGTTGTTTGATTCTATCTTATGCTTGTCTTTTGTTTAACATGTTAGGCTAATTTTATCTTGTGTTTGCTTAGATCTAATGAAACCTAGCTATTGATTATTGGTTGTTAGTGTGTTATTAGTTGTATTGGATGATTGTTTATCTATGTTAGGCTTAAGAAAACTGGCTAACTTCCTATTCGGTAACTTGCTTGAACGTCTTAAGAAACATGAACCAAACGCGTACTAAAGGTTTTTATGGTTGTATTTAATGCACAAGCGAATTCTAGTGATCCCATGTTAGGAGCTTCCTAGCCGGCTCGACATAGGAGTGAAGTAGGAGCTTGTAGAGTTTGGGGAAGTAAGTACGCCACCCCACGAATGGTATTAAGGAATACACCCGTCATCCACGCGACTAATACACACTAATTAACCGGTGAAAGATAGTTAGGGAGTAAGGAAATCTAAGTAAACACATTTCTCTACACATAAGTTTCTCACCACTTTTCATTTTTGTTATTTTATTTTATTTGCATTTGTAGTAATTTGGGTTAGTTGACTAGCAACTAATTCCGCCCACTCCTTCAAAACCCGAGATTTTACTTGCTTTCATAAAAATATAAAAACATAAAAAAAAGAATCTTCCTCAACCCTTAGACCTATTAGAGTAGCTTTTCATACCTAACGAACACTATTCCCTGTGGAGAACGATCAATCCCCCGTACTTACCACTACACTATACTACATCGGTCAGGTACACTGCCTGGTGGGGTTGTAAGCCTCTTGAGATCCCTCGAGAGGTAAAACCTGTTGTAAGGTTGCAAAACCCACGCATCAAGTTTTTGGCGCCGCTGCCGGGGAATAGTTATTGTTTAGGTTGAATTTTTATTTCTAATAGGTCTACTCACTAGATTCCTTTCTAGTGAGATTTTTTATTTTATTTTTTCTAGGTTTTCTTTAGTCTATCTTTTTCTTTGTGCCCTTTGTTTGTAAAACCATTTTCATTTGTCACTATGGCGGATGAAATTCCATTTAGATCATTGACAATAGATGAACAATTATACTTCACCAAGAGATTTGTTTCCTATCATTCCTATGAATTGTTTCGTGATCTTTGTGATATCCAAATAAAGTTGGGGGTAAGGTTAGATGGGTTTAATGAATTCTATGCATGTGATACTTCTCTTAGACAATCATTATCTGGATCAATTCCTTTTAGTAAGACCCTTTGGATGAATTTTGAGGAAAGCTTCCTAACGATGACCCATAAGTGGAACGAATTGATGGATTCGTATGAGCAAAAAGACCTAGTTTCCAAGGACATGGACTTAGAGTCAAACCAAGATTCTGAGATGGTTAGAGTTGAGCCACCTAGCTGCATGTCATGGTTAGGCACTACCATAATACAGGGTGAACACTTAGGTGATCTTGATGTGATGGAGGATCTAGCCGAGCATGATCACATTGATCAAAAAGACCTAGGTTTTATGATCGATGACGATGAATCTCAAGAAACACATGATGAATCTTTTGGGCAATTTGAATATAGCAGTCAGAATATTGAGGATGATCCTTATGATTCGGATATAGAAGCTGAGATGCCTAGAGAAGCACTTGAGATACTAGAGAAAATGTTAGGGTTAGATTCTACTAAAACACATGATGAGGATATAGGTGATCTTGACACAAGGAATGATGAGGTAAGTAACATAAGCCCACCAAGTACCCCACAAGTCCTACCATCAATTGAGGCACACACACCGCCCGTGACTTACCCGGAAGAAGTTGAGGAGACTATAGGAACCCCAATAGAGGTAGAGCCCTTGTACCAAACACAACTAGAAGAAGTATGTTTGAATACTTGTGATCACAACCTTACTCTTAGTTCTATGGAAGTTCCTAGTTTTGATGAACCGGAGCCTAAACCAAAACCGTTACCTAATCTTCCATCCTTAGATGTGAACTTAGGAATTGAATTAGGTCCCGATCCACCCATCAAACCATGTAGTCCGGGTAATGTTAAGATTAAGGTAGTAGACTCTAGGCCTTGTAGTGAGGAAGACAATATAGGAGTGAAAAATGACCTTACATGTCTACATCACCCATTCATGATTGATCACAAGAAACATTATGGGTTTAAACCGGGTTTATTAGGTCAAGATGGATTCCCAATTAGGAGTCTCTCAAAGTTGATAGAAGATGATCCCTTTTTAGGAGGAAACTTTAATTCACCCATTGACCAAAGTGAACTAGGCAAGGTTATGATGAAAGGAGCACACCCCTTTGAGCATATAATTCATCCACCACTCTTTCCTCACGTGGCATACTCCTACCGAGCTGGTATGTATCGCTACTTTCACCCACACTTAATCCTAAGTGTAGGGGAAACCTCCCCTATTTCCGTTAAATAAGGGTAGAGTCAGGCTCGTGACTCGAACAAAAACAAGCGCTCTTGGGAGGCAGCCCATGCTTTATTTGCTTTATTTATTTGCTTTGTGTGTTTATTTGTTTGTTTGTTTGTTTTTATTTGTTTCCGTATGTGTGTTTAATTTTTATTCTTATTGATTCATGTTCAAAACTAATTTGTGAAAATGCTTTATTTTGTTTTTAACTTCGTCTTAACTACATATAAAGGTATTTTGCAAAAGTTAAGTGTAAGGGAAATCTAAATCGGTTTATTAGAACACAAATTAACATGAATCGTAATAATATTGAATTAACATACATATTCGTATTTTGTTTGAGTCAAATGCTTGTATCGAGTCATAATGATGTTTTGCAGGATTTCCAGGAAGTAAGGTAAAGGTTTTTCCAGAAATTTTCCGGAAACTTAAAATGAGAATTTTTGTCAGGTCATTTCTGACGGCGTCAGGGGTTATAACCTGACGGCGTCAGATTTAATTTCCAGAAATTTTTGAAAATTTTGTTTTCATAAAAAGTTTTTTATTAAAATCTCCAACTTATAATCTCCAGGAATCTGCAAAGTTATCATTCCACAAGCATTATATCCTTATATATAGATTTTATCCCGCCGATGTTATGCAGGTTTTCGTGTTTGTTTTCTCAGGTTCAACAGGTTATTTTGGACAAGGAAATGTTTTGAATCAAGCTTATGGCGATGCATTAGTCATGGAGCTTCAACATTCTCTTTGGAGGAAGATCTAACCGTGTAATTTCATTATCCAACGAGCGAATCAGGGGAGTATTTGATTTCATTCTTTTACTTTTATGCTTTTACATTTGTCATTTGAACATTGGGGACAATGTTCATCTTAAGTGTAAGGGGAGGGTAAAAGTACGATTTTAAGAGAATACTATTGTGCTTGATTTTTGTTTGTTTGATGGTAGATGTGTAATAAAACTGAGAGAAATACTTGTTAAGGTAATTTTAGTGCCAAATTTAAAATTTTTTACAACATTTAGGAGTGAAACTTTGATCTTAATGAGCGTCTCACGGATAGGAGTTATATGACTAGCACAAAAACCGTACCACTAAAAAATTTTCCACCCCCAAATATGTGAGGTTCGCCCCTAGAATTGGTAGGAAAAGCATTTATGCTATGATGTGTGTACCGGTAGCACTTAGATTCTAGAACTTGCGTTAGGACCATTCCGAGGCCACAAGTGAGACTACATTCGTGTAGTTAGATTTACTACATGATAAGAGGCATTAGGATTAACCCATGTTTTACACCTGTGTTTTTGTTATAATTACGTTGGCTACATTGGTCAAGTAATTCTCCCACACCCTTTGCGTTGTACTCATTTTTAGTACACGATACCCCTAGTACACCCCTCAGAGCCTATCTTTTCGTTTCGACCTTTAAGCATTTTACTTAAAGGAAGAATTTGTTACACCCCACTTAAATGTACACCCAAATCGCCTTAGCCTACCTTGTATGCACTCATCTTTAGTGCATTATTGTGACAACATTTTGTTTAAACCCAAGTTAATTATCTAATTGATTACATGGTTGCTAAGTCGAGTCATATCCTTGTACATATTGTTTTGGGACGATTGGGACTCATGGGTAAAGTACTAGTGTAATGGAGTAATGGGGAAGAACATCATTTATTACCCCCATATGTGCTAAATGTTTTAAAAGTACTCCAAGTTTTTCAATTATCTTAACTCGAGTCATTAGAATAGTTATTTGTAAAGTTATGTAAAAGTTCAAGTGTAAGGGGATGCAACGCCCCTATGATGTATTATTTTGGATGGTAGGGTAAAAGTGTATGCAAAAAAAAAAAAAAAAAAAAAAAAAAAAAAAAAAAAAAAAAAAAAATCGAAAAAATCAAGAAAAATACAAAAAAATGAGAAAAAAAAAATAGAAAAAACATACGGACTACCATCCCGTTTTATTTTATGTTTATTTTATGTTTATGTTATTTTGTTTCTAGCTTAAGATCGAGTCTAGTCTTGGCTTAGCAACATTGTATAGTACATGTAATTGATCAAGATCTTTAACTCGCCACCAGTAAAATATCCCGTATCCAACAAAACCGTGTTTTCCTTTTCCCTACACCTAACGTTATAACCCATTTAAAAGCCCTCTTTGATAGTTTATCTTAGGTGCTTACGCCTAGTGGAGGAGGTTTTCGATCCTTTCCCAAGCCTATGGTAATCTATTTGCTATGACAGGTAGTGAGAGATATTATCCGTTTTCATTTATGAGATTTATTTTGATGACACTTGAGAGATGTGAGTATCTAAACACTACTTGTGAGGTGCTAGTATGTAATCTCCGTGCTTATTATGATTGAAGTGGAACGATTATTTGTTGTAATTACTTTTATGTTTGCATTAAATGACCCCTAACTTGTATTTTGATTAGAATAAAAGCGCATTTGCTTGAGGACAAGCAAATCTCAAGTGTAAGGGTATTTGATGAGGCGAAAAGTGTACCGCTTTTAAGGGGTCATTTAAGCCCGAAATCGTATTTATTTGATCAAATATTGCCCTAAATCGTTCCTTTTGTCATTTTAGGTACTTTTGAGGAGAAATCTGGAAAAGGAGGCATTTTGGACGTTTTTGGAGCATAAAAGTGAAGAAAACGGCAAAGTCTCAAAATTGTGCTGAAAGTCACCTTTGACGGCGTCAACATTAACTCCAGACGGCGTCATGCTTTGGCAAGAAAAGTTGGATGTGAAATTTACTCATGACGGGCCAGTGAGTTTGCATGAGAATTCTGACGGCGTCACGCTTTAACTAAATCAAGGGCGTCACGGCTTAAATCATAAGGGGACGGCGTCACGTTATAGGTCCGACGGCGTCAAGCCTTGATAAGCCAGAATGGATTTTTGAAGAGCTAAAGAGGGACGGCGTCAAGATGGTCATCCGGGAACCCTAAAAGCGGCGAGGTGACGGCGTCACAATGCATAAGGTGACGCCGTCAGATGTCAAAGTCTATATATAGTTTTCTAATTTTTTGTCATTAAAGAGAGAGCTTAGTGTGTGGAATTTTGGGATAAAACCCTAAGACGATTTTAGCTACTTTTTCAGGGCTTTTTGCCCTGAGATCTTCCATGTTTCATTGAAAGATAAGTTATCAATTAATCATTCAATATGTCTATGTGTTGTTTGATTCTATCTTATGCTTGTCTTTTGTTTAACATGTTAGGCTAATTTTATCTTGTGTTTGCTTAGATCTAATGAAACCTAGCTATTGATTATTGGTTGTTAGTGTGTTATTAGTTGTATTGGATGATTGTTTATCTATGTTAGGCTTAAGAAAACTGGCTAACTTCCTATTCGGTAACTTGCTTGAACGTCTTAAGAAACATGAACCAAACGCGTACTAAAGGTTTTTATGGTTGTATTTAATGCACAAGCGAATTCTAGTGATCCCATGTTAGGAGCTTCCTAGCCGGCTCGACATAGGAGTGAAGTAGGAGCTTGTAGAGTTTGGGGAAGTAAGTACGCCACCCCACGAATGGTATTAAGGAATACACCCGTCATCCACGCGACTAATACACACTAATTAACCGGTGAAAGATAGTTAGGGAGTAAGGAAATCTAAGTAAACACATTTCTCTACACATAAGTTTCTCACCACTTTTCATTTTTGTTATTTTATTTTATTTGCATTTGTAGTAATTTGGGTTAGTTGACTAGCAACTAATTCCGCCCACTCCTTTAAAACCCGAGATTTTACTTGCTTTCATAAAAATATAAAAACATAAAAAAAAGAATCTTCCTCAACCCTTAGACCTATTAGAGTAGCTTTTCATACCTAACGAACACTATTCCCTGTGGAGAACGATCAATCCCCCGTACTTACCACTACACTATACTACATCGGTCAGGTACACTGCCTGGTGGGGTTGTAAGCCTCTTGAGATCCCTCGAGAGGTAAAACCTGTTGTAAGGTTGCAAAACCCACGCATCAAGGTTTTTCGCCCGCTAATCGGAATCGTATGTTTAGTTGATATTTAAAGGATACTAACAAACCTTCTAGTGAGATTTTTATTAATTTTCAGTACTAAGTCTATCTTTCTTTGTACACTTACCTTTGAACCATTTTCATTTTCACTATCATGTGAAATTCATTAGAATATTGACAATGAGGATGAACACTAATATTCCTAAGGATTGTTTACAATCTTCAAATTGTTTGTGATTTAGTGATAAGTTAAAGTTGGGGTAGGTTATGCTTTTAATGAACATGCAGGGATATTCTCTAGACAATCCAGGTTCTTCTTCGTTTTAGTAGATTGTGGGAAGATGAGTTTAGATGCATAAGGGAACAATTGATGGTTCGTACATGCAAAAAGAATTTCAGACAAGGCTAGGAAACCAAGATAGAGGTTGATAGGACTAGTCAGTCAAGGTATAGCATACAAATACAGTTGAACACTTAGGTGATCTGGAATAAGATCTACATCGAGTGGATTTCGATAGTGTTTTTGAAACGATGACGAATGAATCTCAGAAAACGGTCTGAGCAGGTTTGCGTTAAATTTAGGGTATGATCCCTATATTGGTATAAGTGAGTGCCTGCTGAGGCAGCTTTGAGATACTAGAATTAGGATTTTGACAACAAAACACATATGTATGTGATCTGGACCTTAGGGAAAATAAAAGTAAATATAGCCACCAATAAAATTCATTATTGAGGCATCCAACGTTCCGTGACTTAGTGAGAACGAGGAGAACTAGGAACATATAATTGCATTTTCCAAAATTAAAGAAACTTTAAATATTGTGATCAAAATTTTTTAAGTTGTCATTGGAAGTTTATTTTATAAGGAGCTTTTAACGAATTAAATTTCCATCTTAGAGGAATGAATTTTTAACAGGAGTCTATCACCTATCAAACCTGTTGTCCGGTACTGGACGATTAAGGAGAGACTTTATATTTCAGAGGAAAAATACATAGGTAGTCAATTAGTACAATTCATGAAAAAGACTTTGGTATTTCAGTGAATATCTACAAAGTTTCCCCAATGACATCAAATGAAGAAGAATGATCCATATTTAGGGAAAATTCAAAATCCATTGACAAGAACTGCAAGAGATGAAGAGCAATATTCCATAAACATCCAATTTCCCGTGCATAAGAGGGTATGACAAGCTACTTTAACATTTCCAATTGAAATATTCTAAATAAGTCATAAAATCATGCTACGTTACCATCAACACTAGACCTGGGAGGAGATGGGTTAATTGGATTTCATTATTGCTTTGTGGTTTTATTTGATTTGTTTGTTTGTTATTTATTGTTTCCGGGGTTTTGGATTAAATCTAGGCCTTATGTTCTGGGTTTGTAGCAGTTTGGGACAAATGGTATTAACTGTTGATTTAAACTACTAATCAACTATATATAAGAGTTTTGTCAAGGTTAGAGTTGTTAAGTGGGATAAGCGTTTTAAAACATACTGTGTTAAAATTGAGTAATGATTTTCGATATGAATTTACAATTGCGATCGCAAATTAAATTACTTGCAGATTTCGGAACGAAGTAAAGTTGTCAAATCTACTCCGAAACTAAAATGAGAATTTTGTATCTACTGACCCATGGAAAACGGGTGTAATTAATTCATTTGAAAAGCAATGATGACTGGGAATTAGACAACTCGCAACTGCTTAAATTATAGGTTTTGACACTAGTTATGACTCTATACACTAAGGGTCATAGTGATGGGCCATACTAATTCCTAATCGATGTCAAAAGGCATAGTGTGGTCAAACATTTACAAGCAAATTTAAAAGCATTAGGAGTAATGCAAAATCATGCAAAACATTTGATAATCAATTTAATGCATTTAAGAATCAGGAGATATTTCAATTCATATTTACTAGCTTTTATCATTTGTAAACATATGGGAATGCATCAATTAGGGAAGAATTCTTAAGATACTATTGTTGCATGAAATTCCTTTTGGGGATGATAAATTCACTATGGAAAACTGTTAAGTCAATTAGGAATTTAAAATTTTCAAAGTTAGGAGAATTTTAGTAATGAGACTATCACATAGTGGTCTCAATATAAGGCTAAAAACGACCAAAATTTTTACGGTTATACCACCCCCAAAAGGTTCCCCTGTGGAGGAAGCAATTAACCGTTAGCAATTAAATTTCTAGTGCGTAGGTACTCACCAGTAGTCATTCTGATGTTAGAAAAATCAAATCCATATTTGCCTATTGAAGCGTGTACAAAGATGGTATTACTTATTTCGTCTAATACATGGCCTAATTGACCAAAATTACACCATCACCCCTTGAATCGGATTTAAGAAAATGACATGTCTTACACACCCTACAAAGCAAGCGAATTGTTTTAATTTCTAGTTTGAGAATTAAAGGGTTATTTGTGGAGATGTGTATTATTATGATTCATTGGACAACATTGTTTGTTTATTGAGTTGATTACATGTTTCTATTTTAACATGATTTGTTTACCTAGAACCATAGAAGACACTGTAATGTGATAATGTAGAAATCTACTACATCGTGTGTGTTTCAAGAAGCTCCTTGCATATCTTGAGTGAGAATTAGTAAAGTTTCTTAGCTCAATAGATCCATGAGATTTATTTGAATGGAGTAAAATGTTTATTCAAAAAAAATAAAAATAAATAAAAAGAAATTAACAACTAAGAAATCTGAAAAAATTCAAGAAAATACCAAAATTTGAAAAAGAAAATAGAAACATAGGTAGCATTAGTTTATTATTATCTTATTTATGCTTATATTTGTTTCTAGCAAGCATGAGCTCTCTTGGTAAACATTTAAGTTTCATGTTACAAGGACTTTAAGATGCCACAGAAAATAAGTATACAAACCTTTGTATCCCTTTTCTAACTAACGTATAATCGCATTTCAAAGCCCCTTGATAGACTACATTAGTTTAGATAACTAATTGTGTGACCTTTCCCTAGACATGTAACTTTGTGTTGACAGTCATGAGAGAATTATATGTTTTTTTTCTGTAGTTGTTTTTGATGACCCATTTAGATGATTGAATCTAAACACTTTCTTGTATATCTTGGATGTAAACTCCTCTAAGTTGCAATACGTATTGTTGTAATTATTTTATGCTTTCATTAAATACCATATAGTTTAATATTTGGAAACAAACCATTTGACAAGAGGATCAATATGGGATCTTCAATAAAGTGTGTTATGAGGCAAATAGTTTACCACTTGAAGGAGTCATATTAACCTAAATCGTAGTTTATTGATAATAATTCCAAATGATATACTTTTCATCATTTTTGGTTATTTGAAGAACTGGAAAATAATGGGCTATTTACATGTCCAAACTCAAAATTTGTCAAATATTTGATCATTACTCCAGACGGCGTCATGCCTTGGCAAGAAAAGTTGGATGTGAAATTTACTCATGACGGGCCAGTGAGTTTGCATGAGAATTCTGACGGCGTCACGCTTTAACTAAATCAAGGGCGTCACGGCTTAAATCATAAGGGGACGGCGTCACGTTATAAGGTCCACGGCGTCAAGCCTTGATAAGCCAGAATGGATTTTTGAAGAGCTAAAGAGGGGCGGCGTCAAGATGGTCATCCGGAACCCTAAAAGCGCGAGGAGACGGCGTCACAATGCATAAGGTGACGCCGTCAGATGTCAAAGTCTATATATTAGTTTTCTAATTTTTTGTCATTAAAGAGAGAGCTTAGTGTGTGGAATTTTGGGATAAAACCCTAAGACGATTTTAGCTACTTTTTCAGGGCTTTTTGCCCTGAGATCTTCCATGTTTCATTGAAAGATAAGTTATCAATTAATCATTCAATATGTCTATGTGTTGTTTGATTCTATCTTATGCTTGTCTTTGTTTAACATGTTAGGCTAATTTTATCTTGTGTTTGCTTAGATCTAATGAAACCTAGCTATTGATTATTGGTTGTTAGTGTGTTATTAGTTGTATTGGATGATTGTTTATCTATGTTAGGCTTAAGAAAACTGGCTAACTTCCTATTCGGTAACTTGCTTGAACGTCTTAAGAAACATGAACCAAACGCGTACTAAAGGTTTTATGGTTGTATTTAATGCACAAGCGAATTCTAGTGATCCCATGTTAGGAGCTTCCTAGCCGGCTCGACATAGGAGTGAAGTAGGAGCTTGTAGAGTTTGGGGAAGTAAGTACGCCACCCCACGAATGGTATTAAGGAAACAACCCGTCATCCACGCGACTAATACACACTAATTAACCGGTGAAAGATAGTTAGGGAGTAAGGAAATCTAAGTAAACACATTTCTCTACACATAAGTTTCTCACCACTTTTCATTTTTGTTATTTTATTTTATTTGCATTTGTAGTAATTTGGGTTAGTTGACTAGCAACTAATTCCGCCCACTCCTTTAAAACCCGAGATTTTACTTGCTTTCATAAAAATAAAAAACATAAAAAAAAGAATCTTCCTCAACCCTTAGACCTATTAGAGTAGCTTTTCATACCTAACGAACACTATTCCCTGTGGAGAACGATCAATCCCCCGTACTTACCACTACACTATACTACATCGGTCAGGTACACTGCCTGGTGGGTTGTAAGCCTCTTGAGATCCCTCGAGGGTAAAACCTGTTGTAAGGTTGCAAAAACCCCCGCATCAAGTGTGTTTTCGCTCCCCTTAATCTATGACCATCCGGACAAGATGCAAAAGATAAAGAGGAAAACAAACATTGACGGAGGCAATGAGCTTAGTAACGTCATGACAAGTGGTGGATAGCATACGATAAACTTCACCTTTGAAGTCACGTAGCTCTTCTCAATCATTGTGAATATTCATAGAATATTATGATGAGGCATGTGATCACGTGGAGATATTCTAAGGGTTAAGAAGATAAAATCTTCAAGGTTGTGATGTTAGTGATAAGGTTCTAGTGGGGTTATCTATGTTGATGAAGAAGGGTTATCTCAACGTATCCTAGCGGTTCTTCGTTTGAAGTGTGTGGAAGATGAGTAGGATGCGGAAGCATTGGTAGTGTTTAGTACCATGCGGAAGTGAAAGGGAAGAAGGCTTAGGAATTAGAAGATAGATACAATCTGTTCTGATAGGATACGATTCTGAATCAAGACTACATCGAGTGGGTTTCGATAGTGTTTTTGAAACAGTGAGAATAAACTGTCTCAGCAGACAACGGTCCGACGGTACCGTTAAATTTAGCGGTACCGTCCCCTATTTAAGGGTACCGTGACCTGCTGAGGTCAGTTTTGACCCAGAATTAGATTTCTGACAAAGAAATTTCACATATGTTGTGATTTTTCTGGACCTTAGATTAAAAGAATTTATACCGAATAAATTCTTTTATGAGTGAATCCAACGGGATTCGATGAACGTTTGTTGAGAACGAGAAATGCATTTAATTGCATTTTGCAAATTAAATAAACTTTAAATATTTCGGATGAAATATTTAAGTTGTCATTGGAGTTAAAGAGGATTTTACGAATAAATTTCGCTGATTTAGGGAGATTTTCGACACGAGGAGAGAATTTATACCTAATAAATTCTTTGAACGGTACTGGACGAGAAGAGATGACTTTTATATTTCCCAGGAAATACATAGGTAGTCATTAGAGCGATGTGAAAAATGACTTGATATTTCCAGTGAAATATCTAAAAGTCATGACACGAAATAGAAAGAGATGATCTCAATATTTCAAGTGAAATATTCAAAGAGTCATGAGACGAGACGCACGAGATGACTACAATATTTCCAGTGAAATATTCAAGTAGTCATAAGAGGGGTACAAGGGACAACTTTAATATTTCCAATGAAATATTTAAATAGTCATAAGATTCATGTAAAATGTTCCATCATTCCTAGACCTAGACGGAGATGGTTAAGGGATTCTCAGTTGAGAGGTTTGGTTTATTTACGGATTTCGATGTGCTTCGCATGTGAGTGTTTCGCGGGGTTTTGAAAGATGTAAAGCTAGGCCTATGGTGCTGGTTCGCAGCAGGGTTTGGGATCTTAAGATGTGTTATTCACACGTGGATGAAAGGAACTACTAATCACTTATATAGTAACTCGTGAGTCCTTTGTCACCCGAGGGTTGATGTTAGCTTTTAGCTTTGGGATGAGCGTTTTAACATATGTTGTTAAAAGGCTTGAGTATGATGTTTCGGATATGACATTTAACAATTGCGATCGCAAATTAAAATTACTTGAATATTTCGGACGAAATATTTAAGTTGTCAATCCTACTCCGAGTTCTACTAGGTTTGTATCTAACCTTCCCATGACAAACGGGTGTATTACTTGGAAGAAGGCGAAGTGATGACTGGGGAATTAGGACAACTTCGCAACTACTCTAACTTATAGGTTTTGACACTAGTGTATGACTCTATGACTTCTAAGGGTTCATAGTGATGGGCATACCTAATTCCTAATGTGTCAAAAGAGCATAGTGTGGGTGCAAACTTTACAAGCAAATCATGTAAAATGCACATAAGGAATAAATGCAAACATCATGCAAAACATGATAATCATTTAGCATTTAAGATCACGAAGACATTTAATCATATTTTACGAGAACATGTTATCATTTTGAAACACATATGTGGGATGCAACCAATCTAGGAAGATCCTAGTTACTACTAGTTCAAAATGAAATCCTAACGGGAGATAAAGTTCACCTATGTAAACTGTCTCTAGTCAAATGTAGGAATGAAAAATTTTCAAGTTAGAGAATGAGTATGAGACTATCACTAGTGGTGCTCAATTAAGGCTAAACACGACCATTTTTACGGGTTATACCACCAACCCAACTTCTCTCCTGGAAGCAATTCAACCGTTAGGTCAAATTGAATTTCTAGTGCGATAGGTTCTCCAGTAGTCATTCTCATGTTAGAAAATTCAAATTCCTATATTTGCCTATTGAAGTGTAGCAAAGATGATATTAGCTTATTTCGCTAATACATGGCCTAATATGACTCAATTAACCATACTTTGAAAGTCGGTTAAGAAAATGACATGTCTTACACAACTCCCAACAAAGGCAAGCGAAATGTTTTAATTTCGTGTTTGAGATTTAAGGTTATTTGATGGAGATGGTGTATTTTATGATCTCTTGGACAACATCTTTGTTTTTTGAGTTGTTACATGTTATTTTAACATGATTTGGTTTCCTAGAACCAAGAGACATTCTAATGTGATACAATGTAGAATCTACTACATCGTGTGTGTTTCAAGAATGCTCCTTTGCATATCTTGAGTGAGAATCTAGTAAAGGTTTCTTACCTCAATAGATCTCATGAGCATTTTATTTGAAATGAGACATACTGTTTATTTCAACAAGTATGCTTTTCTAAGAAGAAACTTATCACTCTTAAGAATGCTTTGTGAAACAAGTATTTTAGTGTATGACCAATTTTACTTGTTTATGCAATGACACATGTAGCATTAGGTTATTATTCAACTCTAATATCCTATATTTGTTAACAAGAAGCAATGTACTCTCTTGTAACATAACCGTTCATGTTACAAAAGGAATAAGATGCATAGGATATAAGTTATCCTTTGTCAATCTTTTGATAAGAGAGATATATGTGATATTCTCAAAGATTGATGACTTACATAATAGTTAATAACATATTATGTGTGACACTTTTACTAGACATGTAACTTTGAGTGTTGAGTCGTTCATGAGCAAAGTTTACATATGTTGTTTGTTTGCTCGTGTTTGGTTTTTCGAAAATGACCCATTTACTTATTGCATTGCAATGTAAATTACTTGTATATTTCGGATGAAACATCCAAGTTGTCAATCCTACTTGGTTGTGTATTTTATGCATCTTTTAAACACATTAGTTTAATATTTGGAACACAACCATTGGACAAGAAGACTCAATATGGCATCTTCAACACAAGTGTGAGTTATGATCCGATGCATATTATTTTCGTCTTGAGAGGACGTCATTATTTACATAACAATCGAGTGTGATTGAGTATGTAGATTCAAGATAATACTTTTCATCATATTTTGATGTTATCTTGAAGCTGGACAAATAATGACTCCAATTTCATGTCCACACTCAAAAACTTGTCAATTAGATTCGATAATGATATCAATCATAATTTGAATAATGAATTGATATGTACTCGAGATCTTTCTTGACCCTCACAATCACTCCTTTTTAAAAAGAAATAAAAATTTTAGGAATGTGTTCCATTTATTCTAACACTAGTTGTATGTGTGAGGTTAATGACATATTAAGTTACTACTTTGATATTGTCATTTATTTTTATTTGAGAAAAACTATTTTATATTATTGAGTATAATATTCTTAGTTTTTCGACACCTCATTTGTATAAAAATAATTATCTTAACTATTTTTATACAACATACGTAAAATACTAAATGTTTAAAACATTTTGTATGTGTGTTAAATCAATGCAAGTTTAATACATTTTCTTTTACTTAAATACTAATGTATTAAAATGACCTTTTATCTTGTTTAGACAACCCATGGTCAAACAAGACAAAATGATGTAATTTTTAAAGATCATGTTACGGATTTATGAAAGTTAAGTATTTTGGGGTGATATACTACTTAAACCTTTGGAAAAATAATTGTGTAAGACAATATTTTTCGACACACATGATCTACGAACTTAGTTTCTATTCCTAAGAAGGTTACTAAACCATTTTAAAAACTTCAACAAATGCAAGAAAAATGGTCTATGCCTATATGCAATGCAAAATCAATTACGCAACTTAGTGCAAGAAGTCTAGTCTAAGTCCTATTGACGCATAAGCCGAAAAAACTAATATTCGACACATAGCAACAAGGCATGAAATACACTTATGCTTATAGATAAAATTAGCTCAACTAAAGATAACAATAAGCATACAAAAGTATTGACTAGCAATACTAAGACACAAAGAAAAGCAAATAGTCATTTAGCATAACACACAAAGATACTTATCGTCATTTTGTGTATTAAGTATAACAATGTACACTTAGCTTGACTTTATTTGAAAATGAATTATTTTCCACCCCATTTAAAAATTTGATCAACACCTTGAAATCATGAATGCATCAACGTGTGATGTTCACTTTGTGTTTTGACAAAATAATTTGTGCAATCGGCATGACCGGAAAGGACTCTCTGTTACGAAATAAAGACTCTCATAAATTTTACTTTACAATCACTTTCTAAAATTATTTCTAAGTGAAAGTAGACTCAATTACGTTTAAAACGATAGGTGGTATGACTCCTACGGACTTACGGTTGATTTTATACGAATTTTTGAAAATTACCGAATTCTGAAAAACATACGACGGTACCGTTAAATTTAGTGGAACCGTCCGTATTTAGTGGAACCGTACGTCATATTTAATGGTGCTGTACATTTTATTTCAGTTTTGAACAGAACCAACTTTTATTAATTTAAGAAAACCTTCAAGCTAGTATGACAATGTATACTTAACAACAAAACTTGTAAGTATTAAGCAACTAAATACTTTTCATATTTTTATCACCTTCATTGGTAATTTGATACATGGATCGTACTCAATTTTGAAAACCATTTGTTTTAAAATTTTGAGCGACCTGGCTCTGATACCAATTGTGGAAACCGTAGAGGGGGTGAATACGTTTCCATTTAAAAATTTAAAACTTTTGTATCAAACTCCCGATCAAGTGTGATGTGATATGCGAAGTGTCAAAAATGATCATATATCATCTAAGGATGAATAAATTAAACTACAACACAAGCACAATCAACCATGACACATACATAACATAAGCAACTAGCCACACAAGCATAAACACAATGCAAATATAAACATAAAGCGATAAAGAATAAAATGAAAGTAAAGAAATAAGAAAGAAGGCGCAAACCGGACACGGTGATTTATAGTGGTTCGGTCACGAAGCTCCTCTTCGCCCTACTCCACTCCCCGAGTACCCAACTCGAGAGTTACTTCACTAATCAACAAACTCCCTTCAGGCGGAGAAATACCGTACACGTCGCTTAACTGGTTTTCGACACTAAGCTAGATGTCGAGTGCTAATCTTAGCTAGCACCAATCTACCACGATCTACACGATCTACACCGTACACGTCGCTTATCCTATTTCCGACACTAAGCTAGATGTCGAGTGCTAATCTTAGCTAGCACCAATCTACCACGATCTACCCGATCTACCATTGATCCACTTGATCAATACACACAAGCCCAATGGCTTCAAGAGATCTCCAAGATCTCGACAAGATCACAATGATCTTCCCTCACAAACTCTCAAAAGAAAAATGATCTTGATGTATGCTATGATACAATCAAGAGTGTAACAAATGTTACAAGACCTAACAACTACAACTCTTGTATCTTCTTGGATACCTTGAGTTCTTCTCTTGCAAATGAAGAGGAATGATAACACTTTGTATCTACTTGGATACTTTGTGTTCTTCTCTTGCTAATCAAGAGGGATGACAACACTTTGTATCTACTTGGATACTTTGTGTGTTCTTCTCTTGCTAATCAAGAGGGATGACAACACTTTGTATCTACTTGGATACTTTGTGTTCTTCTCTTGCTAATCAAGAGGAATGAAGAGGATCACTTGAATGGAGGATTGGATCACTCTTAAACAAACTAAGACTCTCCAAATGATCAAAGAAAGTCATCTAAGTGAGGAGGGATTAGACCAGAGAAAAAGGACTGGAAAAATCAAGTTGGAAGTGTGGAATGGTCCACTATTTATAGGCAAGGGAAAATCTGACCGTTACAGACCCACGGCTCCACTAAATTTAGTGGAGCCGTCCCTATTTAAAGGAACCGTGGACGCTCCTTCGTTTGTCTTTAGTGGGGAAGGTTTATTTGGGGATGTTAGGAGCTGTTTTGGGGGGAAATTTGACTGTTGGGATTTTCAAACATATTTTTAAAAATAAAACATTTCTTTTTAATTCAAAAATAATTTGTGAAATATATTTTTGAAAAAATGTTTTGTCACATTAAAAATGTGAAGTTTAGAAAAATAAAATCCTTTGATCATTTGTCAAGTAGTAGATTTATTTGTCCATACCTTGAGTGATTTATGTCGGGATGGAAATCTACGACTTCGTTGAAGCATACTTGAGACGTCGGGAGGTGTTGATGTAAGTATGCATTGATGATTTGTGTTTACAAGTAACTTGCACATTTTACGTTATGTATTACAAGTTATATGTTTGTCATTATTAAAACCGAAGAAACCGTTTAGTTTAAATATCGTAATATTTGCACTAACACAAACATCTTGTGCTAACAGTACTAAGTCAGTTAGTACTGCTAGTGCAATCTTCAGCAGTCTTCAACTTAAGTTTATCAGTTTGTACTGTTAGGTTTAATTCCCAACAAAATTTGACACGATTTGCATTCTAAGTCAATTTCTTTGCCTTTTTCAAGTCTAGATAGTTTATCTTTTAGTTCCGATATTTCTTTCTCTAATTTAGACTTAATAGATTTTAGAGATTTGTTTTTGAAAATTATCTTTTGACTCATTTTGCAAATTTGATCATACTCATTATCTAATTCAAGCGAATCTAATGAGAGAGTATCATCATTATAGAGATCTGTTTCGAAAGATACCTCTTTTGAAGTTTCGGCCATTAGACACGCCTCATTTTTAGCATCTTCGTCGCTATCACTCAAAGCGCCGCTTACGTATGCCTTTTGGTTCTTGTCTTTTGTTTGATGAGGACAATATCCTACCAAGTATCTTGGATCACCACATCCAAAGCATCTTCTATCACCCTTGCTATATTTGTCATCACGTCCCTTTTGAGGTGCTTTCTTTTCATCTCGCAGTTGTCTTACATATCTACCTCTTCGCTTAAAGAACTTCTTGAAGTCTTTAACCGTCATGGCGTACTCTTCATCTTCACATTCCGAACTTGAGTCTTCATCATCACTTAATTCCTTTTTAGCCTTTAAAGCAAGTGATCTCCTTTCTACTTTGCTTTTGACTATCTCGGAATCATTTTTGATGATTAGCTCATGAAACTTTAGATTACCAATGAGCGCATCTAGTGAGAGTGAAGCTAGATATTTGGATTCTTCTATTTCCGTGACATTTTCTCTCCACTTTAGATGTAAAGCCCTGAGAAATTTCCTAACACAACTCTTGAAAAAAAACACCTTCATCAAGTGCCTTTAGACTAGTGATAATAGTATTAAATCTCGCAAAAGCACTATCTATAGATTCGTCTTCGGGAATGACGAATTGTTCATATTGTTGAACAAGAAGATCGATCTTGTTATCTTTGACTTGATTATTACCTTGATGAATGACTAACAAAGTTATTCAAATATCTTTAGCCGTATTACACATAAAAATTCTTTGAAATTCCTTTTTCGGTAAAGCATTATAAATAACCATTTTTGCTTCATCATTTTTAGCCAATTTCTTTTTAACAGTTTCACTTTGTTTATCATAAGGAACTATTTCATCCTTTTTGTTTCAGGGTTTTGTTCAATAGGTTGAAAGTCACCCATAGTAATAACATGCCAAAGATCAAGATCTTTTGATTTCACATAAGTTTCGAATCCAATTTTCCAGTAAATGAAGCTATCAGCTTCAAAGAGTGGTGGTCTTTGTATAGATTTCCCTTCTTGATATTTTTCAAAATCAATTGATCGATTCAAGTTTTAAAATACAGTATACTTTAAAAATCTTGAGTAACCCGCTCTGATACCATTTGTAGAAACTAGAATGGGGGGTTGAATAGTTTCACCGTTTTAATTACGTTTTCAAAAATTTCTTTTTCAAGTTTATTTTGAAATATTTCTTTATTCAAATCTTAGGTGATATCAATACAACAATTAATGAACACAATAATAAGCAAGTAAAAAAAGATAAGGAAAGAAACGATCAAACCGGGACACGGAGATTTATAGTGGTTCGGCTACGAAGCTAACTCTTCGCCCTACTCCACTCCTCGAGTCTCACAGTCGAGAGTTTCACAAACACTATATCAACACGCTCCCTTATGGCGAAACAAACCGTACACCAAAGCTTACACAAGGTTTAACAACACTAAGCGAAATGTTGAGTTCTAATCCTAGCTAGAACCAATCTACACGAAAGCCCACGTGGCTACACTATTCAAACCAACACTTTAGTCCGAATCAACACTACACACAATTTCGAGCTTGCACTCAAGTCGGATTACACACAAGAATTAAGATACAAAGAATGGAGGTTGAGGAGAGATCCGTAACAACGGTTTATGAGGTGAAGGACTATTCTTCAACACTTCGTTTCTTGAGGAATACGAGTGTTCTTCTCTTGCACTTGGAGGAAGGATGGATGTGATCACTTGTAAACAACTTACAACCCGTTAATGTGATCAAAGAAGAGTATTTGGAGTGAATTTAGAAGACAGAAAGTTTTAGTGCTCAAAGAGGTGGTTTTTCTGAAATGAAACAGTTCAGTATTTAGAGGTACCAGGAGGAGCGGTGGACGGTCCTTTAAAGTTGGACGGTCCCACATATATAAGGGACCGTCGCAATGTTTACGGGACCGTCCAGACATACGCTCCTATTTTTGTCCTGATATGGTGACAGTTTATCTGGTGAAAAACTTGGCTGGTTTTAGACGGGAAAACTAGCTGCTGGAGAATTTGAAATTCAAATTTATTTTCTTAATACGGCAAATGGCACAAAAAGACATTAAACTTAGGGTCCGTTTCCAATCAAGGTACTCTTCTTTTTTTCTTACATAAAAAGGTGCCCAACAAATGTTTTCAGCCGATTTAGGTTTTTTACTAACTTTCGTTAGTAAATTACATGTTTGGTCCTTCAATTCGTATAATCATTTCATGTTTAGTCCTTACATTTTTTTTTCTAAATTTTTTAAAAAAAAAATATTTTTTTTCGAAAATATCTTTTTTGAAAATATTTTTTTCGAATATTTTTTGAATTTTTTTTCTATAACTTTTTTTCGAAAATTTTTTTCTAAATTTTTTTTTGAAAAATAAAATTTAGAAAAAAAAGTTTTTCAATAAAAATTTTCAAAAAAAAATTTTCGGAAAAAAAAAGTTTTTTATTGAATTTTTTTTTCAAAAACTTTTTTTTCCAATTTTTTTTCTAAATTTTATTTTTCGAAAATACTTTTTTGATGAAAAAAATTTCGAAAAAAAGGTTTTAGAAAAAAAATTTCAAAAAAAAATTGAAAACAAAAATTCGGTAAAAAAAAGCTTCAAAAAAAATATTTTCTAAAAAATTATTTTAGAAAAAAAAAATTTAAGGACCAAACATGAAATGATTATACGAATTGAAGGACCGAACATGTAATTTACTAACGAAGTGGGTGGATGGATTTTATTTAAGTATGTAAGTGGGTTTTTAGCTAAGGTAGGTTAATTTAATACCCGAGTCCCGTTAAACTGTGTCAAATCCGGATCCGTCCTGTAACCGTTTCTAATTTGAGAGTTTGTATCCCTAGAGTCGTTTTGTAATTTTTGAATATTTTTCTGAGTCCTAAATTATTTACTAACACTTCTGAGTTTAAGATTTGTTTACGGTTTGCGGGTGGTGTCAGTTCAAGTGAAACTGGGATAACCTCCCGTTTTCACCACAATAATCATGGGATGTGATAACTTCACTGTTCCTTGGTGAGATTTCCGGGTGTCAATATGTGCAGGTCTGTTTCCCGTTATTATCGCATAAGGCTAAATCAGATAGTTTAATCACAATAATTGAATTGTTATGAATTTAATATTAGGACAAATTTACCATTTGTCACATCCTCCCCGTCTTAGGAACGAAAACCGTCCTCGGTTTTCACTCAGAAATACCCGAAGGGGTTTGGGTTCTCGAGGTTCTAGTGCTCTCTGGTCCTACTTTTCACATTTCTATGAGATGTGAGTGCCGGGTGTAACTCAATGGTCAAGATGTGCTTTAAAAGTCTTAAGGTGTAGAGGTCTCTCACAATGTCTATTCCCATCAAGGCATGATCCTCCCTGAACTAACCATAGGTGATCAGGCTATGCTTGGTTGAGGACTGATGATGCGATGCTAATTGCGTGGTTTAGTCATTATGATGTGTGGTTTCTATTGGCTTGGTATCACAACAAGTTATCATAAGTGCACAAATAAATGAACAAGTCTCAAAAGTGATAAGGGTAAGAAAAAAAGAGTCATTCACAACATCTTAATCCCGAAGGTCAAGGAAATTCACTACAGAGAGGTTCTTACAAAATACCATTACAACTTGTCTCTTAGAGACTACAATTATTCGAGGAATTACGACCTAAGGAAACCTAGAGGTGAATGTCATCAAGCGAAGAAAGAGTTCCATGCGGCAAGTCCATTCATCATGTTGTTCGGGTTCCGAGTGACCTTCACACTTCCACTTCTCGGTCCGGGGCAAGCAGTCTTATAGTGCCCAATTAGTCCACAATTAAGGCAAACTGCGGTGGTGAGTTTGGCGTCAATTTCCGGAGCAAAAGCCTCACGGTTCTTGGTTCGATGGCCGATCTCCCCGTAATTTCCACACTTCAGGGGACAAGGTTCACGGTGATGAAATGGGCACACATTGCACTTAGGCAGGTTTCTATATCCCTTGTTCATGCTGGTGCCTGTAGCAGGGGTACTAGCACTTCCCCGACCCTTGGAATGGTCTTCCCATTTTCTCTTAAGTTCAACTGCTCTCTCGACATTTGTCCTATATGTATGTCCCTTTGACTTGCGGGCAACATTTGGTCCTTGAGGCTTAGCAATCTTGGAGGTACTATCATTATCTCTCTGGAACGGGAAGAAATTTCCTAAATACCTTTCCCTGAGCCGAGCTTTTGTTTGGCTCATCTCGGGGCTCATTGGTGCTTTCCCTTGACGGTGTGCAGTTGCACTGTCTCTTTACACCTTGGGATTCCAAGATTTTTCCTCCATTCTTTTTATTTCACTGTAGGTGTAGTACTTCCTACGCACCATTTCCTTAAAACTCTCCCAGGGCATTTCATAGGCAGCATCAATGCCTGTGATCTTCAGGTGGCTGTTTCACCAAGTCTGAGCATCATCAGTGAAGGTAAATGATGCATACTTTACCCTATCTTCCTTTGCACAACCACATGCTTGGAATATGGCTTCCAGTCGTTCTATCCATCTCAACACAGCAATAGTTCCCTCAGTTCCATTCAGTCTTCCAGACATGGCCCTTCGAAACTCCTGACAAGTTTCAGTGTGGTTGTTGTCATTCTTAGGTTGGGAGCTTCCGATCTCAGTAACCGTGTTGTTGGCCTTCGCTGCGGCTAGGGTTGCTGCCACACGGTGATTAACTAATAGGTCTAGCATGGCTGGGTTTATGATGAGCAGGTTTGCTCCATTCACAGCTGGGGCAGTGGCAGCCATAGGTTGGTCATGAACATCATTGGTCGTCCTTCCTGTTGGATTCATCTATCCCATAAAAGATGAAAACGAGTGAGATCTTTAACCGGAGGTCATATATGTTCTACGATTGGTAAAGCACATATTAAGACGAGTAAATTTCTAAAGAAGACTATCAGAAAGAAGTATAAATGAAATTCGTGTTCCTCTAAATGCCTAATATAGAATCTAGTAATCAATTGAAATTGTAACCTTAAATGTATGTGAACAACTTAATCTATGGTCAGTAGCAAGTTTACTTATCCGGAATATATTTTCTAAGGATGGTCCTGCCCTTAATATCTTAAAGTTATTGGACGACTTTTGCTTAGAACCTAAGTCTCCTAGCTAATGTAGCGGTATAGTTTGGACTCCTAAGGTGTCTTAGGTGTTCTTAAGAGTCAGTGGTAATAAGTCGTATTTCATTGAGCATGTCGTGCTGCTACTTATAGTCTAAGTAATGGCATTTTACTAGTCTTTCCTAGGTTTGTTTTTGGCGTTTATTATCGAGTTGCTAGAATCCTTGACTAAATTGGTAACACTAAAGGTCCACTAAAATGATAGAATGTATAAATCTTATGAAGAGAGCTTGGTTACTTTGTGAGGCCTTAGAGTTTCTATTAGATTACTAACTAGCTTACGTAAATTTCTATGTTCCTAAAGGTTTCATGTTTTGCTGTCGATCCGGTAGAGGTTTCTTAGTCATGACTAATCTTGCAGGTGGTCGTTTCCTACCTTGGTAATTTTTGATAAAGTGTTATGGTACTAAGGGTATACTATAGGTTCTGTCATTGTTTCTAGGTCTTGGTGGGTCATGTCTCTAAGTCTATACTTTTAACTTTAGAAGGACGATGTTGACTACTCCCAATAGTCAAATTGTTGGTTTATCAAGACATGGGTTGCCTGGTGCCTAAAAGTTTATCCTTATGCTATTTTCTACTAAAAGTCGGGTAATTCGTTCCTTGAAGTGCACAGTGCATTGTACAGGTCGTGGGACTTAAGGATCTGATTATGATTGTCACAATATTTTGCACTATGGTCACTAGGTTTTCTAGCCGTTTACGAGGTCACAAGGTGCCTAATAGTTATCGGTTCCTAAGATTTGGTCAGATTGATGTCGTAAGAAATCAGGATTGAGAAGAGATAGTAAGAGACGTTAATTAGCGACAATTGGATTTCATAGATTTTTCTATTGACCAAGTCGTAATAGGAGTAAAATGAGTTTCTTATGTTTTTCTAGGTCAGGTTTGTCCTTGTCATTCTTAATAAAGTCACCTAATACTCAAAATTTCATCCTATGTAATCCTTTGGGTTTCTCGGGATGAGGTAAGTAATCTGTCTGGTGATGAAAATTTTGAAATTTGTGTTTCTTGTGTATTATTTAGGTTAGATGAGAAAGGTGTTGGGTTCAGTTGACGGGGATGTATTTTCTGGTGAAGACGAAAGTAATTCTTTCGAGGGATTTTATGAGAAAATGGTGGGGGATTTGGAAACTTGGGGCAATTTATAACGAAGTGTTTGGTGATCTGTAAGTAGGGTTAAGTAATTGCGTGGATGTTGGGTTTTTAGGAAAATTTTGTGGGTAAGGAAATGGACAAGGTATTTTTTTTTTCTTTCTATTTTTTTTTTTTTTTTGGAAAGATGGGATTATAATATCATGATAATTTGTGAAGAGAAAATGATTAATAATAGGAGTATGTAATGAAATGAACTTGTTATAGATTGAGAGTCGATTACATGTTCTGAAAATTACAAGTTCACTAATAAAGTCCTACCCTGACTGAGAACTACTCAGTTACACAAGCAACTACTAATCATAACTAAGACAGGCTCCTAGTCCTATCCATACGTCGGAACCTAGAAACAACCTCTGCCAGCTGTGCCTCGACCTCCACAAGGCGAGTTCTTAATGCTAAATTCTTATCACGGTGTGCCTGATCCGCTCGTGATAAAGCTGTAACCTGAGCTTCTAAAATCAACATTCTCCCGTGAGTCATCTGGGCTGCCTCTTGAGCTACGACCTGTATCTGCTCAAGTCTACCCGCCCTGTTACCTAAGTCAAGCATGTCCCGGCTGTTAGAGTGTGTCCTATCGTAGAGTCGGTGGATATCCCTGTCATACTGCTCAAAACGTGCTCGATGTAACTCATCAAATAAATTGGAGTGGAGACTCAATATGTCGGTCTGCAAGTCTAGTTGAGTCTGGATCTGGGAGATAGTATCAATCTCTATAGCTGCTGGTGGTGTCACTGGGAGTGAGGGATGTGGTAGCTCTGGGTTAACCTCTAACTCATCCTGGGCTCTCCTTGAGCCCTTTCCAACCTCAAATGTACTAGGCACATCCTCTAGCACTATGCTGATTCGAGGTACAGCTACTCTATGTCCTATCCCCGAATCAGCATCATCCCCTGTACCCTCGACAGGAGCACTCTCATCCACAGTCTGTACTACACTTTCTGCTGAATAAGAGTCATTGCTTCTCCTGAGTCTCTGTCGTGGGGGTGAGTGGGAAGGTGAGTGTGGTGGTGAGGTAGGTGGTGGTGATGATGGGGTAGTAGGGGTGTCTATCTGTGAGCGTAAAGACCTATAACGGGATGGAGATACCAGAAGGACATGGGCAGGGTTTTGGGTACTCTCTGCAGTGTAGGTGATGGTCTAGTAGATGGGCGTATGATTATGCGTGTGATACGGTGAGGGATAGTAGAGGTAGTTTGGGTAGCTAGTGTGGTATGGTCATGTGATGGTAGTGTAGGCTCAACTGTGTCAGGGTGATCTTGGGGCATCTGTGCGTTGGAATTTGTTGAGTATCTTAAAATAATAACTAGTGAGGGTCAAGTGTATATATATTATATATATATATATAGTGAGGGTCAAGGAGATAAATGTATATAGATATATATATATATATATATATATATATATATATATATATATAGTACTCATAGTATGCTTAGTATGCCACAAATTATATCATGCAGTTCAGTCAACATAAATTTCAATCAATCATGGCAAACACTTAATATGTGACAAAGTATAACATGTAGTCAAGTCAAAATAAATCTCAAGCAACATGGCAAGCAAGGCAAGCGGCAATCATAGGGACTCGTTTTTGAAAAAAAATGGTTATAGTTTAGGGTTTATATGTACCTAGTTCTCTATAACCTAGGCTCTGATGCTAATCTATAACACCCCCAAAATCAGACTTTGCGAAAGCATAATACTATGGGGTGCTACGGAAATGGAAATCATAACACAAGGTGTCAAGAAACTAATTACACATTTCATAATAGATACTCATTTCCATAAATTTATATAAGTAAAAATAAGTCATTAGATGTCAAAATCATTTACAGATTCCTGGTCCCTAAAAAACAAGTCTTAATTATTATTAAAAAATTTATTGGTCTAGTAAAAATCTGCCGCCTTGCCGTTCCTTGCCATACTTTGCACCAACTTCTATACCTGAGAAAAACATGCTAAAAGTCAGCTAAAAGCTGGTGAGTTCATAGGTTTTAGTTGAAAACATATCATATTAAGACCAACAATTTTCATTTAAACAATTGAAATATCATACATATAGTTTCATTACGCTAGCTCTAAGTTCATGTAACCGAAGCTTTAATAGTTTTGCATGCTCTAGATGCATGTAAATCATAAAAGCCCTAGCAAGTGTTTATCCCAGAAACTTGAACATTGATATGGTATACGTTCGTTTGCCTATCCGGTCAAACCAAACGGGGATGTTACTCCCAATAGATCTATTTATAACATTCACGCTTCCTAACTGGAATTAATGGTTCATGAAATTTGGGCAGTAGGGGACATATTAGGCTTAGGCTATCTGCGTAATAATAATATTAATGTCCACAAAATTTAGTTTTGCATGTTTCTCACCCCAAAACAAGTAAAAGTAAAACGGGGCTATAAACTCACCTTTACTGGTCTGAACAGTGAATGCTGTGAAATTTGGGAATGCACGACACCAACACGCAACCTATATTAAATAATCATGTCTTAGTTTCAAGTATTAAATTCATTTCTTCTCGGATATTAGTTTTTAATGTTTTAGTGTGTTTAAGTCGTTGTCACTTAAGTGTGGTTACTAAGGTCTCTCCTAGGGTGTAACTCTGCAACTAGCCTAATGGTACGGTAATGAGGGGTTGAGATCTCTAATAGTCTAGGTACGAATTTAACTTAAGCCTAGTTGTGATATGTATCTACATATTTTGTAATTGTGTAACCTATTCGTATGTCCGTTTATATTGATTTTTAGAATATGGCCTAACATTTGGGGTGTTTATCACTTAACTAGTTAAGGGTCTAAAAGTTAATATTTATTGTTAATTCTTGGATCAACTTAGAATTTGAGTTTGTGTCATTACCATTAATCGATCGCGACTCATTTCTTCGTATTTTAATTTAGAACAATATATATTGTCTAATTCGTCCTAGTTTAGTTTGATATTATATTCATGTTATTACTAGTGTTGTTTATTCTCTAAGGATTTGTGAAGGTTAATATATATATATATAATTATAATATATATATATTATATATATAATATATATATATATATATATATATATATCTTATATATATATTATGTAACTTGAGTAATTTACCTAGTTATTCGTCATGATTCCTTTACACTACATTAGTTTAAAGTTTTATGTTTCGATAATTTATTCAGGTTAAATGATATACGTATATTTTTAGTGACGTCCACTTTACCTTAATTGACTTTCGAAATATAAGTGTTATTGTATTGTTATATACCTTGTCGGGTGTTGTGGTATACCATTATCGTGAGGTTTATTGCTAACCTAACTATTTTCACTACATAAGTTTATGCTAGTCGATATATTTCTATTCTTACCAAAGTGTGCATAGAATTTATCGTATCACAATGTATATATATATTAGCCCAGTTGTCTTAGTCATTTTTGTCATGTTTATCATTCCGGCTATTTCAAGTTTTTATTTATATGTTAGTGAAATTAGAATTTACACTTTTGGTTTTGGTTTTCGGCTAAAGTTGTTACATAATTATTAGTTGAATAACTTTTATATCCAAACGCTTACATTATTGACTATACAAGTTTCACGTTAATAAGTTTTCACGTTTATTTTGTGTTTTGGCTATTCTTGTTTTGAACGTTAGTTAATAGGCATTAGTTTGTATTCGGCTATTGTTTCCTTTTTGTTTGTTCTCGACAAGGTCTATATAATTGTCATTCGAAGGGGCTCTAAATACTTAATGGGCTGAGCCCGGGTGGTTTGAAGAGGGGGGGTAAGTCTAGTGCTAATGGACTGTTTTTAAGGTTCGGTATTGGTGGGCTGCTGGGTTATACACAGGCCTAGATTCCAATTTAGGTCCAAGGCTGTCTAGCTGCTATTAGAGGGCTCCTAGTTGGGCTTCTTTTGGGTTGGGTTTGTTTTCCTGGAATTGGCACAATGGGGAAATATAGTTTTTGCGCCAATGTTACCAATTCTTGGCGAAGTCCTTCTAAGACTTCTACTTAGCGACTGAAATGAGCCACTAATCACGGTTGTGGTCTCACTTTGTGACCATCATTCGAGTACTACTCGATCTTAAGCCTTTGGGTGTCTAGGTGATGGTCACACCTTAGGTGCTTGGTTGAAAACGGTGCTATCTTTGTTGAGGTTTTTGGTTCGAGGTCAATGGGTCAATCTAGGTTTGAATCCGTGAGTACAAGACTCATGGTTTGTGACTAAATGGAGTCTATCTATATGGTCTATTCGTCCCCTAGACGTGGTGTTATTTCCTAGCCTATTCGACCTCTACTTGCACACCTGGGATGCCATTCGAGCCATTTTCCCTTAACCCATATCTTCCACAGGTTCGAACACAACATACACATGAGTGATCTAATCCTTCCAATGGTGGTTCCTACATTTTTCTAACGACAACAACAATACTAGCATTAATCAAAACTAGCTTTATCTAGGCTCCAATCTTGGGGTTTCCTCATTCGACCTAATCTAACATTTCATACCCAAGATTTATCCTCAAACTCATTGGTGTTTCTAAGTATTTCCTCGACAGAAGCAATAACCAACAATATTTTCTCACAAGTTTCTATCTTCCTGGAAATTTTCTATTCGACACATACTACAACCAAACTTAAAATCTTTCTTCAAGGTCAAATAAGGGTGTGCCTAGGTGCTTATTTTTGGCCGATACATACTAACATCAACACCAATTTTCTTAACCATTCAATCTAAACTCTTCCTCATTATGAACTGCTAGGATCCTGGACACACGATTAAGGTGGTTAAACCTTGTAACTTTGTGTGTATGATATGTTGTGTTAAAATGATTAAGTGCGCGGAATTCACTCAACCAAACTTAGAAAGTTGTGTATGTTATGGAAATGGAATTGTTATGTTTGTTAGTTAGCAATGAACACATAAAGATTATCACCAAACGATTCAATATTATTAAACATAATAATACGAGTGATCTTGAACTATCACTAGGGTTACAACCTTGAATCTTAAGTTTTTCTAACTTGTGATGTTTTTGTGTTTGTTCTTATCTAACAGTTATATGTTCTTGCAATAACATATGCATGTACTAACTTAAAATATTCTACTCACTAATATCACAACTAAGATCTCTTTTATAGTCAAAAGATCTTTACATATTGCTTAAAGTCTTAGCCGACTTACTTTGTTAACTTATCCTTTTGAGTGTCAGTACATCAGATACAACATGTATCTATGTATACAACTTGTTAACTAAGCACATGGAGTAAGATATTATCTACCGTATATTGTTGACCAAAATACAATAAATATCTTTTCGATCTTATCCTTTCATCAGCAGAGTGTTCACTATCAGCAGGAACAAGTTATCGTTATCAGCAGAATCAATCAGCAGAATGTTAAGCCTATCAGCAGAGTCATTTATCACTATCAGCAGAGTGAAATGTTCTATCAGCAGAAACCATTTTGCACTAGCAGCAGAATTACACTTAGAGTATTTCTTGGATTAGAACCCGATATTAGACATCTTGAATATTTAATTCCCAACAATCCTCCCCTAAACATGTGAATCCTTTCAAACATGTTTCTGAATTAAATCTTAGATTGAAGATCTTTCAAACACTTATGTTCTTCAAGATTGAATATCTTCTCAGTAATTCATCTACTTTGCTCTTCTTTGACTTTAACAATATCAAAACATATTGAACCAATCTTGGACTAAAAGATGGTGCAATTTCCTTGGATGGAGGAATTATAAGAGGCAATGATGCTGTGTATCTTGGATGCTTGTTTCAACAAGTGAAATCATCTAACCAGCATGTTTTTGAAGTGAAATTGAAACCTTTCTTCGTTTTATCTAGATAGAACTTTCTCCTTTGGAATGTTCTTGTCATTTTCAACCTCCTCATCATCTTGTATGCTCTTGTCTTCTCCTTCCTTTTATTGGATTATCTTCCTTTTCTGGGCCATTATTTCCTCCCCTGAGATTGTTACCTCCCCTGAAGCAAATAACTTTTGTTTCCTCCCCTTGTTTGGAAGATCTCACTATGTACCAAAATATATCTTTCCTTATCATCTGATACAGCATTTAGAACTTGTTGTCAGACAATATTGTACATGAAGCCATCAATTCCTTAAGAGTGTAAGTTACTGCCCTCATCACTTCTAGGTGTGTTAACTCCTATGAGAGGTGAATCAGTGGACATTTCGATTCATGATCCATCAATGGATGGTTTTTGTGAATCCTTGAAAATCCTTTAAGAAATCATTTGACGTAGTAGTATGTTCATGATTTTAGAATTGAAAAATCATACTACTTTCAACCATTTTGAAGGAATCAAGTGTATAACAGACACTTAATTAGCATTTCGGTTTAAAGCAACCTCTGGTTGTGTGAGAACCAATCTTTTTCAGTTATAAATAACTGCCTGTGTGCAGATAAACTCAGTCAAAGAGCTTTCTTGACAGGGTTTCCAGCTCATAGTAATTGTTGCCTCTAACACAAGTGTTAGATTCACTTTCACTAGTTGTTCTTTCTATCAGATGTCCTCAGACTTGCACATTATACTTAAAAGTATAAAATGATAGAAAGTGAGTTGTATCAGTTACTATCTGATCAACTAAGTCATCAATTCAATGTGAAATATCATAACTAGATTTCAAGAAAGAAGTTTTAAGGAGCTTTAAAGTCCCAAACTCAGTCCATCATAAACCTATTATGGTCAGCAGCTAATATCTCAATTCTGCTGTTTCCATTTCACTTGAAAACATCCTTTGTGTTTACATATTCATACCTGAAATTGTTAGTCTAAAACCAAAAGAACAATGTACAAAGTACTTGTCTTGCATTAGTATAATCAAAAGACTAACTATATGAATAACACAATTTAAATTTGTACTAGCAGCACCTTGTGTGCTTAGCAGTACCTTATGATACATTAGCAGTACCTTATAAATCCTGAAGTACCAACAAAGATTTATTTACAAAAACACATCATATTGAAAATCTAAAGATTAAGCATTCCAATACTTGCTACCAAGTACTGAAACCTTGAAACATCAAAAGCTTTTGTTAGCAGATCTGCAAAATTATGTTCTGAAGCAATTTTAAGAACTTGAATTAATCTTTTCTCATTGCAGTCTCTTATAAAGTGATGTGTAATTTCAATGTGTTTTGTTTTAGAATGTTGCACTGGATTTTTAATAATACAAATTGTACTACTATTATCAATATGAATAACAGTGTTTAAGAAATTGTACCCATAATCTAGGAGTTGGTTTTGAAGCCATAGAACTTGACTAGAGCAACTTGCAGCAGCTATGTATTCAGCTTCAGTTGTTGAATTTGCCACACTTGTTTGCTTCTTACACTGCCATGAGACAAGTCTACACCCAAGGAATTGACATCCTCCAGTTGTTGACTTTCTGTCCAAGCTAGCACCAGCATAATCACTATCCGAATATGCTACCAAGTCAAAAGGAGATTCTCTAGAATACCATATACCCAACCTTGGTTGACCTTTGAGATATCTAAAAATTCTCTTGACTGCAGTTAAATGAGAAACCTTTGGAGTAACTTGAAATCTTGCACAAACACAAACAGGAAACATGATATCAGGTCTAGATGATGTTGTTGATGCAAATAATGTTCTAAAAACGTTATTTATATCTTTCGATTAACTCACGTTTTGAGGATGACAAAATGTGAACTCACGTTACGTTAAAATTAACGTTAACAAGTTTTTAATCGGAAGATCCCGTTTCTACGCAAATCACTCTTGAACAAAGTTACAACTTGAACTAGTGATCAAAGAAGTGAATTCATGTTTTGAAAATTCACATTTTAAATGGGACAAAACATTTTTTTTCAAAAATACACATGACAAATTATTTTTGAAATATTAAGAAATGTTTTAATGGAAAAATAAGTTTGAAAATCACAACAGCTATTTTTCCCCCCAAAATCAGCTCCAACCTTCCCCAAATAAGTTTTCACCAGAAAAGACAAAATTTGGAGCGTCCTAGTCTACCACGGCTCCACGGTACCGTTAAATTTAACGGAGCCGTGGGTCATTTAGTGGAGCCGTCCGTACCATTTTGAATTGTAACGTTCAGATTTTCTTTGCCTATAAATACCCACATCTTTCACAGTTTTAGGCACCCTTCACACACAGAAAAATTCCTTAGTTAAATCCTCTCACACCTTTGACTTCTTAGGGTCAATTAGATTAGTTTTTCTTTGTTTCAAGAGTGATCCAATCATCCTTCAAGTGATCCTCTTCATACCTCTTCACTAGCAAGAGAAGAACACAAGTATCCAAGTTGATACAAGGTGTTGTCATCCCTCTTCATTAGCAAGAGAAGAACTCAAGTAATCAAGAAGATACTAGAGTTATAGTTGATAGGATTTTGTAACTTTTGTTACAACCTTGTTGTGTCTTAGCATACATCAAGTTTATTTTCTTTTTGTGAGTGAGAGTGAAGATCAGGTGTGATCTATAGAGATAGTGAACATCTCTTGAAGCCATTGGGCTTGTGTGATTGATCAAGAAGATCAAGGGTCATTAGGATAGTGTTAGTTGAGTAGAGTGAAGTGAGTGTTGATCATTATGATCGTGTTGAGATCTTGGTGATCTCTTGAAGCCATTGGGCTTGAGTGTTTGGTCACGTGGACCTTGGTAGATTGGTGCTAGCTAAGATTAGCACTCGACATCTAGCTTAGTGTCGGAAATAGGATAAGCGACGTGTACGGTTTTTTCCGCCTGAAGGGAGGTTGTTGATATAGTGTTTGAAACTCTCGAGTGTGGTACTCGGGGAGTGGAGTAGGGCGAAGAAGAGCTTCGTAGCCGAACCACTATAAATCCTCTGTCTCGGTTTGATCTTTCCAACTCTACTCTTTACTTTTATTTGTTATTATTACGTAGCTTAGTTTGTAGTTCATATTGGTGTTGGTTGATTACACATAGAGTTCGAATCAAAGTTTCCAATAGCATACTTCTAAAACAAGATTTTTAAAAGAAGTTTTTAAACCGGTAAACTATTCAACCCCCCTTCTAGTTTCCCACAATTGGTATCAGGAGCCACGTCAGTCAAGTTTTTAAAGTATATTGTATTTTAAAGCTTGAACCGATCAATGGATTCCGACAAATATCTAGAAGGGCAATCTATGCAAAGACCACCACTTTTCGAAACCGATTGTTTTATTTATTGGAAAACAAGATTCGAAACGTATGTGAAATCAAAAGACATTGATCTTTGGCATGTTATTACCGAGGGTGACTTTTAACCTATTCAAAAGAATCTGAAAACTAAAAAGGATGAAATAGTTTCTTATGATAAACAAAGTGATGAACTTAAAAGGAAATTAGCCAAAAATAATGAGGCTAAAATGATGATTTACAATGCTTTGCCTAAAAAGGAATTTGAAAGAATTTTTATGTGTAATACGGCAAAAGACATTTGGAAAACTTTGCTAGTCACTCACCAAGGTAATAAGCAAGTCAAAGAGAACAAGATAGATCTTCTTGTTCAACAATATGAACAATTCTCCATTTCGGAGGATGAGTCAATAGATAATGCTTTTGCTAGATTTAATACTATTATCACTAGTCTTAAAGCTCTTGATGAAGGTTATTCTAGTAAGAACTATGTTAGGAAGTTTCTTAGAGCTCTACATCCTAAATGGAGAGCAAAGGTCACCGCCATAGAAGAGTCAAAGGACTTGGCGGCATTGTCACTCGATGAACTTATAGGAAACTTGAAAGTTCACGAGATGATCATCAAGAAGGATTCCGACATTGTCAAAGGCAAAAGTGAGAGAGTTAGATCTCTAGCATTAAAAGCCAAGAAGGAGTCTAGTGATAAGGAATGTTCGAGTTCCGGTAGTGAAGATGAAGAGTACGCACTAGCCGTTAGGAACTTTAGAAAGTTCTTTAGGAGGAAAGGTAGATTTCCTAGACAATCTCGAGATGAGAAGAAGTCATCCCAAAGAAATCATGATGAAAGAAAAGGGACAAGTGATAGGAGATGCTTTAGATGCGGAGATCCTAATCACTTCATAGGAGAATGTCCTAAGCCACCAAAATCCAACAACCAAAGAGCTTTTGTAGGAGGTTCTTGGAGTGATAGCGGTGAAGAAGAAGAGAAGAAGCCTAACGATGAAACGTGCTTAATGGCTCAAGCTTCTAACGAGGTACAATCCGACTCTTCTTATTATAGTGATAATAATTCGTCAGTAGATGACAATGAATTACATGACGAATACAACAAACTATGCGTAGTTAGTACTAAGATCTTAGGTAGAAACACAAAGCTAAAATTAAAATTAAAAGAACTAGAACTACAAGTCTTAGAACTAAATGATCAAGTCAAGAGACTTGAGAAAAACAAGGAAGTAGATTTAGGATGCGGGTCATGTATTAGTCTTCAAGTAGAAAATGAAAAACTTAAAGAAAATGCTTTAAGAATCATTAGGTTTGATGAAGGAACTAAAAAGCTTAATGATATACTTGAAAATATTAGATATAGTGAACATGACCGTTCGGGTTTAGGATTTGACCCAAATCAGGCTTCTACAAGTAGTACTAAACAAGTAAAATTTGTAATGCCTGAAAAGTCCATGTCTGAAGGTGACGGCACCACTAAAGATACAGACGGCACCACTAAATTTAGTGGTACCGTGGTACCGTGTGGTGCTGAGGACAAAACTGGGTCAATTCTGAAAAGTAACTTAAGTCCTAAACCAAGTCAAGTAGTTGTAAATAGAACTAGAGAGGAAACTGATGCGTGGTTTTGCGACCTTACAACAGGTTTTACCTCTCGAGGGATCTCAAGAGGCTTACAACCCCACCAGGCAGTGTACCTGACCGATGTAGTATAGTGTAGTGGTAAGTACGGGGGATTGATCGTTCTCCACAGGGAATAGTGTCGTTAGGATTGAAAAACTACTCTAATAGGTCTAAGGGTGAGGGAAGATTCTTTTTTGTATTTTTTATGTTTTTATGCAAGCAAGTAAAATCTCGGGTTTGAATGAGTGGCGGAATTAGTTGCTAGTCAACTAACCCAAATAACTACAAATGCAAATAAAATAAAATAACGGAAAATGAAAAGGTTGTGAAACTTATATGGAGAGAAATGTGTTTACTTAGATTTCCTTACTCCCTAACTATCTTTTACCGGTTGATTAGTGTGTATTAATTACGTGGATGACGGGTGTATTCCTTAATACCAATCGTGGGGTGGCGTACGTACTTCCCCAACTCTACAAGCTCCTACTTCACTCCTATGTCGATCAGGCTAAGAAGCTCCTAACATGGGATCACTAGAATTCGCTCATGCATTAAATACAACCATAAAAACCTAGTACGCATTGGTTCATGTTTCTTAAGACGTTCAAGCAAGTTACCGAATAGGAAGTTAGCCAGTTTTCTTAAGCCTAACATCGATAAACAATCATCCAATACAATTAATAACACACTAATAACTAATAATCAATGGTTAGGTTTCATTAGATCTAAGCAAACACAAGATAAATCTAGCCTAGCATGTTAATTAAAAGACAAGAACAAGAAATAATCAAACAACACATAGACATATTGATTGATTAAATGAATACTTATCTTCAATTAAACATGGGAGATCCAAGGGTATGAAAACCCTTAAAAATGGCAGAAATTCATCTTAGGGTTTCTCCTCACAAAGTTGCACACCCATGACAAAAAATTGCAAAACTATATATAGAGTTTAAGGTCTGACGGCGTCACGTTATAGATCTTGACGCCGTCACCTCGCCGTGTCTAGGGTTCTCGGATGGCCTTCTTGACGCCGTCCCTCTTTAGTGCTCCAAAATCCGCTCTGGCTTATCAAGGCTTGACGCCGTCTCGTGTTAAGTTAAACCGTGATGGCCTTGATCACTTTAAAGGGTGACGCCGTCAGAAATTCATTGTAAAATTCTCTGGCTTATCATGTGTATTTTTCATATCCACCTCTTTTGCCAAGCCATGACGCCGTCAAGAGCAATACTTGACGCCGTCAAAGGTACTTTTCCAGCCAATTTTGAGACTTTGTCGTTTTCTTCACTTTTATGCTCCAAAAACGTCCAAAATGCTTCCTTTTCCAGATTTCTTCTCCAAAGTACCTAAAATGACAAAAGGAACGATTTAGGGCAATATTTGATCAAATAAATACGATTTAGGGCTTAAATGACCCCCTAAAAGCGGTACACTTTTCGCTTCATCAGAAACCAAAGGCTTTAACAAACCATTGTCATCTCCCGAACATGGATTTGTAAAGCGTGACACTAGGTCAACTACTCCTCCACCTAGAAAGGTAAACTCTCCCAAACCTCGGTCTAGAACTCCTCTACCGAGAGGTAACTTTAGAAGACAAAATCATCCAAGTAACTTTCCTGTAACTTGGAATGATCGTCCACCACAAAGTTACTTACCATGGGAAATGTGTCCTTCATTCTCACATCCTAAACTAACGCAACAAATGCGTAGGATGTTTAACTCTAACAACTTTGGACCCATGAGATATTGGGGACCGGATGTTTGAACATTTGTTTTGCTAGGAAAACATGAGTGTAAATAAACTTTGGAGTATAACAAAAGGAATATGATGCGTTATCAAGCATACCCGGTGACACTATAGTCAAGTCGTGTCTTTCATGCTTAACATTCAACAAAGGTACCCTAGTCTTCTAGTTTTAAGAGCAAACACCTCAGGCACAGGTACGCTTTCTTAAAACACCCTTTGTTAGTAGTAATGTTTGGCATGAAATAGTGTAGTTAGAATCTAACATGGTAGGCACTATAACACAGAAACTCTATTCACATCTCATCATGCCAAATTCAACTTGTCCAGAAATGTTCGATGATCGCTTGAAGATCATGCGTGACAAGTTTGAATTAAGCATTGATGAGTGAATCAAGTTCCCTTCCTTGCACATACGTAATCTTGCCTAAATGAAGTATCCCTGTAAACTTATGTATACTATATGTATGAGATACATAGTTTAAGTAATAGTCTTTATTGACAATAACGCCCATATCTGCAAATGCAAAACTCACTGGCTTTGTGCCCACTTGTAAGAAGTATCCCAAAATTTCTTACATCAAAGTGTTTAATGTATCATACCATACATTAAAGATACTATACACTTGAGATTACGATATCTTGAGGAGATTGATGTAGAAAATGTTTCTATACCAACTCTGATAATGTGAGAGTTAATGTGGGTTGAAACATAATGAGTAATGTTTGTACCTTCATAGGTTGATTAACAAACATCTTGGTTCCCCAAGAAACAAACTACTCTTATTGTCACCACGACCGAAACCGAGTACGCAAGCGCCAGAAAGGCATGACAACAAACACTATAGATGAGACAACTCCCTGTGAAGAGTAGCAGTCAAGATGCCATTAGACTTGTCCGGGAACCCTATAGTTTGCTCATGAACGAAGCTCGCCGAAGTACGTCATCTCCCCGTGAAAAGACATCTCCTCCGTCACGATAACGTCGAATGAGAAATCTTTTCTTTGAAAAGTATTTCTTCTCACCTTAACCTTCACATTCTCGTCAAATGACCTCTTAATACTCCATTGGAATTATTAATGTCATTTCTCACGTCTCATCATATGACTTTTCAAGTCATTCCTTATATCCCGCTAATGACTATTTCAATATTTCTATGGAAATATTAAAGTCATCTCACACATCCATCCTATTCTCGACTCATGACTCTTGAATATTTCATTGGAAATTTCAAGTCATTCCCTAAGCCTCATCCCATGACTTCTTAATATTTCAATGGAAATATTAACGTCATTTCTCGCGTCTCGTCATATGACTTTTCAAGTCATTCTTCTCATCCCGCTCATGACTATTTGAATATTCCTTCGGAAATATTAAAGTCATCCGTCACGTCATACCTCATAACCTTTCATCCCTTCTATGACCTCTCGAAAGTTTCGCGGGAAACATTGAAGTCATTCTCTAAAAATCGCTCATGGCCTTTTAAGTCTTATCTTTCACTCGTTACATGACTCATGAATATTTCTCGGGAAATATCTAGTCATTCCTTGTGTCGCGTACTCCGACTAATTAAATATTTCATGGGAAATATTATAGTCATCCTCCTAAACACAACTCATATCTTCTATTTATTTCACGGGAAATACTAGAAGTAAATCCTCATCCAATGACATCTTAGTCAATTTCCTCAGAAACACTAAGGTCATTTCCGGTCATCCCATTTAATCATCTTTCGTCAAAAAGTTTATTAGGTATAAACTTTTTCCTCGTGTCAAAAAGTCTTACTAAATAAGTAAGATTAATCAGCCAAAAGTCAAAACAGAAGAAAAACTGGACCAGCAGACATACGGCTCCACTAAAGAGCCACGGCTCCACTAATGTTTAGTGGAACCGTGGAGCCGTGCATCTGAAAAACGCGCCCAGTCACTCTTTTCTTCTGCACAAATTTTCCAAACACACAAAACCTCTTCCACTTGCTGTTAAAATTGAACCATAACACCATAATTCAACTAAACTCTTGCAAATCAAGATTGAGGCATTGGAATTAACAAATCCTAACCACAACATCATCAATTGTAAGTAATTCACTCTTATTTCCTTTTAATTTGAGTCTAGGGTTTGTTCTTGAGTATAAATCCGAATTGGGGATTTTCAAAATTAGTTAAACCCTTGTGAAATTAAGACTAGGATTAGACAATGTAGTACTCACATGATTCCCTAAACCTAGGATTTCCAAAAACCCATTTATGTTGCAAAACCTAATCCGAAATTAATCACTAAATTCGGATTATGATTGATTATTGGTAATGGAATCATGTTTAGGATGATTAAAATTAGATTAGGAACGTTCTGCATTAAAGCTTTTCAATCTTAAAGCTTGTTGGCACCATGTTGAGACATTTGCCAAACACCCCAATTCGATCATTTTTCTAAAAACTTCACAAGTATAGGATCATGAAACCTTTTTCATACATTGTTGATGCAAATTAAAAACGTTTTTGCATGCATACATGAACTCTCAAATATGGCTCGAAGTACATAATTGATATGTATTGTTCGACAGATTTGATTGAGCAAAAGTGAAGTTAGGAGCGTTTGGGTAATCTCTTTAGGATAATTTTAGAGTTGAGATTGCCGCACCTCCACATTGTTTGCATTTAGGCACACACACTAGAAGTATAATTATTAAAATGCAACGAACTAACATATACAAAAATATTTTTTTGTAGACAAACAATGCCTGGAAATGATTATCAAGATACCAAACCATACATTCATAGTACTCTTGAAAATCTAAACATTCCTAATGAGCAAAGAGCTTATTTCGCAAAAGTCCAAAATCGTTACATACACGAAGGGCGTGTAGTCGATGCACTCTATGTCACGACAGACAACATCCGTGCCTGTTTTCCTTCTATCGAGTTCGATTGTTTATACAAAATAAACGATCAAGTCTGTCCTCGTTTTGTTCTCGAGTTTTATAGTTGAGTCCGTACCTTCACTAATGATGATGGTAATGTTTTTCTTGATTTTTGGATTCAAAACCAAAATATCATCCTGTCTGTCTCTGAGATTGGACAAATTCTCGGTGTTCCTGCATATGGTCAGTGTGCATACACTGAAGACCATACTCTCGAGTCTCTCTTCTATAATCTTGAGGATGTAGGTGCCTATCGCACTGAAATTCCCGACATCGAGTCCATCAAACAAGTCATCCAAACACCTCGAGTCGTCCACACGTATCAAAAGCGTGATGGTTCAATTGTCCACCTTGACCCAAACCGTATCTACCTCAAAGAGCTCCTTCCCGACCTTAGAAGTTGGGAACTCCTTCTTCGTGAGAACGTGTTGAGCCTTGCAGGAAACCGTGATCACGTCTCTGCGAGTCTCACCCATATGCTCTACTCTCTTAGTATCGAGGAACCTTATAACCTCGCATACTATATGGTCAAAAGGATGGCCAATATTCACAGTCGTTCGGATAAGCTCATGCCATATGGCATGCTGCTAACTCGTCTGTTCCATTGGGTCATGGAACATTTTCCTAGTCTCCAAAGTGTCGACTATGTCCTAGTCAATTCTGTTATGAAACCTCTTGGTGGACCACGATGTCGCACAAAGCAACGTAAGGACAAAGGGTCCAAGCGTGATCGTAAATCCACTTCCGACATTCCTCTCTCATCCTCTTCCTTCGGTCATGAATCATCATCTCAACCTATGCATGCATATGATGATGAGGTGAACGAAGAAGGAACGTCTTGTACACGTTCTCCTTCTCCCGACGTCTACTTTGACAACCTTGACACCTCATCATTTCGACGTACAACCTTCCCTGAAAACGGGATGGTCAACTTAACCCAAGTGATGAGAGAACAAACTACAATGTACAATAGACAAGTGGAGATGCATGAGCAAACTGTCGGGGGTTTCAAGTCTATTAGGAAGACGCTAAAAGGGATCGGGAGCAAGCTGAAGAAGTTGGGGAAGAAACGAGACTAGTTAGGATTAGCTTAAGTAGTACTATTAACCTAAGTATTATTAAGCTATTATAAATAAAGACATGAAATTAACTTGCTTGATGTGTTTCCTTTTAACACTTGAACATGATTAATTCTCTTGTTAATTAAGCCTCATGTTGCTTCATCTTGCATGTTAGTTTATCTTATTAAATGCACTAGATGTTAAAAATGCTTGAATTCATGCATGCTTAATAGTTGCCTAAATACATAGATGATCACATGATCAAGTTAGTTGCTAGTTGAAACTAGCTTTAGGAATTCTATATGTTTAGTAATTTGAGGCTTTGAGATTTGCAGCCAATGGATTCCCCAGAAATTTCCCCATTTAGGCTGCCTAAAACCTGCAGACCTGGAAAGAAGGTCAAAAGAGCCCACGGCTCCATTAAATAGGCCACGGCTCCACTAAATTTAGTGGTGCCGTAGCACCTTTAATGGTGCCGTACCTCTGGAAGACGAAAACTGCTATTCTCTTTCACTTTTTGACTATCTTTTCCAGAAAATCTGCAACCAAAACCTGATTCCCATGCATCCAAATCCCCAAATCCAACATTTCAAACTTGCATGCTTATGTTTTGGCTATTTAAGCTAACATTATGCATTGCCATCCTTACACCCATCCTTACACCTTCACACTCACCATATCACCATCATGGGATCAAGGGTATTCAAGAAGCAAAAATTCTACATCAAACCAACAAATGAAACCACTCAAATTGATCAATGGATCAAGAGTACTCACATATCACAAATCTCACCAAACACCAAAGAGACAATTTTCATTGATCTCACCTTGGATGATGATGATGATACACACACACCCATAGCCTCAACCAAATCATCATCTTTTTTCACTACACCCCATGCTCCATCCAAGGCAACATCAACCAAACCAACATCCTCATCCTCCACAACCTTTAGAACCAACACACCTTTAACCTTCACCTCATCATCTTCACCATCACCACAACCTTCAGCCCTCACACTAGCCCTATCACCCATATCACCTTTTGAACTTACCACCAACACATCATCATCTTCACTATCACCATCACCTCAACCTTTAATGGGTCATCCCATCCTTTATCCCCTACAACCACACACCTTGAGTTGTGCTTGTTGTCACCACAACCAACTCCTTATCATGGGCCTTAGAGATGAATTGAATCTTCAATTCTCCTACCTTGAACACCTCCTCACACCACCACAAGGACCCATCATTTTACCACCTCCACCACCACATAGCCCATCCAACTAAACATAGTCATGTTTAGTCTTTCCCAATAAATACCTAGGAACCCTTTTAAAGTTGGAAGCAAATCTAGAAGCCTCATGTTACTTTAGATGTTTATGTGTCTTCTTGTTAGATTAATTTGCTTCCCTATTGTAGTCATACTTTTGTATGACATTTATTTCATATTTATGTAATGGGCTTTTCATTTTGGCTACTTAGCCATAATTCTTTTATTGTGGTTGGATATTTGTCTTATGTGCTACTTGTTAGATATTGTTTATTTGTCTTCTAACCTTGTTTTGTAGCACGATCCATTGCTCGATTCCTTTGTGTTCTCCAAATGAGGGGGAGTACACATCAAGGGGGAGCCTTACCCACCTTTTTGATTTGACAAAAAGGGGGAGAAATGGGAGTAAACTCATTAAAAACTTGTTAAAATTAATTTTAACCTAAAATGAGTTTATATTTTGTCATCATCAAAAAGGGGGAGATTGTTGATGCAAATAATGTTCTAAAAACGTTATTTATATCTTTCGATTAACTCACGTTTTGAGGATGACAAAATGTGAACTCACGTTACGTTAAAATTAACGTTAACAAGTTTTTAATCGGAAGATCCCGTTTCTACGCAAATCACTCTTGAACAAAGTTACAACTTGAACTAGTGATCAAAGAAGTGAATTCATGTTTTGAAAATTCACATTTTAAATGGGACAAAACATTTTTTTTCAAAAATACACATGACAAATTATTTTTGAAATATTAAGAAATGTTTTAATGGAAAAATAAGTTTGAAAATCACAACAGCTATTTTCCCCCCAAAATCAGCTCCAACCTTCCCCAAATAAGTTTTCACCAGAAAAGACAAAATTTGGAGCGTCCTAGTCTACCACGGCTCCACGGTACCGTTAAATTTAACGGAGCCGTGGGTCATTTAGTGGAGCCGTCCGTACCATTTTGAATTGTAACGTTCAGATTTTCTTTGCCTATAAATACCCACATCTTTCACAGTTTTAGGCACCCTTCACACACAGAAAAATTCCTTAGTTAAATCCTCTCACACCTTTGACTTCTTAGGGTCAATTAGATTAGTTTTTCTTTGTTTCAAGAGTGATCCAATCATCCTTCAAGTGATCCTCTTCATACCTCTTCACTAGCAAGAGAAGAACACAAGTATCCAAGTTGATACAAGGTGTTGTCATCCCTCTTCATTAGCAAGAGAAGAACTCAAGTAATCAAGAAGATACTAGAGTTATAGTTGATAGGATTTTGTAACTTTTGTTACAACCTTGTTGTGTCTTAGCATACATCAAGTTTATTTTCTTTTTGTGAGTGAGAGTGAAGATCAAGTGTGATCTATAAAGATAGTGAACATCTCTTGAAGCCACTGGGATTGTGTGATTGATCAAGAAGATCAAGGGTCATTAGGATAGTGTTAGTTGAGTAGAGTGAAGTGAGTGTTGATCATTGTGATCGTGTTGAGATCTTGGTGATCTCTTGAAGCCATTGGGCTTGAGTGTTTGGTCACGTGGACCTTGGTAGATTGGTGCTAGCTAAGATTAGCACTCGACATCTAGCTTAGTGTCGGAAATAGGATAAGCGACGTGTACAGTTTTCTCCGCCTGAAAGAAGGTTCTTGATATAGTGTTTGAAACTCTCGAGTGTGGTACTCGGGGAGTGGAGTAGGGCGAAGAAGAGCTTCATAGCCGAACCACTATAAATCCTCTGTCTCGGTTTGATCTTTCCAACTCTACTCTTTACTTTTATTTGTTATTATTACGTAGCTTAGTTTGTAGTTCATATTGGTGTTGGTTGATTACACATAGAGTTCGAATCAAAGTTTCCAATAGCATACTTCTAAAACAAGATTTTTAAAAGAAGCTTTTAAACCGGTAAACTATTCAACCCCCCTTCTAGTTTCCCACAGATGTAAGGTACATCAAAGAGCCTATCATAGATCTGTAATTGTGTACATCTACATTTTCTCCATCTTCATCTTTCAGAAGGTGCTTCTCAGAGTCCATTGGTGTGCTTGCAATTTTTGAATCAGCAAATTGAAATTTTCTAAGTATCTCTGCAACATATTTGTCTTGACTAATAAATATGCCTTCAGATGATTGCTTAACTTGCAAACCCAAAAAGAATGTAAGTTCTCCCATAGAACTCATCTGAAACTTATCTTTCAAAAGTTTCTCAAACTCTAAATACATATCTTTCCTAGTAGATCCAAAGATAATGTCATCCACATACACCTGCACTAACAGAAGATCCTTCTTGTGCTGTTTGATGAATAGTGTCTGATCAATCTTTCCTCTTTGAAATCCATTTTCTAATAAGTAGGAAGCTAGTGTTGCATACCAAGCTCTTGGTGCCTGATGAAGGCCATATAGAGCTTTCACTACTCTGTACACTTTGTTTGGATGTAATTGGTCAATGAAGCCTGGAGGTTGTGAAACATACACCTCTGGTTCAATTTTACCATATAAAAATGCACTCTTGACATCCATTTGGTAGACTGTGAAGCCTAAAAATGAAGCATAAGCTAGAAACAGCCTAATTGCCTCAATCCTTGCTACTGGAGCATAAACTTCATCATAATCTATCCCTTCTTCTTGTGTGTACCTTTGCGCTACTAATCTAGCTTTATTCTTGATCACTATTCCTCTTTCATCCCTTTTGTTCTTAAAAACCCATCTAGTGCCAATTACCTTCACACCTGTAGGTAAATCAACTAGCACCTAAACCTTTTGAATCTTGAACTAAAGAAGCTCTTCTTGCATAGCCTCTAACCAGCTTGAATCATCTAGGGCTGTAAGAATTGTCTTTGGTTCAGCTTGTGAGAGAAAACATACAAACAAACAAGAGTTTAAAAGCTCATGCTGTTTTGAAGCATAAAGGGCATCAAGAAGCCCTTGTTGGTCTGAAGACTTCAATTGTTGTCTTGTCTTCACATCTGACTGTATATCTCCAATCACATGATCCAGGGAATGAACTTTGTGAATTCTTGATTGTGGTGTAGTAGGAACTTAATAATTTGATGGAAGATTGTTGAAATCCACCTCATTATCTGAGAATTCTGCTTCTTTTGTTACTGAAGGACCAGCAGCAGAGTCATTTGGCCGAACAGTAGAATCAGTAAGCTTATCAGCAGAGTCATCAGCAGAAACAGATACACTACCAGTAGCAACAGAAATACTACCAGCAGAAACACTATGTTGTTCCTGAGTTCCATATTCTTTACTTTCATCTTCAACACCTTCTTTAGCTGTACTAGAAGAAGATTCATCAGTTGTCGTATTTGATTCTACAATTGAACTTGACCATATTGGCATGATCACATCATTTTGATCTTTCTCTAACTTTGCCTCATTTGTTGTATAAGAACCTGCAAAATCATTAGTTTCTGCAACAAAAGGCACATAATTCATTGAATTTGTTAGATATTCCAGATCAAATAGCCATTTTGGTCCTTGACCTTCTACATTGGATTTGTTTTCTAAAAACTCCACATGTAGATTTTCTTCTACTATTTCTTTTCTTGTGTTGTAAACTCTAAATGCTTTGCTGTTAGGAATATAAATATTCATATGAAGGTTCGGTCACCCCGAGTATCTAATTAGCATTTATATAGCTCGTAGGCTTATTTATATAAGCTTAGTATTATTAGTATTAGTAGTTTTATTAGATTAGTCGTATCTATATTTGTGGAGTGGGTCGGGGCTTTCCCCACTGTCAGCTCACTTCACAGCCCACTAGGGGCACTATTATTAGGAAGTATAAATACCCCTTCCCACACTTGGGAAGGGTTGGAACTCTTGTATTATTTCACACACAACCTAATCTTATCCAGGTTTTCTCTCAACAAGAGTCTCCCTCTCTCTCTCTCTAACATCTCACTAACTCACCATGGGATTCTTGATCTTTCATGAATCAAGACCACCCGAATCAACCACACAATCAATATGGTTATTTCCTACAATTGGTATCAAGAGCCATGGTTAGATCCGGATTGATTGTGTGTCGGTCTTAATTTTTTTGTGTTGGTCGTACCATTTTTTTTTCTCAAACTGCCTTGCTCATTTTCTTTGTTCGAATCTAAATTTTTTATTGTTAGCTTTGCTTTTAAGAAAGATTCGGTCAACATGTGCTGATTTAATATTAGATCTTTAATATCTCATGGATTTATCCATTTTGCTTGAAACTTATATTTTGGGCTATTAACTGGATTTGGGTTTGTTGGTCTCTGATTGGGTTGCGAATGGATCTAGCCGAAAGATGGGTTGCTCTTTGCATGTGGTTATTTTTCTTAAGCGTGGGTTTTGCTTTGGTTCAAAGATTAAAGTTTTTTTTGGTTCGAACACTAAGTCAAGAAAAGCTCACTGATTATGACTTTATTCACGTTTTATGTTGTATCTTCCTCGGCTATTTCATGTGTTTCGTGGCTTTGTTGAAGGTTAAAAGTGTGATTTTGAAGGTTGTTCTTGATAGCACCTTGATATGGATCTTTTGAGCAGTAGTTTGATGAAGGTGGGATGATGTTCTTGGATGCTGTTTGTGTCCAAAGTTTGATGTTCTTGAATGCGGTTTGTGGTATTCATGGGTGCTGTTTGGATTGTAACCAAAATGGGGTAAAAGACAAAAGTACGAAAGTGACAGCTTTGACCGGTCAAAGTTGCAATTTGTCTCAGACGCGGTTTGTCTATTGGCTCACAGACTCGGTTTGTCTGTTTAACCCTGGACTCGGTTTGTCCATACTATCATGAACTCGGTTTGTCCATTTACTCATGAACTCGGTTTGTCATGGACTCGGTTTGTCATGGACTCGGTTTGTGTACATAAGGTGTACGCGGTTTGTGTATAATCACAAACTCGGTTTGTGTTTCTAACTTGTATACGGTTTGTGTGTTTTTGTACAAACGCGGCTTGTGTGTTTTGCACAGATGCGGCTTGTCTACTCAAGACCAACCACTGACTCTAGTTGACCTCAGGTCCATAACTATCATCAGTACAAGAAACTTCAATTGACTTGACACAAACAAGAAAAACAACAATCATAATGTAACAATCACTAACCAAGAGACCAAGTCTAATTGTTAACAACTGCAGTATTCAATTTCAAACACAAAGATAACAACAAACCACTCAAGAACAACATCAACCACTGCCAACATAATCCACAAACCATCACACTCATTTTAAACTCTAACCGAATACCATTCTCCCTATGCTACAGCAATTCTCACCTACGAATCGAAATCAAAAGCAATTAAGTAATGATCTCAGCGTGTTCTAATCTTGAGAAAGATTTTTGTTTGAACCTATCACATCACTGATCAATTGTGAAGCTTGGCTTCATTTTCATATCCGAACTTAAGGAAGAGTTATAACAATTGTGTTATAATCTTTCCTTGCTTCGTTGGTATATTTAAAATTGTATCAATCGGACCATTGAAGTTCCATCACACGAACATACTCGTATCACGGTTCTTTTTAAGATTAACTTCTGTTAATTTTTGAAGCTTTAAAGAAATGAACAAAACAACCCGTTTCATTCAAATCTTTCGTTCGGTTGAAACATGTATGAATACAAAAGCAAACTACACCTACCTGAGATCTTATAAAATATCTTGAAGCCGGGTCTTTGTAGATGATCTCGAACTGAAATAAACAAACAGGCGTTTGTGTTTGTGAATCGTATTGAGATGCAAGCTAATCGAATGGTTTGTGGTGATTCGTTTATGGTGTGATTTGGATAGAAGGGTATGACTGAGATTGATGAATATGAGTCCGAGTTGAGGAGATAAGGGTGGCGGATGGTGTACTATGTGATTAGGGTTTGAGTGGTTGGGGATAATTGATTGCTGCGTTTTTGGTTGGCAGAGATGGGGGCGAAAATGTTTAGGATTAGTGAGATTAGGGTTTAATTGGATGGGCAGTAAGTGGTGTTATATAATCCCCTATTAATTAGGGTTATGGTTAATTGGGCTTGACGAAATTTGGTGTGGAATGGGCTTCTAATGGATTTAGCCTAGTTCATTGTTAGTTGTTGAATCTTGAATTAAGGTGTTATCCACGCTCATTGTTACTTATTGGAGTATTGATTATCAATGGGCCGAATGAATTTGATTGTGTCTATCCTGAGTGGGCCGAGTGAAATTGTAATCCTAAATAGAGACCGGGTTTTTGTATTTGGTATCCAATATTTTTGTACTTGTGTATTTTGAACACAAATAGATTGGAAACTAGGAATGAAGTCATGACTCCAATTATTTTGAGTACCAAATTGAGTTTTGGCTGATGTTGGATGTGAACTCTTGGAATACAACAAGCCTTTATGACGAATGTTTGAGTTAATTATGGTTGGGGTGCTTATAATCTTGGTACTTTAGTTACGACGAAGTCTTACAAGGATTCACACGTCACGGCTAGTATTTGGGTTTATGAATGTCATCAGGATTATAGAGTTGCGGATTTGGCTGCGTAGTCCAAATAGTGCCTACCACTTGTGCATGCATGCAATTTGATATTTATGATTTGAGTCATAGTTGTCGAATTACAATTTGTTTAATAGCTATTTGTCAAGTTGCGCTTTGACTTGTTGCGACTTGACGGATTGTGATTTAACCAGTTACGATATGCCGTTGCGAGTTGACACTTGCGATTTGACTTATTGTGACTTGGTTGATTGCAATCTGACTTGTTGCAATTTGTCAATCTGTGGCTCGACTTGTTGTGATTTGATCAAGTTGTGACTTGACTTCTGTGACTTGAATTTCGAAGATTGGTAGTGCACCTCACTCTTGGGTATTCAGGTTGATTTCACGGTTTCTCCTGTAGATTTTAGAAAATCCCGCGAAAGATTCGATTTCTCGGTTTAAATCTCAAGAGCTGTAAAATCCCGTGAAATTAATTTTGGACATATTGGCTGGACTTTGATTTAGACATAATGAAATTTACGGGGTGTGACTAATTTTTCGGGATAAGTTTGTGCTTCAAGATCAGCAGGAATTGGGAAATTATGGTAACTTGGTTGGTGTGTTAATTCACGGGTTGGTGTACTTAGTGTCACAAACATCTCGGGGTGGATGGATGCACGATGTTTGTTGACCCTTGCTCGAGCGTATTTAAGGTGGTTAGACCTGGATGTTCAAGAAGTGGATATATACAATAAAGGATGGAAGGTTGGGTATATATCACTACCTATATTTAAAGGAGTTACGTTGTTGTGCTCAATATAGGTTCTAAATCACAATTTGCAATTTAAGGTGATTAGACTTGGATGTTCACGAAGTGGATATATACAATTAAGGATGGAAGGTTGGGTATATATCACTACCTATATTTAAAGGAGTTACGTTGTTGTGCTCAATATAGGTTCTAATCATAATTTAGTGCAAGTTTAAGTCGCGGACTTGTTCTTTATCATGCTTCATCAAGTGATTGTTGTTTCTCAAGCTTCTATTGAGATTGTTGTTCAAGATCTTCTCAAGAGGTAGTCAGGCTTTCAGACAAGAGGTGATTTGTTTGGAGACATGTTTTAACCTTTTACTCACTTTAAGGTCATATGCATTTCATCAAGCGGTTTTGGCATATTACGAGCTTCAATGATTTGTTACTCTACTAAACCATTGATGATGAGGAAAGCAAGGGGTTACTACAAGAGAGTCTGGATCATCTTCTTCATTGCTGTTGTTTCGTTTGTCTCTTTCCATGTCTTGTGCCTGTCAAATTCACAAACATCACGGACTCTTAACTTTGGCAAAAAGGTCATTTCATACCCTTTTTGAGGGGGAGAATTAGCGCGAGTTTCCTAGTGGTTCCGTCTCCAGCGATGTGAACTTTAGCGGTTCATGTTTCAGTGGTTAAGGTCTTAGCTATTTGCCTAAGATTTCAGCAGTTTGATACTTACTGTTGTGCAGTTTGTTCTTGAATTTATTTCTCAGATAAATCTCAAGAACTGTAAAATCCTGTACACAGTACGACAACTATTCCATGCACTGAATTGGACAACATCCAAGTAGCTGGGTCAGACAGCTTTGTTTGATAGGACTGACTATGAGTCATGGGCACTTCTAAGAATTAGCGCATGTTTCTTCTCTTTTTGGCTAGTCAACAACACAAGATGATCACGAAGTTAATCTGGTATTCCTTATTTGTGATTGAAGTTGAATTTCACGAAGGCGTCTACTTATTTTATCTTGAAGTCGGGGTTGGTTGGATGCATGACCTTCAATGATAACTTGCTCGTGCGTAAAATTTAAGTTGAAGACTTGGGTTATCTAGTTACCAGTAGTCGGGGTAACTATCACTTAAGAGTTATTGGAGTACTCAGTGTCACACGTCAATGACGATGTCGATAATCGCAAGAGGTGTTAATGTCTCATACTTTGGTTGGGTATTGAGCACTTAGAGATTTGCTTGGAGCATTAATTCTCTACACCGTTCTTCCAACATTAGTGCAAGCTTAAGTAACAAATTTGGGGACTTCTACTTCAGTTTTCAGTATTGGTATATCGGGTTCTCTTCATCGAGTGGTCACTAATCTATGTACAAGGTTGGTTAGTTGGCCAAAGGTTTTAAAAGTTGTGATGTGATCTGTAATTCTTCACAAGATATTCTTTACCCAAACTGATGCTCACCAAAAACCAAAATCAGTCATGCCACATTCAATCTGTTACTGCCTCACGGTTTCTTCTTGGTTTTGTAAAATCCCGCGAAAGAACTTATTTCTCGGTTTAAATCATAGATTTGTAAAATCCCGTGATGATGGTCTATGCGCTCTTAACCATGATCGGGTTAAAACCATTATCAAAGTTCAGTTAAAGCATCATAAAGGGCTAGATTTGGGCATTAACCACAAGACGTGACTACGGCGTTAATTCATTATTATTTATTTGAGGCTGAAGTGAAATTTCATGGGTGCGTGTACTTAGTATCTGAAGATATCGGGGAGGTTGGATGAAGATTCTTCGAGATCCTTGTTCGAGCTTTCAATACAATGACGAGGACTTGGATATCTAGTTATTTTGTCTTTCTCTCTATTACAAAATAACTATCACTTTAAGGAGTCACGTTGAAGTGCTCAGTGTCACACGAAGTTGTGGATATCCAAGAGGTGATGTACGTCTTATACTTGATGGTTGGTTGGTTGAAGAGTATAGAGTACTTAAGGATTCGATGTTGCACGAAGTCTCTACACCGCTCTTTGTCACGCATTAGTACAAGTTTAAGTCACAAGTTCGGGTTATATTACTTCAGTATCAAGTTCATCATATTGGGTTTTCTCCATCAGTGGTCACGACATCAAGCCGACAAAATGATAATGGGGTTGGTAACGAGTTAGATGAGAGAAGTAGTAAAGAGAGAGATAATGACGTCTGTACAAGTCAGTGCAGGCCTCGTTCTTCATCAGATGACGTCTGAATACATCAGTTCAGGCCTCGTTCATCAAAGAAAAGAAAAGTGTACGCTTGAGTGCACTTTATCTTCAAAAGAAGAGGAGTCTTCTTATCTATGGCCATTCTCATCAACAAGATTCATGCTCTTTCCGTGCTTATTCAATCTTCAAGTGGATCGGCGCATATTGGAGTATATTGTTATTCACGTATTCAACCAAAAATTGCAGTTGACAGGCATATGCAATTTTTGAGGGGGGGAAAGGGTGAATAAACAACATGTTAGTCTTCAAGAACCGTCAAGTGGAGCTACTTACCGTTGATGGTATTCATATTCACTAGTTCAATCATCAAAAATTGCAGTTGGAAGGTATATGCAATTTTTGAGGGGGGGAAAGGGTGAATATTAATCTACATGTTGGTTGATGATTGAGAAATGGTCATACGACTCCTGAATACGTCAGTTCAGGAGTCGTGCAAACCATGTTTCTCCAACACTACTTCTTCCGTCTATCAAGGTGTTGAAGAACATGGTCATGGAATGCTAATCTACATAGTCTCACGGGTTGGTTCAATCAGTAACAAAGGGTTTCTAGTCAATGCTTCATGCATACGTCATCAGGCTACATGTACACATCATGATGATGATTCCGATTAATCGTAACCATCATGGGGGAGAGAAATGTGTACACCAAGGACGCACAACAGGTTCACGTGATCAGGGCTTAATATCCAGGATGGATAAATACTGTAGATGATCAGTGGTTCAACTTGTTACCTTGGTACAGCTTCACGTGATCAGGGCTTAATATCCAGGATGGATAAATACTGTAGATGATCAGTGGTTCAACTTGTTACCTTGGTATTATCGTTTCACTGCTACGTTATGTGCTGATTAATCGTAACCATCAGGGGAGAGAGAATGTGTACATCAAGGACGCACAACAGGTTCACGTGATCAGGGCTTAATATCCAATGATGGATACATACTATAGATGATCAGTGGTTCAACTTGTTACTTTGGTGTTATACTAAAGACTAAAGAAGGTCGAGTCGTCAGTCTACTCTACATTCTCTGTTGGGAGTTATCTTCTCATGTGTATGCTGCGGGCTGATGGGTTACATGTAAGGTTACTGGAAGGCATTTGGTGAGATAAAGATGATTGGTATTCTGTTCCTCCACATTGGGCAATCTTGAAGAAGGTCGAGTCTACAGTCTTCTCTACATTCAAAAATGTTGAGCTCTTTTCTTACAACTTGATATTTAACTTAATCCCATGACAGTTCTTGTTTGATGAGTTGTGGAGTTAAGTTAGGTTCAAGTTGTTCCGTAGTTTAAGGTTAAGTCCAACTTGATATTAACCTAATCTCATGACAGTTCTTGTTTGATGAGTTGTGAGGTTAAGCTAGATTTCAGTTGAGGCTCAACTTAAACTACCGAAAAGTTGCCTAAGGTTTTTGACGGAGTCACTCTAGGACGGGAGTGTTAGAAGATTAAAGACGGCATGCATTTGGTTATCAAAAGACTTCTTCATATTTTGGGCGTTCATCCAAAGTCTTCTTCCTATTATGGGTGATCGTCAGAGGTTGTCAGATTGGGGGAGAGCACTAATTAGGGGAGAGTGAAAAGCCAGAATCATTCCCTGATTGAAAGTGCTCACATTGCTCTTCAGCAAGTCAAGTGATGAATGCGGAAAAAATTCAGAATGCTGAGGAGTAATGGTTTCTGGTTCGTATCCTTGTATATATTTTGCTTCTTACATTCTTTTTCACATCTTATACCATTTTGTAAATAGATACATAGAATTCATACTAATTGTAAATAGAGAAACTTAAAACCAGAAAAACCATAAAAATTGAAAAATAGAAAATACCAAAAATAGTTTCACCTAGGCATGTCTTCTGTTTATCGATAACATTTACGGACTTAGAAATGTCATTCAATAATGGCACGGGTCTTTAAATGAAGCTCGAGCAGAAGTTAAAATGGATTCTTAAAACATGTCTAAATGGCTTGCTATTACTTTAGATAGCAACCCGCGCTTCAAACTGGGGAAGGCACGTCGCCAAAAAGACGGCTGTTCCTCCAACTGGGTGATGTTCACCTGGGCATGGATTACTTTATATCCATGTTTCTTCGATCTGATGTACGTTTCAGTGCATCATTTCTTGAAAAAGAAGAGAAGTCTTCTTTGCATACAAATAGTTTTCATTCTATGATTCTTCTGAAAATTATTTGTGAGACACTTGGTGAATATGTGTTGTATGAAATTTGTTTAAACTTGGATTATGCATAAAATTTGTCACTCAATCAACGACTACAAAACCTCATGACAGTTCTTGTTTGATGAGTTGTGGGGTTAAGCGTGATTTTAGTTGAGGTTCAACTAGAACACGGGTCATTGATTGAGGGGGAGAGTGAATTCAAATTTTATATCATCAAACGGATTTATTGGTTAAATCATACTTGTTAGAAATGGTTTTGTAGTTAATGGGGAATTAGTTGAAGAGGATCTTGCTTAAATATATCAAATGACCAAGTGTGTTAGTTGCTAGAAAGTTTAGGATATTATGTGCAATTTGCCTATAGTTTCCTAGCTTTATGTATCTAGAAGGTTCATTTGTGTTACTTTGGAATCCTCGTATAATCCCCAAAATGCTTTAAGACTCAAAACCTAAAAGAAGTTAGAAAACCAGTTGTGTTTGATGTTTTTGAATACTCCACTGGCATTTGTATGATCTAAATGAATGAGTTTCAAATGTTGTTTGTCTCTGCTGCTTAATTGTTGTTGATATTATGCATATGTTCTCAGGATTCGCTTAGGCAGATTGCTATTATGTTAGAATCATGTTCCTAAGATCCTGAATTGAATATTGAAATCTGTGTGAATTGCCATATTCATGATTGCTATTTGCTCTTCATGCTAGATAGTGGTTTGACGTAGTTCCTGATTGGGGTTTGATTATAAGATGAACTTGGTATTATAATGTGGCAAGCTGCTGAAGGGTAGCTATCTAGGAATAGTGTATCTGTATGTATGTATATCTGTGTTGATATTCTTATGCAGATTCCATAGCCAAAATGAATGTACCAGTTCCCATTCTAACCATTTGATCAGACGTTCAAACTCTATTGATTGGCTCGGAATTCACCACGACAACAACATCGGCAACAACAACAACAACAACACCTTCACCTCCACCACCATCATTTCAACAAAGAAGTACTTACTAGGATCTCGCCAAGAGGGGATCGACAATACTTGAGAAGATTTGTTGGTGGATGGATGATTGATGTTGACCACTGACTCACTCAGTAAAGCGGATGATCACATCATCTGAGCAAAAAGGTCAATATCATTTGTGTCATTAAAGTTATCTTGTGCAAAATAAGCAGTGAATCTCCCTCTTAGATTAAGGGGGAGCAAAGTATGTTTCATCATCAGAACATGTTAAACCTGACCACATTTTCTCCCATGTTTTCTAAATTATTTAAATCAATTGGGATCACAAATCTCAAAAGGGTTGAAATTTTTGATCGGGGGAGAGAATGTGATTTAAATATGAAACCTGATGAAAATGTGATGTTTTGGATTTAAGTGTAAGCTCTCCCATATGTGCTAAACTCTTTTGTATACCAAGGCACATATTGAGGGGGAGCAAAATGTTTTGGGCATAAAAGTAAGCTCTCCCATGTGTGCTAAACTACTTTATATATCGATGCACACATTGAGGGGGAGCAAATGGTTTGTGGAAACAAAAAGGATTTGGCATAACATGAGATCGTGACTCAGACTTAACAAATGAATTGACGAAACATATACTGTCATGAATCGAAAGGACATATCCTGGCCGGGTAATAATTTCAAGCTAGTCTAACTAGTGATGTAAGCGTGTCTCGAAAAGGATGTGTCTGAGTAGAGTGTACCGTTTCGAGAAACTTTCTATGGACTTGACCAGGACGGGTAATAATTTCAAGCTGGTCTAACCAGTGATGTAAGCGTGTCTCGAATCGGTCATGTTCACTGAAAGTGGATCAATTCAAAAAGTGCGAGCTCTACCTAACATGTGCAAATTTATAAAACAATCAACCGAGCACATGTTGAGGGGGAGCATTTGAAAAATATAAAACTCTCAAGTGTTGGCAAAAAAGTGTTTCAGAATCATGAACACTTTGAGAGATTTTTCAAAGATTTGGTTTATGGCAATCGTGGAAGTACACCAAAGACCGACCATTTTAATTAATGCATGGAGTTATAAGGATGGTTAGGTTAGGCTCAAGTTCCCACGATCCCGCCTGAGCCGGAGGGATCTACCCAGGGACAATCCACTAGTTAGTGTAGAAGTCCTTAGGTATGATTAAAAAGGAGAAAAGTGAATAAGGGAAAAGTGCCGACTGAGATGGAGCTAGTACTGGAACTAACCCAACAAGGTACTAGTAAGGAAGTCTCGGTAAGCACTGAAGGGGTTGAAGAATGAAAAAGAATTGTAAAGATAAAGGGTGAAAAGAAATAGCCCTCCTTACAACTTAGGCAGAAACCGGGTCAACTCATATGCTGTCAGAATCACTTGGTTGATTGCTGAAATTGAAGACAAAGTATCATGGACCCAGTGATACGCTGCACAACCCTCCCTAGCCACTCAAGGTCCCTCAAAGGATTCTTGTTTCAATTGTCACGGAGTTCAATACATTCCTATCGTCTCTCTCACTCCGAGTTAGATGATATTGAATAGGTGGCAGTTCTCTCCAGCCTCCGCTCACTAAATCAAAACGCACTATCGAGTCTAGAGCCACGAGATGCATAAGAAGATCTCATAGGGACACGAATTATTTCTACACTGGTTATTCAACATTAAGGACACCAGTTGTAAAATTATGAGTCCTACGCAGATCTTAGCAATCTGCCAGAACATTTATGAGGGAATTTACTAATGTAATTCTCAATGATTGAATGGAAATTCCTGCCAGGGTCAACATCAAGCAGCCCTGAAAGCAGGTCACTTCGGTAATTCCTCGTGGATTACGCTTAGTGGTCACGGCGGTTTCTAACGGTCTACAGTCGTGGAGTGATCTCCAGCGACTCACCTAATCGTTGATGTGCTACGGTTCGATCTTAAAAAGCCCTCTGTGGGTTTTCGATTAGGAACGGTCTTGGTAAGGATTAGAGAAAGTTTTCACACTATGCTGTTAACAATCTCGAAGTTCGAACCTGTAAGTACCGGTCGATTTGTTGCTAACTGTCGTATGCAGGAACTCCTGGCGATTGTAGCTGAGGAATGCTGTAGCTGGTTGCTGTTGTAGCTGGTTGCAGAAAAGATGCCAATCCTCTACCACATGTTCACACTACATCATCATTGTAACGCAACAAAGTCATGATCAACCTAAAAGACCTTTAACACGGCTTCTGCAAACTCTGATGCTAAAGATCATGACATCAGAATAGTGTGAGCATGTCGGCTCAAAGAATAACACATCACATGGAAACATACTACTGAAAGATGGCTTGAAGACACATGCTGGATGATATTTTCGAAGAATACTCAAAATCATCCAAGACAAAGGAAAGGCCATCAAAAGTTCACTGCTGAAAGCACAAAGTTTCAAGACGTTGAAGAATCAAAGACTACGAGCTATAAAGACAAGTTCAGAAGAAAGAATGCTAGAATTCAAATTATTATTTCCGGGGTGACCTCCCTTAGGGGGAGATTGTTAGGAATATAAATATTCATATGAAGGTTCGGTCACCCCGAGCATCTAATTAGCATTTATATAGCTCGTAGGCTTATTTATATAAGCTTAGTATTATTAGTATTAGTAGTTTTATTAGATTAGTCGTATCTATATTTGTGGAGTGGGTCGGGGCTTTCCCCACTGTCAGCTCACTTCACAGCCCACTAGGGGCACTATTATTAGGAAGTATAAATACCCCTTCCCACACTTGGGAAGGGTTGGAACTCTTGTATTATTTCACACACAACCTAATCTTATCCAGGTTTTCTCTCAACAAGAGTCTCCCTCTCTCTCTCTCTAACATCTCACTAACTCACCATGGGATTCTTGATCTTTCATGAATCAAGACCACCCGAATCAACCACACAATCAATATGGTTATTTCCTACATTTGCTATTAAGAGAATAACCAACAAAGAAACCTTCATCTGCCTTACCATCGAATTTTCCTAAATGGTCTAAGGTATTGAGAATTGTCACATGACATCCAAAAGGTCTAAGAAATCCTATTGCAGGAGTTCTACCTTTAAAAAGTTCATATGATGTCTTATTGTGAGGCTGCACAACTAAAACTCTATTTTGAACATAGCAAGCAGTGTTGACTGCCTCTGCCCAAAAATTTATTGGTAGCTTAGAATCAGCTAACATTGTTCTAGCAGCTTCAATTAGTGTTCTATTCTTTCTTTCAGCTACACCATTCTGTTGTGGTGTTCTAGCAACACTAAATTCTCTCTTAATACCTTTTTCTTTGCAGAAATCATCCATAACTCTATTCTTAAACTCTGTCCCATTATCACATCTAATGACTTTTACTTTCTTGCTTACTTGGTTTTCTATCTGTGTAATGAAGTCCTTAAGGATGCTTGATGTCTCATCCTTAGTGGCTAAAAAGAAAACCCATGTAAATCTACTATAGTCATCAGTAATAACTAGACAATATCTCTTATGCATTATGCTCATTACTGAAACAGGTCCAAATAAGTCCATATGTAGCATAAACAAAGACTGATTGATAGAGTTAAAAATCTTGGGCTTACAAGTGGCTTTGTGTTGTTTGCCTTTTAGACAAGCAATGCATGTTTGATCATTTTCAAATCTTTTGTGAGGTAAACCTCTTACCAAACCATTCTTAACAATTTTATTTATGGTTTTGAAGTTAATATGACCAAGCCTTCTATGCCATTTCATTGATTCATCCAATGTGGCCTTTGCAACAAGACAAGTTAAATTCTTTTTAGGAATAATGTTCTTCATGTCTACACTGTACATATTGCCCTTTCTAGGAATTCTAAGAAGTACTTGACTTTCATCAGGCATCTTAAAATCAGGAGAAAGTACAAGACATTCAGTCTCACAGAAAAGAACATTATTCTTTTTGTCACACATTTGTGAAACACTAAAAAGATTATAATTTAGCTCTTTTACATAGTACACATCTTCAAAATCTAAATTTTCGGTTTTGATTGTACCTTTACCAGAAATTTTGCCACGAACACCCCCTCCAAAGGTAACATATCCTCCATTGAAAGCTTCAAAATCTGAGAGATAAGACATGTTGCCTGTCATGTGCCTTGAACATCCACTATCTGAATATCCTTGATCCTCTTCTTGATCATTTGAATGTTCCTGCACACAAATAAGAGTGTTAGTTTCTTTTGGGGATCCAAGCCATTACTGACTTGGATCTGCCTCTTGCATCAATGTAATTGAATCTTTTAAGGATAGTTGATGCAACATTGGATTTGAGAATCCAACATGCTGAGGCCTTAACAGCATTTTCCCTATTTCCCTTAGCAGCAGAGTGAACCACATGCTTAGCAGCAGAGTCTGCTAACTTTGTAGTTGAACTCTTTGGTCTCCAAATTTGTTTATGGACCACTGCTTTTGTTTGAATGGGCCTTAGAACAGTTGTTGGTGCATGTTTGAAAAATGTTTTTGCACCCTTAGCTGTTGATTTTGGGTTAATAGTCATAAATGGTCGAGTAGCAGGAACAAATTTTCTAGCAGCAGGATCATTTGGTCTATCAGCAGGATCAGATTTTGAGATAGACTTGTTTTTTACTACTCTGGGGTTTTTCTTCTTAAAACTAGAGTGAAAGTGAGATTTTGGTGTTTGCCTTTTGTGGTTCACTCTATGGTTTTCATACCCAGTTACCCATTGGTTGCAGAAAGCTGCAAGATGGTCAAAACTACCACATGTATAACAAGCTTTATTATAAAAAGCAAAGTCATCACCTAATTGGTTAGACTTGAGGTTGTTCCAATTCCTTTGGTTACCTCTGGGCTTGTTGGTGGTTCTATATTGCTCACAATATCTAACTGGTTGCCTAACATGCTGAATGTTTAATTTAGGCCTATCAGTATTGTGTTTGACTACCTTAGGAACACTTGTGTTGACATAAATAAATGCCTAAAAACATTATCAATATTTATTCATATCTCTATGTTTTGATGATCACAAAATGTAAACTCATTAAAACATAAACTTATAAATTAAACAAGTACTTAGTTGTAAATATTCACTTCTACAACTAAAATCACTTAAGGTATGAATGAACTAATGCTTAATGCATTATATGATCAAAGGAACATTTTCTTAAACACTAGATTTTTTATAAAATGTCAAAAACATTTTATATCTTTTAGAAAAACATTTTTGGTAATAAATAAAAATGTTTAATCTTTTATAAAAATATGAATTCAAATTTTTAACCAAAATCAGTTAAAATGTTCTAGAAAAACCTTCCCCACAAAAGGAGAAAATTGGCCAACGTTCAGTAGGGGCGGCCCCCTTAATTTTGCTAGGCGGCCCCCTTAATAATTAAGGGGACCGCCCCCTATTTAAGGGGACCGCCCCCGCTCCAGTAGGCTCCAGCTGTCCAGTTTTTCTCCCTATAAATACCTGCCTTCCCCTGGATTTTTACTTACCTTTTGCACACTAAAACTTTCTGTTTTAAATCCTTGTATATACATTTCAAAATCCTTTGATCATATCTTATTAAGCATTGGTTTCTAAGTGATCCAAGCTTCCTACATTCAAGTGCAAAAGAAGAATACTCCTTCAACATCTAGAGAAGAAGTATTGCAACTTAGCTATCTAAGTTGTGTGTGTCATCATTCATTTGTCTATAAGTTGTATATTTGTTAGATAGTTGTGTGTATAATTATTTGGGATAGGTTAGTGTGTAAGTAGTGAAGTTGTGTAGTTAAGGTGTGTAAGTAGTGAAGGTGGGAAGAAGTAGAAGTGTACATAGGTTGTGCTAAGTTGTGAAGAAGGTGTGAAGCCGTAATATATAAGTTGTGAAGAAGTTGTGAATAAGTCGTGAAGTAGTCGTGAGGAAGTAGTCGTGAAGAAGAAGTCGTGAAGTAGTCGTGAAGAAGAAGTCGTGAAGAAGAAGTTGTGAAGAAGGTGTGATTAAGTTGTGTACAAGTTGTGAGATTGGTTCTAGCTACGATTAGAACCCGACATCTAGCTTTGTGTCGTTAAGCCGGTGTAAGCTAAAGTTGTGTAAGGTTTTCTCCGCCATAAGGGAGCTTGTTGACATAGTGAAGAAAACTCTCGAGTTAGGTGCTCGAGGAGGGGAGTAGGGCAAGGAAGGTGACCTTGTAGCCGAACCACTATAAATCTCTTGTGTCTCGGTTAGATCTTTCCATCTCTATCTTTCATTTGATTTACTTTACTTTACTTGCATTACTTACTTATATTTATCTATACTTGTTCATATTGTTTAAGAATTGAAGTCACATAATATCGAATCGAAGTTTTTAAAAGTAAACAAAAGTTTTCAAAATAAAATTTAAAAAGACGTAAAACTATTCAACCCCCCTTCTAGTTTTCCACAACTTGTTCCTACTTTCTTAACCACTTCAGGTTTAGACATAACCTGCTTTACTTCATCATCATCACTATCAGTTGTACACACTTCAACAACTATAGTTTCTCCTTTCTTAGCAAAGGACACCTTGTCCTGATAAAGTAAAGTTTTATCTAAACTTTTACTTATCTTTGCTACCTTAAGACTCTTACTAGTCTTAGAACCATATTCCATGATTGGTTCTTGAAACTCAGCTAAACCTGTATGTGCTAGGTCAACCCCTGGAGGTGAAGGAACACCTCTATATGGTGGAGGGACAGTTTTGTAACCTACACCTGAATTAGCTTTATCAATTACCTGAGCTTCCCAAATTTTATTCATTCCTTCAGAGGCATGTGCTAGAGTGTCTATAGTTACCTTAACATTTTCTTTTTCAGTTTTGACTTCAGATAACTGTCTACTTTGATCATTAAGTAATTCATCTCTAAATGACATTCCTCTTTTTAAAGCATTTAAGTCATAAGTAAACGTAGATTCATTCTTTTTATAATGTTGAATCTGTTTTTCTAAAACTCCTACACACCTCTTATGATTAGCTAAATTATGAAGGGCATCAATCAACTCTTCTCTAAAAGCATCAAATCTCTTTTTAATGTCTTCATAATTTTTAAGATTAGGACATGAATTAGTACAAGTGGGAATGGTATCTACCTCTGAATCAGAAGAAGCCATTAGAGCAATCTCATCGACAACAAGAGCAGCATTTGGTGGTGCATCCTCTTCAGTAGCCATAGAGCTCCAATCATATCCAATACCATCAATAGCCAGCATAGCCTTTGGCTCTTCCACCAGTACTTCGTTATTCCTTTCTTGTTTATACCAAGTGTTCCTATTATCCTGCTTCCTTGGGCTTCTACATTCTTTAGCAAAATGTCCCAACCTATGACAGTTAAAACATTCCACTTTCTTCTTATCGAACCCAGCAGTATCATTACCATTTATGGTGATTTCCTTTCCAGTTTTCTGCCAAAACTTCTTAGCCCTCATGCTAAGTAAAGCAACTTGCCACTTAATATCCATCTCTTCCAAATCATCACCTTCTACCTGCTCAAGGTCTTCATGATTTAAAGGAGAACCACTAGCTTGACTGGTTATAAAGGCATAAAATATTGGATCTCCAAGTCCAGCAATATCCTTTTGTAAACTAGTAGAAGCACCACCATAAGTAACATTAGAAACACTTTCAACTTCATCTACCTCTTATGCATGACTAACACTAGGAACTGATAAGAGTGCAGCATTCCCAGAACTAGTACCATAATTTCCACTCCTCTTCAGACTTTGTTCAACAATTTTAAAGTTGTTGAACAAATCATTAAGCTTCATTGTTTCAATTTCTAGTTTGTTCATCCAGACAATAACATGAGTATGAAAATCAATAGGTAGACTTTTCAAGAACTTCATGTTGAGATCTTCCTTCTCAGTCTCAACACCCAACACAGCTAACTGACTTACAAGCTTGTGTAGTCTTGAAAATAGCTTATCAAGAGACTCATTACTAAAAGCAGTAAAGTTTTCAAATTGGTGCTTTAGTAAAGTCTTCTGTGTCTTTTTGGTAGTTTCATTACCACCAAACCATGCACAAATCTCTTCAAAAAGAGTTTTTGCATCAAGATATTTGCTAAAAGATAGCATCTGCTCACCAGGAATGGTCATAAGCAACAAGTTTCTTGCTTTCTGGTCATTTCTCTTCTGTATCTTTTCATCATTGGAAACTGGTCCAGTATTTCTTTTTCTAACTGTCTTCCCTTCAACAAGAACATCTGAATAGCCTAAAGTGAAGGAATCACCATACTGAATTATGTCCCAAAGAGCATAATCTTGAACCATAAAATATTGCTCAACTCTCATCCTCCATAACTCAAACTCATTGGGTTTGATCATGGGCAACTTTGCAGCAACATTTGTTTGAACATCTTGTACATCCATTTCTTGTTTCTTCTAAAAACAACAATATCAACCTGGCTCTGATACCGCTTGCTAGGATCCTGGACACACGATTAAGGTGGTTAAACCTTGTAACTTTGTGTGTATGATATGTTGTGTTAAAATGATTAAGTGCGCGGAATTCACTCAACCAAACTTAGAAGGTTGTGTATGTTATGGAAATGGAATTGTTATGTTTGTTAGTTAGCAATGAACACATAAAGATTATCACCAAACGATTCAATATTATTAAAGATAATAATACGAGTGATCTTGAACTATCACTAGGGTTACAACCTTGAATCTTAAGTTTTTCTAACTTGTGATGTTTTTGTGTTTGTTCTTATCTAACAGTTATATGTTCTTGCAATAACATATGCATGTACTAACTTAAAATATTCTACTCACTAATATCACAACTAAGATCTCTTTTATAGTCAAAAGATCTTTACATATTGCCTAAAGTCTTAGCCGACTTGCTTTGTTAACTTATCCTTTTGAGTATCAGTACATCAGATACAACATGTATCTATGTATACAACTTGTTAACTAAGCACATGGAGTAAGATATTATCTACCGTATATTGTTGACCAAAATACAATAAATATCTTTTCGATCTTATCCTTTCATCAGCAGAGTGTTCACTATCAGCAGGAACAAGTTATCGTTATCAGCAGAATGTTAAGCCTATCAGCAGAGTCATTTTTCACTATCAGTAGAGTGAAATGTTCTATCAGCAGAATCAACATTATCAGCAGAAACCATTTTGCACTAGCAGCAGAATTACACTTAGAGTATTTCTTGGATTAGAACCCGATATTAGACATCTTGAATATTTAATTCCCAACATGAACAATCTAAAAAAAAATAATAATAACTAAGTGAATCTAATATAAAGATTAACCTGACAAGGATTCTTGGCGTATGAACACTAGTATAAACCCTCCAAACCGAGACCCAATTGCTCCAATATTATCCCACCACGACCTCCAATTGAATCACAATCTTGACCCTTATCTTGAGAACCTCTCAGATTTTTGGTGTATTTGATGATTGTGTGATTCGAATCCCATCTAGGAGGCGCGGATTTAAGGAAGATGTTGGAGAGTAGTTCCATATTACCTTTCGGATTTTTGGGTGAATGATGAACTCAAATAAGTACATTTTATTACTATCATTTATCCTATTTATTTGACTTGTTTTATTATATTATCTGTGAGAATTGATACGTTAATGTTTACTTTTGTAATTCTCAGGTAAAAACAAGTACTATGTGAAACTTGGCGATTTTGGACTAATTATGGAGCAAAACAAGCAAGAAGTTAAGAGTCTACTGAAATGTACAAGATCGAGACCATTCTGCTCCAGATACGCCGCATCCTACTTATTACATACGGCACATCACTATCAAGATTTCACAAGCTACGATCCAAGACAGCAAGGACATGCGCCGCATCTAAGAATGGAGTTACGCCGCATCTTCTGGCGGTGTACGAATATTCCTGAATATATTAATCTTGGACCCTACGCGAAGTTAAGTCAATGCGCCACATCTACTTATTAGATGCGCCGCATCTAACCCTCAGACAGAAACTATAAATACCCCAAAGTTAGACGAATTTCGGAGTTCGACATTTAGCTAAGTACGAGAACCCTAGGACGAATTCAGACGAAGTAGCAGCACAAGACACACCATGAACGAAGATACAAGAGCTGTAAGAAGGTCCTGCATGTATTCAATTCATTAAGTAGTTTTGTTTTATTGTATTAGTAAACTTTAATTCATCAGGATTGATGGGCTTGTGTAATGTGACAACGGAAAGATTGCACTCTTCTTAATATTGCTTTCCCATTAATTAAAGTTTATATGTTGATGTCTTTGGTGACTTTTATTAGTGCATTGATAACCTCTGTGTCTAGCTGAGCGTTGATTGGGTCGCCATGCCTCTGCCCTCGCCTATTTATTTTATCACCTATGCATTCTATCGTCTGTAGAAAAGTAGGAAGAAAGGATAAATAGGATAGTCATAAGTAATCATTAAGGGTTTACTCGCCGATAAGATTAGAGCCAACGAGAAAGGATTAATTACATACACTTCATATAAAACTAGCAATAAAACAAGTGACAAGCTACTTAAACTATCAGGACAGGTCTTCTTATTGTCTCAAGTATTTATCTGTGTACGTGTGTGCTAATCGCTGATTCGTGCCTATTAGTTTAGTTTACCTTTAATCATAACCAAATCGTGCCAGTCTCTCAGGCTGAACCCCCTTGCGTTAGATTAGGTTGTATAGCTAACTTAAGATATTAAAATACTGATTAGGATAACTAGATAATACGTTCCACTCTTAGTGATCGACACTCTACTTACCATTATATTCATACTGACCGGGTACACTGCTCGTTAAAGTGTGTGTGTTATTGATAAGTCGGCTAAATATAAATTTAAAACTTGAATACTGCTAAAACCACAACGACATACCGTGGGTATAAATTAGAGCATACGCACACGCGCACCAAGTTTTTGGCGCCGCTGCCGGGGAGTGAATTGTTATTATCTGTTAATTTGATTAGTATTTTAATTAGGTTTTTAATTTTAATTCTAACCGCTAACTCTGTTGTATATTAGATTAATTGCATTCATTGTATTATTTTGCATATTTTCTGCTTTTGTATGTTTTTATTTTTGTTTATTTTCGTTTGTTTTTATTTTTGTTTTTATATTTCCTATTTTCTGTATTCTGCTATCGTTGTACTGAGCTAATTCAAACGATACGGCGCATCTATTTTCATAGATACGGCGTATTGCGTTTAATTTTTATAAAATACAACGCGTTTAATTAATTCGAATACGGCGCATCTTTCCCCAAGATATGGCGTATTCTGTTTTTAATAAGAAATTTTTCTAAACGATAACGCCATACGACGCATCTGCTTTCGCAGATAGGGCGTATCTATTATTTTAATTAAAAACAGTTTTCGAATTCATTAAATAACGGGAAGCGACGCATCGATTTTGTCGATACGGCGCATCTTTACTGATAATCAAAAATCTTATATTTTGAAACGTAACGAAGTAACGGCGTATTAGTTTTTGCTGATACGGCACATTAAAATTTTTATAAGTATAACTAATTTTTGATTACTTAAACATACGGCGCATTTGATTAATCAAGCGCGGCGTATTGCTTTTCTGAATAAAAGTCTGATTTATTTTTAACATATTAAGATACGGCGTATCCCATTTATAGGATACGGCGCATCAACAGCTGATATCAGCAACTTTTATTTTACTTTGATTGTTTCACTCTTCTTTTGCACGAGTAAGTTTTATTTCAGGAAGATGGACGATCCGGATATTACAATGGAAGAATATGTCAAGCTTATAGAGGAAAGAGCCTTGAGCAATAATCAGGTGGATGATTGAAAAAGAGCAAGATATGGTGCACAAGTCATTGAGACGAAAGAAATCACTATGGAAGAATACTTGATTTTAGGAGAAGAAAAGTCAAGGAAAGAAAGAAACAAATTGCCGTTTCAACACACTTGGTGTATGTCAATTGATGATGAAGAAGATTCATATACCGTGAAACCAATTCCTGCAATTGTTCTTGATAGTACTTTTTCTCCGGAGATTGCACAAGATGATGTGTATATGGAACCCTACGTTGAAGAATATTCTGCAATCGTATTACCACCATTAGACAATCCAACGGATGAAGATGAAAAGTATTCTAATTTTGATTTCGAACCATTTGACGCCATAGTTTATGATGACATACCTCAACCAGATTTTGACCCAACAAGGGATTTTGAAGAAATCTGGGATTACTTAATGAAGGATGAAATTCGGGACGATGCTGAAATTGCAAGACCACTAGTTGAAGATGGAGATTCACAAGATGAATTGGAGTCACTTACAACACAAAGTGGTACAAATTTATTTAATATTATTAATCCCGTTACTAATAATCTTGCTAGCTTTCCTAAACAGGTTGCAAAACAAAAGAATGATGAGGACAAATTTATTACACAACATATTGAAGCACCTGTGATCAACCCGTTTTTGGTGGAGCTCGAGGAAGAATTTGGTGATGAGCTCTTAAACATTGCTATGATTGATGAAGATGATGATTTAGACCCTATGAAGTATATAGAGGAACTCGAACTTTTACTTGCTAAAGACCCTTTCTCATCTTCTGCGGAAGTCAAGGGACGCCTTACTACCAAAGAGGCTAACCAAGAAGAAAGGAGACTCATTTTTCCTCAACATACTACTCTTTCAGATGAAGTGGGCAAGTCATCCAATTTATCAACCAAACCGGGTAAGAATAGGAAAGATGTTCATATATTGCCAATGTATGATCTTTATGTATTTCATCCATCTTTAATAGCAATTTTACACTCTTTTCGTGTTTATTGCTACTATCACCCGCACTTGATCCTAAGTGGGGGGAACAACACCCTATTACACAGTAAATAAGGGTGGAGTCAGGCTCGTGACTCGAACAAAGACAAGCGCTTCGTGGGAGGCAACCCATGCTTATCTTTTATTTTATTTTCTGATTTTGTATTGAGTCTGTCAGGCTTGCAGAGGATACGGTGCATCTCAATCCTGAGATGCGACGCATCTCCTGCACTGGTCATATCTTACTTTATTTTTCTGCATTTTTATTTTTGACTTTAAAACTTTTTGTCAGTTTATTTTAATGCGGCGCATCCCTTGTTAAGGATGCGACGCATCTTTTATTCTGATTCGTATTTATTCCAGGCTCGATACGGCGTATCTTCTTCCATAAGATACGGCGCATCGACTGACCTGAAGATTTTCATTTTAATTTTTATGTTTTATTTTTACTAACTACTAATGTATTATGCAAGTTTGAACCTTCTTAATTTAGGTGTGTTAAAGTCTTGGTGGTATTATAGATTCCTGCATTTCATGTGGATACATCAATTATGAAGCTTAAACGTTCTCATCCACAAGAAAGATGATTTTTGCTCTTATACAAATAATGGAGGATCATACCGAGCAAATCTCAGGGGAGTTTTTCTGTTCTAATTCTTTTATTTTCCAGTTTTTAACCTTTGATACAAACAACGAGGACGTTGTTTAACTTAAGTGGGGGGATTGGAGAATTAGAACACTTACTTGTCCTAAACTTTTCAAAAATTATGCTTAAAATGTGCTTAATATATCAAAATTTTAAAAAATTTAGCATGTTTTTGTTTAAAGTCTAAGTTGCATAGCTGCACACATAACGTTATTTTCAAAAATTGTGATTTTTAAAATTCACAAATCTATGAGTGTGCCGGTGACTTGTAAACTTTAGAACTTGGCTTGTATACTATTCGAGACCACCATAATAAGTATTATTTTTATAATTGGAATGACTTGTCTAAATTGGTAAAATTCTAGGATTACACCCAAATAGCCTTTATATGTTATGTGATATTAGCTAACTACACTGGTTAGTTAACCCCCGTATAAACCCTTTTGTTACTCTCACTTTTAGAGTAAGATACCCCTAGAAAAACACTCAGAGCCATTCCTTTCGTTTCTTACACCTTTGTTATAATGTTTCGTTACACCCTTACACCTTAGCCTACCCTGTAGATTAAAATCCGTGGTTGGTTAATTGCTTTAGGCAAAATGTGTTTCCTTACATTACCTGTGTTCGCGTGCGTAATTCATTATCTTTGGTTAGGTCGGGAAATTGCACCATGCAATTGGAGTGAAAGTAAATATTGTATATTTTGAGTTTTATTTTTCGTGTGTTTACTACTTTCACTATTACCGTTATTTCTGAAAGTATGAAAAGTATGGAAAAATTATCCGGAAAGTTAGTGATAGAAAAGTTGTGAAATTTTACACATCTATGTTTATGTTTCAAAAAAAAAAAAAAAAAAAAAAAAAAAAAAAAAGGAAAAGTTGGAAGTTTGTTTTAACCAACTTATGTAAAGTTTTGTATTAAGTGGTCGATATCACCACTAGTTGTTGTATATTATATCTATGGATTGAATGGGAGTTGAACGTTATGGGAACGCCAACTAAAGGTTATTCTTTGATTGAAGATCTTGTTGAGTATAATTCGTGTCTACCTAAAGCGTGTGTTTCAAGTGTTAAAGCGTGAGTTATTCTATGATATGAGTCTTATTCATGGGATGGTTGGGATAGTGATTAACCACACTTAGGATTTTAATTTATTTGTTTTGTTTATTTTTCATTTTACACCAATTTGTATCCCAAATATTATCCATACCCTATATTATTCTTTATCCAAACCTTTGATTTATTGAGATTAGGGATTTGAGCAATCTTAAGTATCGTAGTCGTGGATTCGGCTATGTATTTATGATTTTGTCGCCGTTTTTGATATAATATTATTGGTGAAGATTACTTGGTCCTATCTTTAGCCTATTCGAGTTAAGGATTTGAGCAATTGCAAGTATCGTGTTCGTGGATTCGATCATGTATTTGTGATTTTGTCGCCTTTTCTAGAATTTGAGATCGATAGAGATTAAGAAGAATGATTAACCCTTAAACTACAAACCCTTTTTACCGCTTTAGACTTGTTATTCCTTGGCTTTAGTGGAGGAGATGCGTATACTTGCCAAGCTTATGATAGAATATTCGTCACGACTGGACAGTTAAACGATTAGATTTGCTTTTATCAGAATATTTTATTTTACTTCTAATTCGTTAAGTGTTTGGTTGTGTGATTATGACAAAAATGAATACATGCTTAAATATAAAAATAAATCCTAATATATTTTAGGATACATTTTCATAAGATTAATTCTAAGGTTTACTTGGGGACAAGTAAAGTTCAAGTGGGGGGATATTTGATGAACTCAAATAAGTACATTTTATTACTATCATTTATCCTATTTATTTGACTTGTTTTATTATATTATCTGTGAGAATTGATACGTTAATGTTTACTTTTGTAATTCTCAGGTAAAAACAAGTACTATGTGAAACTTGGCGATTTTGGACTAATTTTGGAGCAAAACAAGCAAGAAGTTAAGAGTCTATTGAAATGTACAAGATCGAGACCATTCTGCTCCAGATACGCCGCATCCTACTTATTACATACGGCGCATCACTATCAAGATTTCACAAGCTACGATCCAAGACAGCAAGGACATGCGCCGCATCTAAGAATGGAGTTACGCCGCATCTTCTGGCGGTGTACGAATATTCCTGAATATATTAATCTTGGACCCCACGCGAAGTTAAGTCAATGCGCCGCATCTACTTATTAGATGCGCCGCATCTAACCCTCAGACAGAAACTATAAATACCCCAAAGTCAGACGAATTTTGGAGTTCGACATTTTGCTAAGTACGAGAACCCTAGGACGAATTCAGACGAAGTAGCAGCACAAGACACACCTTGAACGAAGATACAAGAGCTGTAAGAAGGTCCTGCATGTATTCAATTCATTAAGTAGTTTTGTTTTATTGTATTAGTAAACTTTAATTCATCAGGATTGATGGGCTTGTGTAATGTGACAACGGAAAGATTGCACTCCTCTTAATATTGTTTTCCCATTAATTAAAGTTTATATGTTGATGTCTTTGGTGACTTTTATTAGTGCATTGATAACCTCTGTGTCTAGCTGAGCGTTGATCGGGTCGCCATGCCTCTGCCCTCGCCTATTTATTTTATCACCTATGCATTCTATCGTCTGTAGAAAAGTAGGAAGAAAGGATAAATAGGATAGTCATAAGTAATCATTAAGGGTTTACTCGCCGATAAGATTAGAGCCAACGAGAAAGGATTAATTACATACACTTCATATAAAACTAGCAATAAAACAAGTGACAAGCTACTTAAACTATCAGGACAGGTCTTCTTATTGTCTCAAGTATTTATCTGTGTACGTGTGTGCTAATCGCTGATTCGTGCCTATTAGTTTAGTTTACCTTTAATCATAACCAAATCGTGCCAGTCTCTCAGGCTAAACCCCCTTGCGTTAGATTAGGTTGTATAGCTAACTTAAGATATTAAAATACTGATTAGGATAACTAGATAATACGTTCCACTCTTAGTGATCGACACTCTACTTACCATTATATTCATACTGACCGGGTACACTGCTCGTTAAAGTGTGTGTGTTATTGATAAGTCGGCTAAATATAAATTTAAAACTTGAATACTGCTAAAACCACAACGACATACCGTGGGTATAAATTAGAGCATACGCACACGCGCACCAGTGAATAATCTACCCTTTTGGTTTGCTATCTCTATACTTAAGGCTTATTATCCTAAGTATTCTCGTGATCTATACAAGGGACAAGGTTTCTAAGTCAAAGGGTTAATGGTGACTGAAATTGGGATGGTGATGGTTCGGTGTTGCTTTGGGGAAGAGAGGGAGGCGACAAAAGGTGAAGGTAGGGTTACAGAAGATTTTGGGATAATGTGTTGGTGGGTGGGTGGATTTTATTTAAGTATGTAAGTGGGTTTTTAGCTAAGGTGGGTTAATTTAATACCCGAGTCCCGTTAAACTGTGTCAAATCCGGATCCGTCCTGTAACCGTTTCTAATTTGAGAGTTTATATCCCTAGAGTCGTTTTGTAATTTTTGAATATTTTTCTGAGTCCTAAATTATTTACTAACACTTCTGAGTTTTAGATTTGTTTACGGTTTGCGGGTGGTGTCAGTTCAAGTGAAACTGGGATAACCTCCCGTTTTCACCACAATAATCATGGGATGTGATAACTACACTGTTCATTGGTGAGATTTCCGGGTGTCAATATGTGCAGGTCTGTTTCCCGTTATTATCACACAAGGCTAAATCAGATAGTTCAATCACAATAATTGAATTGTTATGAATTTAATATTAGGACAAATTTACCATTTGTCACATTAACTCATCATCTTCAAACACAAATTCAGTTGCATCTTCTTCACCATCCATTTGTCCCATCAACCATTCGGTAATTTCATCAATATCGTCCAAAAGAATAGGATCTGTGGTATCCGCTCATTTATATCGATGTTACAAAGCACAATTATATTTGACATAAACCATGTCATTTAATCGGCTTTATGCCAATCTGTTTCTTTTCTTGGTATGGATCTGTTAGAAACAAATATTAACTCAATACTTCAATTCGCATAGATACTGATGTGTATAGATATATGATAGAATGACGTTCTAGTTTAGGACTTAGTGAACTTGCAGGTTGAAAAACACTCAAGTTTCTCTCACAGCCAGTGGCACTACACGTGAGGCTAAGAACACGGATAACAAACTTTTGTAAGTTTAGATTTGATGATCCGTATGAAATATACCAATCCGCTAAAAAAAATGTGATTAGTTTCATATGTTTAAGAGATGTTATCAGTTTGATACGTCAAGGAGATGTAACCTTAGACCTGGAGATATTGTCTTCCTATGTCGTATTGCCATGTGATCTCCAAACAACTTTATGGTATTCTGATATACATCAAGATCCTTAGAAATAAGGCCGTGAATTTCAATATCAGGTGTCAACCTCAGAATGCAAGCATGCAAACCGGTCGTAACCTCTTCACAAGTAGCTTTCTTTTCCTCGTCGTAAAACATCTCCAGCCGCATGCAAAGGTCTATGAAGTTGGGCAGTCCACCTTCGATCAATGATCTCACCATAAAGGTGTTCATCATGTGAGAAATTTGCAACAATTAGCCTCATAGATATATCCCATTGTCGGCTTTTTATCGCCATCAACCATTCTAAGAACCTTTACAAGTGGTCCCGTTAACTTAAGAGCATAAGAAACATTTCTCCAAAATGAATCATTTAGAATGATTTTTACCATTTGCTTCCCAGCCATCTCCTTTAACCATTTGTTATTATTCCAATCATTCGAAGTGATAATCTTTTTTAAGTTGTTTTGTTGAATGTGTAGTTGTGCAAGAGTGATGAACGATGTTGCAAATCTGGTGATTGCAGGCCTATGCAAGTTTCTTTGATTTGTGAACCTTCTCATCATGTTCACAAGGCCAACATGGTTATATATATATATATATATATATATATATAATATTCACGAATATATATATATATATATATATATATATATATATATATATATATTATATATATATAATAAACCATTCACGAACATATCCTTTTTCAAAGAACTCTTCACTATTTCAAGCTTTCCGATGTCCTCTAACATAAAATCAATACAATGAGCGGCACACGGTGTCCAATGGAGATTCTGTCTTATGGCTTCTAGCAACGCGCCTATTATTCAGCAGCAAAGCAATAGCAAATCAACACCAAATCATCAGCAAAACAGTAGCAAAAAAGTGTAAAAAGTTAATATTTTTCTTACCCGCTTTAACATAGTTTGATGCATTATCAGTGACAACTTGAATCACGTTCTCCTCTCCTACTTCTTTTACCATTTTGTCAAGCATTTGATGCAATGGGTTGCCATCCTTCTTAATTCCATGGACATGTGTGGATTTTATAAACAACAAAGCTTTTGGAGAGTTCACTAAGAAGTTCACAATATCCTTTTAAACCATTGAATCATGCCATCCATCGGATATTATAAAGCAACCCCTCACAACCCATTCCTTCTTGTAGTTTATTATGTTATTATCAGTTTCATCCAGTTCTTTTTTGAGTAAAGGAAATCTGAGCTCGTACATGCTAGGTGGTTTAAATCCCGGACCAAATTGAGCTACCGATCCCATTGGAATTTGTAAGCTATCATAGTTAGCCATATTGAAATGAAGCCCCGCATCATAAAACCACTAGCTAGCACTCTACAAGCATGAAATCTTAGCTCCTTTTTACACACTTCATTTATCATTTGTTGTCCTCCACATTTTCTACCCGTAAGTACATCTTCAGGATTACAAGCAAAGAACATGTCCATTGGACCCTTATGACTTGGCTTTTTCGGAAGACCTTTGCTACTTCCTTCTCCCGAGCCACTTCCTCTCTTCATAGATGTAACATCACAATCCTTCTCATCCTCCTGACTATCTTCATCTACTTCATTTATCCTTGGGAGCATTTTATTAGTTCGCTTCACTCTTTGTTTATTTATCATATACTCGCGAACTATTGCTTTAACATGCTCTGGACAACTAGGAGAATCAGTAACATCCCTAAAACCTCCAACTAAATGCTTCTTTAGATGATCAACTAGGCCAATGATGATCAGCCCAGCTGGTTAGAGGCACTCCTGGTTTTACCCAAGGTCTTGAGTTCGATCCTTAGGGATGGCAAGCCTTGGGGTTTTTCCCTCCGAATACTTGTAACGGCCCATGGTCAACATCTCGTTGTCTAGGGTACGTGCAAGGCTTCACTATTATTCAGTGAGGTTTCCCATATGTCGTATCCCGACTGAATGTTCGAAAAAAAAATGCTTCTTTAGACGAAATGTTCCACCCTTAGTTACTTTGAAGCAAAAGTTACATTTAAAATTGTTTATGTTCTTAGGATCCTGGATTGAATAACTCCTTGCTGGATCCTTAGGTTCGCGTGGGTTAGTGTTGCTTGGGTTGGTCGCGTCCATTCTAGTGTGAAATTTCATAAATTAAACAAATTATAAATGAGCAAATCAACAAATTAGCAGAAGACTCAAACTTTTGTAAGAAACCAGTAGCAAAAGAAGTATTTTTCGAAAAATTCGAGCCATAAATTGCACTTAAAATGGCAAGAGAAAACACGAAAGATTAAATACAAGAATGAGAAGAGGAATTAAGAAAATAAGAAGACGAATTAAGAAAATAAAATTAAACACATAAGCTTCTCTTAAAAGCACAAACGTATCAACATAATAGCTTCAAAAAAGAAAATAAGAAGAGGAATTAAGAAGTGAAGTACCTGATGATGATAGAGCATAAAAAAAGAATGTTGGATGAGATAGAAAGTTGTTGCGGGTGAGTAGTTGTTTTATGTTTTTATCTCATAAAAACCTAATTGTTTTAAGTTGGGCTTTATAGGAGGCTTTTTTTAAAGCCCAGGACTAACAATAGTCCATTCAAATCCTTTTAGTTTAAACGAGCAAGTTTGCCCGTGCGTTGCTACGGGTCAGCCGCGTTTTTGTTTATTGCAATTATGTAAACGCTCTTTCTACAGGAATTATTATTTCTTCAGAGTATGCGCACACTGGACCAGCATATGGTACAGTGTCTTCAATGCTACAGATGGCCATTATAGTTACAGCTGCCTCCATACCTTCAATTTGATATATGGTACAGTGTCTTCAACGCTACATGTAGTAACTCTAGGACCGATGGCCATTACAGTTACAGCTGCCTCCATACCTTCAATTTGATAGTAAACATGATATAAATTTCTTGTGGCCGAACATAAAGCAAGTTAAAATTTATATATAATGGTCAAAATTATAACTTTTCAGGGAGTGTTAATCATAGTTTTTGACTCGTAACTCTACTCGTGAAACAAAATCTTTTTTAGCTTTTAGTTTTCAACTCGTGACTTCATTAAACTTGTAAGAATCATCACACTGAAAAAACTATAGTACAAATTTAATGCTCCCTAATCTACCATCAACACAACCACCTGCACTACCATCTAGTGATCTACCCATTAGCAATAAAGTAAGCGAAAATTGAACAAATAAAAAAAATCACTTGGTGTGCAAGGCACTGAGGGAGCATCATACTCGATCAGACTTTTACGCATGTAAACATCCAGAAAGTTAATCCCAATAGCAATAGCTTTTATTTTAATTTCTCCACTTTTCGTTTCTCCTAATTCGATATCCTCTGATTTCATAACCTACATCAGCAATTACAATCATTAAGGTAAAGCAAATAAGTTACCTACTAACAATGAAAATACAGCTTGTTTGAGACATTATAACGTACTTTAATTATTTGGTCCCGTTACTATGATTCTAAAATCATATCAAAATAGAATAAATTAACTAAAAAATAAAATAAAAGTAATAAGAGTTGACCTCCTCAACTAAGTGACAGATAATTCATGGGCACCTTGGATTATTATGACTACCCGGACCTCCTTAATAGAACACAGGTTTGGGTACATCATCCTTCCGTAAATACTGATCGTAACAATCCCACGCATCAGTGCTAGTAAAAAAGAATTTGGGATGCTTAAGTTCATGAGAATTTTCTTCTATCAACATTTTGCTAATCGTTCCTGACGACCCAAAAAAGTCAACAGTGTGTCCACTGCCCATTTTGGTTGATGTGTGGGCCGGATGGGTTCCAACTTTTGGCCTGCAGACTTCACCTCCCCACTGGACTAACGTTCCTTGATATTTTAGTCTTGAGAAAATCTCTCCAGGCCAATATCCTATTTCTGCATCGTTGAATGTTAACCACCAGTTATGTTTGTATGGATCCTACACACATCATAAAATTTTATATTTGTAAGAATCTAAGTTTGTAAATAAAATACATTAACATATTTAAATTAAGGGAATGTTATCAAGATAGATAAACCAAGTATATCAAAATTGTTACTGACCACAGAAATTTGTATGGTAATATCAGATCCATAATAGTCAGTAATATCTGCGCCAAGAAGGACATCATCGGATATTTGAACGAATCCAGGACAATTGAGATCAAAGCATCCTGTGTTTTGCATACCATCAACCTGTGTAACACGTCGATACAAAAGGTTATTAGCGGTTAAATATATAGCCTTGATAGATGCCTCATAAATATTGTGTTAGAACTTACTGTCCAGTATGCGAATAAATGAGTTTTATCATCATTGTAAGGACGTGGATTTACCTAATAACATCAAATATTTTAGTCTATAAAACACTATGACGTCAACTAATAAAAGGCGATAAATGTAATGAAGTACTAATACTTACTGCCCATCCTGCTTCTCTTGTCTCAAATGATCGTAAAGGACCATTCCTAATCATAATTTGAAGGCTACTATAGTCATCATTCGACTCAACAAAAGGCTTGAACACTTTGATGTTGGCTTTAGCTCCTGAGCAACTGAATCCTTCCGTTATCGCCACTTTGGCTATAAATCTCACTGAAAATAGTTGGAACCTGCAATTAAACAAAACCAATAAATAAAATGACAAAGTTGTTATAAAAAAATAAAAAATAAATAAATAAATAAAATAAAAATAAAAAAAAAAAAAAAAAAAATTAAACAAACCCCGTAAAAAAAATGAAGTAATTGTTGGTTGGCAAGATTGGGGTCACTGGGATTTGTGAATTAGGAATAAAGCTGATTCATGCATACAGTGAATTAGGGAGAAAGCTGGGTTGGGATTCTCGGTTGAAATTTTTTGTTAGTTTCAAAAGAGAAACTTACTCGAAATGAATATTTGGCTGGTAAAGTGATATCAGGCGGGATTGGGGTCACTGGGATTAGTGAATTATGAGAATATAATATTAGCACCTATTAGAGAAGCCCAAAAACTATATGAGAATACAGTATGCGCAACATTCAAATACTGTCATTTAAAGTGCTTATTTACTCTAAATAAACAAAAAGTATGCTTCATCGTAAAAACCAATGCAAGCTGATGGATTAAATATGCATATATACCCCTCATTACACCATATGCTTCAATGTTCGTATAAGTCATCAGTGTATGTAAGTGTGCGTGGATGTGTGTGCTGAAGTGCATACCCTGTCCTGTAACCATTTCACGCAGAGGTAACCAAATATCAAATCCTAAGCCTAACCTTTTATCACCCTAACAACAAATGCTTAAAACAATCTGTTAACCATTGACGATTACCTACTGCACATTTGAATTTAGGAGATCAGATTCCCCAACAATAGCCTATGTCAAGAACTCGATACTTCATTCAAATACTCATCCTATCTTTGTTCTCAGGAAAGCAAATCAAGTTTAAATTCAGAATTGTTTCAAAACTAATTCAAAATACAACTAAATGTAGTAACCTGATTTCAATTTACCGTCGCCTATGATTATGGCTTTGATATCCCCTTTCTTCATAAGTATGTTGCCTGTATGAGCCCATGTTCCTATTGCGGGTACGGCTACGCCGCCTTCTCGACCTGCGAAATAGATGTTGTGTCAATTCCCTGAAAGCAGGCATAACATATCATAGGCAATAGAAAAGGCGTTAAGGAATTAAGGGTACTTGATTCCTTATATTGTGATATTTCGAATCAGACTTACCTTTGTATAACGGATATTCATTAATTGAACAACATTCTTTGCATAAGGAAAAAGTGTCCAATCTAGCGTGCCAAGAACACAGCGTATCTTGTGCAACTGATCAATTTCACTTTCTAACCACGAAAAGCAATTATTGTTAAGAGGTCTAGGATCTTAATCACATTAAATGTTTGGAAATTATAAACCACGACCTCTTTATTCGGCGACTGATCCACAACCCCTTTTCTCTGAAAGCAACAAATTTAATATGTAAAACTATCATCAATTCCAATGATAAACCCAATCTAATTAATTAAAATTTTTAAAAAAGTAAAGCAGAAAAAGGAACTTATGTTTGGAGAAGTACGCCGGCTGATTACGGACTGCTGTCGGTCGCCGGATACCCTACCTTCGGCAACAACCATTGTCGTAATAGATGTAGCTACCTCTATTAATGTCCTGTAAATGCGTCTAGACCCTTGTTGAGCAAAGGATATAATGTTCATATTGTAAATGCGTCCAATAAGGATTAAGGATGGTATAAAAGGAAAAAATTAAAATGTATCTTCGTATTAATAATGTCATGTAATTAGGTGCCTCTCCAACATTTTCTGTGATCATATGGGGAGTAAAATTAGCACCCACTTTCACCTACAACATTAAATTAAAAATATAATTTTAATAACATGAATTAATTTGATTATCAAAAGTGAAACTCAGATACATGCATCTATAAACACACAAATACTAATCTAATTTCACACAAATGGGGTAAAACAGTAAAAGTAAAAGATTTAAAAATTAACTCTAAGAACAGCACCAGAACCCCCACACTGATAGACAGAGTACTCTGGCAGCTCAGTAAGTAAATTTTTGCATTTCGGGCAACGAACTAACCTCACACTCGAACCTTCTTCTTCCTCCATATTTTTGCACAAAAATCTGTTGACAAACAGACCCACATAAAAATTACTAAACTTTAAGTAAAACTAAAACAAACCCATATCAAATAACTAATCCAAACCCATTGTAACCAACAAACCTTGTGAAAATAGACATATCTTTTTTACTGTGTTTGTTGGTTTGTTGGCAACAGAAAGTCCTTTTTTCTTATAAAAAATTGTTTATTTTTTACCAACTAAACTCATCCTCACCCTAACATAACCGACCCCATTCTGATTTAAGCTATACACTGATTCAAACATCAAAATTCAATCATAACAGTAACTGAAACATTAGTAAAATTCAACTAAAAATAAATAGACATTTTATCAAACACTGTATATGCATGACATAAATTAAACTTATTAATAAAAAAGGTATACCTCAGTGCAAATTCATTGGCCCAAAACAGGAAAAATAAATCAGAATAATTACCTTAATTTATTCCCGTGTTCAAGATATCCTTAATCCATTCAGTGATCAAGATCTCCGAGAATGACTCATCCCTTACAATGAATCAAGAATATTTACTGATCTTCAAACTATAAAATTTAATAAACAAAATAATAGAAACAACTTACAGGGGGCTGAGGTTCTTCCCCGTCACTGCAATTACGAATATATAAAAAGACTGATCTCTTTATTTCCATTTTTTATATGATTTTGTGCGGGTTTGATCGAATCACATGTTGTGTGTTTTTTTTAGTATTTTGGTGGGAAGAAGATTCAGGAAGAAAATGGGGGAGGGGGGGGGGGATTTATTAGAGATAGGAGAAGCTTCAAGAGAGGAGATTTACATGATAAAGTTACTGGATATTAGGATGGTATTAAGCTTCCTAACACACTTTGGCCAATAGCAAACCGAATTTCAGCCTTAACCTCAAAATGGGCAAATAGGAAAATGACATGTGCCACTTGGATCACGTTTTCCAATGGTTGCAACATTTTGGGTTTTAGTATATATAGATAATGTCCTTTTTAGACTCATAAACATGAGGCGTTAAAAAGCGCACTTCAAAGGCGCCAAAAAGCACCGGCTCAGATTGCCTTATGTAATGGCTGCGCATCAAGGGTCCTGATGCGATGACCTCACTAACTCGGCTCGCCTCACATCTCAGGCGCAAAAGGCGTGCTTTTTTAAACACAGACCATTAGTCCCTGTCGTTAAATATTTTGTATTGTTAGTCCTTTTTCCGTTAGCTATATTCACTGAAGGTCCTTATTTCTAATAAAAACTAATGGAAAGACTTTTCTAATATTATAAAACAATATAAAAGTCTATTATTAAGATTTATAAAATTGGGATGTTACAATTCAGTTTCTCATTTGAAGCTATTAACATCACAAATTATTTGTATAAATAATTTTGTGAGGCAAAAGTTAAAAGGACACCATCTTTAAAATAACTTATTTTTACTTGACTCTTTGCAAACATCGTCTTTAATAGAGAGATTTCGCTTTATTTTCTTACTCCCAAGTATGATTTGTGACAATAATTTGTGATTAAAAATCAAGGTAAAACTCACAAATTGATTAGCTTACTTGAATTTTGATGATTACATACTTAACTAACTAGGTCGGTATCAATTATTGAGATCACAAAAAGTTTTACTATTTTTATAAAACTAGACGAATACCCATGCAAAGTGACGGTGTATAGCGACAAATAACTATACATGCGAATTTGTGTTTTTGGTGTAACCCTTAATGTAACACTTAGACCACTTGCAGCGGTGCGTTAAACATGCACGTTAAGGACCAAAAACGCAATGTTAACGCGCGTTAAGGGGCGTTAAGCGTTGGAGATAACCGGCGTTAACGCTGCGTTAGGGGCTGCGTTAACACCCTAACGCAGCGTTAAGGGGTGTTCTTGCCAAAAAAAAAATAAAATATTACACTAGCGCCCCCTCCTTACCGTTGGAACTTTTGAACTTTTGCAATTTGGCCCCTCTGAGTTTCTAGCCGTTAAACATGCGCGGCTAAGTTTAAAAAAAAAAAAAAAAAAATTCAAAATCATTTTTAATCCCCTATAAATACCCATTTCACACCATATTTTTTTTCACACTTCCACAACTCAATACACAACATATTTACACTATTTTTTCAACCTTCAACCAAAAAAAGAATGTCTGGATTCAACCTAAACGATGACGGATCGTTCTTAGATCTCTTAGGAACACAAGTTAACAACCCCAATGTCGGCTCATCTTCTAACCCGAACACACTTGGCTTGTCGGACGAAGAAGTTTACCAACAACATCAACGAATGCTCTATTACGAACAACAAACCAGCCTAAACACCCAAAATTTCTCCAACCTCAACTTCACCCAACATTCACAACAATCTCAAACCGCAACCAACGAAGTTTCCGAGACTCCAACGTCTCCACCAAAGAAAACCAAGTTCGGGCGTATCAAACGAAGGTCTAGAAAATCAAAAAACCCTGAACCGGAGGATGATGCTGATGAAGAGCCCGTTGCCAACAAGTGCAAACGTTGGAACCCACAAGAAGAAAAGGTGCTTGCTCAGTGCTATGTTGCAGCGTCGGAAGACGGACATGTGGGAAAAAATCAAAGCCGGGATACGTTTTGGCAACGTGTCCAACGTGAGTTTAACCGAGTCAACTACCAACAAAGGAACAAGGATATGCTCCAAAGCAAGTGGAGGACTTTGAACCGTGACTGTTCAAAGTTCAACGCTTACTACAAACGTTCCAAACGCCAAGAAAGAAGTGGCGAAAGTGAGCTTGATATCCTGAAACGTGCCCGTGAAATGTACCGGGACGAACACAAAACCGCTCCTTTTAGCAACGAGGAGGCTTGGGAGGTTCTACGCAGTCATGTGAAGTGGGACACGCCGGAGCCAGTTGATTTAACCGGCGAGGAACCACCAAGCCAAACAAATGAACAGTTGTTTGGTCATGATGAAATACCAAGGCCAATGGGGAGGCGTGCTTCAAAGAAAGCTCGATCCGAGCAGAGGGACGAGACGGAGCTAGTACGGGAGGGAGCTCGTCAATGCAATTCGTGGAGAATATGACACAAGAGTATCGTCACAAACGGGAAATGGCAATAGCCGCGTATCGGGCTACAAAAGAAAAGGAGGAGGCGATAACAAGGCTGGAAGAAATTAAGTTTTTGAAAGAGAAGACCGCCGGGGAGCCACCAGAGGTGGTGTGGTGGATCAACCAAGAAAAGGCTCGCATCGTGGCAAAATACAACCTCGGGGATTATGTTCCAGAGTAGATTTAAGTGTGTTATGTTTTAATAAATGTAATTTTTAATTTCGTCGTTATTTTTATTTGTTTCTTTAATTTCGTTGTAAGGTTTTTTTTTTAAGTGTGTTATGTTTTAATAAATGTAATGTTATGTTTTAATAAATGTGTTGTTTTTAAAAAAAATGAAGTAGTTTATAAGTTAGGGGTTGAATTTAAAAATTTATGGGTAAAGTTGAGTTAAGGTGTGTTAAAGCTGAGTTATTGATGTGTGGGTTAAAGCTGAGTTAAGTTAAAGGGTGAAAAAGCTGACGTGGCAGGCCTTAAATTTTAAAGCTGGGTTAACTGATGGGAGTGGCCTTACGGGTTTAATTTATAGTTATTGCGAGAAAAAAAGTCTACGGGTTATATATGAAATTTGATAAATGTTTGAGGATTAGAGGATTAAACAATATTTAAACTAGACAAAATTACATGTTTCTTCCCTGTTGTTTACCCAAAATCACACTCGTCGTCCCTATTCGATTTTAATTACGTAGATAATCCCTATTTCTCAAACTAATTGCATCGATGATCGTTATTTTAAAAAATAAGGATCATTTGTGTAATAATTTATAATTTTGTGGAAGACCTGGTTGACCCGGTGGTCAAACCGGTAACCCGTTGACTCGACCGGATCGATTAGACCAGTTTTTTAAAACATTGATTAAACACTAACACTATTTAAAATGAGTGAAAATAAGATGGGTTATAAACGAAAATAATAATAAAAGTTTGTGGTTTTCATAAATAGTTTATTTAATTGTTCAACTTTTTCACTTTACCACTTTGAAGGGATTTTTTTTATTTTTTTATTTTATTTTATTTATTTATTTATTTTTTTTAAGTATAGATATAAAATAACGAAAGTGATGTTTAAATATGTTAATCATTATATAGAACATATCTTGTGATTTAATTTTTCTTGAGAGGAAAAATATAGTGTGTACCGTGTACTAACGAGTTTCATAAGTTCGCGCGTTAGAGCGGATTTAAAACATACATTATAGTTTGAACTTGGAAGTTTATGGCTATGTTTGGCGCGGAGTTTTTTAGAGCTTTTTTGGGCGATGAGCGGTGAGCAATGAGCTTTTTGATTTTTATTGTTCGTTTGGCAAATGAGCGGTGAGCTTTGCGATTTTTTAGGAATGCTCATTTTTCTAATGCTTCTTTAAGAAGCTGTTAGCGGTGGCCTGTGAGCTGTGGCTACTGCTCACAGCTACTGCTCACCGCTCACTACTCACAGCTCACTACTACTTTTACCAAACACACCCTATAACTTCTAATAGTATTTTATATATTTGTTCAGTTAAGAACAGTTAATAGGATAATAAGTCTATGAGTAATCTTTTGTTAAAGCTAAGAACAAAATAATACACTAAAAATAACTCGGGTATTATTTTTGATAGGATAAGAGCACTGGGTGTCCATTTCGCCGAGCCTCGCCGTGATGACATGGCACGTTCGCCATGTCTCGCCGTGACACCGCCCGTTTTCGCCGTGCCTCGCCATCAAGGACCTCCTCGTCTGCACGACGAGGCTTGGTTATGATATTATAACGTTAGAGATGGGTCCCATTTTTAAATCAAACGGTAATATTACCGTTTTCATTATTTTTTTATTAAAAAAAAAAAAAAAAAAAAAAAAAAAAAAAAAAAAACTTAAAACAATTTTTTTACACACTATAAATACCATATCATATAAATTATTTTTCTCACACAACTCTTAACAAAAAAACTACCAATACTCTCAATATCTCTACATAAAAAAAAAAAAAAAAAAAGTCGAAAAAAAAAAAAAAAAAAAAAAAGTCGCAAAATCCAAACGAAGGCGAGTATTTCACGAACCTCCTCACCTCAAACCCACAATAATACGGGGGTTTGTCAAACCCGTCTACCCCTCGTTACAAAATTCTAACTCCTCGTCACCACAAATTCCTCCATATGGAAACTGGAAAGCAATTGCCTCCCGAGGCAATTTACCACAACCAACAATTTGCGTTTCAAGGATTCGCAACTTACCCCCAACAACGATTTTCTCAATCTCAACCACTGTTTTTTAACCCATCGCAACCTTCAAAATTTCCTCAATCTCAACCACAACAACACCTTGATTCACAACCAGATTCTCAATTCAAAGTACCTCAACCCCGTGAACCGTCCAAATCGCGAGAAAAAAAAAACGATGGCCAAAAAATCAAAAAAGTCGTGAATTTGGACGCGGACGATGATGATGACCTTGAGGATGTGGTGGGTGGGAAGAGAAACTGGTCCAAGGAAGAAGAGAAGCTGCTTGCGGAAATTTGGATAGAAATTTACCAAGACAAAGATATCGGAAATGACCGTTCCGATGAATTCTTTTGGAACCAGATTCTGGATATGTTCAACGATCAATATGGCCGTGAGCGTCGTACCAAAAATATGCTCACCGGTAAATGGACACGGATTAACGGTGATTGTCAAAAATTCAACGTTGCCTACAAACATTTGCAGCGTAGGAGCGGTGAAAATGACAACGATCACCTCGAGAATGCGAAGGAAAATTTTGAACATCACTTTTGCAGGAAAAAGTTCGCATATGTTCACGTGTGGGATATTTTGAGAAAGTACCCTAAATGGGATGCGGAGGAACCGATTGACATTTCATGTCTCGAGGATATTTTTGGTCCTGACAGACGTCCTCGTCCCGACGGCGCCTACAAAGGGCGAGCTACAAAGAAACAAAAGTCAACTTCAACGTCGAGCGCGGCGAGCTCCTGTGGGAGTCAAACGAGTACTTTTTCGGGACAATTATCCGAAAAATATTCGCAAAAAGCCGACGTTCAAATGGCCGCGTACGAGGCGAGGAGGGATAAGGAAGTAAAGTCGTTAGAGATGAAGGAGATGAAGTTTCTCATGATAGATCCCGACATGACCACACCGGCCAAAGCCGCTATCATTCGCAAGAGACAAGAACAAATAATGAAGAAATATCAAAATGACGAGTAAAATGTTTAAGTTTCGTATTATTAATATGTGTTGTATCGTTATTTTAAGTCCCGTATCATTTTTTTCTTCATATCGTTAGTTTATGTTTCGTATGTGTTTAAATTTGATGTATTCTATTTTTTTTTTTTTTTGAATGAATTTAGTTTATTTGGAAATTTTAATAAAAAAAATAAAAATAGAAAGTGGTGGGACTCAAATGAGTAAGTTGTGGTATGTTATGATAAAGGGGGTTTTAAAAGGAGGTATATCATGATTACGTAGCACCCCGTGATACCCAAATGAGTAGTTTTGGTATTTCATGACACATAGTGCTCTAATAAGTCTATGAGTCATCTAGAGTAATAACATTTGGTAAATGTTATTATTTATACGGTATACAAGGATTATTATAAATTAAAAATAGAAAAGTATAAATAGTATGTAATTATATTTAGGGGTGTCAATTCTCGATACGACACGATAAACGACACGAACTGAACATGAAGTTAAATTGGTTTGGTTCAAAAACAGGTCAACCCGTCTAACCCGGTTAATAAATGGGTCGTGTTTGGGTTGAGTAAGTATTAAACAGGTCAACCCGTGAACTCGTTTAAGTATATAAGCCACTAAAATTAAAGTATGTAACTTGGATTTTATATTAGATTTGGATTAATGTATTATGTTATGTACTTAGATTATGTTTGGCACAGAGCGGTGTGGAGCTTTTTGGAGCGATTAGCGGTGAGCAATGAGCGTTTTGATTTTTAGTAGTCGTTGGGCAAAGGAGTGGTGATCTTTGCTATACTTTAGGAATGATTATTTTTTCAATTCTTCTTTAACAAGCTGTGAGCAGTGAGGTGTGGCTACTGCTCACTGCTACGGCTCAATCATACTTCTAACAAACACACCCTTAATATATGAGTGAATTACGATTATATTCATATATCATTTAAATTGTCGCATAGTTAAATCGATAAACCACTAACCTTATTCATCGATTATATTCAATACTTCTTTAAGAAACTGTGAGCGGTGAGCTGTGACTGCTCACTGCTACTGCTCACTACTACTGGTCACTCCTATTTTTAACAAACACACCCTTAATATATGAGTGAATTACGATTATATTCATATATCATTTAAATTGTCGCATAGTTAAATCGACAAACCACTAACCTTATTCATCGTTTGACCTATTTACCTAAACAGGTTAAACGGGCCACAAGTGGGTTACACGTGTTACGCAGTTCTGGGTTAAGGTTGAGTTTCTTGACACGATTAATAAATGAGACATGTTTGGGTAGATGTTATAATAACACGCCAACTCGCGAACCCGAATAGATTAACCCGAACACGACTCAATTGCCACCATTAATTATATCATAGGTAAAACTGTAAAATTAATGCTAGTAATTAAACCCGTACTTGTGGTTGACGGATAAAATTACTAGATTAGTATTGAATTGTTTACGTTATCATGTGTTTGGCATGCACCGATATCATAGTCGTGATCCATATAATAAATGTAACTCACATCTTTTACTACCTTATGGTAAATAAGTGCCATATTATATCATAATATTTGTCACGAGTGAAATATAGTTGTCAAGACGTTCTTATGAGCAGAGGTGTTAAGAATGGCGTAACGACCCGGACTCGATCTGGACCCGAACCCGCTTAAATTTATATGGGTCAGATTACTCGGGTCAATAGTTTTGTTCGGGTTATTCAGGTTAGCCAAAGTAACTAGAATTCTAAATTGGGTCTCGTATCGGGTTGATGTTTGGCTAGCTCCAATTAGGGTCGACTCGATTGACCAGAAATAAGGGTTTATGTATATTTTTTTATAATTTATTTTCTATTTCTTATTTCTTTTTTTAATAAATAATCTATATATACTTATTAAACTAGGCAATTTTTAATCATGTTACTCATATTTAGGCTGAGCTGAACCCGAATAGATTCGAACCTTGCTAACCCGAGATTTTAATAGAGTCAGTTTCAAGTATATTTTTTTAGTCTCAACCCGAATTGACGCTAACCTGACCCGACTAACACCCGTGCTTATGAGCAAGCATATCTCTTTATTTATTTTTCATGATCGACATCTAAAATAGCATAAAGAGAAATGACATTTATGTCTTATTATAATCATTCTAACTATGTGACGATGACACATCAAGAATCCAATGATCATAATGAAAAAAAGTTTATGCCGCATCTCTAACGATTTTTGATTAGTTATAAACACCAAACATACATAACTATAATTTCAAAGAAAAAGTTGATAATGAGATACGAAGAATTGGTGATTAAGAATTCTAAACATACAAGTTTATATAGAAATTGATATTCTGGCAACCAAATGTAAGAAACAAATAAGGACCACAAGATTTTCAACAGGATTTTGTGCATCAATTCGGTTATACTAGAGTCAACACTCGCCCTCCGTCCCATTTAAAGTGTCCACAATGGTATCTTTGGTTGTCCCATTTAAAGTGTCCAGGGAATATTTTCAACCAATGAGAAGAGAGTTTAGTGGGTAATAGTGATATTTAATTGGTGGAGAGTGTAGTTGGCCTCACTTTCCTAAAACTTTGTGCAAATAGAAAATGGACACTTTAAATGGGACGGAGGGAGCATCAATTCGGTTATAATAGAGTCAACACTCGCCCTCTTAACTGTTTTAAAAGTCAAAAGACTTTTTAATTTGCAAAATTACAAAACCTGTTTAAATAAAACTATAAGAATATATGAATTAGTAATTCATGAACAATCTTTCTAAATTTTAGAAAACTTCATACTCTGTTCCTGAGTTTTGATATGAAAGAAAAGAAGAGAAGAGGTTAAAATGGACAGAAAAAAAGAGAAAAGGAAGAGATATTAAAATTTTAATTCGTGTTCCTGAGTTAGAGAGAAAAGAAAAGAAGAGTAAGAATAAATGATTTTACAATAATGTCCTATGTTGTAGATATATTTTATGTTATATGTTATGGCATTTAAGACATTTTGATTATTATTGGTTTTCATAATTACTTTCTTTCCAAATCATCCCACATTTGGGGAAAAAGTTTAGGAGAGAAGATTAGTCAAATTTTCACTCATCTTCTCTTTTCTTCTCTCAGAAAAAAACTCAAGAACACAATATTTTTTAATTTACCATCTACTTCTCTTTTTTTCTTTCGAAAATAAAACTCGGGAACACAGTATATGTTTGTCAAATGACCTAAGTACCTAACGCATGTTACTCTTTATGGGTCTATTTATATTTCGTGTTTTCCACTTGTTTCGCATGGAAATAAAGGAACGGGACCACTGTTTATGATTTATCTTCTTACTTCTTAGCATTATTATAACTCAAAAATCTTCAAGTTATATTTTCCTATATATATATTTGTATCTAAAATTTTCACACATGGTATTGTTGGGTACAGATAAACCCTTAACTAATAAGCTCGTTCAATCCTCTATGCCCAAAATTTATGATCGGTACGAAACTGTGGTATTTATTTAAGTCGCTGTAACATCCTTGTATTGTTTTCTTATATTATGAGATTAATTCACTCTTGAAGTCTTGATCCTTACTCCGTATTTCTTTTGTCAAAATGTGAAAATGTTTGTTTGTGTGCAATTAAAGATAAATATTCTTAAATGGAATGAACATTATATTGGGCTGTATGTGTGTTTCTTTTTTTTGTTAGCTAAGGGATGCGTGAGACCCGCGATTGTTAATTGGTCTTAATGGGGAGAGTCTCCATTCTTGCACTCACATGGGGATAGACCATTTAAGGGAAAAATGGACCCCACTTAGAAAACAAATAATATTTAATTGATGAGCCCCACACTTCCTTCCACTAACAGAAAAAAAAGAAACAGCACCTTAGCCTGTTAGGGGCACGGGTTTTAAAATTAAATTAGGCTCTGAGACTGGAGTCCAATTGAGCTATTTCAGCCCATTGACTGAACACTTATTTTCTAGCTTGCCTTATTTTCTCCTCAAAGAGTACAATATATCAAACTAGCTACGTTTTTTTTACTAGTGAGCACTATGATTACGAAATTATTGTTATATGTGACCTGTGCTACCGACCTAGCGAATCGCCTATCTTCGTACAATGCAAAAGTTCGATCTCTAAAACAAAAGATCTTAATAAATTAGTTTCATAGAACAAGTATAACTTTTGCCATATACCCCCACCACAAACGTTTAGTTGACCACTCTAGTAAGCTTTTAAGAAAAATAGGTCATGAGTTTAATCTCAATTATCGGATAAAAGGACACTGAAGCAAATGCTCATTGCACGAGGGCATGAGGCTAGGTCCTCGTGAAATGGTCAGTCGGCACCCAAAAAGGGTGCACAGAGTCATGGTTTTCCCACCGTTTAAACCATTTGGAGTTTCATAATCATCATTAGAATATCAACCTTTTTGAAGAACATGTACTATTAAATGCCTAAAATTGGATTGGGCTATTTAAGTTGTTATTTTCATTTCTCGCTGCATAGAAGGCCGATAGATTTTAAGGCCGGCCCATCTTTTAGATGTGGTTATTTTATTGGCACAGCGTTTGAATTCATGTCGTTCTTTTCCTTGTTTACCTAACGAAACCTTGCTAGTCCTTTCCATCGTCATTGACGATTACAAATACAACATTCAAATCACGTTCTTCATAGAAAAGTGCATATTGTGAACCTGCATCCAACTTATCTATATACTAGAAGGAGCTTAGGGCATCTTTAATGGAAGAAGTATTTAAAACTTTTAATCTATTTATCTTATATACAGTAGGCGTCGGAGCGACGTCGTATCCCAAATGGAAATAGAAAAATTTCGCAACACACTCTTGGACTATGTGACAAGTTACAAAAACTACTTTGTGCTTTTACCTATTTACGGTCTTTTCATTTAACAAACTTTATTAATCAAATACTTAACAAATATCTAGCCATTTTTTCATAAAAAAAATATACCGGTGAAAATGTTTCTAAACTGCGAACAAAATGAGTCCAATATTACAATATGTTTGCCTTACATACGATTTTATTAAAAAAAAAAAAAAAAAAAAAAAAAAAAAGAGTTTACGAAGTTTATTTATATATATATATATATATTATATATATATATATATATATATATATATATATATATATATATATATATATATATATATTGTTTGTAAAAATGAAATAAAAATCAAAACACCCTCTTAAACTATTTAACAGTTTACAAAACACCTATGACTAAAAAAAAAAAAAAAATAGCAATACCTCCTCAGACTATGTGACGAGTTACAAAAATTACCCTGCACTATTAGGTATTTACGGATTTTATATAACAAACTTTATTTATCAAACATTTATCGATATCTTTATAAAATTTATATCGACGAAAAAAACTTTAAATTGCGAACTAAATGAGCAGGGCCGTCCCGTGAAATTTTGGGGCCATGTGGCATAATCCGAAAATAGGCCCCTCGGCTCATTTGAATTATTCCAAAAAATAGCAACAGGTGATTATGTATTTCATATTTTCATCACCTTTTAATATCTATCAAATAGCAACTTGCTAATCATATTCTTGTTTATATACATCTTTTTATTTCTTTTTTATGTGTAACTACAAAAGATTATTGCTAAAACGTTTTTTCTAAGACATGTTTCCCACTGAAAATATAGTTTTAGGTTGTGTTTGTTTCGGCTCATTCAGATCTGAATATGTCTGAAGTCTGATTCGGTCAGACATTTTCAGATTCAGACTGTTTGTTTATTCAGACATCTGAAGTCTGAATACATCTGAATAGGGTCTGATTCATTCAGACATTTGAATATATCTGATTACATCTGAAAAGCTTAAACTTTACACCTACTTCTTTTCAATCCTTATCTCCTCATCTTGATCTTGATTTTTTATTAATAATCATGAATGGATGGTCTTTTGGTTTGTTTTATAGCGAAATGATTGTTTTTTGTTTATTCAGACACTTTATAAAAACAAACAGACTAAAATAATTCAGATTCAGACTTTTGGACCACTAATTCAGATTCAGACATGGTATTCAGATTCAGACATAAAATGTCTGAATAAACAAACAACACCTTATTGTGAACTTTGAGTTTAAACTTTTTCATACTTTGGACCACAAATTTAAAATAAATACAAAATTTGAAGTGATCAATTGTAAAAGATCGGGGATGAACTTGGACTTAAATCAAAGGGTTTTGTTAAACACAACCCTATGGGTTGTGTATAAGCATTCTATAAATACATAATTAACATTTAATGAACACTAAATATTCCATAGTTAACATCACTTACCTTTTTTATAATGATTAAAAGTATATAATTATGAAATACTCCGTATATAAGTTCATTAATTGTCATTTTTATAAATTTGGAATGCTTGCACACAACCCATAGGGATGTGTTTAACAAAACCCTAAATCAAATAGTTCTACAAGTAAATGAGGGCCTACGAAAATATTTATTGTAGTACAACTTGTTGTCTTCTTCACCAAGACCAAAAACCCAAAACCTAGATCTAGTTTCCTCCATTAAAACACAGTAGAGATTTTTTTTTCCCCTGTTGTAAAAATCTTATATTTTCTAGCCTAAAGCATCTTCTAAAGAGAATAAATCAACCAAAAATGAGTACTGAATTTTTGACATCGGAGGCCCCTGGTCGCCCACCTTGCACATGGTCAAATTCGGACCTGTAAATGAGCCAATATTGTGATACTTTTGGCTAACGGATGATCTTATAAAAAATGTTGAAGTTTAATTTATGTTTTTTTCCAAAAATAAAATAAAATTTTGAACATGCCTTTAAATTTTATAGCAATTTAAAAAAAAAATACCCTTCACTTTATTTCTTTACATTTGTATATTATATATATATATAACTTGTTACTTTTTCCAATTTTTTTTATATAAGAAACTTTATTTATCAAGCATCTAATAAATGTTTGACAGTTTTCTTATAAATTATTTACCAATAAAAATGTTTTTAAAGAGTGATTAAAAATTTAAAATCAGTTCCTTCTTTTTCTTATAATAAATCCCAAATAAAATATGCCCAACATTGCAATGTTTTTGACTTGTGTACTCTTTTATAAATAAATTCATTAATTTTTCCTGTATTAGGTCAAAATGATTACAAATGTTTGAATTATATAGATGGTAATAGATAAATAATATAAATTGCATTATACAATTTCGTTATATGAAAACGCTTGAAACTAAATTACATAGACACACGCAATATTTTTATGCAAATAAAACAAAGTAATTAAATAATTTAACTGATCAACAATACACTTCTGCAAAACGTGTGCATTTAATACTCGTTCATCAACATACGCTTCAATGCTAAATATCTATTGAACTAAATCTCCACTTATAATTATCTGTCACATATTTATATCTGTGCTACTTTATAATATGTTTGGGACTTCTTAAAAACATAAGCCTACACACTTACTATAAAAGGAAGTCTTACATTTCAAAATAAGTAAGACATTTTACTAATAGCTTCAATCACAATTTTCATAAATTAATGTCTTCATTTATTTTGCTATGAAATCACTCCTAGAAATTAAATGTCTGCAATTATTTATTCTTGTAACAGCCTCCAATAGTCTTATAGATCATTAATTTAGAACAACTCGTTTATACATCATCATCAAGTTTAAAAAAATAAAAAAACAAAAAAATAAATAAATAAAATGCAATGTGATTTAAAAAAACCGTCTAAACCATGACTACCTTTTTAATGCATACATTATATATAAAAGCCTAACCACAAACCTAACAAAGACAACAAAACCATATTACCCTCGCCATCACCAACTTGATCCGAATCCACCAGCGAACGTCACCACCATCGAAGTATTCATAAACACAGCTCTTAGGCTATGTTTGGCAACAATAGGTGTTGCTGGTGCTGGTGCTGAAAAATATTAAAATTATAGATTTTTTTTTTTAGTGTACGTTTGGCAAACTAGCTGAAATTGTAAAATGACATAATTGGAGATTATTTTGTTGGAAAAAAAAAAAAAAACTGTAGCCCCCATAATCTTTCATAAGTTAGTTCAAGGAGCTTTTAATTTTGGAGATTATTTTTACTATAATCTTTCATAAGTTGTTCAGCCAAACAATGCTACTTTTTAGGCAAAAGATTATTTTGTGAAAAAAAAAAAAAAAAAAAAAAAAAAAAAAAAAAAAAAAAAAAAAAAAAAAACTATAACCCCCGTAATCTCTCATAATCTGTGTCACCAAACACAGCCTTATTCATATATGAGAAAAAGCAAAAAAGTCAATCGAAGTCAAAAGGCAAACTAAACTGCCATACTACATCTCAACCCGCGTAAAACAAATACAAGAACAAGAAAAGAAAAAGCAAAGAAGAAGAACAGGCCATCTCTCGTATAACAACATCACAACCCACGACTATCATAATCTAATCCTCACAAACAAACAAACAAAAACCTACCCGAGACCTCTTAAGAAATGTTGAAGCTGTAAAGAAGACATACGGATGTTATTCGTGTTTGTACTTAAGGTGTTTTGTTGCTCGAAAAAATAAATAGTTTTGTTAAAGAAAGAATAATCAAGTATATATTTGTGGTTTATTTTGAAAGAGAAATATTAAATAGATAAAAGAGGATGTGTATCACTACGTATTGTGTTGTAGATGTGTTTGATTGATATATGAAAGGAAGGAGACGTATTTTTTAGAAGTGAAAATAGGGTTAAAGTGAAGTGTTAAGGTTAAAATGTGTTGAATAGCTGGTGAAAATTAAGACGGGCTTTTATCCAAAAATATATATGAAAAAGTGACTTTAAGCTGATTTTTGGATAAAGTGGGTTGTGCATTTTGGTTAATGATAATTGGGCGGTTCGAAATTTTGGTTGATATTGTGTAGTTTTACTTATTTTTAGCTAATTTATTGACAATCATTGGAGATGGAGATATCTTAGCTACAATATAATGTATCAGGCTTTTTTTTCGAAAATTACTACAGTATACTACAGTACCCAAATATATGGGGTCTTTTCTTGCAGTGACCCAACTTTTTGCCATATTCAAAAATACCCATTAGTCACGCGTAATATTTTTCGTGGGACGGCAGATGCTTTAGTGTCAACATTCTATTGGTCGAAAAAAAAAAAAAAAAAAAAAAAAAAAGCATCACGCGTATAAATTTACGTGGGACGCTAGATGTGTTTTAAAAAACGTTTCTATTTTCCTTTAATGCATCACGCGTAAACAATTACGCTAGACGCTGGATTAGTGTACATATAATTGTCTGTTACATATATTTGATGAGTAGCATGCAAACGAAAACAGTAGCAGCACGCAAACGCTAGATGTTATTCACGTGAGACCCAAACCAATTGTCGCATGCAAACGAAAATAGTTATTTGACATTCCAGCCCAATCTATTCCAGCATGCATGAAAAAAAAAAGAAACCCTAGTTATATTAAACCCTAATTCACTTATGCATATTTGTATGCGAAAATAAACATTACAAACATAAAAAGTATTGATATACCATACTTGTTACTACTAATAAAAAGTAATAAGGAGGATTAATATAGCATAAAACTTTTATTCAACTACAAATAAAAAAAGACGAAGTTTATGTAAATAAACACTACATAGACAATATTAAACCTAAACGTAGGTAATAAATATGTAAAAGGTTCAGCCAATAAAAATTGTATCCTTGTCGTAAACCTGAACAATGTTCCTCAATGTAATATTAAGACCAAAGGGTGTTTAGAGAAGAGAAAAGTCCAAAATACATCCCTGTGGTTTACCAAAAGACCGCTTTACATCCTTTTTTTTTTTTTGGAACAAAATCATCCACCGTTAGTAAAGTTGGCACAAATACATCCCTCAGTTAGTAATATCAGTTACTATGGACTAACGATGCAAATGATTTTCCGTTATCTCCTAACAAGAGTTAAAATAGTTGCATCGCTAGTCCTCCTTAAGTTAAAATTTTTGCATCGTTAGTCCTCATTGACTATAGAGTTAAAATATTTGCATCGTTAGTCCTCATTAAAATATTTGCATTTTTAGTCCTCATTGACTATAGAGTTAAAATATTTGCATCGTTAGTCCTCATTGAGTTAAAATATTTGCATCGTTAGTCCTTTGTTACGTTTTCGTCCGATTTTTTACGTTTTCGTCTGTTTTTTTACGTTTTCGTCCGATTTGTTACGTTTTGGTCCGATTTTTTACGTTTTCGTCTGTTTTTTTACGTTTTCGTCCGATTTTTTACGTTTTCGTCTGATTTTTTCCGTTTTCGTCCGATTTTTTTCTTTTTTGTCCGATTATTTACGTTTTCATCTGTTTTTTTACGTTTTCATGTTTTTTTACGTTTTCGTCCCATTTTTTACATTTTCGTCTGTCTTTTTACGTTTTCATCCATTTTTATACGTTTTCGTCCGCTTTTTTTCGTTTTCATCTGATTTTTTACATTTTCGTCTCTTTTTTTACGTTTTCGTCCGATTTTTTACGTTTTCGTCTGATTTTTTACGTTTTCGTCTATTTTTTTACGTTTTCGTCCGATTTTTTACGTTTTCGTCTGATTTTTTTCGTTTTCGTCCGGTTTTTTACGTTTTCGTCTGTTTTTTACGTTTTCGTTCGATTTTTTACGTTTTCGTCTGTTTTTTGACGTTTTCGTCCAATTTTTTACATTTTCGTCTGTTTTTTACGTTTTCGTCCATTTTTTTACGTTTTCGTCCGATTTTTTACTTGTAATGATTTAAAAAACAAATATAATCTTCTATTATTATGATCTTTATGCATGGGGAAGGAGCAATTCATAAAAGAAGCTATAGAATGTATCCACACATAAAAAAAAACATTTATTTTCATATGTTAAAATGAATGAAAACAGAATAGGTTGTTGGACTGCAATCTTAGTTCACTAAAGATAATTTTACAATAATCCATGACTTACATACTTTAAGAGCTATTTGGACTCATCAAATTATGGGATATATATTTAAGTTTTAAGACTTAAATTATCAGTAATGGTGTGTTAAATTGTGTAACATTCTATAGCTTCTTTTGCATTTTCACACTAAAACAAAATATTGTACAAATAATTTTTAGAGAAAAGTAAAAAAAACAGACGAAAATGTAAAAAATTGGACGAAAACGTAAAAAAATGGATGAAAACGTAAAAAAACAGACGAAAACGTAAAAAAACAGATGAAAACATAAAAAATCGGACGAAAACAAAAAAAATCGGACGAAAACGTAAAAAATAAGACAAAAACGTAAAAAAAACAGACGAAAACGTAAAAAAATAGACGAAAACGTAACAAAATGGACGAAAACGTAAAAAAACAGATGAAAACGTAAAAAATCGGACGGAAACGAAAAAAATCGGACGAAAACGTAAAAAATCGAACAAAAACGTAAAAAATCGGACGAAAACGTAAAAAAATGGACGAAAACGTAAAAAAATAGAAGAAAACGTAAAAAAACAGATGAAAACGTAAAAAATCAGACGAAAACGTAAAAAATCGGACGAAAACGTAAAAAAACAGACGAAAACGTAAAAAACAGACGAAAACGTAAAAAATCTGACGAAAACGTAACAAATCGGACGAAAACGTAAAAAATCGGACGAAAACGTAAAAAATCGGACGAAAAAGTAAAAAACAGACGAAAACGTAAAAAAACAGACGAAAACGTAAAAAATCGGACGAAAACGTAACAAAGGACTAACGATGCAAATATTTTAACTCAATGAGGACTAACGATGCAAATATTTTAACTCTATAGTCAATGAGGACTAACGATGCAAATATTTTAACTCAATGAGGACTAACGATGCAAATATTTTAACTCTATAGTCAATGAGGACTAACGATGCAAAAATTTTAACTTAAGGAGGACTAACGATGCAACTATTTTAACTCTTGTTATGAGATAACGGAAAATCATTTGCATCGTTAGTCCATAGTAACTGATATTACTAACTGAGGGATGTATTTGTACCAACTTTACTAACGGTGGATGATTTTGTTCCAAAAAAAAGAAAAAGGATGTAAAGCGGTCTTTTGGCAAACCACAGGGATGTATTTTGGACTTTTCTCTTTAGAGAAATTGAATTGTGAATGAGTTTTTATAGTTGAAATTGTGTTATATCTCGCGTATAAAAGTACACGTACGCGGGGTTGTCATAGATTAGTCAAATCATTGTCATAGACTTGTCACATCATTGTCATAGAGTTGTCTAATCCGTGTCATATCCCGCGTAAAAAATTACGCGTACGCGGGGTTGTCATAGAGTAGTCACATCATTGTCATAGACTTGTCACATCATTGTCATATTTCAGATACAAAATTACATAGGCACGCAACTGTCATGTTTTGGTCACGTCATTCTATTAATATATAAAGCATAATTAGTTGTAGCATAAATTAAAAAGCCTAGAACAGTTGTAGAAACTAGAAAAGACATACATTGATAACCTTAAACACACCAAACTAAACCATATAGGTATTGTTTGGTTGATCAAGAAGAATTAGTGATTCTTTGTATGGGCCAATGAAAAACGAACCACCATTTGCTTCAATACCCATGTTTTGAAACTCCTGAGATGTTCGCTCGTACACTTGTAGTGAGTGAGCTATTTGTTGGTTGCTTTTAGCTTGAACAATTGGTTCTGCAGCCTTGGTAAATCCAATTAATTTTACCACATTATCAATTGGGAATGGGATGGTGAATAATACTGGACACGATGATACAACACCACCATCAAATTCTAATTCCCAAGCGCACAAAACTTTGTACTCTTCTGCAAGGAAACTACCTGAAACTACTAGAGAGTTTCGTAGCTGCGATATATAGAAGGGAGGCTGAACCATGGATCTTATCAATTGAGGTATGTCTTGCACTTGAAATTGGTGAGTAACCAAATCAAAAGAAACAATCATGTATCGTTTGTATGAAACACCATCATTATGAACAAATTTTTCAGAACCTACCCAGAAAACTTTGCCACCCACTACAGCTTGACCAGACTGTTTAATTCTAATTGATTCACGGGGCAAATGGTCATTTTCAAGATTGTTCCAACGTCTGGAACTAAATGTATAAACTGACACATACCATGGTCCTTGACCGTAATACGGGTAATTAATCTTTAAAAGGGTAGGGTCTAAGTTGTCGGGATGGACACCGAAACCGATGACCATTTTTGGTGAATCAGGTTGATTCAAGAAAGTAGGGACGAATATTCCTACAGATCTTTTTATCGATGGGTTCCAAAGAACAACCATCATATTTGAACCATACGAAAAGCACCAGACATCTTCAGAAGTAGCAATTGGCTTAAGAGTTGGAAGATTCAAAGTAGTTTCTAGATTCGTAAAGGCTAAATTTTCATTTACGGAAAACATAAAACCAATATTACCTTGCATATATGTTAAATTGAAACAACACATATATCTTTCACAAAAACCGTAACTACGGATGAAGTTCGGCAAGTCTATGGAAGACTTCCATCTCTTTGACACAGTACGAAACTGTAGTAACGACTTAACTGGTAGTTTCTTCATGATATCAACTTGAAGGTCGAATGGTATGTTGTCCGACATTTTTTGAAAACGTCAAAAGGAATGTATTAGTAAATGTTTTTTAGTAAGCAATTTCGGTGTAAAAGATTGTGTTTAATTAGCGTAAAAATACCAGACTTAAATAGAGTATATCTCGCGTAAAAAATTACACGTACACGGGATTGTCATGTAGTTGTCACATCATTGTCATGGAGTTGTCACATATGTGTCATAGAGTTGTCTAATCTGCGTCATATCTCGCGTAAAAAATTACATGTACGCGGGATTGTCATGGAGCTGTCACATCATTGTCATAGAGTTGTCAAATCGGTGTCATAGAGTTGTCTAATCTATGTCATATCCCGCGTAAAAAATTACGTGTACGCGCAATTGTTATAGATTAGTCACATCATTGTCATAGACTTGTCACATCATTGTCATATTTCTGTCATATCTCGCTTAAAAAATTACGCGTACGCGCAATTGTCATAGATTAGTCATATCAATGTATGTGTATATAAGGAAAGATTTATATTCAAACGTAGCAACTGCTTTTATTCTAATACAAAATATTTCAGATATACATAGCAATGACTTCAAATGTATATTACATTTTGAAGACACTGAACGAAGTGGCTATGTATACTAATATCACGTACTCGTGGTTAGTTGATTATGTGCGTTCTAAATTCAATGTGGATCCCAATATTCGGCTGCATTTTAAATTTTCGTACCCTTCATTTGACGTTCGAATGGATATTACCGACGACGATGAGGTAACTTTTTTTACTGATTTCGCTTACTCGAATGCAGGAATGCCGCATCTGTATGTGGTTAAAGCGGAAGAATTTGAAGAAACTACACGTTTTAGGTCAACCCAAGAAAACCAAACGTTTTACAAGTTTTTTGAAACAACAACAACTAACCAAAACATCGCGTCCTCTGCTTTTCAAGAAAACTCATTTAATTTCAATAATAATAAGTCTTTGTTTGATGATGGGCCATCTAAAATTTTTGAATCAAATGATTATGAAAATGATGGGTCCGGATATAAAGATGAGGCTTATTTCACAAAAACAGGATCATCGTTTGCATTTAGGCCAGATAAGGATGTAGAAGTTGAAGAAAATGATGGTTTTTTTGGAGTTGGTGTTAACCCAAAACCTATTCACCATGATTGGAAGAACATTTTTTCGTTAACTCCTGCCGTTCCTGAAACACCTCTTTACCAGTCCAAAGCAATAAGTTCAAACCACTACAATAGTGATTCTAATTTTTTTTGTCGGAAAGTATTTTGAGTCAAGAGAAAAAATAGACGTTGCAGTTAGGTTGAAATGTTTAGAAGAAGGTTATCAGTTTTTAGTATGAAAGTCGGAACCAGGCAGGTTTGATTGTAAATGCTTTCATTATACAGAATGCAAAGGGTCTATACAAAGGTACAAACTTGTTAGCTGTAGGCATGGATGGAAACAACCAAATTGTGCCCATTGCTTACGGTATATGCAGAGGGGAGACTGGTGATTGTTGGTCCTGGTGGTTTTCAGTACTTAAAGAGTGCATAGCCGATAGCGAGGATTTGGTTATCATATCTGATAGGCATCCTGCTATCGCGTTAGCCGTACGCAATGAATACCCGTTGGCGTTTCATGGTATATGTTGCCGTCATCTAATGATGAACCTTTCTTTGAAAAATAAAAAAACCAAGGGGCTATATTGGAGCATATGCAAAGCGTATACACCTGAGGAATTTGATAGTAAGATGGAAATACTGAAGGCTATTCAGCCTAAGGTGTACAACAAGCTACTTGAAGCGGATGTGTGAAGATGGTCCAGAGCATATTCCCCACGCACTCGTTACAATTATTGTACATCTAACAGCTTTGAGTCTGTTAATGCTTGTACTGTCAAATCAAGGAAGCTGCCAATCATAATGTTGACCGAGCAATATCGAAAAATGGTTCAAGACTGGTATTTTAAACGGCGAGAAGTTGCTGGTATTTATCTTCCAAAAGAAAATACATATTTTTTAAATGATTTTATCTAATATAAAGTCACTGTTTTTTGTGTATGTGTTTATGTAGCGAAAATGAAGTACGAAATAACAGATTGGGCTGCCCATAAGGTGGAAAAGCGAAAAATCAAAAGCGCATCTTGGAATGTATACGGGATTAACCAAGATCGGTTCCAGGTTTACGATGGCCGATACAATCGTGAAGTCAACTTACCGACTATGTCATGCGAGTGCCGAAAATGGCAGCTTTCTGGGATACCTTGTGGTCACGTTATTGCTGTTACTAGGTTCTTAGGTCTAACATATTGTGTGGAATACGTACAAGATTGGTTTAAAAAATCGAAATACCAAGCAACATACGCAGAGCCGGTTAATTTTGTTGGAGACTTTCACGAATGGGAGTACCCAACGCATATACAACCCGTCACTCCTTCGCGAATGGACAACCCACAAGCCGGTCGGCCAAAAAATACTGACCGTATACCATCTCAGGGTGAGGAACCACGAGTACAACATTGCAGTAGGTGTGGTCAAGCGGGCCATAAATCTTATCAATGCAAAAACCTGGTCATCCCTGATCCACTGTCAAACAAAAAAAACAATACCCAAAAAAAAAAAAAAAAAAAAAAAAAAAAAAAAAAAAAAACAGTGAACGAGCAACATGAAAGTCCCCTTACGTTCGACGCATACCCGATTGAAACACATCATCACAACTTTCCTACTTTTGACACACACCCATCGCAAGTATTTGAATATAACACATACAAACCGCAACCATATGAACAAGGTGAGGCAAGTCATGAACAAAATGCTCATTATAACCCGTCTCAAGGCTATGAACTATACGACTCCCAACCATACGCCTCTCAACATCTAAATGATCAAAACACTCAAGAATCTAATAACAGTTGGTTTAATTTCTTTGGTTTTTAACAAGTTAGTTCTTTTTTTGTTATGTATTTCCCTGTTATTGTAGTTAATTTGTAACATACGTTACGTATCTTGTAATAAATTCCATTTGTAATGCAAGTATGTTTATCCACAACAATTGTTGATTTGATAACACATTAGTGTCCTTCATGAAAATAAATAAAACATTGATTTGATTACTCATGCACCTATTATGACAACGTAATGAATGCTCACCTACCCGATCAGAATTTTATATATATATATACCACTTGGTGGTTTCAACGAATCAAATTCACTTCTTCCTTCTTTTATTCACCAAATGTCAACATCTAATAACCCTATTTTCGTTTTCAACGAATAAAATTCACTGTTTTCGTTTTCATGCACACTCATATTTCATGCATAAATTTACACTGTTTTTTTTTCATGCTTTAAACTATTTTCGTTTTGATGATTTATACTGTTTTTGTTTGCATGCATGATACTGTTTTCGTTTACTCATATATTTTCGTTGTTTACTCATATATTTTCGTTTGCATGCTGCTACTGTTTTCGTTTGCATGCTACTCATCAAATATATGTAACAGACAATTGATATTGGTCCCACTAATCTAGCGTCTAGCGTAATTTTTTACGCGTGATGCATTAAAGGAAAATAGAAACAATTTTTTTAGTGTATCTAGCGTCCCACGTAAATTTATACGCGTGATGCTATTTTTTTTTTCGACAAATAGAATGTTGACACTAAAGCATCTGGCATCCTACGAAAAATATTACGCGTGATTCATGGGTATTTTTGAATATGGCAAAAAGTTGGGTTACTGCAAAAAAAGTCCCCATACATTTGGGTACTGTAGTAATTTTCGCCTTTTTTTTAGATAAACCAACGTTTTCAAGATCGGGATCCTGTCCAGGATCGTTTTTGTCTTTTCAAGATCGTGATCGTAAGATCGGATCGAGATCTTAAGATTCTACTCTAATGTTAATTTTTAATAGTTTTTGTAATATTATACAAATCTACAAATTATTATACATTATAAACATAAAATATTATGAATGTTTCATAGAAATATTGTCCTAAAATATGATTATGAAATGTTTAAAAAGATTAACATGTTATTTTTTGAATTCTACAAAAAAACAACCATAAATTTATTGTTTTTTATTTTGTAATCCGAGAAAAGTAAGTTCAGATCAGATTAGATCGTAAGATCGTATGGTAAAGATCGGGATCCTATAAGATCTTAAGCTATGTAGGATCCGGATCGTTTTTGCTTTGCAGTATCATAAAATCGTAAGATCCTAAGATCATGATCGGAATCCTGACAACTATGAGATAAACTACCGTAATTTTGACTAATTGAATCATGTAGATTGCTAAAGGAACACCTTCATACTTGCACCAAAACAGTATCATTTGACTACTAGCACAAAAAAGTGAATCATTTGCAGTAATCTTTACAATTTGACTTTTAAACTTTAAAATAAACTTGAGTACGTGGTACTGGCTCCATGAAGCAAATCTTTTTTCGTTTAGTTTGATATATACACAATTTTTAAGTTAAATTTTGGACAAGTATTCATAAGTTAGTTCGAATGCATTTATCAAATGTCTACCGTGTATAATTAATAAATGTTTTTCTTATGACAAATGAACAACGATCATTGTTCGTACACCACATGAAAGAAGACACACATTTCATATGCTCTCATGGCTACTACGACCCACATTGAAAACAAACCGCATTACGTGTGTGAGTTGTAATATAAAAAGGTGGTAATGATAAAAAGATGAAATAACACATATCACTATAATCGAAAATTGAAACTCTACACCGTTATCACTTAATGAAAATTTTGGTTTGTTGTGCTTTAACACGCGCAAGCCCCCGTCATGTTTATAAACAACCTTTGATCTATGTGTACATTCATAAAGAAGTGAACAGGATAAGAAATATGTTGAGAAAAATGACACCGGACTGAAGCAAACCCACAACTGAAATATGAAGTATAATAAAAGATGACACATGGATATAACGTGGAAAACCCCAAATAGGGTAAAAATCACGGGCAAAGAAAGATACGTTTCACTATGATGAAAACTAGGAATTACACCTTCTCTCTCGTTACAAGGATAAACACTAATCGTATTAGGAGATACCAAACAAACTCTCTAATAAACTCTCACACTACTAGAAGAGAAAGAAACACATAACACTATGTGTTTTGCTTTGTTTTAGGATGCAATGGAAGCTTGGATGCATTGTCTTTTATAGGCAAAGTTCTTGCCATATGACATCACGGATGACAAATAGAGATCCAAGTTGCAGCCCACTTGTATACAACTTGTAAGATTCCCTCATCTAGATACATTGTATCTTTAACAACCTCCTACTTGAAGATTAGATCGAGGCTCGGTCAATCTTCACACGACATCCCTCTTTGCCATTTTCATGTTGCTTACGTTTCCGCTAGGCCGCATGAGGATCGACACCATATAAACTTGTCACAGTTGATTGCTTTCGCCAGATAATCTGCCACGTTATCATCAGTATGAATTTTCTGCATATCCACGGTTCCTTCTTCCATTTTCTCACGAACGAAGTGATACTGAACTCGTATATGCTTTGTCTTTGAATGAAATGTTGGATTCCTTGCTAGATACAAGGCGCTCTGATTGTCACAAAATAGAGTAATTTTCTCTTGTTCGTGCCTAAGCTCTTCTAACATCATCTTCAACCATACTGCTTCTTTGCTGGATTGAGCAGCTGCAACATATTCTGCTTCTGTTGTTGACATGGCCACAACTGACTGCAGTTTTGAAACCCAGCTTACTGTTCCGCCAGAAAGTGTAAACACATACCCGGTGGTTGATTTACTTCCGTCAAGATCACCTGCGTAATCAGAATCAACATATCCCTTGACAATTATATCTGATTCCCCATAACCTAATGCAACATCTGAGGTTCCTTTAATATATCTAAAGATCCTCTTCACAGCTTCCCAATGCTCTCTACCAGGTTCCGCCATGTACTGAATCACTACTCTCACTGCATGTGCAATGTCTGGTCTTGTACAAATCATCGCGAACATTAAACTTCCTACTGCCGATGCATACGGTACTCGAGACATCTCCATCATCTCTTCTTCACTGCTAGGACTCATCTTGGAGGATAACTTGACATTAGTAGGAAACGGGGTTGATATTGGCTTACAATCTTGCATATTGAACCTTTGCAAGATTTTCTTCACATAACTTTTCTGTAAAAGCCAAATTTTCCTACTAACTCTATCTCGGTGAATTTGCATCCCTAGAATCTTGTTTGCGGGTCCAAGGTCTTTCATCTCAAATTCTCTAGCGAGTTGTGCCTTCAGTTTACTGATACGATCTTTGTTGGGGCCTACAACCAACATGTCTTCAACATATAACAGCAAGATGACAAAATCATTGTCTCTAAACCTCTTGTAATATGCACAAGGGTCTGCGTGTAGTCTGTTATATCCAAGGCCAATGATGAAAGAATCAAATCTCTTGTACCAACACCGCGGCGCCTGCTTTAAACCGTACAGAGATTTGTTTAACCTGCAAACCAAGTTCTTTTTTCCTTTTTGTTTAAAACCTTCTGGTTGGAGCATGTAAATTTCTTCCTCAAGATTTCCATGAAGAAATACAATTTTCACATCTAGCTGCTCTAGATGTAAATCATACGTAGCACACATTGCTAGAACCAGTCGAACAGTTGTCATTCGAACCACAGGAGAAAATATTTCATTGAAGTCGACTCCCTCTTTCTGAGCATATCCTTTGACTACCAATCTTGCACGATACCTCTCCACCTGGTCATCACCGTTCCTCTTGATCTTATACACCCATTTGTTTCCAATAGGTTTTCTACCTGCTGGTAGTGGCATCAGTTCCCACGTTTTATACTTATGAAGAGCTTCAATTTCTTCTTGCATTGCTTCCATCCAGAATGAAGCATCTGAATTATTTAGTGCTTCTTGAAGAGTTGATAGCTCTCCTTCCTCTGTAAGAAGACAGTATGCAACATTGCCCTCCATAACATAATCCGAGTGCCACACCGGACGTTTTCTTTCATGATTAAGAGTACGAGTCGTTGGAGCTTGAGACTCAGTTGTCTCATTTACCTCGTGTTGTGGTACGGCTTCAGAAAAATCACTCGACTGAGATTGCTTTTCCACCTGTATTGATGTAGTTTCTCTTGTAGTGCTATCACCTTCTTCATTTTTTTGAATTTTGTCTTCCATAAAGACAACATCTCTACTGACGACTACTTTGTGGGCAGTGGGGTCCCACAAACGATACCCCTTTACTCCGTCAGCGTACCCCAAGAACAAACATTTTCTGGATTTCGGATCCAGCTTTGTAGTTTCTTGAGAATTGTACATCACGTACACAGGACTTCCAAATATATGAAGGTCAGAATAGTTGACTGGCTTTCCCGTCCACAATTCCATCGGTGTCTTCAACTCAATTGCAGTTGAAGGTGAACGATTTATCACATAACATGCGGTATTGACTGCTTCTGCCCAGAATGATTTTTTCAAGCTTGCAGTTGCCAACATTGCCCTTGCTCTTTCTAACAAGGTTCTGTTCATCCGCTCTGCCACTCCATTCTATTGAGGAGTGTATGTCGTCGTGAACTGCCTTTTGATTCCTTCTTGCCTGCAAAAAGTATCAAATTCATCACCAGTGTATTCGCCTCCATTATCTGTCCTCAAACACTTGATCTTCTTTCCATAATCAAGTTCAACCCGTGCTTTGTAAACCTTGAAAACTTCAAACACATCAGACTTCTTCTTGATTGGGTACACCCAACATCTCTTGGAATAGTCATCAATGAAGGATACAAAATACTTTGCTCCTCCCAGGGATAGAACTGGTGCCTGCCATACATCAGAGTGAACCAATTCTAGAGCAGAGACACTTCTAGAATTTGATGTCTTGAATTTTAGGCGATGCTGCTTGCTGATAACACAATGCTCACAGAAAGGTAAAGAAACCTTTGTGAGGTCTGGAATTAACTTCCTTTCAACAAGAATCTTCATTCCTTGTTCCGACATATGTCCAAGCTTCTGATGCAATGTTACTGCAACTTTATGACTTGGACTATGTGAAGCAATAGATGCTTCCGCCTCCTCCATTATCTCTCCCTTCAGTTGGTATAAGTTCGCAGCCACCTTTTCACCTTTCATAAGTACAAGCGCGTCTTTTATAACTTTCATGATCTTGTTTTGTATTTAAACCTTACAACCAAGATCATCCAATTGTCCTAGAGACAATAGATTCTTTTTCAGGCCCTCCACGTGTCGCACATCCCGAATAGTACGAACTGTACCATCATGCACCTTCACCATGATATTTCCAATTTCAATGATCTTTATTTTATGATCATTGCAACTGTACACAGATCCGCCTCCAGAGATAGGTTTATATTGATGAAACCATTCTCTTCTTGCGGTCATATGGAAAGTAGCTCCAGTATTGAATAGCCATACATCTGCAAATCTTTTTCTGCCATCATTTGCAACCGCTGCTTCACAACACAGAGCGTTACCATCTTCTGAAGTGCTAGCGAAATTTTCCTGAGGATTAGAGGTATTTAAACCCCGACAATCTTTCTTAAAGTGACCCGGCTTGCCACATTTGTAGCATTTAAAATTCTTCTTCCTTCCTGTTTTAGATTTACCATGATTGTGACTCCACTGGAGCCAGGTTCCATTGACCTCCCTCTCATCACCACCAAAGCCTTCACCTGTCTTGAACTGGTTTGCCTGTCCTCCCTGTTGTTGCGCCTATTTTCTTCTTCCAGAATGGCGGCTGCAACATCATCGAAGACTAGATAGTCCGAAAGAACATTATTGGTTAAGTTGATGATAAGTTGGTCATATGAGTCAGGTAAACTTTGAAGTAGAATTTCAGCACGTTCTTGTGGCTCTATTTTACAACTCAAAGACGTGAGCTGAGAAAATAGAGTATTCAAGTTGTTAACATGCTCAGTCACTGAAGTAGATTCCGTCATGCGAAGAGCATAAAGTTTCATCTTGAGAAATATTTTATTGTGGAGCGATCTTGCCTCGTACAATCGAGCAAGATGATCCCAAATCTCCTTTGTACTTTTCTTCTCCTCTATGCCTGACAAAACTCCATCTGCTAATGCCAGATGAAGATTTGCAATAGCATTTCCGTCCATCTCGTCCCATTTACTGTCATCCGTGACCTCAGCTGGCCTTTCGTCAATGGCCGCTAAACATTTATCCTTTCTAAGGATTGCCCGCATCTTTAATTTCCACAACGAGAAATTATTCCCATTGAATTTTTCGATTTCAAATTTTGCCGCCATTGCTACAATCACAATCTACTTTTCGACGAAACTATTATTTGTTAATAATAGTAATGAACACTTTTTGAGTGAGTATAATCTTACTTATCTTTTTATGTGGATGGTCCACTTATTAGTGGCAACCACAGAGCATACGATAAATAATTATACACACACCCAACCTTAGCTCTTGATACCACTTGTTGAGAAAAGTGACACCGAACTGAAGCAAACCCACAACTAAAATATGAAATATAATAAAAGATGACACACGGATATAACGTGGAAAACCCCAAATAGGGTAAAAACCACGGGCAAGGAAAGATACGTTTTACTATGATGAAAACTAGGAGTTACACATTCTCTCTCGTTACAAGGATAAACACTAATCGTTATATCTCTTGTATTAGGAGATACCACACAAACTCTCTAATAAACTCGCACACTACTAGAAGAGAAAGAAACACAGAACACTATGTGTTTTGCTTTGTTTTGGGATGCAATGGAAGCTTGGATGCATTGCCTTTTATAAGCAAAGTTCTTGCCATATGACATCACGGATGACAAATAGAGATCCAAGTTGCAGCCCACTTGTATCCAACTTGTATGATTCCCTCATCTAGATACATTGTATCTTTAACAAAATAGCACTAAGTACTTCTGATTGACTTCATTGACATAGGTAAACGGCCGAAAAATCTTACAAGAACGACCAAAATATTCAGATTGTGACGAAGATACCTATGTTTACACGTTATATAGTATTTTTACGAATATTACACAACATTTACTAACTAGCAAATATCTTTCACATACAATCATTACAATCTCGTATTTTTTTTAGAACGACAACTAACTATCTCACAAAATACATACTACAAACTATCTCACATATCCTAAGCAGGACTTGAACCACAACCATTTGGTTGGGGAGCTTCTCACACAACAAGGGATCATTACAATCTCGTAATACTACTGACTACCATTTTCGTATCGTCATTGCATCGCGATGCACATGTACTTATATGAAATAGTATGCGTTAAATTTATTCTCTAAGGTTCTCGCCATGCGTAAAATCATTATCACGAAAATTATGTAATCAAAAAAATATTGCTAGCCAAAAGTTTTGATTACAGGATACTCGCCGCTGCAACGCGCGGATACTGGCTAGTCACATTATCAATAAGTTAACCAATAGGTTGAACGATCTCCAACATATTACTTAAATAAGTCATCTTTAAACTTACTCTTTAACGCATTAACTCATTTTCGACCCTTTGTTCTCCATCTCTTATATGCATTTGCAACTGTTATAAATGTGCCATATTTTCTCCTTTCTTTGTTTTTGTTCAAGCACATACAAAGTAACAAAAGAAATTATTTAGTTGTTGGGCCCTGAATCCTTTACATCTCAATGGCCCAATACCCCATAATCCGGAACCGTAAAGAGAATCCGTTATACTTGAACAAATTCAATTTTAGTTCATTAAAATGAAACAATATAAAAGCAAAGCAAACAATAAAATCTTTGTGTAATAAGTATAACATATAGAAAGTGAAGCACCAAATACATGGATCAAAAGAAGTCAAAATAATTTACTTTTTATTATTAGAAACTGCAAATGCGGAAGTTATTTTGTAGTTGTAACAAATTTTACAAAAAAAATGTTCAAACAGGTCTTCAAGGTTTCGAGCTTATGAAGCGCAAGGAATTTTCGTACGACATCACCTACGACAGAGCTATCAGGCATCTAACTTTTTTTCAGAAACCGTCTCGTATTACCAGTAACTGAAATGCGCACGATATTACTACTATCATTAAATAGTGTAACATCTAGTCAAATTTTCAATAATTCAAAACTAAATGAGCTTTGTTTTTAGGCTCTAGTTAGTGAGAATATGTCCCTTTTTAAGGACAAATCATAATTTATGCAAAAAAACTCCAGCATGCTTGAGACGATTAAAGTTACAACAATTTTGTACAAGCTATATTTGGATTGTTAATCCAATCTCACCATTTAGGATTTACATTTTTATTCTTACGAAGGACCCAATAGTGAACCAACTAGCTCAGTTGGCAATCAAGATTCTTTAGGGGCTTGGGGAGGGGAGGTCTCAAGTTCGAGTCCCACCAGAGACTTTTACCCCTTCAGGCGGAATAGAAGAAAGTACAGGCGGGGTTCAGGGTCAGCATACTGCCCAATTGGATATCACTGTTACATGAACCACTAACAACTAACAAGCCGTTCTTAAAAAAAAAATAATAATAAAAAAAAAATAAAAAAAAAAATGACCCAATAGTGAGAAAGTACGTGCCTTGATCTCTTCGACTAAAGTATTCTTCCTAGGAGGTTTCAAAATGATCATTATTCACCAAGAAGTGGTGGTACCACGTCAAAGCAACTTTGGCGAAGGTGCACAAATTTGTTGAAATGGACCTATCGTCACTAACCACTCATATGCATCAGCGCATGCAATTGTAGCCACTCCCACACTGTCGATAATTCCACAATTTTACCGCGGTTCTCTCCTATTAGTCGAAACATTGCATGTCATGATTAACAGATAATAGTGTTAATTTCACGCAATTCTTTTGATATCCTGAGATAATTAGTTCTCTTAAAGCACTATTCATTGGTGTTAGGTATAAACACCTGGCGAAATAATATATACAATAAATGCTTGTATTAGTTTCATTGAGCGCTTTGACTATCTTTTCGAGCGACATTTTACGTCTATCGGAAAATATGATTATTTGTAAATAAAGATACAAAGAAATATCTTTACCCAAAAAAAAAAAGGATACAAAATCATATGACTTTTCATATAAATTCCGGAGCATGCAATATCTTTGATACTGTACTTATTAAGGTTAATTATCTTTTACTCCTATCTTTAAAGCGAATATTATCTATGTTACTATTATTTTATTATTAGTGACCTAAATATGAAGATTTCAATAATGATTCTGTTAAGCGTGGATGATAGTTATTCTTTTTAGTCATCGTAATCTACTCAAAGTTGGTCTTCACTAAAGATCTATTTCGGAAGCTATTATAGTATTCTGTCTAGAGGCGGAGACAGTGGTCAGGGAGGGCATGAAAAAAATTGTAGGGTAAGTTTTTTAAGATATCTGGCTATTTTTGTAATTTGCCCATCTAACGAACCGATTTGTAATGTAGTTTCAAAAAATTATCGAAGTTTACCCTCTTGATCATAACTTCCTGGCTCTGCCCCGATTATGTTGTTCGTAGGTTTTTCATATATAGGAACAAGCTTTCGAATCCCAACTGGCTTAAATGGTTTTGTGATCCGAAAAATCTTGTAACATTTTATTGTAATTCCCTATTTTTTCTCTCTAGTTTTCTGCTAGAGGCTTTTTGATCTAATTAATCAATTGCCATTAGAAACAAGGCATGTTTGTGATTTGTTTATTTGTTCCGTCAAATGATTAAAATGACCGACACTGTTTCTTTTTAACTCTTATGTTATGCCAGTGGTAGCTCGATCCACATCTTTGGAGGAAATCAGGAAATTGATTGAGGGTATTGTACTATTGTATGCCTAATCATTCCCCATTATGAAATTACGAGCAAAAAGAAAGAATTTAGAACTAATACACATGCATTACACGTGCAAATGCATGTGGCCGGAATTATTTGAATGTTTTACAAGGGCGTGCACTTTATAGAATTATTGCTAAATAAAGATTAACTCTACATAATGATACTCTTTTATTTAAAGTAGGTTCTCTATTTACTTGTTAAGCCGCTGATTTGAAAACTTGATGGGGGAACGGATGATCACTTTAGAGACATTCAATTCTGAAAAGATATGTTTTGACGTGGTTATGTGTTTTTCGGACAAATGAATGAGGCTTTTCGGATGAACTGGGTGAGAGTTCTTCCGAAAGACTGATGTATCGATCCCTTCGGCTTTGGGGGGTTCTTCGGATATCTGCACACAACAGCACGCGTTAGGCTCGCCCCGGGTGTTATCCCAGGACCAACCTCCGGCGTGAGAATAAGTATCGGATATTTCGAAAGACTCTAAACAGTAATAGAGAGTAAATGTGGATGGTAAAAGTTGGTTGATGGTAGTAAATGAGCTGGGTATTTATAGCACCCAGCCTTGGTACCTGAAATGGCCGCGTCGAATTTTCTGGGAACATGTCGTAGACATAATCCCGTAAATCCTGGGGCGGCGGCGGCGGTGTCTGCTGCTGTCATCTGTCCAAAAGGTAATGCCACTTGTCCCATTGCTTACAATTGTGCTGGTCATATAAGTCATGGGTCTTCCGGCTTTGCCGGATGATTTCATTTCGTCCGGACGGTCGGACAAGATGGGTCGTTCGGACACATACGCCAACATGTCCCCCATAGTATCATAGTATCAGTTTCACCGATATTGTGATACTATGAAAATTTCGAAATCCTGTTTTACTAACTCCGTGGGGTTTGCTTTTCGGTCTTCATCTGGAGGGATCCATGTTGTTCGAACACATACGCCAACATGTCCCCCCCAGTATCGGATGTGCTGATGGTACGATACTTTATGCAAATTATTGAATCTTGTTTTAACTTTTCCGGAAGACCTGATCCGTTAGGTTTGAGTATGTTGGGTGCCATGCTTGATCTGCCAGAAGTCATTTCGGCTTTATTATTATTATTATTATTATTATTATTATTATTATTATTATTATTATTATTATTATTATTATTATTATTATTATTATTGTTGTTGTTTTTTTAAACTGTACTCATAGGGTGTTGACACGCGTGCGTGTGTTCAGCGCGTGGACGGAAACGCTGCCACATCAGCATCTGACTGGGCGCAATGTTTCATATCTTTCCTTTTACCTATAAATAGCGTCACTTGTGTCATCTTTTACTACCGTAATTCTATACTTTCATCTGAGACGCCTACCGGCATAATTTTCCGAACGATCAATGTATATCAATCCGAGCGGCTTCCACACTAGTCCTTCGACTATAAAGGTACGTTCCGAACTATCCATCTCTTGTTTTTTCTTTGCTGTCCGGCTATATCCTGCTTTCCCTCGGATAAGTTATGTCGGTTTCTCTCGCTTCGATTCATGACGAGGATACCCAAGGAGCTGGGGAATTTCTTCCTAAATTTGATATTCAAAAATATATTTCTCGGATGGACGAAGAGGCGGTGTATATGGTAACAATGGACTTCGGTATACCCGCAGACTTGCATCCGCGGTTACCTCTGAAAGGTATGACGATGAATGAGCTACCGGATGATGCTATTGGGTTATATTTGGAATATTTTTATGAGGGTGGTTTTAGTGTGCCTGGTGTGTGCTTAAACACATACCATTTCTAGACCGAAACCGGACCAAAATAACCAAAAACCCGACCAAAATGCCAAAAGATATTGTGTTTTTGTGTTTTTGCATGTGCAGGGATGGATATCGTGAAAATTGACAAAAGACACAAGAAAATCAAGAAAACGAGCACGAGATGCGAAAAGGCTCAGAACCGGAACCGGGAACAAAGAAAATGATCAAAAAGGCATCCGAGGTCCTCCATCTATCTGAAGTCGTCAACATTAGCCCTTGGATTCAACTTTGAAAGAATGACAAGATCAGTCCTTGGAAAATCGGAAATTACAATTTTGGTCTCTTAATGTTCCTTAACCTAAAAATAATTTTCAGGCACTAAAATACTTAAACCCTTCCACTAGCCCAACATCCCAGCCCAACTCACAAACACAACCGGATCAATAATACCCCAATCCCACCGGCCCACTAACCTCCACCCGACCCATCCTCAAAATAATAAATCCCTCTCGGGTCAAACCAAACCCACCCGGTCAAAGTCTTGTGAATAAAACACTCGGTCAAAGAAAAAAGATAAAAATAAAAAAACAACCACTCCCCATTCTCTCTTATCTCTCTCACCAAAAGAATAACCGATCCCCAATTTTCCCTCCTATGAACCCTAATTACCAAACCCAAAAATTACCGCAATTAAGGGTAATTGTGTCAAATCAAAGGGTTTCTAGAAGGATCAGAAGGTGTCAGACGTGAAGAAGCACACGAGGGATGAGGTGGCAGCTCATGATTGGATAGAACACGTCAAGATAGAGCAATCCAAGGGCTATGACGAGTGGGATTGATTTAGACGGCTGAGATGAGCTCCAAACTAGCACACTTTCACGCGGATCGCCAACGTGGCATAGCCCAGAGGTTCGGATCGAGTCTATAAATAGGATAGGTTATTTTCATTTTCGGTATGTAATTTTTATTTAGCAAAGTTATGCTGTCAAAATAGTTTTAGAAATTTAGTGTTATAATTTCGATTGTAATTTTCTGTTATTGTTCATTCGGTTCTTCGATTATTGTAATGTTTAAAAGTTTTAATGAAAGTTTAACTTTGAAGTTAATTTGTATCCGAAAATCTCATTTAGTATTACTGTGTTAATTTGAAGTTAATTTGAAGTTACTGTGTTTAATGAAATCTCATTTGAAGTTAATTTGAAGTTGATTTCAGTTATTAGTTTATTACTTTGTTTTTAAACATCTGATTATCACAAAAAGAAGAAAAAAAAAAATAATGTATGTTCAAAACTGTTTCAGTGAGCTTATTTCATTTAAGTTCAGCTTATGAAAGCTCTTTAGCTTATTGTAAGTTAGAATTAGTGTAATTGCTGTGAAACATTCAAAACATCCTTCGGTCAACAAAAGTCAACATTGGTGATGATCATGAATCTGGGTTTAATCTGATAGTTCAAACAGCGAAGTGGAAGTGTTTGAGCCTATCTAAAGATAGGCATCTTGGGAAATCTCCTCTGTTTGAGCTGAGGGGAATTAACTTGTGAGTTTTGCTTATTTTCATGTTATTCATAGTTCATAAATTTAGTCGGCTGCAATATAAGTTTTGTAGTGTTACTGAGTAGTGTTATTGGTTACTGAGTAGTGTTATTATATTGTTACTGAGTAGTGTTACTGAGTAATTTAACATTTGGATTTGTGATATTGTTGTTTAGTGGTGGATTTCACTAGGATATGTGGTGGTCCTCATTATGTAGTCAAGCTGATTATCTTGGGTAGTGTTTGATTGGTCAAAAGTGTTTAAGTATGCTGAAATATATGTTCTGAGTTGCTGATTTCATGGATCCATCATAGCTGTCCATTAGTGTTTGATTTGGATTTCAAATTACTGAGTAGTATTCTTGTTTGTTGTAGTGTTGTAGTTGTTAGTTAAGATTTTAAAGAAGAAAACTTTAAAAAAAAATAGTTTGAATCATTTGCATATTACCAGGATTCGAACCTGGATTCATTTGTAGAGTAAATTAGTTTTTGATTTTCAAATTTTGCTAATCAGTACTTAAGTTTCATTATTAACGAGTTTAATCCTTGTCTTTGTTTCAAATCATTTTTAGTTTTATTAAAGTTTCAAAAATTACATTTTGGTCCTTGTCTTTTGTTTTAAATAGTTTTAGTTTAAATAAAGTTTCCAAAATTGCATTTTTAGTCCCTCGTTTTTTATAAAACTTTATTTTCTTAAATTTCTTTTTATAAAATCAGTTTTTATTAAAAATCATTTTCGTCCTTTAGATTTTATTTTTATTTTTATTTCTATTTTAAGTATAATTTCGCTAATAGATTTATAAATCTCGGGATTAGCCCGGGATTTGCATTTATTTGAATTTTCTTCGTGTGCATTTATTTTAATAGTGTAGATTGTTTTTAATTTTTCTTATTATAGTATAATCAATTCTAAAAATAATCTTTCACGTTCACTTTTTCACTTCACATTTTCACGATACCGATTCGACAAATTCGCCGTCAAACCTTCGTTGGGAGAACGACCCGGGGAAATATTTTCACGAATATTTCTTTGGAAAAATAAAAAACAAATAAAAAAAAACAAACATCAATAAAATGGCGCCGCTGCCGGGGAAGGTTTGAAACGAGTGCGTCGATTTCGTCCGTTGTTTTTGTGATTTGAAGATCCTTCCTTGGAAGTTATTGTTTTTTATAAAAATAAAATACAAAAATATAATAATTAAAAAAAACACTTTTCCTAAAGTGTTTTCACCATTAATAATAAATCCTCCGTCTTCCGTTGAAGGAGGGCGGTTGTAAACCATTCCAAATAACAACAAAACAAATCGTGTAATTAATCGTTATCGGATTACTTTATTACTACAACCTAATCACGGGGTTTAAGGAAGCTTGACATTAAATTGTCGAGCTGAAGAAGGCGGGTTTTTAAGCATCTTCGGAGCTACCTTTGCCTTCCCGCCACGCTGCGCGTAGTTTTAAGGGAAACGGTTACGGTTAACGTAACGGTTACCAAAAAGAAAATAAAATATTTTGTTTTTCAATATATTAAAAAAGCCAAAAATAATTCCCAACCAAAAATACAAAAAGATTTTTGATTTTCATTTTTGATTTCTTTTTGGTGTATGAACACCCGCTCATCTTCTCAAAATCTTATTTCTCCATTATCAAATCCCGAAAGGGTAATTCGACACACACACCGAGCTCATTTCCCAAACGTTGAGGAAATGGCCAACAACCAACACAATCAAGCTCCTCCGGTGGAGCCTAATCAAGGAGCACAACCGGGCCCCGACCTCCGTCCGATGGAGGAACAACTTCAAACACCATTTAATGGTGTGCGAAGGGCCATTGTGATTCCCGACATACTTGCTAATCAATTTGAAATCAATCACGGGTTATTGAACCTCATCACTAATATCTCTTACCATGGGTTCGAGAGTGAAGATCCTCACATTCACATAAGGAACTTCACGGATATAGTTGAGACCATTAAGCTTAATCAAGTATCATATGATGCGATCAAGATGAAGTTATTTCCTTTCTCCCTTAAGGGAGCGGCTCGAACTTGGCTTGAGAAGGAACCCCCGAACTCGATCTATACTTGGGGTGACCTAGCTTCAAAGTTCGTGAACCATTTCTATCCTCCTTCCAAGATTTCTAATCTCCGCGCTCAAATCTTACGTTTCCAACAAGCCTTTGATGAATCGTTCAGCGAGGCTTGGGATCGGTTTAAGGAGTTGATTGAGAAATGTCCGAACCACGGTTTTTCGGAGCTTCATCAAATCGATACCTTTTATAATGGTTTGAGTCTTGCCGATCAAGATTCACTCAATTCGGCGGCCGGTGGAAATTTGTTGGCTCGTAATACTCAAGAGGCATTCGGTATAATTGAAAACAAAGCTCGTGTGAGAAATTCAAGGAGCAAGCTTCAAACGTCTAGTGCTAACAGTAAGAACAATGAAGAAGTTATGAATGCTCTCGCCGCACTTAATAAGAAATTCGATTCGTTTGTTATTGAGAAAACACCCAACCAAGTCAATGTTATTAATCATGGTTGTGAATTATGTGGTGGTCCTCATTCTTATTTCGAGTGTCCAGCCACCGGGGCTTATGGACACGAGAATGTGTATGCTACTAATGCGGGTGGTAATGGTTACCAGCCCCAAGGAGATCGAAATCTCCTTAGCTACCGTTCAAACAATTCACTTGGACCACCACCGGGATTCAACAATCAAAATCAAAATCAAGGTCAAAACCGCAATCAAGTGAACAATAATCAAAATCGTGCAAATAATGGTTTTCAAAACAATGGTTTTAATCAAAATCAAAACCGGGGTTTTCAAGGAAATCAAAATCAAGGGAATTTTTATGGGAATTTCAATGCTAATCAAGGAAATATAAATCAAAATCAAGGAAATTTTCATAATCAAGGTTTCAATAACAACAACCGAGGGCAAACTTTTAATCAAAATCAAAATGTTGTTCCAAATCCGCCGCCCTCGGATGAGATTCTTCGACAATTAATGCTTCAAAACCAAAATTTGATGAGAACTCAAGAGTTGTTAACTAAGGAAATGAGTGAGATTAAGAAACGTTTAAATGATCAACCCTCGGGTTCGGGAACTACTTCTCTACCCAGCAACACGATCGCAAACCCGAGGGGAGACGTTAAAGCGATCACAACACGTAGTGGTGTTTGTTATGATGGACCTACGGCTCCAACTACCTCTTCTTCTCTTCCTCCTAAGGTAGTTGCCCGTGAAACCGAGGTGACAACGGATACGGCACTTCCTACTAATAACGGAAGGACCGAAGACATCCAACCTCCGGTTGTCCAATCGTCAAAAGGAAAAGGGAAAGTTGATTTTGAACAAGAGGTTCCCGTTAAGATAAAACTTCCGTATCCGTCGCGACTTGATGAACAAAAGCACCATGATAAGAATACGCATCAGATGGAGAAATTCTATCAAATCTTTCAAGATATGAGTTTCGAAATTAGCTTTGCGGATGCTGCTCTCTTAATGCCGAAGTTTGCATCGATGGTGAAGAATTTACTGAGCAACAAAGATAAATTGTTTGAGATGGCAAAAACAACCCCGTTGAATGAACAATGTTCCGCGGTTCTCCTTAAAAAGCTTCCAGAAAAGCTAGGAGATCCCGGAAAGTTCCTTATTCCGTGCAATTTTCCGGGGATGGTTCAATGTTTCGCCTTGGCCGATCTTGGCGCTAGCATTAACCTAATGCCTAAGTCCGTCTGGGAAAAATTATCTCTCCCCGCTCTCACTCCGACTCGAATGACTCTCGAGCTCGCAGATCGATCAATCACTCGTCCAATTGGAATCGCCGAAGATGTCTACGTTAATGTGGGAAAATTCCATTTTCCGGCAGATTTTGTGATTGTCGAATTTGATGCCGATCCCCGAGTTCCTCTCATTCTCGGGAGAGGATTCTTAAGAACCGGGCGAGCGTTGATTGATGTTTATGATGAAGAGATTACCTTGCGAGTTGGTAATGAAGCCGTGACTTTCGATTTGGATCAAAACGCGAGATACTCCTCCAACGATAATTGCATGTCCGTGAACCGTATTGATATTATTGACGTCACTACGGAGGAGTATGCTCAAGAGATTCTTGGTTTTTCTAGTGGCAATCCCACTTTGGATTCTTCTTCTACCTCTATTGATGATTCTTCTCCGTCTACTATTTCTTCACCGATCATCTCCGACTCTTCCCCGTCCCTCACTCCGTTTGAGGGAGGTGATTTCTTTTTGGAAGAGGTCAATGAGTTTCTTGCTACCGACACATCTTCTTCACCGGAAGATGATGATTCTTATTATGATCCGGAGGGGGATATTCTTATGCTCGAACAACTTTTGAATGAAGACCCTACCCCTTTTTCCCCTCCGATGGACCTTAAAATGGCCGACGTTAAGGAAATTAAGCCGTCTATTGAAAATCCTCCGGAGCTTGAGCTCAAGGATTTACCTCCTCATCTTGAATATGCTTTCTTGGGAGATTCCGATACATTTCCCGTCATCATTTCAAAAGCTCTCAAAGATGAGGAGAAGACAAAACTCTTAGACGTGCTTAAAAAGCATAAAAGTGCCATTGCTTGGCAGATCTCTGATATAAAGGGTATTGACCCTAAATTCTGCACCCATAAGATCTTATTGGAAGATAATTTCAAACCCGCTGTTCAGCAACAGAGACGGGTTAACCCAAAAATCCATGATGTCATCAAAAAGGAAGTTATTAAACTCCTCGACGCAGGGATGATTTATCCGATCTCGGATAGCTCATGGGTTAGTCCGGTCCACTGTGTGCCTAAAAAGGGTGGAATGACCGTAATAACAAACGAAGAAAATGAGTTAATTCCCACACGTCTCGTCACCGGATGGAGAGTGTGTATTGATTACCGAAAACTCAACGATGCTACCCGTAAAGACCATTTCCCATTACCATTTATGGACCAAATGCTTGAGCGTTTGGCAGGAAATGAGTTCTATTGTTTTCTCGATGGCTTTTCCGGGTATTTTCAAATACCAATTGATCCCCAAGATCAGGAAAAGACCACCTTCACGTGTCCTTATGGAACATTTGCCTACCGACGCATGCCTTTCGGCTTGTGCAATGCTCCGGGCACGTTTCAAAGGTGCATGATGGCCATATTCCATGATATGATCGAGACAACGATGGAGGTCTTTATGGATGACTTCTCGGTTTATGGAAATTCTTTCTCCTCGTGCCTCTCCCATTTAGAGAAAATGCTTGAACGGTGTGAAAGCACCAATCTCGTTCTAAATTGGGAGAAGTGCCATTTCATGGTTAAAGAGGGCATAGTCCTCGGCCATAAGATTTCCAAATCTGGGATTGAGGTCGATCGAGCTAAAGTCGATATTATCGCTAAGCTACCTCATCCCACGACCGTCAAAGGAATCCGTAGTTTCCTTGGTCATGCCGGTTTCTACAGACGATTTATTCAAGACTTCTCAAAAATCGCCCGGCCTCTGACCCATCTTCTTGAAAAAGATGCTCCGTTCATCTTCTCTCCCGAATGCATCGAAGCATTCGAGGTTCTCAAAAAGAAGTTAACCGAAGCACCCATCTTGGTTGCCCCCGACTGGGACTTGCCCTTTGAGCTAATGTGTGATGCAAGCGATTATGCTATCGGTGCAGTCCTGGGGCAACGCAAGTCCAAATACTTCCAACCGATACACTATGCTAGCAAAACAATGACCACTGCTCAATCTCATTACACTACTACTGAGAAAGAATTGTTGGCCGTTGTTTACGCTTTTGAGAAATTTAGACCATATCTTGTCTTATCAAAAAGCATAGTGTATACGGACCATTCTGCTCTAAAGTATCTCTTAGCAAAACAAGATGCTAAACCGAGATTACTTCGGTGGATTCTTCTGCTCCAGGAATTTGATATTATCATTCGTGATAAAAAAGGAGCAGAGAATCTAGCCGCTGATCATTTGTCCAGACTGGAAAATCCTCATCAAAGTGTTCTCGAGAAAAAGGAAATCACCGAGACATTTCCTCTCGAGACACTTGGGAAAATATCTTCAAAAAATGATCCGAGTACCCCATGGTTTGCTGATTACGCAAATTACCATGCGGGGAATTTTGTGGTGAAAGGGATGTCGTCCCAGCAGAAAAAGAAGTTTTTCAAAGATGTTAAACATTATTTCTGGGACGATCCCTACTTATTCCGGATATGTGCCGATCAAGTGATAAGACGGTGTGTGCATGGCCAAGAAGCCGTTGACATCCTCAACGCTTGTCATAATGGCCCACAGGGGGACATCATGGTGCCAGCTACACCGCTAAAAAAATCTTTGATTCTGGATTCTATTGGCCGACAATCTACCGCGATGCCCACGACTTGGTTAAGTCTTGTGACTCTTGCCAACGTCAAGGAAAAATCTCGCAAAAAGACGAAATGCCTCAAAATGCAATTCAAGTCTGTGAGATTTTTGACGTGTGGGGCATCGATTTCATGGGGCCATTCCCGTCTTCTCGAGGGAATAAGTATATCCTCGTGGCCGTCGACTACTTGTCAAAATGGGTTGAAGCTAAAGCGCTCCCCACTAATGACGCCCGAGTGGTTGTTAAGTTCTTGAAAAATCTCTTCTCCCGATTCGGAACACCTCGTGCTATAATCAGTGATCGCGGTACTCACTTTTGCAATGATCAATTTTCAAAAGTTATGCTCAAGTATGGTGTCACTCACCGACTTTCTACCGCGTATCACCCGCAAACAAGCGGACAAGTTGAGGTTTCGAATCGTGGATTGAAACGTATCCTTGAAAGAACCGTTGGTGAAAATCGAGCCTCGTGGGCCGACAAATTGGATGATGCATTATGGGCTTTCCGAACCGCTTTCAAGACACCAATCGGGTGTACTCCTTACAAGCTGGTTTATGGAAAAGCCTGCCATCTGCCCATCGAGCTCGAGCATAAGGCATACTGGGCCTTAAAACATGCCAATTTTGACCTTAAGACCGCGGGTGATCACCGTAAGCTCCAAATTAATGAATTAAATGAGCTCCGGGATCAAGCCTACGAGAATTCTTTGATTTACAAAGAGAAAACAAAAAGGATTCATGACTCAAAGATTAAAAACCGCATTTTCAATGTTGGTGATCGAGTCCTCCTCTTTAATTCTCGGCTAAAGATTTTCTCGGGCAAACTCAAAACCCGCTGGTCTGGGCCATTTACCATCACTCAAGTTTTTCCATATGGAACCGTCGAGTTAGCTCAAAATGACGGTCCAAACTTTAAGGTGAATGGTCATAGGTTGAAGCACTATTTTGGAGGGGACGTACCATCCATGGTTGTCCCGGATCTCCAAACTTTCCCCATGGACAACTAAATTCGGGGTCGAGTCAAGCTCATGTGACTCGGTTAACAAAAACAAGCGCTTCGTGGGAGGCACCCCATGCTTATCCATCTATCTTCTTTCTATTTTCTTAATAAAGAGGAGGGCTTCCTCCTCCATATCTTGTGCCTCGTTGTTTTTCTGTGATGTGTCCAGGAATGCTGATGATGAAGACTCTCGTGCTCGTAGTTTCCTTCACGCTACTCGAGTTTCATCATCCGCTGCTTATCCGATATCCTAAAATCTTATCGTTTTACATTTATCTTTTGGCATAATTAATAAACGGCCTTAGATTTTTGTAGGGATGCCCTTACCTTTAAGACATTGAGGACAATGTCTCGTTCTAGTCTGGGGGGGTAATCTTGCGATTTGATTTTTGCCTTGCATTTTTGCTATTGTCTCGTGCAACCCCGTTTTTCCTCAAAAATTGAAAAAAAAAAAAAAAAAAAAAAAAAAAAAAAGAGAAAATTTAAAAATTTTTGTGCAAAAATATAATAAGTTTTGACATTTTTGTTGATTTTCCGCTGGAGAGAGTAGAATAAAATTCTGACTTGACCGGGCGTGTTGAGCCCTAGCTTGTTCCCTTAAACAATGATAATCATATAAGCTTGTGCTAGTCTTGTACACAAGGAGCTGCTCTTTTGCGTGTTCCCGTACTTGACTTTATACATGCATGGCTTTAAAGCTTTCGCTAGTCTTTTACATAAGAAGCTAGAAAACGCGAATTCTTTTCAAGAATTTGCAAGTTTCTGTAACTGACTTTATATATGCGTGGCTGATTATCGGCTAAGTATTCGCGAATTTCATTATTTGAGATTTTTAAATGTGCGAAGAGCGAGAAATGATAGAATTTATTTAGAAGTTAGATGCCAAACGTGGAGTAGTTGGTTCTCTTTAGAGCTCGTCGTAGGTACTTGTGGCCTTTTGCTCCCGCAAAATTGTTTCACCCCATATATTGTATAAATAATTAAAGATATTTGGGTTTAGAACGAAATTTAGTTCTCCATCTTCTTAAAAGAATTTTTGCTCTAAAGATTGGGTACACATCAAGGTCCCGTATTGAGTGAATAAGTTGTAAAGTGCTCTTAGATTTCGGATTGAGATCGGACCTTGGATCCTTACTTCTAAAGGCGGTAAGGTCTTGGATTTAAACCGTGAAGGTTCGTTTTCTAAGGGTTACTATTGAATGTTTGATGATTTGGAAACACCCGGTAATCCCGTGGTATTAAGTTATTGAGTAAAGAAAAATGTGAAGTTAAAAAAAAAAAAAAAAAAAAAAAAAAAAAAAAAAAATGTATGTTGAGATGTATGGATTTTGTGCTTATTGTGTTAGACAAGTTGATGGCACGTGAGGTGCATGTGAATGACCCTAGATCGGGCACATGAGGTGCACGTGATGTTTCTCCACAACTTATGTCTACATGTTTGTATTAGTTCTTTAGTCTTGGACGTATGTAATAACCTTGATGTGGACCTCATTTTTAAGGCAAATTTTCTTGAGAGAAGATGGATAACTACTTAGCGTTTTAAACTTGGTATCTTTATCGGACTAATAATTATAAAATCGAGAAGATTATGAAGAAATTCATTTCTCTCACAAAATAAAATAAGAAGAAACAAAAATAAGAAAATGGGAGCGAGAGGTTCTTACACAAGTAACTTCCATGAGTAGTGTCGGCATCTAATTTCTAAGTAGGTTGTGATCTCGTTTATAAGCTTAGTTTGGGAGCATGTGAAAAATCAAGGACGAAGAATTTTATCCTTATGGTCACTCCTCTATGAGTTGTGTTTCTACTCTATGACCCTAAAAATTATCGATAGATAATGATTGTCATCAAAAGCCGTCACTCGAATAATAAGAAAAATACAAAAATAGAATAAAAGGAAAATCGGGGAGTTTTCATAACATTGCATGAGGACATTGCAATACTTAGTCTGGGGGATTTTGGTGTGTGCTTAAACACATACCATTTCTAGACCGAAACCGGACCAAAATAACCAAAAACCCGACCAAAATGCCAAAAGATATTGTGTTTTTGTGTTTTTGCATGTGCAGGGATGGATATCGTGAAAATTGACAAAAGACACAAGAAAATCAAGAAAACGAGCACGAGATGCGAAAAGGCTCAGAACCGGAACCGGGAACAAAGAAAATGATCAAAAAGGCATCCGAGGTCCTCCATCTATCTGAAGTCGTCAACATTAGCCCTTGGATTCAACTTTGAAAGAATGACAAGATCAGTCCTTGGAAAATCGGAAATTACAATTTTGGTCTCTTAATGTTCCTTAACCTAAAAATAATTTTCAGGCACTAAAATACTTAAACCCTTCCACTAGCCCAACATCCCAGCCCAACTCACAAACACAACCGGATCAATAATACCCCAATCCCACGGCCCACTAACCTCCACCCGACCCATCCTCAAAATAATAAATCCCTCTCGGGTCAAACCAAACCCACCCGGTCAAAGTCTTGTGAATAAAACACTCGGTCAAAGAAAAAAGATAAAAATAAAAAAACAACCACTCCCCATTCTCTCTTATCTCTCTCACCAAAAGAATAACCGATCCCCAATTTTCCCTCCTATGAACCCTAATTACCAAACCCAAAAATTACCGCAATTAAGGGTAATTGTGTCAAATCAAAGGGTTTCTAGAAGGATCAGAAGGTGTCAGACGTGAAGAAGCACACGAGGGATGAGGTGGCAGCTCATGATTGGATAGAACACGTCAAGATAGAGCAATCCAAGGGCTATGACGAGTGGGATTGATTTAGACGGCTGAGATGAGCTCCAAACTAGCACACTTTCACGCGGATCGCCAACGTGGCATAGCCCAGAGGTTCGGATCGAGTCTATAAATAGGATAGGTTATTTTCATTTTCGGTATGTAATTTTTATTTAGCAAAGTTATGCTGTCAAAATAGTTTTAGAAATTTAGTGTTATAATTTCGATTGTAATTTTCTGTTATTGTTCATTCGGTTCTTCGATTATTGTAATGTTTAAAAGTTTTAATGAAAGTTTAACTTTGAAGTTAATTTGTATCCGAAAATCTCATTTAGTATTACTGTGTTAATTTGAAGTTAATTTGAAGTTACTGTGTTTAATGAAATCTCATTTGAAGTTAATTTGAAGTTGATTTCAGTTATTAGTTTATTACTTTGTTTTTAAACATCTGATTATCACAAAAAGAAGAAAAAAAAAAATAATGTATGTTCAAAACTGTTTCAGTGAGCTTATTTCATTTAAGTTCAGCTTATGAAAGCTCTTTAGCTTATTGTAAGTTAGAATTAGTGTAATTGCTGTGAAACATTCAAAACATCCTTCGGTCAACAAAAGTCAACATTGGTGATGATCATGAATCTGGGTTTAATCTGATAGTTCAAACAGCGAAGTGGAAGTGTTTGAGCCTATCTAAAGATAGGCATCTTGGGAAATCTCCTCTGTTTGAGCTGAGGGGAATTAACTTGTGAGTTTTGCTTATTTTCATGTTATTCATAGTTCATAAATTTAGTCGGCTGCAATATAAGTTTTGTAGTGTTACTGAGTAGTGTTATTGGTTACTGAGTAGTGTTATTATATTGTTACTGAGTAGTGTTACTGAGTAGTTTAACATTTGGATTTGTGATATTGTTGTTTAGTGGTGGATTTCACTAGGATATGTGGTGGTCCTCATTATGTAGTCAAGCTGATTATCTTGGGTAGTGTTTGATTGGTCAAAAGTGTTTAAGTATGCTGAAATATATGTTCTGAGTTGCTGATTTCATGGATCCATCATAGCTGTCCATTAGTGTTTGATTTGGATTTCAAATTACTGAGTAGTATTCTTGTTTGTTGTAGTGTTGTAGTTGTTAGTTAAGATTTTAAAGAAGAAAACTTTAAAAAAAAATAGTTTGAATCATTTGCATATTACCAGGATTCGAACCTGGATTCATTTGTAGAGTAAATTAGTTTTTGATTTTCAAATTTTGCTAATCAGTACTTAAGTTTCATTATTAACGAGTTTAATCCTTGTCTTTGTTTCAAATCATTTTTAGTTTTATTAAAGTTTCAAAAATTACATTTTGGTCCTTGTCTTTTGTTTTAAATAGTTTTAGTTTAAATAAAGTTTCCAAAATTGCATTTTTAGTCCCTCGTTTTTTATAAAACTTTATTTTCTTAAATTTCTTTTTATAAAATCAGTTTTTATTAAAAATCATTTTCGTCCTTTAGATTTTATTTTTATTTTTATTTCTATTTTAAGTATAATTTCGCTAATAGATTTATAAATCTCGGGATTAGCCCGGGATTTGCATTTATTTGAATTTTCTTCGTGTGCATTTATTTTAATAGTGTAGATTGTTTTTAATTTTTCTTATTATAGTATAATCAATTCTAAAAATAATCTTTCACGTTCACTTTTTCACTTCACATTTTCACGATACCGATTCGACAAATTCGCCGTCAAACCTTCGTTGGGAGAACGACCCGGGGAAATATTTTCACGAATATTTCTTTGGAAAAATAAAAAACAAATAAAAAAAAACAAACATCAATAAAATGGCGCCGCTGCCGGGGAAGGTTTGAAACGAGTGCGTCGATTTCGTCCGTTGTTTTTGTGATTTGAAGATCCTTCCTTGGAAGTTATTGTTTTTTATAAAAATAAAAATACAAAAATATAATAATTAAAAAAAACACTTTTCCTAAAGTGTTTTCACCATTAATAATAAATCCTCCGTCTTCCGTTGAAGGAGGGCGGTTGTAAACCATTCCAAATAACAACAAAACAAATCGTGTAATTAATCGTTATCGGATTACTTTATTACTACAACCTAATCACGGGGTTTAAGGAAGCTTGACATTAAATTGTCGAGCTGAAGAAGGCGGGTTTTTAAGCATCTTCGGAGCTACCTTTGCCTTCCCGCCACGCTGCGCGTAGTTTTAAGGGAAACGGTTACGGTTAACGTAACGGTTACCAAAAAGAAAATAAAATATTTTGTTTTTCAATATATTAAAAAAGCCAAAAATAATTCCCAACCAAAAATACAAAAAGATTTTTGATTTTCATTTTTGATTTCTTTTTGGTGTATGAACACCCGCTCATCTTCTCAAAATCTTATTTCTCCATTATCAAATCCCGAAAGGGTAATTCGACACACACACCGTGCTCATTTCCCAAACGTTGAGGAAATGGCCAACAACCAACACAATCAAGCTCCTCCGGTGGAGCCTAATCAAGGAGCACAACCGGGCCCCGACCTCCGTCCGATGGAGGAACAACTTCAAACACCATTTAATGGTGTGCGAAGGGCCATTGTGATTCCCGACATACTTGCTAATCAATTTGAAATCAATCACGGGTTATTGAACCTCATCACTAATATCTCTTACCATGGGTTCGAGAGTGAAGATCCTCACATTCACATAAGGAACTTCACGGATATAGTTGAGACCATTAAGCTTAATCAAGTATCATATGATGCGATCAAGATGAAGTTATTTCCTTTCTCCCTTAAGGGAGCGGCTCGAACTTGGCTTGAGAAGGAACCCCCGAACTCGATCTATACTTGGGGTGACCTAGCTTCAAAGTTCGTGAACCATTTCTATCCTCCTTCCAAGATTTCTAATCTCCGCGCTCAAATCTTACGTTTCCAACAAGCCTTTGATGAATCGTTCAGCGAGGCTTGGGATCGGTTTAAGGAGTTGATTGAGAAATGTCCGAACCACGGTTTTTCGGAGCTTCATCAAATCGATACCTTTTATAATGGTTTGAGTCTTGCCGATCAAGATTCACTCAATTCGGCGGCCGGTGGAAATTTGTTGGCTCGTAATACTCAAGAGGCATTCGGTATAATTGAAAACAAAGCTCGTGTGAGAAATTCAAGGAGCAAGCTTCAAACGTCTAGTGCTAACAGTAAGAACAATGAAGAAGTTATGAATGCTCTCGCCGCACTTAATAAGAAATTCGATTCGTTTGTTATTGAGAAAACACCCAACCAAGTCAATGTTATTAATCATGGTTGTGAATTATGTGGTGGTCCTCATTCTTATTTCGAGTGTCCAGCCACCGGGGCTTATGGACACGAGAATGTGTATGCTACTAATGCGGGTGGTAATGGTTACCAGCCCCAAGGAGATCGAAATCTCCTTAGCTACCGTTCAAACAATTCACTTGGACCACCACCGGGATTCAACAATCAAAATCAAAATCAAGGTCAAAACCGCAATCAAGTGAACAATAATCAAAATCGTGCAAATAATGGTTTTCAAAACAATGGTTTTAATCAAAATCAAAACCGGGGTTTTCAAGGAAATCAAAATCAAGGGAATTTTTATGGGAATTTCAATGCTAATCAAGGAAATATAAATCAAAATCAAGGAAATTTTCATAATCAAGGTTTCAATAACAACAACCGAGGGCAAACTTTTAATCAAAATCAAAATGTTGTTCCAAATCCGCCGCCCTCGGATGAGATTCTTCGACAATTAATGCTTCAAAACCAAAATTTGATGAGAACTCAAGAGTTGTTAACTAAGGAAATGAGTGAGATTAAGAAACGTTTAAATGATCAACCCTCGGGTTCGGGAACTACTTCTCTACCCAGCAACACGATCGCAAACCCGAGGGGAGACGTTAAAGCGATCACAACACGTAGTGGTGTTTGTTATGATGGACCTACGGCTCCAACTACCTCTTCTTCTCTTCCTCCTAAGGTAGTTGCCCGTGAAACCGAGGTGACAACGGATACGGCACTTCCTACTAATAACGGAAGGACCGAAGACATCCAACCTCCGGTTGTCCAATCGTCAAAAGGAAAAGGGAAAGTTGATTTTGAACAAGAGGTTCCCGTTAAGATAAAACTTCCGTATCCGTCGCGACTTGATGAACAAAAGCACCATGATAAGAATACGCATCAGATGGAGAAATTCTATCAAATCTTTCAAGATATGAGTTTCGAAATTAGCTTTGCGGATGCTGCTCTCTTAATGCCGAAGTTTGCATCGATGGTGAAGAATTTACTGAGCAACAAAGATAAATTGTTTGAGATGGCAAAAACAACCCCGTTGAATGAACAATGTTCCGCGGTTCTCCTTAAAAAGCTTCCAGAAAAGCTAGGAGATCCCGGAAAGTTCCTTATTCCGTGCAATTTTCCGGGGATGGTTCAATGTTTCGCCTTGGCCGATCTTGGCGCTAGCATTAACCTAATGCCTAAGTCCGTCTGGGAAAAATTATCTCTCCCCGCTCTCACTCCGACTCGAATGACTCTCGAGCTCGCAGATCGATCAATCACTCGTCCAATTGGAATCGCCGAAGATGTCTACGTTAATGTGGGAAAATTCCATTTTCCGGCAGATTTTGTGATTGTCGAATTTGATGCCGATCCCCGAGTTCCTCTCATTCTCGGGAGAGGATTCTTAAGAACCGGGCGAGCGTTGATTGATGTTTATGATGAAGAGATTACCTTGCGAGTTGGTAATGAAGCCGTGACTTTCGATTTGGATCAAAACGCGAGATACTCCTCCAACGATAATTGCATGTCCGTGAACCGTATTGATATTATTGACGTCACTACGGAGGAGTATGCTCAAGAGATTCTTGGTTTTTCTAGTGGCAATCCCACTTTGGATTCTTCTTCTACCTCTATTGATGATTCTTCTCCGTCTACTATTTCTTCACCGATCATCTCCGACTCTTCCCCGTCCCTCACTCCGTTTGAGGGAGGTGATTTCTTTTTGGAAGAGGTCAATGAGTTTCTTGCTACCGACACATCTTCTTCACCGGAAGATGATGATTCTTATTATGATCCGGAGGGGGATATTCTTATGCTCGAACAACTTTTGAATGAAGACCCTACCCCTTTTTCCCCTCCGATGGACCTTAAAATGGCCGACGTTAAGGAAATTAAGCCGTCTATTGAAAATCCTCCGGAGCTTGAGCTCAAGGATTTACCTCCTCATCTTGAATATGCTTTCTTGGGAGATTCCGATACATTTCCCGTCATCATTTCAAAAGCTCTCAAAGATGAGGAGAAGACAAAACTCTTAGACGTGCTTAAAAAGCATAAAAGTGCCATTGCTTGGCAGATCTCTGATATAAAGGGTATTGACCCTAAATTCTGCACCCATAAGATCTTATTGGAAGATAATTTCAAACCCGCTGTTCAGCAACAGAGACGGGTTAACCCAAAAATCCATGATGTCATCAAAAAGGAAGTTATTAAACTCCTCGACGCAGGGATGATTTATCCGATCTCGGATAGCTCATGGGTTAGTCCGGTCCACTGTGTGCCTAAAAAGGGTGGAATGACCGTAATAACAAACGAAGAAAAATGAGTTAATTCCCACACGTCTCGTCACCGGATGGAGAGTGTGTATTGATTACCGAAAACTCAACGATGCTACCCGTAAAGACCATTTCCCATTACCATTTATGGACCAAATGCTTGAGCGTTTGGCAGGAAATGAGTTCTATTGTTTTCTCGATGGCTTTTCCGGGTATTTTCAAATACCAATTGATCCCCAAGATCAGGAAAAGACCACCTTCACGTGTCCTTATGGAACATTTGCCTACCGACGCATGCCTTTCGGCTTGTGCAATGCTCCGGGCACGTTTCAAAGGTGCATGATGGCCATATTCCATGATATGATCGAGACAACGATGGAGGTCTTTATGGATGACTTCTCGGTTTATGGAAATTCTTTCTCCTCGTGCCTCTCCCATTTAGAGAAAATGCTTGAACGGTGTGAAAGCACCAATCTCGTTCTAAATTGGGAGAAGTGCCATTTCATGGTTAAAGAGGGCATAGTCCTCGGCCATAAGATTTCCAAATCTGGGATTGAGGTCGATCGAGCTAAAGTCGATATTATCGCTAAGCTACCTCATCCCACGACCGTCAAAGGAATCCGTAGTTTCCTTGGTCATGCCGGTTTCTACAGACGATTTATTCAAGACTTCTCAAAAATCGCCCGGCCTCTGACCCATCTTCTTGAAAAAGATGCTCCGTTCATCTTCTCTCCCGAATGCATCGAAGCATTCGAGGTTCTCAAAAAGAAGTTAACCGAAGCACCCATCTTGGTTGCCCCCGACTGGGACTTGCCCTTTGAGCTAATGTGTGATGCAAGCGATTATGCTATCGGTGCAGTCCTGGGGCAACGCAAGTCCAAATACTTCCAACCGATACACTATGCTAGCAAAACAATGACCACTGCTCAATCTCATTACACTACTACTGAGAAAGAATTGTTGGCCGTTGTTTACGCTTTTGAGAAATTTAGACCATATCTTGTCTTATCAAAAAGCATAGTGTATACGGACCATTCTGCTCTAAAGTATCTCTTAGCAAAACAAGATGCTAAACCGAGATTACTTCGGTGGATTCTTCTGCTCCAGGAATTTGATATTATCATTCGTGATAAAAAAGGAGCAGAGAATCTAGCCGCTGATCATTTGTCCAGACTGGAAAATCCTCATCAAAGTGTTCTCGAGAAAAAGGAAATCACCGAGACATTTCCTCTCGAGACACTTGGGAAAATATCTTCAAAAAATGATCCAAGTACCCCATGGTTTGCTGATTACGCAAATTACCATGCGGGGAATTTTGTGGTGAAAGGGATGTCGTCCCAGCAGAAAAAGAAGTTTTTCAAAGATGTTAAACATTATTTCTGGGACGATCCCTACTTATTCCGGATATGTGCCGATCAAGTGATAAGACGGTGTGTGCATGGCCAAGAAGCCGTTGACATCCTCAACGCTTGTCATAATGGACCCACGGGGGGACATCATGGTGCCAGCTACACCGCTAAAAAAATCTTTGATTCTGGATTCTATTGGCCGACAATCTACCGCGATGCCCACGACTTGGTTAAGTCTTGTGACTCTTGCCAACGTCAAGGAAAAATCTCGCAAAAAGACGAAATGCCTCAAAATGCAATTCAAGTCTGTGAGATTTTTGACGTGTGGGGCATCGATTTCATGGGGCCATTCCCGTCTTCTCGAGGGAATAAGTATATCCTCGTGGCCGTCGACTACTTGTCAAAATGGGTTGAAGCTAAAGCGCTCCCCACTAATGACGCCCGAGTGGTTGTTAAGTTCTTGAAAAATCTCTTCTCCCGATTCGGAACACCTCGTGCTATAATCAGTGATCGCGGTACTCACTTTTGCAATGATCAATTTTCAAAAGTTATGCTCAAGTATGGTGTCACTCACCGACTTTCTACCGCGTATCACCCGCAAACAAGCGGACAAGTTGAGGTTTCGAATCGTGGATTGAAACGTATCCTTGAAAGAACCGTTGGTGAAAATCGAGCCTCGTGGGCCGACAAATTGGATGATGCATTATGGGCTTTCCGAACCGCTTTCAAGACACCAATCGGGTGTACTCCTTACAAGCTGGTTTATGGAAAAGCCTGCCATCTGCCCATCGAGCTCGAGCATAAGGCATACTGGGCCTTAAAACATGCCAATTTTGACCTTAAGACCGCGGGTGATCACCGTAAGCTCCAAATTAATGAATTAAATGAGCTCCGGGATCAAGCCTACGAGAATTCTTTGATTTACAAAGAGAAAACAAAAAGGATTCATGACTCAAAGATTAAAAACCGCATTTTCAATGTTGGTGATCGAGTCCTCCTCTTTAATTCTCGGCTAAAGATTTTCTCGGGCAAACTCAAAACCCGCTGGTCTGGGCCATTTACCATCACTCAAGTTTTTCCATATGGAACCGTCGAGTTAGCTCAAAATGACGGTCCAAACTTTAAGGTGAATGGTCATAGGTTGAAGCACTATTTTGGAGGGGACGTACCATCCATGGTTGTCCCGGATCTCCAAACTTTCCCCATGGACAACTAAATTCGGGGTCGAGTCAAGCTCATGTGACTCGGTTAACAAAAACAAGCGCTTCGTGGGAGGCACCCCATGCTTATCCATCTATCTTCTTTCTATTTTCTTAATAAAGAGGAGGGCTTCCTCCTCCATATCTTGTGCCTCGTTGTTTTTCTGTGATGTGTCCAGGAATGCTGATGATGAAGACTCTCGTGCTCGTAGTTTCCTTCACGCTACTCGAGTTTCATCATCCGCTGCTTATCCGATATCCTAAAATCTTATCGTTTTACATTTATCTTTTGGCATAATTAATAAACGGCCTTAGATTTTTGTAGGGATGCCCTTACCTTTAAGACATTGAGGACAATGTCTCGTTCTAGTCTGGGGGGGTAATCTTGCGATTTGATTTTTGCCTTGCATTTTTGCTATTGTCTCGTGCAACCCCGTTTTTCCTCAAAAATTGAAAAAAAAAAAAAAAAAAAAAAAAAAAAAAAAGAGAAAATTTAAAAATTTTTGTGCAAAAATATAATAAGTTTTGACATTTTTGTTGATTTTCCGCTGGAGAGAGTAGAATAAAATTCTGACTTGACCGGGCGTGTTGAGCCCTAGCTTGTTCCCTTAAACAATGATAATCATATAAGCTTGTGCTAGTCTTGTACACAAGGAGCTGCTCTTTTGCGTGTTCCCGTACTTGACTTTATACATGCATGGCTTTAAAGCTTTCGCTAGTCTTTTACATAAGAAGCTAGAAAACGCGAATTCTTTTCAAGAATTTGCAAGTTTCTGTAACTGACTTTATATATGCGTGGCTGATTATCGGCTAAGTATTCGCGAATTTCATTATTTGAGATTTTTAAATGTGCGAAGAGCGAGAAATGATAGAATTTATTTAGAAGTTAGATGCCAAACGTGGAGTAGTTGGTTCTCTTTAGAGCTCGTCGTAGGTACTTGTGGCCTTTTGCTCCCGCAAAATTGTTTCACCCCATATATTGTATAAATAATTAAAGATATTTGGGTTTAGAACGAAATTTAGTTCTCCATCTTCTTAAAAGAATTTTTGCTCTAAAGATTGGGTACACATCAAGGTCCCGTATTGAGTGAATAAGTTGTAAAGTGCTCTTAGATTTCGGATTGAGATCGGACCTTGGATCCTTACTTCTAAAGGCGGTAAGGTCTTGGATTTAAACCGTGAAGGTTCGTTTTCTAAGGGTTACTATTGAATGTTTGATGATTTGGAAACACCCGGTAATCCCGTGGTATTAAGTTATTGAGTAAAGAAAAATGTGAAGTTAAAAAAAAAAAAAAAAAAAAAAAAAAAAAAAAAAAATGTATGTTGAGATGTATGGATTTTGTGCTTATTGTGTTAGACAAGTTGATGGCACGTGAGGTGCATGTGAATGACCCTAGATCGGGCACATGAGGTGCACGTGATGTTTCTCCACAACTTATGTCTACATGTTTGTATTAGTTCTTTAGTCTTGGACGTATGTAATAACCTTGATGTGGACCTCATTTTTAAGGCAAATTTTCTTGAGAGAAGATGGATAACTACTTAGCGTTTTAAACTTGGTATCTTTATCGGACTAATAATTATAAAATCGAGAAGATTATGAAGAAATTCATTTCTCTCACAAAATAAAATAAGAAGAAACAAAAATAAGAAAATGGGAGCGAGAGGTTCTTACACAAGTAACTTCCATGAGTAGTGTCGGCATCTAATTTCTAAGTAGGTTGTGATCTCGTTTATAAGCTTAGTTTGGGAGCATGTGAAAAATCAAGGACGAAGAATTTTATCCTTATGGTCACTCCTCTATGAGTTGTGTTTCTACTCTATGACCCTAAAAATTATCGATAGATAATGATTGTCATCAAAAGCCGTCACTCGAATAATAAGAAAAATACAAAAATAGAATAAAAGGAAAATCGGGGAGTTTTCATAACATTGCATGAGGACATTGCAATACTTAGTCTGGGGGATTTTGGTGTGTGCTTAAACACATACCATTTCTAGACCGAAACCGGACCAAAATAACCAAAAACCCGACCAAAATGCCAAAAGATATTGTGTTTTTGTGTTTTTGCATGTGCAGGGATGGATATCGTGAAAATTGACAAAAGACACAAGAAAATCAAGAAAACGAGCACGAGATGCGAAAAGGCTCAGAACCGGAACCGGGAACAAAGAAAATGATCAAAAAGGCATCCGAGGTCCTCCATCTATCTGAAGTCGTCAACATTAGCCCTTGGATTCAACTTTGAAAGAATGACAAGATCAGTCCTTGGAAAATCGGAAATTACAATTTTGGTCTCTTAATGTTCCTTAACCTAAAAATAATTTTCAGGCACTAAAATACTTAAACCCTTCCACTAGCCCAACATCCCAGCCCAACTCACAAACACAACCGGATCAATAATACCCCAATCCCACGGCCCACTAACCTCCACCCGACCCATCCTCAAAATAATAAATCCCTCTCGGGTCAAACCAAACCCACCCGGTCAAAGTCTTGTGAATAAAACACTCGGTCAAAGAAAAAAGATAAAAATAAAAAAACAACCACTCCCCATTCTCTCTTATCTCTCTCACCAAAAGAATAACCGATCCCCAATTTTCCCTCCTATGAACCCTAATTACCAAACCCAAAAATTACCGCAATTAAGGGTAATTGTGTCAAATCAAAGGGTTTCTAGAAGGATCAGAAGGTGTCAGACGTGAAGAAGCACACGAGGGATGAGGTGGCAGCTCATGATTGGATAGAACACGTCAAGATAGAGCAATCCAAGGGCTATGACGAGTGGGATTGATTTAGACGGCTGAGATGAGCTCCAAACTAGCACACTTTCACGCGGATCGCCAACGTGGCATAGCCCAGAGGTTCGGATCGAGTCTATAAATAGGATAGGTTATTTTCATTTTCGGTATGTAATTTTTATTTAGCAAAGTTATGCTGTCAAAATAGTTTTAGAAATTTAGTGTTATAATTTCGATTGTAATTTTCTGTTATTGTTCATTCGGTTCTTCGATTATTGTAATGTTTAAAAGTTTTAATGAAAGTTTAACTTTGAAGTTAATTTGTATCCGAAAATCTCATTTAGTATTACTGTGTTAATTTGAAGTTAATTTGAAGTTACTGTGTTTAATGAAATCTCATTTGAAGTTAATTTGAAGTTGATTTCAGTTATTAGTTTATTACTTTGTTTTTAAACATCTGATTATCACAAAAAGAAGAAAAAAAAAAATAATGTATGTTCAAAACTGTTTCAGTGAGCTTATTTCATTTAAGTTCAGCTTATGAAAGCTCTTTAGCTTATTGTAAGTTAGAATTAGTGTAATTGCTGTGAAACATTCAAAACATCCTTCGGTCAACAAAAGTCAACATTGGTGATGATCATGAATCTGGGTTTAATCTGATAGTTCAAACAGCGAAGTGGAAGTGTTTGAGCCTATCTAAAGATAGGCATCTTGGGAAATCTCCTCTGTTTGAGCTGAGGGGAATTAACTTGTGAGTTTTGCTTATTTTCATGTTATTCATAGTTCATAAATTTAGTCGGCTGCAATATAAGTTTTGTAGTGTTACTGAGTAGTGTTATTGGTTACTGAGTAGTGTTATTATATTGTTACTGAGTAGTGTTACTGAGTAGTTTAACATTTGGATTTGTGATATTGTTGTTTAGTGGTGGATTTCACTAGGATATGTGGTGGTCCTCATTATGTAGTCAAGCTGATTATCTTGGGTAGTGTTTGATTGGTCAAAAGTGTTTAAGTATGCTGAAATATATGTTCTGAGTTGCTGATTTCATGGATCCATCATAGCTGTCCATTAGTGTTTGATTTGGATTTCAAATTACTGAGTAGTATTCTTGTTTGTTGTAGTGTTGTAGTTGTTAGTTAAGATTTTAAAGAAGAAAATTAAAAAAAAAAATAGTTTGAATCATTTGCATATTACCAGGATTCGAACCTGGATTCATTTGTAGAGTAAATTAGTTTTTGATTTTCAAATTTTGCTAATCAGTACTTAAGTTTCATTATTAACGAGTTTAATCCTTGTCTTTGTTTCAAATCATTTTTAGTTTTATTAAAGTTTCAAAAATTACATTTTGGTCCTTGTCTTTTGTTTTAAATAGTTTTAGTTTAAATAAAGTTTCCAAAATTGCATTTTTAGTCCCTCGTTTTTTATAAAACTTTATTTTCTTAAATTTCTTTTTATAAAATCAGTTTTTATTAAAAATCATTTTCGTCCTTTAGATTTTATTTTTATTTTTATTTCTATTTTAAGTATAATTTCGCTAATAGATTTATAAATCTCGGGATTAGCCCGGGATTTGCATTTATTTGAATTTTCTTCGTGTGCATTTATTTTAATAGTGTAGATTGTTTTTAATTTTCTTATTATAGTATAATCAATTCTAAAAATAATCTTTCACGTTCACTTTTTCACTTCACATTTTCACGATACCGATTCGACAAATTCGCCGTCAAACCTTCGTTGGGAGAACGACCCGGGGAAATATTTTCACGAATATTTCTTTGGAAAAATAAAAAACAAATAAAAAAAACAAACATCAGTGCCTTTTTCTACCTTTTTGTTGGATGTTATAAAATACTACAAAGTTCATCTTTCTCAATTGGTTCCGCTGGGTATGCACCGTGCGACCATTTTTGAAGTGTATTGCCGAAGTTTGCACATCGATCCCACCACTCCTTTGTTCCGGGCTTTCTACAAACTGAGTAAGCAAGGCCATTGGTTTTCTTTTGAGAAGAGAGGCGGCCGGGAAAAGAGGGTCTGCTTCCGGGATATTCTTACTGGCTTGAATGGTTGGAAACGTGAATTTTTTCTGATAGATAGACGGGCTATCCCATTCGCCATGCCTTGGAGGCATCACGACTCGGACATATCGGATCCCTTTCCGAAGGGGGAATTCAATGTTGCTGATGCCGATCGGCTGGCCCAGAACATGATCGATCTGATTCAAATTCCTTGGGGTTTTCTCTAAGCCGTTGGGTTTTCTTCTCACTGGGATCATCCCGGCTATCGAGCGGCGCTTAGGGATTCCGAGGGAAAGGGTATAGCCTTGTAGTCTTTGCCCTTGCGATTGCCTTCGTCTTTCTTTTCTTTATGTGTTGATGTGTTTGCATGTTTATTTCTAACTACTCTGTGTTCTTACTTTCCGCAGCTATAACGATGTCTGAATATCTGAAGAAGCCAAAAATCCGAAAGGGTGCGTCTGTGACGAAAGGGGATCAATATCGGGAGAGTTAAACCCATGAGCTGCACGTGACCACTCCTGCCACCTCTAATGCTGATATTCCGGAGAAGACGGATGAACTGAAGAAGGTCGAGGTGCCTGATGACAAATTATTGGAGGCGAAGAAGAGGAAACAGGAGCAAAACGCTGCTCTCCAGACGCTCTAGTCCCAGCAGGGAGGGACCCGATTCCGCATTCAGCGCGGTAAGGGGGAAGCAGAGTGGTCCGGCTGATAAAACGAAGCAGGTTGAATGAAGGTGTGATGTGGTGGACCTGGATTCCACGGAGCAGCCCATTCCTCGTCCGTTTCCCATCCGGTCATTGCATCCGGAGGAGATAAGGAAACAGCCGGAGGGCCAAGAAGGTATTGGCGTGAGCTTCACGTCCGAGGCTGCTGGTGTTGGTAAGCTTTTCGAAAGTGTCCATCTTTGTACTTGATCTTTCTGCACTTATTTCCATGATAACCGTGTTGTTCATTCCTTTTTCAGGAGGTTCTTCCGGCGCAGATTCTGGTCGTGGGAAGGAAAAGGTAACCGATGAGGATGACCCGGAAGCTTTGTATGTACCGGGGTGGTCGATCAGGAAGGACCACCGATTGGATAGTTGGAAATTCTGTCGGGATTTAATGTTGAACCTGCCTACTCCGAAGGAGGAGGAGTATCTTGAGAGCTTGGGGTATGCCGCAGGCTGCCCAAAGGGCTTGGAAGCTGTTAGGCATGGGGGCCGTAGCTCAATCGGATCAGCTGTCCCGGTTTGAAACTCTCCTTCACGAACATAGCGAGTTATATCAGGCCCACCAGAAATGTGGGAGTGTTGGAAAGGAAGGGGAGGAACTTAAGCAGTTGAGGATTGAGCATTCCAACTGCATGATAAGAGAGTCCGAGCTGATGGGTCGTGCTTCGGAGTTGGAGAAGCTGGTGAATGGGGAGAGGGAAACTGCGGCTGGACAGATTAGTGCTTTGGAAGCTGAGCTGGGTAAAGCCAAGGCTAAGCTATGTGAAGAGGATAAGGATAACTCAGCCCTTCGTCAAGAGAAGAACGATCTTACCGCCAGAGTGGGTCGAACGGAGATGGAGCGGTTCAGGGTAGTTAAGGATATCATTCCGGAGGTTGTCCGCCGGCTTTTGAGCAATCATGAATATAAGCAACATTTGGCGGGTCCCTTCATTCTGTTCTCTCAATCCAGATTTCTAGAGGGTGTTTCTTTGGGTCGCGAGCCGGAGGATGTGGCCAAGATTGTGGCTGAGGTGGATGACCTAGATACGGAGGCTGATGTGAATTTTACGCCTCTGTACGAGGGGCTTTTCTCTGCGGAGTATCCTTGCATCAAGAAGATCATCGATTATTACCTCAAATCTCTTGATGACATCATGAAGATTTTTCCTGACCCCGCTCCGTCCACATCTGCTGAAAATCTGGTTGCTGAAACTACTACCGGACCAACATCCGAGGGTCCCGAGAACCAAGCTGCCAATGCCCCGGATTCTACAGCAGAGGAAGGAGGATCGGCCTCTTGAAGGATTTGATTGTAATGGAAATCTGGGTAATTCCGTTTTGACTACGGGTGAAGATTACTTCGGATTTCCAGTGAAGCTTTTTAAACTTGTTACTTTGAATAATATTTAGGAATGTAAGGCTTTCGAGCCGTTAGGCTAGGTCTAAAAATGACCTACGTGATTCGGATGATTGTAATAATTTGGATAATTTGTATGCTTGCTTGCTTATTTTTATATTTAGCCGTATGGTTTCTTTGCTAACTGCGGAATGTATCATGTTTCTATTTTTATGTATGTCGTTTTATTCTCACTTCCGAGGTGATTTACTTATCTAGCCAGTAATGCCGGTTAGTTTGGCGTCCTAGAACGACTTGCTATTGCGCGGCCTTTTGGCCTAGTTATTGTAGCCCTGGTTGGTTCCCCTTTTTGGGCCGGGCCAATTCCGGGCGTCATGCGCCTTTTTACCATCGCATATGCGGCGGTACCTTTCTTTGCATGTTCGGACAGGTTGGGTCTACCGGACTATATACTTTTGCCATAGTCAATGATTATCTGACCTTTCTTCACTTTATATATATATATATATATATATATATATATATATATATATATATATATATATATATATATAATATATATACCTGTCTTTCAATGGTTCTGGCTTGTTTGGTTGGCTTTAGCCTTAAACCAGGAGTCATACATCATCCGTCGAAGCAAAATTTCTTACTACCATCGTTATTATTTCCGAAGCGCCATCATGCACCCCTTATGTTTCGATCCCAAACGTATACCGAACATTTTTTTTTTTTTAATTACCGTCGCTACTTTCATAGCTCCGGAGGTACAAGCTGACGTCCGGCCTACGTTTTGGTTGTGAACGTACAACACTTGTTTTTTATTACCATTGCTACTTTCGTAGCTCCGGAGGTACAAGCTTACGTTTGGGCTGAGCTTTGATTGTGGACGTACGACACTTGTTTTTTATTACCTTTACTATTTGCATAGTTCTGGAGGCACAAGCTCATACGTCTTCGGGCGACATACGCCGTTGGGCCTTTTTGGCTTATAGATACGGCAACCACTTTTGGGGCATGAACCGTTTTCGGGCGACAAACTCCATTCGGCCTTTTGCCATAATTATATGGCAACCCCTTTTTGGGTATGAACCATCTTTGAACATTGACCACTAATCTCCGGAGGGCGCGAACCTCTCGGAGGGATCATTTTCAGCTTATGTTCAGAATGTGATAAATGATTGTGCAGCCACCCCTTTTTGGGTGCCGTTTGGCCTTTTTGCCATAATTATATGGCAACCCCTTTTTGGGTATGAACCATCTTTGAACATTGACCACTGATCTCCGGAGGTGGCCAGCCTCTCGGAGGGATCATTTTCGTCTTATGTTCAGAATGTGACAAGTGCTGCAAGAATATGACATGTAGAAAAATTGCCTCCCCTTGATGGTGGGATAGCTGCATTTGTCATTTAAACGGTCAATATCAAGCCCTTTCAGGCATTACATAAGATATATAAAACAAACATTCATGAAAACACTTTCTAAAGTTTGTTGCGTGCTACATCCGTGGTGTTTCTCTTTCCTTCATTGCCTATGACTTGTGTGATCCCGCTCGGTGGGCTTCCATGGCCCGGTAGGGTTCTTCCCCGGTGGGTTCAAGCTTTTCTTGATTTACATTCCTGCTGGTCTTGTCTCTTCGGCATGTTAGGTGCTGTTTGATTTTTTAGAGGTTTTATGTCTGAATCTGAATACCACTTCTGAATCTGAATGAGTGGTCCAAAAGTCTGAATCTGAATTATTTTAGACTGTCTGTTTTTATGTCTAAATCTGAATGTCTGAATAAACAAAAAACAATCGTTTCGCTATAAAACAAACCAAACGACCCTCAATTCGTTATTATTAATAAAAAATCAAGACCAAGATGAGGAGATAAGGATTGAAAAGAAGTATCACTAAAGTTTAGGCTTTTCAGATGTAATCAGACGTTATTCAATGTCTGAACGAATCAGACCCTATTCAGATGTATTCAGCAATGTTGCAAAAATCGGTCAACTCGGCCGATTAATCGCCGATTACAAGGTAATCGGCCCTATACCTTGTAGAATTTCAAAAATCGGCCAAAAAATCGGTCAGGCAAAAAATTCGGCCAAAAATCGGCCGAATCGGCCAAAAAATCGGCCGAATCGGCCAAAATCGGCCGAATCGGCCAAATCGGTCAGCTTTGAAAAAATAAAAATTTAGGCATTCTACTTAATTTGGGGATCGTTTATTTCACTTATAACGCACAATGAGCCTCATAATCAGAATTGGAGCCTTATATTGAGGTTTGAAAACATAGTAGGCTTGGAATCAGTTACGATCTTTAGTTTGGTCTCCAGAAATACCCAAAACATGCAAAAAATGCCAATCCGATTAATCACCGATTAATCCCGCCTCGGCCGATTACTCGCTGCAGGGTGGTCGACCGCCCGGCTACCGATTCACGATTTTTGCAACATTGGTATTCAGACTTCAGATCTGAAATAAAACAAACAGTCTGAATCTGATTACGTCTGACCGAGTCAGACTTCAGACGCCATTCAGATCTGAAAGAAAAAAACAAACACAACCTTAGATTACTTGCCTTTAGTTACGAAGGTATTTTTGTTTCTTCCGTTAGTCCATAGTAAAGACAAATATCGACAAAAATGGAGTAGTGGTATATTCTAGTGGTATATTCTAATGGTATATTGTTTTAATAGAGTTACCTGAACTGTTATTTTTACCTTAGACGATCTGTCGTGGTCCCTTCGGCCGTAGCATTGAACCGTCTTCCTTTCGTAATTCTCCTTCCGGATTGTAGGTTCTTTCCTTTGTTTCCGAGGTGGGTTCCGTGATATATGCACAGTGTTGTAGGACCCTGTCCCTCCGGTTAGTTCCCCTGAGATCTCTGCGTTCCGGGTTTCATTTTTTACCTCTTTTCCTATCATTTGCTTCTCCCCTGATCTGTAGTGTTCTCGACTGCTTGCTGATCGAGCAATCAGCGTTGCTATACCGCCTTGAGTGGGGAATTTCATCATTGAGTGGATAGTCGAGGGGACGGCTCGTAGCTTCTTTAGTCCGGCACATCCCAATATGACGTTGTACGGGGAGGGAGACTTGATCACGGCAAATTCTATCCAAGTTTTTCGGGACAAGCCTTGACTTCCGAAGCAAACCTCCAGTCCTATCACTCCCAGCGGCTTGACAGACCTCCCCGTGAATCCCCTTAAAGTCGCACTGGCCTCCTTCAGCCGGGCCTTGACGGAGGGGCCTACGCGTTTGAAATAGTGCTCATACATCACTTCCACTGAAGCACCGGGGTCCACATAAACCCCTTGTACTATCTGCCCTTCCACTTCGGCCTCAATTACTAATGGCTCATCTGACATATCCTTCGGGCGGATAGGTAGGAAACTGATCGAGGCGTCTACCCACTCTTCTTCTGCGTCTATCATTTTCCATCCTCGGACGGCTGCCGGGCTTCGAATCATGTTAATGACCTTCCCTTTGTTTGCCTGATTGTCTCCCCCCTGAGGTCCCCTTCCCCTCTGCCTCATATCTTTCAGCAAATGGTCCAATTTCCCTGTATCTAGCGCCATTCTTATCTGTTCTTTGAGCTGCCAACAATCATTGGTGAGGTGTCCCTTCTCACCGTGGTAATCACAATACTTATCCACGTTTTTCTTGCGGGGTTTCCCTCTCACCGGAGGGGGTTGTGGTAACTTTAACTGATGCTCAGTGGCCAGGATCTCTTTCGGAGTCTTCGTCAGAGTGTTCAGATCAATCGGCCTGGTGTCGCCTCGGCGAATGTCGTTACGACGGGCATCGGTTCTACCAACGTTGTCATTTCTAGGGGGAGCATAAGGAGTGTAGTAATCGTTCCTGCGAGCTTTGAACTCATTCCTAGGGTTGTTCCGACGGCGATCTCCTCCAAAAGGGACCTTCGGGGTATATTGATCGCTTCTGTTGTTATACGGACCAGGACGGTGTTCTCTGAAGGCATCAGCTCTCTCTCCTTTCGATAATTCCGTAGTCCGGAAGGCTTCCTCTGCACGAACAAAATCGTCGAACCTTTCTAACATCTCATCAACCGTTTTGGGAATCTTATCCGAAAATTTCTTTGCCAGTTCCGAGCAGTGGTGACCATTCATGAATGAAGAGATTTGCATGATTTCCGGGGCGTCCGGAAAATAGTTGGCCTCACTCACCCATCGCTCTTTGATGCCTGGGATGGTCTCATTGGCCTTCCGATGGATCTTGTTGATCTCTGTAAGGTCCTTGACACACACCCTTAACATACTGAACTTGTTTAAGAAGCTTCTTTGAATCTCATCCCAGCTATCTATGCTTTCTGTCGGCAGTTTGTGGAACCACCCTCTGGCCTTCCCGTCCAGAGTTTGTTGGAACATTCGACACCATACGGGTATGGGCCATTCCTCTTGATTCCCCGCTCCAGTAAAACGATTGATATGGTCGTCCGGATCGGTTGTCCCATCGTACAATTTAAGGTTTGTCGGTATTTTGTGCTTGGGAGCCGAGAATTCTATGATCCTTCTAGTGAACGGACATTTTATCACCTCTTTGAATGGCTTGCTCAAGTCATCATCCACTACTACCTTCCCCTTACCGTGCAGCGGTCTTTCGCCATATTCTTCTTCAGTATCCGTATGTTCGTCTTCGAATCTCAACATCATAGGGTTTACCAAGTCACGGTTGCCTTGTTGCTTGAACAACTCCTTGAGGGCCGATATGTGACCCTCAATTACGGCCCGAGCATCCGGAGGGTCTTGCCCGCCCCCTCGGGATCCTCCAGCTCCTCCTGTGTTTTGGATGGGTGTAACGGGTGTAGAACTAGCCATTCTAAGCTTCAGGTAGATCGAACGGAAGGTCTCACGGATGGCGCCAATTTGTTGAAGTAATTTTCTGGAATCACTTCGGACAAATGAATGAGGCCTTTCGGATGAACTGGGTGAGAGTTCTTCCGAAAGACTGATGTATCGATCCCTTCGGCTTTGGGGGGTTCTTCGGATATCTGCACACAACAGCACGCGTTAGGCTCGCCCCGGGTGTTATCCTAGGACCAACCTCCGGCATGAGAATAAGTATCGGATATTCTGAGAGACTCTAAACAGTAATAGAGAGTAAATGTGGATGGTAAAAGTTGGTTGAGGGTAGTAAATGAGCTGGGTATTTATAGCACTCAGCCTTGGTACCTGAAATGGCGGCGCCAGATTTTCTGAGAACATGTCGCAGACATAATCCCGTAAATCCGGGGGCGGCGGCGGCGGTGTCTGCTGTTGCCATCTGTCTAAAAGGTAATGCCACTTATCCCATTGCTTACAGCTGTGCTGGTCATATAAACCACAACTTGGTTTATTTGGAAATGTCGAAACTGTGTTTGTTTTGACCACAAACTTCTCATAAAAGACACAATTGACGAATGTGTAATGTTTCCTTCATATTAATGGATTTTGCATAGGATTAGTAATTTCAAATACAATTGGATTCAATGGATTAATGATACAATTTTGCTTTTACAAATTATATGTAATCCTTTTTTAGCTTATTGCTTGTGTTTAAATGAAACGAGCTGGGAAACCCGCTCATTGCCGCGAGAATGCGGTGCTAATTTTTGTTTGAAAGTTAGTCATTAAGGATTAAATTTTAAAAACATTAATAAACCAAAGGATTATTTTTTAAAATGGAGTAAATTTGAAAAAAATCGAAAAACCAAAAGACTATTTTGCAAAAAATTAATTAAAAAAAATTAATTTCGAAAAAAAATTAATTTAAAACAAAATAATTCTTCTTAAAAAATTAATTTCGAAAAAAAAATTAATTTCGAAAAAAAATTAAGTTTTCTAAATTAATAAATTTCGAAAAAAGAATTAATTTTTCTAAAAAAATTAATTTTGAAAAAAAAAAGTAATTTTTCAAAAAAATTAATGTCGAAAAAAAATTTTTTTCTAAAAAATTTAATTTTTCTAAAAAAATTAATTTAAAAAAAAAAAAAAATTTTAAAATGTATATTTTTTTACTATAACACAATATGAGTAAACTTTGAATCATAATTATTGGTTATATAAAATCTAATAGCATATACTTCTACTATCGCATTGTTTTCATTCTAAAAATTAGAGTAAATTTTATTTTTGTTTATACAATTTTTAACTATAAAATATTGACCCTTTATAGAAACGGCAATCTAAAAAGCACGAAATGAATCGTATTCGCCAAATATATTAATAATCAGGGTACTATTCTTTTTTTCTTACATAAAAAGGCACCAACAAAATTTTTTAGCCGATTTAGGTTTTTTTACTAATTTTCGTTAACCCACTTCGTTAGTTAATTACATGTTTGGTCATTGAATTCATATAATCATTACATGTTTGGTCTTTGAAAATTTTTACTTTTTTCCGATTTTTTTTTTTTTATAAATTTTTTCGGAAAAAAAAATTTTGAAAAAAAAGTTTTTGTAAAATAATTTTCAAAAAAAAAAAAATAAATAATAAAAAAATTAATTTTGATTTTTTTTCAAATAAAGTTTTTTGAAAATGTTTTTTTTGAAAATATTTTTTCAAAAACTTTATTTTTCAAAATTTTATCTTTTCGAAATAATTTTTTGCGAAAAAAATTTTAGAAAAAAGATTTTCGGAAAAAAAAAATTTGAAAAAAAATTTTCAAAAAAAAATTATTTTAATTTTTTTTCAAATAAAGTTTTTTGAAAATGTTTTTTTTTGAAAATATTTTTTTTGAAAATATTTTTTCAAAAACGTTTTTTTTTTTTTCGAAAAAATGAAAAAAAAGTTACTGTTCATCACTGTAGCGTGAACAGTGTTGCTACAGTAGTATGAACAGTGTCGACACACACAGAACACTGTTCATCCAACTGTAGATACAGTGTTTTTCACGAAAACCAAATCCGGCTTTTAAATATATAGTATAATATCGCTGTTAAAAAAATGATTATCAATGAGGCAAAAAAATAAGAATAAATGATCAAGTCCTTGTGCGTGTTTTTCTGTGATTCAATAAGACCGGACGTAACGGTGGCTCCTCATTACCCGTGAAGCACCTCCACCACACGCCAACCCCATTACGGGTGTGCCATCACCATGTGTGGTGGGTACAATTTTTGGTGTGTTTCGGTGGTGAAGACCACCCAACGAAAAATACCTTTTTTGTGGATTGTGAGTGTGTAGAGATATATTGTGGGGTATGTTTGTATTGAATGATTGTATTTTTATTTGTTTGGTTATGTCTTCATTACTATGGCTGTTAAGTAGTGAAATGGAAAATTGATGTGACGTTTGGACGGAGATAGCGAGAAGTTAACCATTACAACTTGCCTAAAAAAGAACATCAAATGAATACTCCTACAAAACAGCTATTCACATTGCATTTGTTACTTAGGCTGCTTGGCAAGGCAACCGTGAATCCTTCACCATTGCCAATTCTCACGCGTTTGCCCTTGCCGACCACCTAAACCCACGCGCAAATATCGAGTACCAAGAAGAATAATGGTGAAGACTTCACCACTATTTTTGCATTTTGTTTGTTGAATATGCTGCATTTAAAAGTAACATGTGTTAAAAAAAAAAATATCCGTTGCATGTAGTAAAAAAAAAAAAAAAATCCAACTACCCCTTTTTTCTTCTATAAATACACACAAAACCCACCATTTTTAAACAACTACTTCACCAAAACACAATTAAGAAATCATCTAAACTTCTAATATGGCTTGTCGTCTCCCTCACATTGTCGAAGAAATGCAAAAGTATATTAAAACACAAACCGAGAAAGACGATACTGCTCGACAACATGCTATTTTCGAAGTTATCAAACAGTTTGAGCACGCAAAGGCACTGAAAGAACGTTTGAGATCACGATACGTGGAGTGCAATGACATCTCCGACGAAAGAAAAGCTGTGATCGACCAGTTTTTGTATGATGAAGCTCGCAAAGACGGTGCCGTCAGTGAGATGTTGTGGGGTTGTGTGAATCAGATACAGGCCCAAATCTCCAACAAGATCCGTTGGAGTTTTGAGGAAAATGTGGCAGCTGGTTCTGTATCACAACAGAGCCAACAATTTGTGCAAGGTGCATCAACTTAAGTTTATGTTTATGTAATGTTTTAATTTTATGTTTATGTAATGTTTTAATTCCAAGAAGTTTATGTAATGTTTATTTTCAATTTATGTAACGTTTTCATTTCGTACGTTGTGATTTTAAATTTTAACGTTTACGGTTTTATATTTTTACGTTTACGTTTTTAATTGTATAAGTATAAAAGAAAATGTGAGTTAAGGTGAAAGAGGTGAACCCTTGACTAGTAAATGGTGAAGTGAGGTGAAAGGGAGTGAGAGGAGAGAAAAAACTAACGTGACGCTGATGTGTATGGTAAAGGGTGAGTGAACTTGCCAAGCAGCCTTACAAGTTGCGTACACTTCTTGTCCCTCAAAGCTTGAATCACACACTAGAAACAGTTAATGTTTTGACTTCTGTTACGTATGTTATACTGTAATAATAAAATTTGTTGATATAAAATAAAAATAGGCGCTATAATAAGCAAGTAAAAAATTTATCTTCTAAAACGAAATAACAAATAGGTAAAATCTCAAAAGTCAAATGAAGTGCTAAAAAGACAAATCTTAAAAAAATGAAAATAGACGTTACGCTGTATGCCTGTATCCTTCTGGACTTTTGGTCGCTGAAAACTTTTTTTCTTTTTCTCTTTTATACCCTTTAGTTTGAAATATAACAGGAATAAACATGGAAAAAAACATGCTTTTAAGTAATTTTTTCACAAAAATTATCTTAACATCCATAATTTAATTTTCTTTCAGCTTTAAGCTTGAAAAAAAGTAAAACAATGAAATGGATGTATATTCCCGCTATGGGATTCAAAAGTTTAATATAACTATTGCATGATGCCCTTATTTTGTATTGCTAGTACTGTAATTCATTTACTTCTCCTTACGTCTAACTTTTCTTTCCTTTTTTTGCATTCTAATCCGAACGTTTTAACAATCGCGAAGTACTGGTCCAAATTAATATGTTTCCAAACTCAACATGTTCACGATAGAAGCAACGAATATATAGCCAATTTCCGTATCAACCTACATAATGCATTCAAGTACTTTAAATAGATTTACTACGGAGTAATTCGTATGGCCTGAGCCCACATCACCAACAACTTAAATTTCATTTAATTTCAGATAATTTGCGTGAACTTAAACTAAGTGTAATAAGGCGACTCCAATATCGTATTAATTATTATTACCTCAGTATCACATCAGTTTTCTCTCTGTACAAGTAACTTCATCACTGACTTGATATAATAAAATAACCAACAATTCACCACCCAATTAATATAACACATTTAAACACAAATATATGCCAGCAAAATCAAAATCACACACATGAACACAAACCAAAACTCCACGACTCAGTCGTCTGCACGACCGAGTTCTCCCATTCTTGGCCTAGGACACGTCTTATGTAGGTGAGAGTAATAAATGAAAACGTGTCTTGCGTCCTTCACCTAGGCGAAGAATGAATTTTCACCTTGTTGTTATGGGAGGTCTTAAACCATATGTATTTGCACAAAACATACCTAAAATCATTTTCATTTAGTGATAATCTTTTTGCAATTCAACTGAGTTGCAACTAGGGGTGTCAAAATAGTCAAACCGACCCAGACCCAACTAAATGTTATTTGGGTCAATCCAAGTAACCCGAATACTAAATAGGGTCGGGTATAGGGTTGAAAATGTTTAACTAACTCGGGTTCGGGTCGAACCAATTTACCCGAATAAGGTTGCTGGTTTTTTTTTTTTTTTTTTTTTTTTTTTTAATATATTTTTCTAAGATTATTTTTGTAAATTTATTCAACTAGGCAATTTTTTTAGTTATAACTCATATTCGGATTGACCCGAACCCGAATATACACGAACTGATTGGACCTGACCAAATAGACACGAACCCGACTAAACCGAGATTTTAATAGTCGATTTTGGTATGTCTTTTTTAGTCTCAGCCCGAATTAAGCCGACCTGAATTGACATAAACCCGACTAACCTGAACCGACTTATAACACCTCTAGTTTCAATTAGGGGTGTTAGCCGGGTCGTGTTCGTCTGGGTCGAGTATATTCAGGTCGGGTTAAGTCGGGTTAAAGCTAAAAATAACACACCTAAACCAAACCCTGTTTAGATTTCGGGTTAGGTTAGGTCCAATCGAGTCGGTTCCATTCGGGTCGGGTTTGGGTCAAGCCGAATATGAGTAAAATGCTCATAAAATTGCCTATTTGTATTAGGTTATATATAACCTGATACCCAAATCCGTGTTAGTCAAACAAATTTAACCTGATACCGGACCTTACTTAGCGTTCAAGTTATTTAGGTTGAATCGAATAACCTGAATAAAATTACTGATCCGAGTACACGATCTAAATAAGCTTAATTAAAATCAGGTCGAGTCACCCTTTTTAACACCCCTTTCAACCATACTAAACATTGGTAAAAACAAATTTTTTACTTATATAAACATATAATAAATTCCAAACCAAACACATGCATTAAAAAATCTTGCTGAAATATACTCCTCTTTGTAACAAAATCATTTGAGCATAAAACTGAAAATAACAAATCACCTAAACTCAACAACACTTTCTAAAAATAACCCTTACATTAGTCACGCTTATGTCACGTGACTCGCTTATGTAGGTCTCCCTTTCTATTAATTCACACCAAATATCACACACTCAAAAAACACACACACAAAACAATGATATCCAACACAGAAGAACCACCTAAACTCCCACTTCACACCATCCCATACCACCATGATGAACAACCCTCCGGCATGCTAACACCACCACTCCAAACCACCACAGCCACCGTACCATTCAGGTGGGAAGAACAACCTGGCAAACCTAGACCATGCACTGACATGATCATAGCACCACAACAACAAAAATGTCTTGAACTACCTCCTAGGTTAACCAAAATAGAATCCAAAACACTTTCACCAACAACTGTCTTAGATGGTCCAAGTGACCTCAAGGGTAAGACCTTATTATCATCTTCTTTTAGGTTTTATAAAGAAAGACGTCGTTTGGAGGGAAGACATAATAAGTCATTTGATAGTAGTGACGGTTGGAGTACTCCTGTTGAGGATAATAGTGGTCAGCATGTGATGTTGTTGGGTGGTGGTGGTAGTACTGCTAAGGGTATTTTTGGGTCTTTTAGGTTTAAGGGAAGTACTGACAATAAGCATAATAAAGTGAAGGGTAGTTCTGTGATTTCACCAATGTCAATAATGGACAATAGTTTTTTTGAAGAAAAAAAGGGAAAGAGATTGAGGAGGAATTCAAGTTTGTCAAAAGTAACAAGGTCCCACTTTTGGGTAAGTTTGTTTTTCTTCTCTTCTAATTTTTGTGTTTAATTTGGCAGTTTTTAGGTTTTATGATAAGTATTAGTACTAGTATTCTAGAATATTAAATGTTGTTATATCATATTTACTTTTCAAAAACATTATAACTGATTAAAGTTAAGAATGTTATGTATCTAATGTAGATGTTTTCCATAAATTTAGAATACTCAATGTTAATCAATAATACAATTTTGTTTTATTAGTTAAAATTTGTAGATAGACACTTACTGTAAAAACGAATTAAATTAGAAGATGATTATTATAATTTTAAAGAAATTGCTAAACTTATAGCCATTAGAGTTATGTTTAGGGTATTTAGACATGCATTAAGGCCGGGTGTAATGTTTACCCAACCATCTCCACTTTAACGCCACATCAGTTTTTCAGCAAATCACCTGCTATTAATTTACCTTAAAGGCGTAGTGGTCATCACCTATACAAACATATAAAACTATCTCACTTTATACAAATCAACTAAAGTAGTAAGGGATTTGCTAACGCAGGAAAGGAAAGATAGATTACATGTTTGATGTATGGTGTACAAGTGATTTGCATGTCTTTGATAGAATGTGAAAAATGTTACTTTAATACTGGGTTAGATCACATACGACAATCCGATCACCAACAATGTATATTTTAGTAGTAATGCTTTGATAAATAAATGGAATATTTAATATTTTGTTAATGAATGGTTGTGGAACACTAAATTAAGAAATTACATAATGGGGTATTTAAATAGTGAAAGGTGTTTAGTGCGTGATTAGGTACATACTAGATTAGTTGAATTTTCAAAGTTGCATATTCGTGTGCTTTATTTACGAGTCTTTGGCATCTCTTTTAGTGTTTTCAAATTGTGTAGTCATATAGGCTATGTTTGGCGCGGAGTTTTTTGAGACGATGAGCGGTGGAAAATGAGCTTTTTGATTTTTATTGTTCGTTTGGCAAATAAGCAGTGAGCTGTGAGCTGTGAGCTGTAGCTACAGCTCACTGCTACTTTTATTAAACATAGCTTTAGTAGTGGCTGCACCAAGCCGACAACATTCCAAATTTTATAAAAATCTAAAACAACTGCTTATGGTGCGTTTGGTTTAAGTGAATTTGGATTAGGACTTGGATTAGTATTTGGATATAAAAAAAATGATATAATATACTTATAAACTTGTTTAAGGAATAAGAATTTTACGATATTTTAATATTTAAAATGTTAATAGCGATGAAAGAACCCTATAAAGCAAAGTTGATACAAATGGAGTGGTTGTAAGTAAAAGAGGCGCATAAATGCATAATTTAAAGTAAGTCAGCCAAAATTGATTTACCAAAGATTTATAGAAAGCAAATTAAATTACTCCCTAAATCTAAAAGTCCAAAACCAAATAATGTACCAAATAAATGACCTTTCAAAAAAAATGTACCAAATAATGATATGACAGTGACTCCATGTCCTAACCCCAAAAAGGGATTGATATATACACATTGCTTTTTACTTCATGCACATAAAATATGTGCATGAAGTGTGGGACCATTAGGCAGGAGGGAGTGGATGCGGGGTTCGGATCGGCGAAGCTCGGTGCCGATCGGGCACACCGCCGCCGGCGATCGGCGCCGAGCAAAACTTGGTTATTTCGGTGAAGTTCACCGAAGAAGAAGTGTCAGAATCTAAACGTTATTCAACGGGCAAATATTAGAAATAGCCGTTTGGCTCTAAAAAAAAAATAAAAAATTTTACCCCTTTTTTAAATTATACACACTATAAATATACACAATTCAATCACAACACTTATTTCATATCCAAAAAAAAATCTCTTATCCAACACTTTTATTAAAAAAATCACCACACAATTTTTATTCTAAAAAAATGTCTACTTCGTCCGAAGAGTGCATGTACCCGTCTTCAACCGACGATTCCATTGGTAGCTCATTGCAATTTTGGCACGACTCGTATCAATGGGTTGTAGACACGGCAAGCTCTAGCACCGTTCGGCCTCGTACACACGTTGAGCGTCATCGAGAAGTTGGTCTTGAAACTCTACTAAATGATTGGTTCGTTGAAGAACCAAAGTACAATGACGCATACTTTAGAAAGAAGTTTCGTATGAATAAAACCATGTTTTTGAGCATAGTGGCTGATATTGAAGCGCAATTCCCGTATTTTCAAGAAGGTTATGACGCTCGTAGCAAGAAAAGTTTCACGGCGCTACAAAAATGCACCTCCGCCATTAAGCAACTCGCAACTGGTAATGCGCCCGATGAGTACGATGAGTATTTATGCATGGCCGCAAGAACGTCACGCGAAGCTCTTGATAATTTTTGTGACGCCATCGTTCAGTTGTACGGTCGAGAGTACTTACGTAGGCCGACTCAACACGATGTGTTACGCATTTTCGAGGCCCATGAGGCTCGACATCACATACCAGGGATGCTTGGGAGCATCGATTGCACACATGTCGAATGGAAAAATTGTCCTAGAAGCTTGAGGGGGCAATATACGAGAGGTGACCATGGTGTCCCGACTATTATGCTTGAGGTTACAGCGTCACAGGATTTATGGATTTGGCATGCGTATTTTGGTGCTCCGGGGTCAAACAACGACATCAACGTATTGAATCAGTCCGACTTGTATCTTGCGGAGCAAAATGGAACGGCTCCGAACACCTCATTTCACGTGAATGGGCGCTTCTACAAATGCGGTTACTACCTTACCGATGGAATCTACAACAAGTGGTCAACCTTTGTTAAGGCATACCCGTATCCAACCGACCCAAAGGAAATAAAATTCAAGAGGTTGCAAGAGGGGGCAAGAAAGGATGTCGAGCGAGCATTTGGTGTTTTAAAGGGAAAATGGAAAATTCTAGCTCGACCTATCCGGGCTATGACTAAAGCGAAGATTGGAAAGTTTGTGCACGCGGCTATTATTTTGCACAACATGATAATAAAAGGCGACGGGAGGGCAATATCACCGGTTCATATTATGGATGGACCGGTGGAACCGGTGTATGACGAAAACGTTGTGGCGGAGCTAATAGATGAAGACGTCCATCACCGCCTTCGATTTGATCTCACGGAGCACGTAGCGGCTCAAGACTTGCCGTATCTCGATGTTTAGTTCTTTTATCTAGCTTCACACAAGCAAATTTTATGTACATGAAGTAAAAACTTATGTGTAAATATCAATCCCCCCCCAAAAGCCTCTTAAGTCTTGCACTTTTGCACTCTATTCTAGATTATTTTTTTTTTAATTTTTTTTTTATTTTTTATTTTTTATTTTTATGAGGGAAGTAAAATAAAGTAATACAATATAAAGAAATAGAGAATAGTGGAAGTAAAGTTTATAGATTTTCATGTTCTTGAGTTTATAGTAAAGTAAAGTAAATGAAAGTAGGTGGTCCTATTTTATACTTTTTATATTTGTGGAATTACTATTATAACCTTGTTCTATAATAAATACACACTAAAGACAAATGGTATTTTTGACATTAAAGTCTTTTCATTTTTGTCTTATTCACTTTACTTCTTTTTCGTCCCATATATGAGATGAAAGTGTGGAGGGAAAAAGACAAAGAGACAAATGTCATTTTCATGTGTTTTACTTTTATTTACTTACTTCCAAAAACTTGAAACATGATTTTTTTTGATCATTCGTTTACTTTCATTTACTTTCATTTACAAACTTGAGAACAGAGTGTTAACAAACGCACCCTTAGTTTTCTGTAATAATCATAATTTCAAAGTATTTATCAAGTTATCTACGTATCTTGTCGCAACCCCTTCCATTGCAGTTAATAGTTTTATGAGTGTGAGGTAATCCCTTTTAACACCTATTCAACATGTTTTATTTACGTGTTAGCTACGCAAGTTACTCTCTAACCATGTATTATAAATTTGGTGGAGATAAAAATATATTTCAATAACATTATCAATAAAAAATTATTCCTCTCCAACCATGTATTTCAAATATGGAATATTTAGATAAACTAATCTATTAATAGTATAAAGTATTTGGAGGATAAATAGTGATCCGTATTTCAATTATGATAGATAGTGATTAACTTTTTTTTTTTTTTTTTGAAACACTGTAGAGACCAAGATTCATATGTTTCGTGGTTCGGGCGGCCTTGGTTGGCTGTGAAAGATGAAGGTGTTCATCTTTGAGAAGAGTAGTGAGAGGGTGGAGAAATATGTCAAATGTTTATCTTTATTGAAAGTAAACAAATGAATGGTACAATAATCCCACACACCCACATGGAGAGTCATGTGGGTATAAATAGGCTCTTTTACAAACACAACTTTGCCTACTAAACATAAGTAGTCCCTGTGTGGGCTACTTAATACAAACCTAGTCCAATTCACGTGAGTGACGACATCTTTATAAAAAAGCGAGTCTAACAATCTCCCTCCAAGATGTCGTCACAATGTGAATGGTTAAAATGAGACCTATAAACAATACAAAGTAAATTACAAGAATAAACTTTTGCTGAAGTGCAGATTCTCTGTAGTCTAGATCCTGAGGCAGACTTGAAGTTCTCTAATCCGAAGATCGCGGCATCGATCTTTGTGCTGACGGCACAATACTTGTAGCTCTGAACTTCAACTGTAATGTATTAGTTAGGTTATTACCTCCCTCCTAACTAGTGAGCCCTTTATTCTTTTCTACTCCCTCCTGAATCGACAACTTTCTTTAGCCTTTAAAGCACGCAGCGGAGACTGTAGCGCAATGGCTGTCGTTCGGAGCATTAACATATCTCACAAAGTAATTGCATCAAAGTAGGTAATAAGCCGTACTTCTCTATCACATTTCCTTTTCCCTCCCAAAGGGCGTACTTCTCCCTCCTGATGATTGCGATTCATCGTAATCATCATATAATAATGTACATGGCTTGGAGTACCTTGAACTTGAAGCAATACTAAATCCATGAATAGCACGTCGACAACCCGTCGAGGCTTAATTATTGTGAGAATATGTTAAAAAATACTCAATACTTCTCTCAAACCAACCTTAAAATTCACCGGCTTCTAATAAATGACCACATGTGGAGACAACCCGATATGACCAACTTGAACAAGAAGTAAACACCTCCCCTCAAATGTGACTTAATCTTGTACGATAATGTGACTAAGAACCTATACTGAGCACTACAACGTAACTCCTTATAGCATCGGTCGTTTCATATACCCATCCATCCTTCCTTAACTGTATATGAATCTCTCTTGAATTATCCACATCTTTGTGTGACACTGAGTACTACAACGTATCTCCTTTAAGTGATAGTTAACTAGGTCTTCGTCCGTCCACCCCTTGACCTATGAAAACTAGATAATCCAAGACTTAATCACTACACCCATGAGTGCCCAAACAAGTATCTCTAAAAGTCATGCATCCAACCAACCTCTAGACTTTGAGATAAATAAGTACACATGCACGAAAAATGTTACTTCAAAATCAAATCAATAATACCATTCTTCTCCGTAGTCATTCTTCTTAACCATATTAGCCGTGAATGATGTATCCCCGTGATTGTTGTGATGGTAACCCTATATCCCTTTTTTTTTTTTTTTTTTTTTTTTTTTTTTTTTTTTTTTTTGACATAATTTGAAATACACTAGGAAATGCCGTTACAAGAAGGCTAGAAAAATTTGAGTATAACAGATTTTGACGTCAATTTTCACCTAAAAAATTCGAATTTTGACCAAAAAATTTGAATTTTGGGCCAAAATTTTCACTATTATACCAAAATTTGAATCTCGCGTAAAAATCGAACGTTTAATCACCTGAAAAAATTAAATTTTACTCCAATTTTCCCGCCAAAAAACTTTTTTTTTTTTTTTTTTTTTTTTTTTTTTTTTTTTTTTTTTTTTTTGTGAAGGGATACTAAGATGAAGGGTATGAAAATGGAAAGGTTATAATCGGACATATTTCTCAATTTCAAAAGAACTGAATCGCGATAACATCCCAAACGAGATAACATCTCAAATGCGATAACCCCAACTGCGATAACCACAACTGCGATAACCCCAACTGCGATAATCCCAACTGCGATAACCCCAACTGCGATAATCGCAACTGCGATAAATCCCATTCGCGATAAATCTCAAGTGCGATAACAGCCCAAATGCGATAAAGCTCAAGTGCGATAATCTCAAGTGCGATAAACCTCAATTGCGATAAATCCCAACTGCGATAATTCCCAATCGAGATAACATCCAATCGCGATAAAATTCAAATGCGATAAAATGGCAAATGCGATAAAAGTCAACTCCTTTATCGAATTTGCAGCAATAATTGAGTCCAATAATTGAGGTCCACTGTTCATTTTCCGACCATTTTCCGACCATCTTTTTCTGCCAAGATCTGACCATAACACCCATTTTGAGCCTAAAACTCGACCGTATAACCATCAGATCTACCACATATCACGGATTGAAGGACAAAAACGAGCTCAAGCAAACCTTTAAGCTAGAACTGTTACCAGATCCAACCTCGTATGACCATGGATTTGAGATGTTTTTGACCAGCAAAGATACATAAGACCAGTAATAAGCCCGTTTTTATCATATGAAACGGAAATAAATTCCGATGACCGGAAAAATGAATTTTCCGATGACTAAAATGAAGATAAAAACGCAGCCTAAAACACATAAACGAACCACAAAAATCAGTAAACTCACCAAGAATCTCCCCCGGTTAGCTTTGATACCAATTGTAGAGACCAAGATTCATATGTTTCGTGGTTCGGGCGGCCTTGGTTGGCTGTGAAAGATGAAGGTGTTCATCTTTGAGAGAGAGTAGTGAGAGGGTGGAGAGAATATGTCAAATGTTTATCTTTATTGAAAGTAAACAAATGAATGGTACAATAATCCCACACACCCACATGGAGAGTCATGTGGGTATAAATAGGCTCTTTTACAACACAACTTTGCCTACTAAACATAAGTAGTCCCTGTGTGGGCTACTTAATACAAACCTAGTCCAATTCACGTGAGTGACGACATCTTTATAAAAAAGCGAGTCTAACAAACACAGAACAAAAATACATAGAGCATGGTTGGAGATTATTTTTGTATCTTCAATTTTCATATATAGAAACAAAATTTTGGAAAATAAGGTTGGAGATGTCGTAATAATGTTTGACAACTTTTTTCACCATAAACGTATGGTATTATTTGTGTTGTGATCGGTACGTACATGATGCAAAATGGTATTTTTAGACCGTTAGGTACATTTGGACTAGTTTGAGTTGTAGTCCCTACAAAGTTTACTTAATTATTCTAAAAATAAAATTTGGTAACATCTTTAAATACTCCGTAATTGTTTTCATTAAATGAATGTTGCCCTTTTAGTTGATATAATCAGAATTAAATATTCATGAATGAGTCAAAATTTGAGTAATAGAAAAGGCAGAAAATAATGTAGGAGGACCCATTTAAAGGTATTCAAGGCGGGGCCTATTTTAATAGTACGCTGGCAGCAGCATTCCATGCACGTTGTGACACACACACCGGTAGCTAGAATTTTATAGTCCGTGAAGTATATAAGCATCTCGAATGCTATGAATTTTACCTTTTTTTTTTTTTGAAATAATGAATTTTACCATTGACATATCGTATTTTCGTAAACTATTACTTGTATAAACTTACTCCTTCAATGTTATAAACTTCATTAATTCTATAAACACACCATTAACAATTCTAAATATATATAATTTGTTAAAATTGTAAATTGATTCACTCATTTTACTCTCTCCATAATTTATACTTTATACAAATGAACTTGCGTTTCTCCTATTATATAAATTTGCTGCTCCAATGTAGGTTTATGCACATACACTTCATAAGTTCCATGTCACCACGGACACACTCTATAAACCTTCATTGAAGATGTTCTAACAATATTTATGACTTTTGCTGATATTTATATACTAGGCAGATGTTAGTGCACTTGATAAATGGAGTTGTATGTGATTTCTACCTATAATAAACGTTAACTAAACTTAAAAATTCCTTAGCTTAACATAATCCTGATTTAATGAACACAAACTTTTTGTTTTACCGTACATGTTAACAAAACCAAAATGTTTACGAATACACTTGTCAATTTGTCATTATTAATCATTTATATATGCAGGCAACGCTTTATGAAGGAATTAAGCAAGTTGTTCCATGGAGGAAGAGATCGAAGAACGAAAGATATAGTTTTTGACTTGCTGTCACTGATCCATGCTCATTATATATAATGCATTAGTCTATTGTCTATAGAGATGTTTGTGTTGTATTTCGATGCAAAGCGTGTATGTATAATTGTCATCATCGTTTATATCTTCTTGTGCTACGAAGATTGGTATTCATGGTATGTCAATTGTATTTCTCCAATTTCATTTCCATTATTTAGGAATAAATACGGCATGGTTTGGGAATGATCAAGAAAATGAAAATTCCTTTAAACTTTTCTCATCCAAATCACATTTACACCAGTTTACATGTATCATGTATTAACAAATTCGTCACACATTGACCATGCATGTGATCGAAAAACTCTTCATTTATCATAACCAAAATTGTCGGTTTTAATCATTAACCCATTATGTTTCCTTTGTACAAATAGATGAAAACGACAACTGTATTATTTTACTTGCACAACAATTTATAAACTCTATAGTCTTGCACTTTTGCTAAGTGGAAAATATTCTTTTTAAACGTTAGTTTTTTAACACTCTTATACCACATACCTCTTAAAATTCTTCGATAAGATTTAAACTCACAATATCTTATTGGTGAACACACTCACATACTATTAAGCCAAACGCTTTAGGCTAAGCGGAGTCGAGCGAACCAGAGGCAATAAGCCGGTGGATCGCCGCCGGATCGCCTTCCACACCGCCCCCCCCCCCCCCCCCCCCCCCCCCCCCCCCCGGCGACTTGCAACCCCAGCGATCTATATGTATCGCCCGAACGTTTGAATATTTTGATGCTTTTGATGATTTTGTAGCCGTTATAAAACGGTTTGTATCTTTTTTCTTTTTTTTCCCTTCCTTTCCTCACTATATATATATATATATATATATATATATATATATATATATATATATATATATATATATATCACATATCACATATATCCTCAAACATATATCTCACATATATACACTCTCACTTTATAAAAAAAATGTATCCAAATCCTAATCAAAATAACATTCGCAGCCCGTATGGGTATCGTTTGGCACGTCCAAACGTCCCAAATCAACCGGATATGAATGATCCAAATTTACTTAATAACCCGGCATTGTTTCAATATATCCAACAAATGAACGTGGCGCCTACTCAACCAATGCCGGGTTTCATACCTTGGAATGCGTCACAAGAGGGATACGGTTTCGCCGGGGTTACTCAAAACACACCGGGTGGACATTTTGGTATAACATTTTTACTCTTTATTTACTTATATATATTTTTTTATATATATATTTCGGTATATATAATATATATATATATAATATATATATATATATATATATATATATATATATATATATATATATATATATATATTTCGGTATATATATATATAACCCATATTTTTATTTCTAGATCGTCAACGAGTCATTGACACTCCACCAATGACGCCAACTTCTCCGGACGTTGAAATCGTCGAAGAAACCCAACCGGAAGTCGAAGCCGGGGGATCTATACAACGTAGACAAAAAAGACAACACAAACGGAAACCCGCCGACGAACCGAGGTTGAGAACCACGGCTATTCCGTGGCAAAAAGAGGAGGAGATGTGCCTATGCAAAGCTTGGTTGGAGGTTACCGAGGACCCACTAGAAGGTATTAAATTTTGCGTTTCTTTTTATAAATTTATATATACATTTACGGATATTTATATACATATGAAATGTTGTTTTATTTTTTGTAGCTAATTATCAAAAGGAGAGAACGTATTGGACCCGAATAACGAAGATTTTTTTGAAGCTCATGGGTGAGGAGATCGGATATCGTGACCCGGACGGGGTGAGTGCCAAGTGGAGGAAAATGCGCCCACAAATCCAACATTTCAACGAGATCTATACTCGGCTCACAAATGCGAACAAACATCAAAGTGGTGCGAATGACGCCGACGTGGTTAAAAAGGCCCTCGCCGAGTACCAGGGGACTTGGGGAAAAGCTTTTGGATTTGTGGAGATGTGGGATAAGTTAAGATATAGTTCAAAGTTTCATTACGTTACCGATTCATCAGACGCAAAAAAAAGTCGGGGAGAACCAACTAAGAAAAGAACGAAAACGTCATCATCCGGCGATTATCAAAGTCAAGATTCGGATGCTCGTGTGAATTTAGATCTTAACTCATTGGACGAGGATGAGGAGCCGGAGTTTCGGGAACGCCCGGTTGGAAGAGACACGACTAGGAAATCGAGTTCGAGTGTGGGGGGTTCGTCGGGCAAGGGAAAGGGGAAGTTGGATAATACTTTGGACGATATTTCGGGTCAATTGAGAGGGTTGATGGATCTCACGGAAAAAAGATTGGAGTATGGGGATAGAAAGTTGAAGGCAAAGGAAAGTAAAATAAAGCTTGCCGAGTTGAAAGTGATGACCACTGACTACAGCTATCTTTCGGAACCCGAAAGATCAATCATGGAAAAAGCGAAACAAGAAATTATTCAAAAATATCGTGATGCGTAGTTTATTAATTTTTAAGTAATATTTATGTTTTAGGATTATTATTTATGTTTTATGAACAATATTTATATTTGTATTAATTTTTAAGTAATATTTATGTTTTAGGATTGTTATTTATGTGATATTGTTATTTTTATATAATATGTAATTTTAGTTATTATTTATATAATATGAAAAAAAAAAAAAAAAGTTGAAAAAAAAAAAAAAACCCAATCATTACAAGTGCCACGTGTCGCGAGTCGCCCCACCCTCCTGGGTAGCCCCACTCCCCCTTTTTTTTGAGGCTACCCAACTTGCTGACTCAGCGCCACGTGTCGCGAGTCGCCCCTTAGTTGGGTAGCCTCACTCCCTTTAGTCTTAGTCGTACATGAAGGTTCGGTCGCTAAAAGACATGTATCATCTTTATTAATGAAGTTTTATTCAAGTGTTGCAATTTAAATAACATTTAAGAGGCATAATATGTTTTGTTCAAGTTTTGATGTATAGAAGAGTAAACTCCAAAATACATCCATGTGGTTTACCCCATTTCGCATGATACATCACTCCAGAAAAAGTTGCAACATACACATCCCTCCTTTAGTAAAAGTCAAACACAATACATCCACGAGGACGAACGGTGCAAACATTGTGTCGTTAACTTGGACACGTGGTAGTTAAGTAAAGGTATTTGTGTCATTTTACCTATCCCACCTACTTCATCTCTCTTTTTCAATTCAGTCAAACCCAGGAAAACACAAACTTAAACACAAACACAAATCAAAAACGCAAATCCTAAACCCTTTTAACAATTTCAGTCATAAACCTAAATAAAACACAAACACAAATCAAAAAGAAAATTCATAAACACAAATCAAATAACACAACAGAACCAAGATTGAATCTTCATAAATCAAATCAAAATGTATATACATTTTCATCCACAACACAAATCAAAAACAAAATATGGATGATACATAAACAACTTAAACTCATTTGCAGCCCAGTCTAATAAAATTAATTACCCAAAATCCAAACACTTAATAATCGGATACCCTAGTACTCTAATGATACGCAGCCACCACCACTTTTCTCTCCCACAAACTCATTCGCTTATCTCATCTCAGTCTTAATCTTCATCAATCAAGCGATTAACACAAATCACAAAACACCTTTCGTGTTTAATCAAAACACAATCATAATCAAGAACCCACCTATATCTTTCTTGCTCAGTCTTGCGATTAACACAAATCACAAAACACCTTTTGTGTTTGTATTTAAGCCGACTGAAAGTAATGACTATAACACTCTTGTTATAATTCATTCTTTCATACACTAATCTATGATGGGTTTATTATGTAAGATCTTAAAGATCTTTTGTCTTGATGAAATGAGCCTGAGATCTTATATATTCGAGTCGTGTTTGTGTTTTGATTAAGATTTATGATGGGTTTTCTTGGTGAGATCTTTATTTTATTTTCGTGTATAGATCGAGTCTATGTTGAACGCCAGGAACAAGATAAAAAAGATGATACCCAGATCATTTCAAGAAGTGGGTTTGGATTTGGTGGTTGATTTGTGATTGGTATTCATGGGTTGTGAATAATTTTGAGTTTTTTTTTTTTTTTTTTTTTTTTTTTTTTTTTTTTTTTTTTTTTTTTTTTTTTTTTGGGGTTTAATTTGAGCCATGGTTGATTGGATTGAATTGGATTTGGGAGAAAATTTATAAAATTGGATTGAATTGGATTTGGGGGAAAATTAGAGTGACTGGAAATTGGTATTAAAAGAGTGGTGAGAGTAGGTAAAATGACACAAATACCCTTGCTTAACTGCCACGTGTCCAAGTTAACGACACAATATTTGCACCGTTCGTCCTCGTGGATGTATTATGTTTGACTTGTACTAACGGAGGGATGTGTATGTTGCAACTTTTTTGGGAGTGATGTATCGTGCGAAATGGGGTAAACCACAGGGATGTATTTTGGAGTTTACTCTGTATAGAATGTATAGGTTTGTTCGGTATAGATGGTACGTTGAATTTAGTTAGTTGGTTTGGTTGGGAATGTCAATGACGGGTGTTCATCGGTTCGGTTATCAGGTTGTTCATTTCGTTTAATTCAGTTAATTTTTTTTGGTAAAATCAAAAACCAAACCGAACCAAATTCAAATAGGATTAAACCGAACAAAAAACTGAATTTGAATTTGGTTCGGTTTTCGTGTTAACCCGAATTACATAATTTATATATTTTTTTCATTTATTTATATAGATTTTTAGCTTAAAAAGATTTCAAGTTTAATAAATGTTATATTTATAATATTAAAGAGTTTAATGTTTATTTATCTTTACATATATATGAGGCTAAGTACGACTTGCACTTGCCGCTATATTTGTTGTACAATGACATAGAAATGATGACTAACCAATTTTAATGCCACCTTAATGCCACTTGGCACACACAATCCATGATTTTTTTTTAATTTTCTGGAATTTGTTTAAAAAATTTGTCACTTTAAAGACTCGAACCCGCAACCTGTTGAACAAGCAACAAGCACTCAACCACTAGAGCACTTGAGTATTTGTGTTGAAAGCTTTGAAAACAAAATGTACATGCTTTAATTTACAGTTACATACGAATTCAAATATTGAGAAAACCTAAAATCAAGCCATCAATCAATGTTGATTCAGTTTTTCATCACTAATCACACCCAAAAAATCTGTATCATTCTCTCTCATTCATCAATTCAAAATGTACCTTAGCAAGTGAAAGTGACAAGTAGTGTTTGGACGTAATGTTTAATTGCATCTGTGAGGTTGGCATAACAGAAGTGAGGAACAGCTTGCACCATCTTTTCAAATAGCAATTCTTAGACACGAGTCTGCTATGCCAAATCATAACATGTCAAGACCTTGGTTTTCTGAAAGTGCGAACATACTGCAAGGTAAGATCTCAATAGCCAAGTCACCTTTTATTTTTTTTATTGGAACCTATTCTTACTGCAATGCAACATGGTTTTGTAGATGCCTTGATATACTTGGCAGGCCAAGCACTAAGCATGCAAATTTCGTAAGTGCCTCACTTATTTTAGACACATACATGCCACACAACCAATTTTTAAGTATGCTAAAACATAATCGGGTACTATTTTACATCTGATAGGTTTGGGTATAATTACCACATGGCTGACATTGTGTCAGTCATTTTGCAATAAGGACACCCGAGTTCAATAATTTCAATAATATTCTGTTATCTGATAACATCTAAAAGGTTTTTTGCATTAAATACACACATTTGATGACTTTCGATATGTTTTACCCGTTTAACAAACTTTTTTTTTTTTTTTTAAAAAACAATTATGGTTGATTTGTTGTCTTATTATTGTCTGTGTCTCCACGATATCATGATGCGGTTGATGGTCATGATGTTCCTAATCCCGAATTTGTTTAAGAAAGTAATTTAGGAGGTATTGGGCACAGTATATACACTATGGCCAGCTTTCGACCTGTTATATTAGCTAAATTTTGTTTTGCTTTCCAATTTGTGTGATTAAAAATGGTTTTTTTTTAAAAGCTAAAATACGTATTATAGGCCACTTGGCAGGTTAGACGGGTTGACTAAATAGTCAAAATGAGTTTGAGTCATAACCAGTGATTGCCATGTATGGTTAAAATGTATATCAGGTTGAGCGGCATAATTTTCTTCAACAAGATACTTTTTAAATATATGTATGGTTAAAATGGTTTGTCAGGTTGAGCGGCGGGGACAAATACTTTCCTGTGTTTATTTTCTTTTGTGATCTCGGTTCCGTGGCGGAAAGTGGAACCAGTTATGTTAGGATTTTAAGTAAATTTACAAACTATGTTAGATTGGAGATATAACGGTTTTATAAAAGGAGTACCATATGAGGTTAAAATAAATGTTGTAGATGTAGTGATTTACTTTTAAATGGTAATGGGTTAAAATTAAAATGTGTTGTGCGGGTCAAACGTATATATTCAAAGTGGATTAAACCTTCTGAATTGTTATATATAATGCTCAATAAGACAAAAGACTTATTATTATTTGTAGATTGACATGAGCTTCTGAGTTAATAATATCTTATCAATGCGTTTTTCAGGGTGTGGGGAGAAAACGAGTGGCGACGGGCATGTCTTATGTTGGCCTCTATGTACCAGGAAGCACTGCAGTTCGATGTTGTTGCCATACAAGCGGCTGAAGTGCGAGCCATTGTCGGCCCAACCTTATGCCAGACGGTGTTGATGCAGCAGATCAATCAACTGATTCTTAGAATGCTCGAGTCACGTGACAAGATGATATACCCAACCTGAGCGAGATTTTGGCGGTAAGCATGTGTCATATTTACATTTACTTATTAATAGGTCAAATTGGGTTATACCCTTTGAAAAAAAAACAAGCATATAGTTTTTTAGTTTCCAAGTTTTAGTAGTTAAAGTACATCATGGTTATTAATATGTTCATTTTAATACTTGAGCTTGAGTTTTTAGCCTGCAACTTGTAGTGCCATATGTTATATAGTGCATGCAGTAATGCTAATATTTATACATAGATCTTGAATAATATGTAATTTTATAATAATGCTTCTTGATGTTATCTTATAGGCAAGGAAAGTTCACCCTGATAAAAATCCTGGATATCCAATGGCTAACCACTCGTAAAATTTCCTATTTACTTTACTAATTTATTATCCTTTTTTCACGGGTAAATTTTTTTATTTATTTAAATGTATCTCTCATCTTATGTGACGTAGATCACATCATTGATAAACGTGCTCCCACAAGACCTGCTTAACAAAATTAATGTTTATTTTATAAACATCATGATAGAAAAATATTACAGAATACCATTTACCACTTTACGATAAAATCCTTAACAAAGCATTCACTATCTGTATAGAGTTTCTAGGAAACCCTAAAATTCACCACAACACCAAATATGAACAACTAAACATCATAACATAAAAATACAACATATCTAAGTTAATGTACAAGTTCTTAAAGCACTAAAAACCCTAATTCTATTTCATTCCCGATAAAACCCTAATTTCACATAAGTATTATTTTATGCATACATTTTCCAAAACCTAATTTATTTCTAGAATATTTTTATAAATATAAAGCTTACAAGTTATTTAAGCTATAGTACAAGTCATTTATGCATAGAAACATTTATTTACAAAATCTTTATTTAAAATCCAATTATATTATTTTCAAAGCATAATTAACAAACCATGTATGCATAACTTTTATAAATAATATTTTCTAAACCCCTTAAATATTATTACAAGTATTTTAGCCCAGAGTACAAGTGCTTAATGCACAAAAACAATAAATTCCATTTAATTACTTTTTAACATAATAAAAATTAACAAATAATTTTTATAAACTAAATAAATGTTAAAACTATATTTTTCTAATTTCCTAAACTTATGTACAAGTCTATTAAGCAAGTTTTACAACCCTTCATAAGCTCAACATATTTTCTTTCAATTCTTAAATAATTCGATTTATACAAGAACCTAAAAGACCATAAATATTTTTGTAAATAATAAAACTCTTGAACTAAATTAGTTAGTATTTCTAAACCCTAGTTACAAGCTACTAAACCTAAATTACTACTCTCCTAAGCTCACGCCCTCTCCTCCAATTTCCTGGTTCGATTTTAACTACAAAACCTAACTAAACTTACCTATTAAGAATACCATGTATCTAGTCATCTTCATGCCCTCTCCTAAGACCCTCCACTTGTACACCTTTACCTTCAAGAAATTACCTCATTGGTAGATAAAACCCAAGGCAATGAAACCGGCCACATCACTCTCTTCTTCTCCCTCCTCCTCCACCTATACAAGTGGCATCAAGCTCAGTTTCTGTCAGCCCTTGTATGCACATCTTGTCCCCTTATCACCTTCCTACTTAACCCTAATTACCACTACTATAAATAGCAACATAACCCTACTTCACCATTCACACCCAATCGAACCAAACCCTGAAGCAATAACAACCCATTTCTGTCCCAACCTCAACTTTAAATACACTCTCAAAACAAGTCCTAGGAGACCAGAAACAAGGGGGAACACTGGAAGAATAAGTTCGAACCATTTCAAGTCCAAAACCCTAGCGAGCCACAAATAATTAAGTAAGTCTCAACAACTCTTTTAAATTCATTCTTAATTATTTTATATTACTTAAAAAGTAATAATACATATCCTATAATAACAAACATAATCAAAAATGTATCCAAGTTTCTGTTTTCATTTCTTGTTTTACTTCTGTTCGACCTCAGTAATTTAAACGCACCCTAGGTTCTTGAACATTTGCCTAATTAAATCATTAGTATGATAAACATGTTAAAATATACTTAAAATCATCACAACATGTCTAAAATCTTAGTCGAAAAACCCTAGAAACATTAAACCCTAACCGGGTTATTTCTTTCCTGTTCTATCGAGTGAAAATAAAGTCCCACAGCCCAACTTTAGACCTCGAAACCAATATCCAAACGACCCTTAAAAATTCTGATTTTTCGATATTGCTAGAGTTCACCCAGCTAGCTCTATTTAGAAACAAGAATCAAGTAAAATGGTCTAGTATTCACAAAGCTATCGAATTTCCAAAACTTGCCTAAGTCGCTAATACTAGATCAATGTTTTTCCAGTTATAATTTTCCTATATTAGTCGACTAGGAACCCAACTTGTGCCCTATTTTTCGAACTCTATATGAACTCTAAAAATTCCAACTTTTTGGTATGTTTGAGTCGACCTAGTAGTCTTTATTTAGAAACTAAAATTTTCGAAAAAGATTAAGTTTTGAATAAGATATCGAGTCTTGAAATTGCCTCTATCGCTAATTTGAAAACCTATAAGTCCAGTTATAAATTTCTCACTTTAGTCGACCCAACTCACCATGTTCTGACCTAGATTTCGACCCTCATTAGATCGTTATAAATTCTGAATTTCTGGCAAACTAAAGTTCACATAATGAACTATTTTTAGAAAGAAACCGTTTGTAAAACCATCGAGTGAATCAAAAGTTATTCGAGTCCCAAAACTGGTCTAGCGCTAGTCTAAAATTTATTTTCAAAATTCATATTTAAACTAGTTTCATCACTCGACTTTTGGACTAATTTTTGAATATCAAACGAACTTTATAAATTATGATTTTTGACATGTCTAGAGTCGACCTAGGAGACTTTTCATAGAAACTGAAAGCTCGTAAAATGATCCCGTATTCGTTAAGTTATTAACGTCCAAAGATCTCGTCAAGTCCAATATTTCATAAAAGAGATTTTTAGTAAATTAAAGTTTTTAGGGTTAATTTTGTAAAATAAATATGTACAAGGGTATTTTCTATCAAAAACAAATAAAAAGAGGTAAGATTGTCATTTTTGAAACTTGAGGGTATAAACTGTCATTTTCCAAAAGTCCAGGGTATAAACTGTTATTTGACCAAACCTTAGGGATTAAAGCATAACTTTTCCTAATCGATGTTTTCATCCTTTCTATTTTATTTTCCCGACTCCATATTAACATAATAACGAATAAACTAAACCCAAAACTTACAGATAAAAGATAAGATAAAATCTTACTTTTGAAACTACATATTGGCTCAAATAAAATATGTAACCATCAACCAAACAACAAAACAGAACAAAACAAAATAAACATATAATCATTAGAAATGATTACTAAATATTGGCATAACAACCCAGGTTACATTGTCCGGAGACGTTTATCAACTTTCTTTCATTTGTTTTCCATCCAGATTGTCAGGTGAGTTCATAACCCCTATTTTTACATGTTTTGAACTATTTTTGGGGGAGATACATGCTCAATTATCTGTTTTTATTTTCATAAGCAATTCTAAGTTTTCACATATCAATATAAGTTTCATAGCCCTTATTTTCATATTAAATTGGCAAGATTGACAAACGCTGTTTACATTTACATGAACTATGAATCGCTAAAGGACTTTTCCCTACATTAAACACAAGTATGTTATTCTTATTTTATTGCCATACGCTAAGTTTAATTAAAGCCAAAAGACCTCCAATCATGCACCTCTAATCACCTGTACTTAGGGTGAGCGCGAATATTGTGGATAGTACTATTGGGCTGACAACCCCTTTGTATTGCCGTAACGTAATACAAAGCATTATATTTGAGATGAATAAAGAGATGTGGCAGTCTCCTACTCGGGGGCAAAGTTACCTACATTTAATTATGGGGTAATTAATGCATCATTAGTTCATGACTGTTGATGTTCTGTTAATGTGTTGCGTGTCATGAGGCTTAGCGCAATAAAATATATTTTCCCTAATGGTAATTGTATGCGTTGCAATTACTTTTATTTAATCTTGTGTTTAAATGATTTACAACTAAACTGAACGACATATTTTCTGAAATATGAAAAGGGCTTATTTTCTGAAATATTGAAAAGGGCTTATTTAATTATAACTGAACAAGGTATTTTATCAGAAACTGGCTTATTTCTGAATAACTGAAACGGACTATTTTCCTCTAATAAACTTTATGAATTCACTCAACCTTTGTGTTGACATTTTAGCATGTATTCTCAGGTCATCGGAAGCATGGATTGGCACGGGATTGGCTATGGACTATGTTATCATTCAAATCAATAATATTTTTATAAATATATTTTGAGAACTTCCTGCTGGGACCTACATATTGTAACTCTGATATAAACGAATGATAACAATTTTATCTAAAACGTCTCCTTTTCGAGTCGTTTTCTATTATCATGACTGTGAACTGTTTAGTAACTCCCCAACTTATATTTCCGCTGCGAATATCGAAAACGGGGGTGTTACAAATCCTGGATATCCAAAAGCTTCCCATAATTTTCAGGTGCGATATTTGACTTGATCATCTTTTAGATTATATCCTCTTAATTATTTGTAGTTCTTATGTCTGAATCTTGAGCAGCAATATATGGCATCCATTTATAATATTATATGCATATAGGTTCTTGGAGAAGCTTATCAGGTTCTAAGTGATCCCGAGAAGCGTGAAAGGTATGACAAAAATGCAAAGGCAGGAGTTCAAGAGTAAGTATGATACATCATCTTTTTGCAAGTATATTTTTAGTTTGTAATATTCTGAATTTTTTAAAATTCAGAGTTCTGATGTCTTTCATGTACACCGCCCTGTCGAGATTGGGTATTTTTGTTGTTTTGATGTCTTTCAGTTGCTTGTATTCATTTTGCAAGCTTAAAGTTGAGTTGTTTAGCTATAAATTCTTTTAGTGATGCAATGGTGGATCCTGCCGCTATTTTTGGCATGTTGTTTGGTAGTGATGTGTTTGAGGATTATATTGGGCAACTTTATATGGCTGCTATACAATCAGTGAGTTTGAAGAGGAGGGAAATGTTTATGAAATTCACAAGATGAAGACCCAAGAAAGGATGAGGGTATGTATCCTTACTCGAATTCTGAATAAGAAAAAATATCAGGGGTTAAAAAAGGGTGGTTAGGTAATGGGTGTGTCAAGGAGTGTGTCAGAGCCCGTGTTAATTGCATTGTCATTTTTTATAAACAAATATTAAGCGGCATTCACTAATCAGTTATCAGCCTCCTGTCATTGGTACAAGATTTGATAACCTGGCTGAGTGTTGGCTAATTAGTTTCTATCTAGAAAGTTTGGAGTGCATTGGTACTGTGAGGGTTGGCTAATTAGTTTCTATCTAGAAAGTCACGGAGTGTTGGCTAATTAGTTTCTACCCACCATTTATGACTAATAGCACCAAGTAAAGCTAGATTTTTTGTTTCAACCATGTTAGCCTGGAGTTTGATATGTTATTTTCTTGTAAAGTTTGGGACAAGATTGACATAGAAAAAAGAAATCCTTCTTTGTTCACAACATTTGCCCTACTTACTTGTGGATATCTTTTCAGCTCTTACCGAGAGGTAAACCTCAAATGTATCATATTTTATGAGACTGAATGTATACCTCTGAATTGACTTATGTTGTTGTATGCTCGATAATGCAGCTCATTGTGTTTTATTTTCTCCTATACCTGATGTAATAAATCAACATTTATTTACTTGGCATGCTTTTTTTTCTTTTAGAAGAGCCAGTATTATTTTCTCCTATAAGAATGTGTAGTTAAACATTTCTTTATATCAAGTATTATTTAAAGATATCAAGGATATTTAATTTTATAACAGTTGCAAGATTGGCCTGCCATTCAGGTAAATATCCTGTAAACATAATATGTGTGTATATATATATATATATATATATATATATATATATATATATATATATATATATATATATATATATATATATATATATATATAATATATATATATATATTAGTTTGTCTCCAGATGGAGTGTACGGATTTGATGATGTGAATTGTTGTTTGGCAAAGGTGACGGTTGTTTGATAGTCAGAAGTACTGATGTCGTTCTTTTTCACACGGCTTCAGAAAGGTTAGAACTTGCTTTTACCTTTTTGGTAGAATTGAATCTTTTTAACGAAATAGGAGATATGATGATATGCTTAGTCAATAAGTACGAGTATTATTGTAACACAACTTTCCTGTTTTCGTTTATTTACAGCATTAAAGCGTCGAACCACATGTTCTCTTTTTGCAGGTTCTCTTAATTCATGCACTTGAAAAAAAAACAATTAATTGTTGTTAGAAGTTATTGTTTGGTTCAGGATATTATATGTCTTCCGAAGTTGTTTCTTTTCCTGCAATGTCCTTTGGCATAGCTTATAAATGTACTACGGGCACGAAAAATTAGGAGCGTATGTATCCAATGGAGGTAATTCTCCTTTGAGAAAGATAACAGTTGCACAGGTAATAAGCATTCCCAAACAGCCCTTTTCGCATCTATTTCTGATGGTTCTAAGGGTTATTCAAGATGTGTTGATAATCTTATTTAATTAATGCTTGCAGGTACCATCAACGCATTGGACAGATAGGTTTTTGGGGAGGGGAATCAGAACTAATGGTTAGTATCTTAAACATGTGTTGATATGATGCTTTTTGCGTGTATACTCCTCTGCTATTTTGGCCATGCTATTCAGACGGAACTTGCTTTAACGAATCATTTGGAGACGAACAAGAATGAGAGGTTCTCCTTAGACGTTGCGTGATACTGAGAGCACAATCAGGCTTTGTGCTGAAATATTTAAGCAGACCAAGATGTTGTTGCGTGATGATTCACAAGCCAAGAAAATATACTTTCTAGCGCAGAAAGATGAGGTAAATGATGCTCTATTTCTTTATATGTGTATTGGTGTAATTGTCTTCTAATATAAAAATGCTACATTTGATATATACTATATTGACTTTTAGGTGGTAAAATTTACTCCAAAAAACGACTGATATGAGTTGATGATATTGCGTTTTTGTTTATACGACATAAAATTTTGTTCTTATCTCTTTAGATTTGTATCCGTGTATATATGTTTTTTTAACACATATATGGCAGTGTTTGACATTATATTTTGACTTTTAGATGGTCAAATTAGTTCCCGAATTCGGAAATTGTACCACTTTTTGTAAAAAAATAAAAAAATGATACATCATATTTCTATTAACACTCATAATATCTTTTGGAATTAAAACATTAGCCATTTCTATTAGCACTCATAGTGTCTTATGGAATTAAATCATTTTCTCTCATTTTGAAAGTGTTAAGCGTGAATAAGGCTGCAAACATCCTAATCATTCGACTATGATCTATTATTATGGTTTACTTATACGGCTTGATGTAAATTCTATTATTATGGTTTACTTATACAACTTGATGTAAATTCTGGAAACCAATGGATGAACAAAATATATAAGAAAGGCGCTCATGAGTTAGGATAATGGAAAATTGGTTACTTTAAGAAACCGAAATAAGCAAATTTAGATTGTCCAATCTTTCTTTATTAGTGATGGAAATGTTCTAATCTTAGTGTTTGATTTGGCAGCGGCATGTCAATCACTCTGGCTCGATATATAACCGAATTACATAAAGAAATCGTGGTTACATATGAACGAAGACAGAGTATTGTGAGAAGTTCCCGATTTCGTCCGGGAATGAAGCACAAACCAAAAGAATGAGTTTTAGCTATTTTAGGTTACAATATACACTTATTTTGATGTTTGTACCTCTTTTTAAGTTTTTTTTTTTTTTTTTTTTTTTTTTTTTTTTTTTTTTTTTTTTTTTTTTTTTTTTTTTTTATTATTTTTTTTTTATTTTTTTTTTTGTTTTGGGTACAAATGGTATTTGATTTTTATGATATGAAATCTTCAGCGTTTTAGATCTACCCTTTTTTCTGTTGCAATGGGTTGTTTTGGGCACAATTTACACCTTCAAGACAATTAGCATCTAAATCATCTACACGCGCGGGTGAACAACGCGCGGGTGAATGTCGACTGAGAAAGAAAAGTGTTCACAAAATTATAGTATTAATAAAGGATTTAGCACTAACGTCCACTAATAAACCGAGTCCCTCATAAATAACTATGGACATCTCTTGATATGACATATAAATATAAAAAGGTTTCTTTTACTTATTATCTGCATAAACCTCTTGATATGATATAGGGTATGTGGCTGTGGACGTAGACAAAATTAAACGTGGAGATCATTAGGGTATGTGGTTCCATTGCTAAGTTAATGTTTTATTACATAGAGTTTAACCTAATCCCCTTCTCCCACACACTATAATTTGCAGCTAATGAATTTACTTTCAATGGTGTGGTCATGATGGTTTTCGGCTTCATCACCATTGTGGTGAATTCCACAAGGTTACATGAACACTATCTTTTTCGTTTCTAATTTTTATGTTTAAGATAATTGCCGTTATTATTTATTTATTTATGTCCAGTTAGATTTTCTCAAACAATTTTATGAAGCGAACCCGCCCATCGGGCGGGTCATGAAGCTATGGGTAATGAATATGGTTTTTTAGGTGAAAATGTTAAAAAAGAATTGAAGGTTTTAAGCCGCGATAAAAACGGACACTACACAAACTATATTACCAATGTGCTTTAAATGTACAAGATTTATTTTATTTTGTTTTTGCTACAAACTTTCTTTTGAGATTCAAGTTTGAGTTTAGTTTTTTTTTTTTTTTTTTTTTTTTTTTTTTTTTTTTTTTTTTTTTTTTAATTAAGTTATCAAATATAGATATTCTTTATTAGTGTTTACATTATCCGTTATTATGATTAATTTTGTTTAACATATTTGCCGTTATTCAAAATTTACTTACGTCCAGTTAAATATTTCCAAACACTAATATGAAGCGAACCCGCCCATCGGGCGGGTTATGAAGCTAGTACACATATATAAATTTATGTGAATTCGGTTTTCGGTTCGGTTCAGTTTTCAGTTTACCAAAACAATATCTAAAACAAAAACCGAATATTTAATTTAGCTAGGTTCAGTTTTGGCAAATTCAGTTCAGTTACAAATTTGATTCGATTTCAGTTTTCGATTCCTGTTAATATTACCTGATATGTGAACACCCTTAGCTAATACTGTGATTCTACATGTTTGGTAATTAATGAAATTGATTTTTCAGGGAAAAAAATAATATGCTTTGAAAATAATTATCTATAATGTACTATCTCTTATATAAGAAAAGTTTTTTGAAAAAGGAAAAAAAATAGAGCGATTGAAATTGGACTAATTGTAGACTTGTAGTGCTCAATATTGCCACGAAGGAGAAATAAAGTCATACTATTGACTAATAGAAAGTTATAATTGAAACAAATTGGTTAAACCAATCTAAATTTTATTCCGCAAAAAATAAGCATAAGAAAAACATGTGTCAATTTTGTAAAAGAAAAAAATAAAAAAAGAGAGGGTGATAAATAAAAATTTTAAATAAATTATATGGACCTTGGTAAACTTATCAGTTTTTATTTTTTTTAATAACTATATAAATTTAACAAATATCGCCTACACTTTATATCTTTTTTAAAAACAACATTTATATGGGTGTTATTTATAAATATTAATATCAATATTATTATATATGAACGAAATTATAAATATCAAAATGAAGGAGTTACCTATGATATGTAAATGAATACACGCGATTGTACATATGCGAATTACTTTAATATGCCAAAATAGAAATTTACCAGATAAAATTTTACATTCTTAACCAGTTGTATTATTAGAACCAAATAGCATACAATATTTATGCACACATAATTAAATTTAGATGTATTTGGAACTATATTAACTTATCTTGATAGTTGATTACTGAACACACTAACAGGGTTTGTACTTGATATCACAGAAAACAACGAAATTTGTTTTTGTTAAATAATGTATCAACAAGAAGAAAGTGATGACCAAGAAAAAATGCAACAATTAACTGTACTTGTTTCAGATACTGATGAGGAAGTTGTTGATGCTGTCCCTTTGAAGACTAAAATACCCATTATTGACTGGAAATCTGGTTATCATGGAAAGACAGCTTGGTGGGATATAATAAGGGTTGGTGAAAAGTCTCAGAGGTTCATCACTTTTGGACAGATGCTCAAGAACTTTGAGAGAGAGGACCTGGAAACTCTATGGAAGCTGGTTAAGGCTAAATATGGATCTACTAGGCCAGAAGCTATTATTGATAGAGTTCTTTGGGGAGATTTGCAGGTTATGTTTGAAACCCATGTAGAAGATAGAGTATGGAGGAATCAGTCTGATAACAAAGTTTTGACTTGGAAACTTTATAATTCATGTGGTGTTCATATTGTGGATATGAATGAAATTCAAGTCTACATGTTGGTTGTAAAAGATTATCCTTTGAGCAAATCCATAGTTCATCAGATGCTGAATCTAGCTCAAGTTAGACTTCAAATAGATAGGTGGGATGAAATGACCTATCAACTTCTCAAGAAAATGGAGTATATTCTCACTCCTAAAGAGAAGAAGAAGAAATAAGTTGTTTGGAAGCATCCTCCTGGTGATGGTTTAAGCTTTGTTTGAAACTTGATGGTATTGGGAGAAAATATTGAGTTTAGGGGAGGATTGTTGGGAATTAAAGCTTCTAAGAGTTGCTGCTGCTCATGTAATTAAGACTTCTCAGGTATTACAAAGGAAAAGCTCTAAGTCATTAATGCTGCTCATACAAGTTTTACTACTGCTGGTGATGTTGAAGAACTTCAAGAAAATACACTAAGTAGTTAGTGCTGCCAGACTAAAAGTTAATGCTGCTAGTTCAGAATTACAACTACTGAAGGATTACCGCTGTTAGTGTTAGAGTTAAGACTGCTACTCTATATTGAGTCTTAGTTAATGCTGCTAATGAGATATACTTGTATAGTCGGTTAGATAAGTATAGAAAAGATTCTAAAAAGATTTATCTTGTATAGAAAGTTATTGTAAGCCAACTAGGACTCCTTAGTCTATAAAAGGAGGTCCTAGGGCATTGATATAGATACGTTTTTATATAGCTTCAAGGTTGTAAACCCTAATACTAGAAGAGTATTCGTATTATTCATTAATAATATTGAAGCTGTTTTGTTTGTTAATCTTGTATTTACAGTTGTTTTACTGTTACATTACAAGTTCTTCTTAAAGTTAAAGTATAGATTCCGCATAGACTTTAACACACTCAAAGACAGTTTCTACATAGTTGTTTTAGATTTATCTAATATAACTTAACCTTTACAAGATAAGGGATTCGATCAAGTACATAACTGGGATCAACATGATATATAATGGATTGCTTGAGCTATTTAAGAAAACGCAGATTACCTATAACTATTTGAAAACGACAGACGAAGTGATACCTATATAAAGGATAAAAAGAAACCGAACCCGATTAAATAAATGCGACTACAACATTTTACCCATAACATGTTACAAATTATTAGGTGCATGACCGCGTATAGTTGACAAGCCTCGTCCAATATTCTGATGTGAGGTGGAACAACTTGCTATTTTTCGTCCATTCATACCTACAATGACAGCAAGCATCATTAAGTTAATATAAGGTATTCCAAAGAAGTTGTGCTCTATTTAAAAGGGTGTAGTTGCGAGTAAATGTAACTGCAACATGTTATCCATAGCATGTTACAAATCAGTAGTTGCATGACCTCGTGTGGTTGGGCGTAGGCGTCCAATATTCGGATGTGAGCTCGAACAACTTCACATTCTCTGTCCATTCGCACCTTCAATGGTAGCAACCGCAACCACGACCGAGTTAGTATAAGGTATTCCAAAGTAGTTGCGCTAATTAGAAGGAAAGAAAATTACTATTAAAGATGCACTAACTTAACAGGAACCTAAAGTGTGTAGCCACTTTCCTGTAACCGAGAATTGTATGGAATCGTTATCACCGTGCGTAGGCTTGCATACATTTTGCATTTGACTATTTATATTTAGTGAAGACCCTGTACATTAAACTAATTACAATCAAGCAAACCCAAAAACCATTTGCAGGAGTACATTATGTTTAAACAACTTATAACTACGAACTTAAGCTTAAAAAAATCAATCCCAAACACCCCCTTAATCTATTACCTGTGACATGAGATAACCTGAAAGAGAAGCACATACAAACTTAGGGTCACAAACACATGAAAAGCGTATCTTAATTTCAGGAAGGTATAGTTCTACAGGAGTCGTATATGCCCAAGAGCCTCTTTGCGATAATGTGTTTCGTAACCTATAAAAAAGAGAATTCTATTACCAAAAATGAGTCTTTCTACTTCTACTAATGTATATAGGTGAGCAATCATTTTCAGTTCCTTGTAAGCAGTTTAGCATAAACAACTCTACACAACTTACTATTAGCAATCTACTCATATTTTCTTATTTCACTCCAAAATAAGTACCTAAAATTAAAACTTCATAACAGTTGAATTTGTCACATAATCAAAAGTTACAATTAACCCAAAGACCATTTAACTAACAGCTACCAAAACCTTATAAAAATCTAGATTATACCTAACCAAAAAAAATTTCAAATAAATGCCAACTTACATCTAGCTGGTAATTGTTTACCGAATGTCTCCGTTAATTGCCCAACCTCCGAGAACAATGAACTTTACCGAATGTCTCCATTAATTGCCCAACCTGCAAACCCAAATGATAGCTAATTTTAACAGTAACTCAGGTTGATAATTCTTACCACACATGTTTTTGACAAACCTTGATCTTTGTACTTTTGGTATAATATATCGAATGAAGAGAACTTATATAGTGTATACCTGAAAATTACTTTCTTCCATCAATATCTCTTTTGCCTTGTCACATAAGGTGCTAACCTGCATTGACACACCAACAACAAACACAAATATAAATTTAGTAGTCATTCATATCAAGGCCATTATATTCCTATTATCAATTGAGTACTTACAGTCGTTTTGACTGAATAAGCTCTTTGTTGATTGCCTTTGACTGCTGGTTGTACATGATAAAGGTTTGACCTGATCACCAAAAGCCAGAAAAGAGTATCATCAATGTATTTGCGGTCAACCAAAAAGCAACCCACTTTGACCCGAACCAAACCCTAGCTTATGAATTACGTATAATATGCGACAATTAGAAAACGTATACAAATTAAACCATACCAATTAAACCATAACCAAATGAATATAAGGCCAAATTTCAAAATACCCAATTCATAAAACCACAAAGACAATCAAACCCTAATTTTGATTTACAATAAAAATAAAAAAAGAAAAGAAAAAGGAACATGCGTATCTGCTGCTAACCGATCAACAAAAAGACTTATTAAACACATGGAAGCAATCTGAAAATCTCAAGCACAATTACAAACCCACCAAAACTCTAGAACCTATTTTTTTTGCTATGCGAGTCTACGGCAGGGCGTACACCACATCACCGCCACGGTGAATCATCAGTCCATAATCATGACTACCTTCAGATACTCAATGTTAGTATGTGTTATCAGAGTGGGAAAAGCAGGTTCTAGAAAAGAGTAGAAGCTGAAATTCGGGGTGATATCTCTTCACGTTGGGTTATAGAAAGAAAACCGGATCATAGAAGCAGGCTAGGTTAGCCCAACAATTTTGGCGGGAAAAGCCCACCGCAAAACGAGTATGTATTTGATGGCATTTAATATATATATATATAAATATATATATATATATATATATATATATATATATACACTAGTGTCAAAGCCCGCCCGATGGGCGGGCATGACTTCTAATTTACGTAAATAGGGTTATGCTATTATTATTTATGTACTATTTAGTATGAGTTGCCATGCCTCTTGATTATCATAATTGGTAAACTTTGAGGGTCAGTTATGTTATATTGCCAAAATTTATGTGTTTATGCATCTTTTATCATAAGCGGAAGTGTTTTATGTGTTATTCCAAAAGAATTTGACAAAGTCGTATTTGATATTTGTGCATTAGAAACTAAACCAACTGTGTGAATTAAGATGATTACAACTGTATATATTTAAAACGTGTGCTATACCAATTTTGGTATATATATTTTGAAACATTGCAAGAATGGCCCTTTTTTGGAAAAAAGAGGGATTATAAAGGTTATCGATCAATTGAGTTTATGTTTCTTTAATGATTGAACCAATATGATCGTCTGAATCAGGGATCAACATATCATCTGCGAATTCTACCATTACTTCTCCGTTGTTCTTACCTCGCAGATAATGTTTTGTAAAGGTATGTTTTACCAGTTCCTCCGTAGCCGTAGACAAAGAACATCCCTCCTTTTCTTGACAAACATCATTCATTATGGTTTAATGTATGTGTTTTTGCTCGTGTGTCAATGTACGATACATTTTCTTGTGTTGTTTGTGAAATTCCTCTGTATTGTACTTCAACTCATCATACACCAACCTATTGTAGTTTGCCATGGTGAACATTTCGTTCGGGTATGGCATGTTTACTATTTGTTTCAAGATTTTGTTGTTGCGAAGGAGCATGTGCTTGGTATGTGCTAAAACACATACATTTTCTTGACCAAATTAAGACCAAAATGACCAAAAACTGACCAAAATGCCAAAGATATTTGTGTTTTTGTGTTTGTTAATATGCAGGTACGGATATCCCGAAAAAAGGACAAAAACGAAGAAAAAAACAACAAAAACCGAGCACGAGATTGGGAAAGAGTATTTAAAGATCCGAAAGCCAATGCCGGGAAAGACGTTTTTCATATGGATTTTTATTCGAGCTCAAAAATCACAAAATGGCCCTTGGATTATTCTCACTTGGCAAAAATGGACCCTAGAAGAACTTTGGTATGTTGGCAGATTTGGTCCTTGAGGTTTCATAATTTACAATATTGGTCCTTGTGTTATACCATTCTATCCTAATATAACTACAATCGGATCCACAAAATTATTAACTCCACTACCCTTAACCCCAAAGCCCACGTAAACTACACCCCACCAAGCCCAATCAATTAAACCCATAAGCCCACTCACCTAAAACCGACCCAACACCTAAACAATTTAACCCACCTTAACCCGACCCATCCCACACCTAAAACTAATAATACAACCGGGTCACAAGTATTAGTCAAACCCCCTTTCCAGTCAATCGGTCAAAATCCCTAACACCACTTATCTTCTTCAATCCACCAAACCTTCCTTAATCCTCTGATAATCCCAACCCGTCCCCATCATCTCCACTACCAGCCAAACCTTCACATGGGGTTGTCTTGGTCCCCCTCCTCGACGCTGGCAATCCGGGGCACCAAAAGAAAGATCAACGACCTACATTAAAAGCTGTGGAGAACAAGAAACGATCCAATGGCTATAGAAAAAGCACAAGTAGAGCTGTGGGAACACTCACACAGAAGTAGCACAAGAAAGAAGCCCCTTCGCCTTTAAATAGCAGTTTCTTCACAAGATTAATTTTTGTCCCTCTTTTCATGTTTTTAGAAAAGTTTAGACCATCTTTATTTGTTGTCTGATTTAATGCTTTCTTAGTGTAATGTTTTATTTAAGCTGTAATTTTACTTCCAGTTTGATGTTTAATGAAATTTTCTAGTTTTCTTGTTTGGTCAACTTTGGTCAAACCCCTTATTTTACTGCTTATCTCTGCTTATTCATTGCTTGTTACTGCTTAGTTTAGTTCTTGGTAGTTTAAAATTAGTTAAGAGCTTATGTGTTATTTGTTGCTTTAGAATTCCTTAGCAGCCTGCATTTGTTATTATTGCCTCACTAGCCCTCTTTTTTCAATCTCAGTTTAGAGTAGCAAGTTCTCAGTTTATCCCTTAGAACAGCCCTGGATAGGTGTGTTTGGATCAGTTTGACTTTTGAGGTCAAACCTAGTTTAGGTCATTTTGTGAATTTCAATTAGCTTTGATTTGATAGTAGTAGTTGATTTTAGTCAAGTTTTAGTAGATTTGTCAAGTTTTTAAGTATTGAAGTGAGTTTTCAAAATCTCATGTGATGAAACTGTTCCAGTAGCATGCTGTGTGAATTCATAAAAAAGGGTTTTGGACATTGTATTTATGAGTCAAAGAGTTAGAACATAAGTTTAAGTTTAATGTCATTAAGTTTTTGCAAAAGTTAAGTGCCAAAAACCAATTCTGCACACTAAAGAACCTAGCAGCCTGCAACCTTTTTTCTTGGTCCCTGATCAGTTTTTTTTATAAGCTAAGGTAGGAATTAGATTTAGATTATTAATTTATTGATAGCTTGCAAGGTGTTCTGAATCTGTTTGAGCTTATTTGGACCTAAGGAGCTTATTTCCTAGCTTGTTGAGGCCCTAGATCAGCAGCCCCAAAAGCCATGATTCTGCCCTGTTCTGCTTGCATCAGCAGACTCTTGGTTCTCTTTTGATTATTTTGTGCTCTTGAAACTTATTTCTGTTGATTCATGGTTAGGTGTGATTGTTATCTTTAGTCTAATTGTTATCTTTAGTCTAATTTTTTTATTGCATAACTTAGCTTGTTTTCTTTCTTTTCATAGTTTCTAAAACTGGTCAAACTGAATAAGCTGTTTCTGTGTGTTTGTGAGTTTTAAAAAATTTCTTTAGTTTTAAAATCTGCTCATTTTCCCTTGTTAGTTAAGTTTTAAAAGAAAAAATCAAAAAAAAAAAAAAAAAAAAAAAAAAAAAAAAAAAAAATAAAAAAAAAAAAAAAAAAAAAGTTTGCAAAAAAGTGACAGACCTGGGACTCGAACCCAGGCCTTTTCACTCGCATACACACGCACTCTACCAATTCGCCTAAGTACCTTTTTTAGTCATCTCTTGCAACATTTATTTTAAAACCTCTTTTTCACTTTCCTCCTTTTGCTTATTCGAACCTTATTGATTTTTCCCAGCTTATTTAAATAAGTTGGGATCATTTTTAGATTTTTCATAGCTTCAGTTTAGTTTAAAGTATTTTCACAAAAATTTTCAGATTTTTCTCTTGTCGTTTAGTATTTTTAATCTTTTATTTTCTTTTAATTGGTTTTAAATTCGTATTTAATTATTTAAAAGTAAAAAAAAATGCATTTCTTTTTTCTAAAATTTTCTTTTGTCATTTAGGACGTAGGAAAATTATTTTGATATCCGTAGGGTTAGTTTTTAATAGATTTGACGTTTTTACTCGTTCGTAGTTTCCGGTTTACATTATTTGTTTTTCGTTTTAGTAGATATTAGTAACCCAATCAACCCTCGTTATTTCAAGCATTTTAATACCAAACCGAAAACGATATCCTCAATTTCACGCCTCATTGGGACCACGACCCGGGTACACGCTTATCCGGTTATTATAACTTGATTTTTGCGTTGAACCGTCGCGAGTTGACTTTTCTTCGTGAGAGGTTTGACTTGTGATATATTTCGACGATCAATCAGTGCTCAATATATGTCAGACATATATTATACTTTTGAAGGTCTGTAAGCTCTAAATCCGTACATGAAAATAAATTGATTAGTTATTTCAAGCATATTATTAGATTTAACGCCGTGAAATTGATTAGTTACTTGAAAATAAATTGAATGAGTAGTACTAATTTAAAAGTTAGTACTGATGGTTCTGTGTATATTTATTTCCCGGCTTATTTTATGTGTAGACAAATTTTATATGGTGTTGAGTTACAGTTAATTCTGATTAATATTTAACTGTAATTTTAAATATGGTTATATAAGCAACTCAAATAGACATTCATTTCATACCTGGGTCATTTCTTTTTTTTCTTTCAATATGTTCAACATCTGCGGACAATACTTCCCAGGTTTTGTTGTAAACAATCTCTGGCCTTGACATGCTATCTGTTGTAATTAGCATGACAAACAAAGTCTGTAAATAATTACCTGATCCCCATAGACTGGCTTTCATCAAACCATCTATATATTCTTTATCATCTTCCAATAGACCGCATGCTTGACATGCTTCTTTATATGTTGGGTAAACAACACCATCAAATTTCTTGAAATCAATCCAATCTTGTGCTCCTCTTACCTTGTTTAGCAATACTCTTAAATAGAACCTCTCACCAGACGAAGGAGGTACATGATGTACACGGCCAATACATGTACCCTTTTGCCTTTTCACCCACATCCTTTCTTCTTGTTTCCAAACGTAATGTTGGGGAAACTCATGGTAAAGCAGTTTTTGTGCTTCTGTATCTGTCTTGTTGCACTCCATCCAGGCGACAAATTTTGATTCATTTACTGATGTTCTTTCCAGTGTAAAATCAATACTTTCAGTTGCATCGAATATGATAGATTGTTCTCCTTCTAAGTGGAACGGTAATCTTTCTACGGGTGGGAACCTCCATTAGGCTAAAATCAGAATCAATAGTTTCCATACTTGGACATGACTTATAATTATCGTTGACATAAGCTTCAGGCGGGCATGTCTTATAATTATTGTTGTCATATTTTATTATAGTGAAAGAAGGGTAGTAGAAAATGATCATCTGATGCATGTTAATATAACATAACAATCATATCTTAACGTAAAGATTAAGGAAATTCTTCATGTCATCAGTATAACATCAGTCAAATGACAGCTGCCTATGTAATTGAAATATGTCGTGTTTCTTTTCAAGTTGTTAAGATATGATTTGAGGGTTTTGGTGGACTGCCATTATACCATTCGTCACTGACTTAAGGTTAGTTTTTAATTCTAGTTGCAAAGGCCGCCCGGTGGGCGGGCATGTCTTATAATTATCGTTGACATATTTTTCTATAACGAAAGAAGGTTGGTCATGAATCCATTCTCTTTCGTGATCACAACAAATGTGACTCTGAAAAGTCAAATGTGATATGCTTTTCTTGAATAACCAAATTAAGATTCATTACACAAACTGAATTCGAATAACCCATAACGTTTAAAATAAAAGAGTTATGCCGGCTGTCATTAGCAAAATCATAAACTATATAAGATAAATAAAACCTGGTTTGTAGTTGTTATTGCAATCTCTCATGTGTAGGACTCGAACTCGCGAGTAATGGACACGGATACCTTTAACTCGCACCCGCAGAAGCGATTTTTTTTCCCGTCACCCATCCATTTGTACATTTTTTTTCCATGCCCGCGCGTAGGTTTGACAGTAGATAAATGTAACACTGCTATTACGACACTTACCCATATATATGATTATAAAACTAGATAACGCCGACATCTATTTCCGTCTATTCTAAAGCCTCATAGCCTTGATGTAAGCTCGATCATGAAAGTCTTTCGACTGTTCTCCATGTTGACCCTTCATAAGTCCAGCTGAAATTGCGGCGACGTGCTTCTTCACTTGCAACGTATAAAGAAAAAACTTGTCTGCACTTGGTTATCTATAAGCAGCTTCTCAACCGTCATTATCTTTTTCAAAGAATTAACCCGACATTAAAATGATTAAATAAAAACCAATTTAAATGGAAGTTAGATCCCTAAAATACGCATAACATATTCACCCACTTGAATATTTTAACCCTTTTCATGTATTAAATAGCGAAAAACTCTGTTCAAACATGTATTGATATTTCATCTTGTATATCTGGAACATCATCAGATGGTTTAAACCTCGATGGAGATGTAGGGTTACTATAGCATTTGAACTTTGTATCGGGTTGAACTTTATTGAGGGTCCGACGAATGACGTTTTCCCATACTGGGACAGGACGGCTATCTTCAGCTCCAAAAATATTGCCAGCATTTAGGGTATGATATCCTGAAAACTGTACGGAAATCATAGGCAATAACTGCTAACTTGAAATCCATAAAATAATTATTTATAAAGATAAGACTCACCCAAGCACATATATGTCAACAGGATTGTCGACATCAAGCAAATCACTGATATCCAAGTCTTCTGGTGGTAGTTTCCCTCCAACATTCCATGTGTTAACACATACTCTATCAACACAAACGAAAGAAAAAAAAATGTACATGGTGTCAATCAATCAGTTTGATGCTAAAAAATAGTTGTAAATTATGTTAGAGAGCGAAGGCCAGCCTACTTGAGTTCTTTTGCGTCAATATATTGTGCTCTACTTGTCTCTGACTTTCGTCGTCTTGACCTAGGAAAAGCTCCTGGAGACAAAATACCTAACATAAACATAACTTCGTTTCTATTTTCCAACACAACCTTGTTAACAAAATGGATGATGTTATCCCAGACAGAAAATTAAATTACCCATAAGTTGTAAAGACGAATAATAACCTATAGTCTCATGAAACAAAAATTAAGGCCTAGATTTATGGAAGTCTGCTTATTGCATCAATTTCTTCTAGTAAGGCTTATAATATGAAAGACTATCATTCATAATCTTAAGACTCTTAACACCGTTTGGCGTGATTTCTTGAAACTGAATAAATATAACATACCACTAACAACAATAATGGTCCGGCAAATGTGTTGTTCTTCGTTGGATCCCGGGACTTTCTACCACTATTTAATTTGAAATTCCTACCACCACTAACATCTTTCACCAATTCCGGAAATATATCTACCATCCTGACATGAACATCTTTAGTGGAAAACCGTTGAAACTCTTGTACTACAAAATTGTCCCATCTTGTTCTTTCTAACACTTTTATTAGAGTATTTCACATTGGAACCCCATATACATCGTTCACAGTCAGTCTTGTTATTATGAGTGACTTATTTCCAATCTGTAAGGTGTTACTATCTGGATCATAATTTTACACTAACCAAAATCCAAGTTTATGTGGTATCTTCCTACAGTTCTACCTAAAATACTCCCAAATCCCTTATTTTTACACTATTTTGTTGTTCCACCGTTAAGCCTTTCATAACAGGTATCAATTCGAGTGGCGGATTCCTAATATATATCGATCGGTAGTCCTTCATATGATTTAAGTATATGCTCTTTTTCCTTTCTGATTCAGCACCTACTACTTCAGGCCATGAAGATTCATTCTGTAACCTGGTATAAAACATAAGCAAACAAAGGCAAACCTATGTTTTGTTTAAGTATTGAGGGTGACAGTGACCCCAACTCATACTTGCAATACATCCAAATACATGAAAATATGGACTTCCACTCTCATCGTAGATGGTCCCTTTTTTCCTGCAACAGAAAAATAAACCATAACATAGACCAATACATATCTCTATAAATCCTATAAATAACATCCAAACACCTCATTAAGCTCCACCATATATCAAAATCAGCATCACAAATATGAAACCACCTGAATTTCCAAAATATAAACATTATATAGCTATCAAATGAAACGGCCCAAATAGTCATCTCCGTCTCCAGGTTTAAGATTGGCTATAATCTTCATTGCCATTTTACTACGTAGTAGAAATTTAAAAAATACCCTTCAAAGTTCAAATAATAAAATCTAAAAATTGTATACTTCAGTCGATTATGTTTGTTTCTTAACCTTTAAATATGATTAATGTGACCCTATAATATAATATAAAAATCAGAAGTAGAATCACTTTCCTGATAATTAGACTATATTGTATGCATGCCTCCTTTCTGGTGTTGGTCTTAGATTATAGAAGATGGGTAGCGACGGTGCTTTAAAGCTAAATGTAGTAGTTTTATGTGATTCTTAATCTTCATTTTTAGAAACCGATGAAAAATAAAACAATGCAACTTAAAATAGTGGGTCGGACTTGCAGTTAGGGACTGTTTGTTTGATACTAAATGGGCTGGTTCAGAGGTGGTGCTGAACCGATCAGAGTTCAGTGTATGTTTTTATACAACCTTTCAAAGTCTAACCTCATACTCTTCAAACACATGTCACATGTTACCTCAAATATGATTATTGACCCCTAATAATGTAGAAAACGATGTCACTTAGCTGAGGTCCCGGAAATCAGCAAATCATGCCCATGGGGCCTCTAGGCCCATAGAAATGGCGACACCCCACAGCTTGATAAGAGCCAAAGTATTCCAGAAGCTCTTGCTTTCCTATTCACTGAAAGTAAAAACTTTATTCAGTAAATTTATTTTTGAAAGAAATCTCGCATTCTTTTTATTTAGTAAATTCATGTATCAAACAAACCACATACTCATTTACATGCTATTGAATCTAATGGGGTGTTTGGATTCCTATTAAACATGAACGTAGACCATATATAGGCCCATAATTGTGAAAACTCACCACGAAATTGTGCATCATCATCATGAACTCAGGGTCACCATCTTCCTAAATCAAGAACACAACCACATTTAGTATAGTTGAGTTTTCTACCACGTAATGAGTTTCCACGACCACTTATAAAAAAGTATATTACCTATGATTACATGTTACAAAATAAATCATTAGCAAGTAAACGAAAGCGAAAAGGCGGCAAATTTAACATTTTGATGAAGTTAACTCTTGAAATTTAATTCAAGTAAGTATGTTGAGGTCCAGATGGCATAACAACAAACTAACGTGACATAGACTGATATAAAAGGGTCGAAATACTGAGCAATAAGCCACTTTTTTCAGAGCTGAATTTCCCAAATTCATATTATTATAATCAATGCACAATTATATTGCAGTAGTTGGATAATTTAAGAAAGTAGTAAAGATTTAGGCATGCTGCATGTTACCTTTTCTTTTTGAAGTTCTTGCAGCTGCTTATGGAATTCATCCAACTTCTTCAAGGATAAGTCAGACACGTCAACAACAATTTGGGTTCCTGCACGGTCACTATTCCCTGCAATTTATCCACATATTTTGAGGATTTGTGTCTGAACATCTGAGAACTCCTTAAACTTTTCATCTTTTTTGCTTCCACAATTGTTCTAGAGCAGGTGTAATAGCAGCAAGTTGCTCCTTGAGGCTGTATACCAAACCATAAGAACAAAATAAGTGTATTGAGACTGCTTTGCAATCCTCTTATCAACTTAAACTTACCATATGGACCCAAAAAAAAATATTTTACTTTACAAAAAGTTACAATCAGATATCGTTTTCTATCAGGATTTATCTATCTATAATATGGGATTCTCTAAAGAAAAATATGTACTCTTTTAATATAGACTATAGTAGTATATTAGTAAAACTAACACTTTCCTGTGAACAAACGGTAAGCATATGGCAATGGTCGTCTTTGAATGCCATAAAAGATCTCTCTGCTCAGCAAGAAAAAGCCTCGGGCAAGCGACTTTCAGAATACGTGACCTGTAAACAATGCAAAATATAAAATTATATCTATAACATAAACGTGATAATATAAATGTAAAGGTACGATGGCATACTATTTCCAGCCTTGTCCACTTTCCAACCATTTAGTTTGAACATTGTCCCAATCATAGTCTCACCAACACCTTCACAATTATTCAAAATCGTTATATAGATAGCATTGTATTGTCTACATTCCAAACACCATGTTTAAAGATTTATGTGATAGCGAGAATGATTAGTTAGTCACAGGATCTGGACAGAATGCCCCACGGTTGTCTAGAACAGATTTGAATAGCAATTGGAAATATCACTTTCCGTATTGAAACTATGTACCACGGGGTTCCAGGAATGCTATTGTACCCGATTAGGGCATGATTGTCACGAGATCACAGATCACGGGTACTCTGGTGTACCATGTGACTATAAATCTCAGTTATTAACTGTTTCTTTAGACTTTAGAATAGTTGCTTTTACATTATACATGGGGTCCTCCTTGCTAAGCTGTTGCTCGTCTCAAAATCCAGGACGATTTATAAAAACATATGAACCCGCTATCACCGTAGGATGCTCACAGGAAATAGATGTAACGTATAAAAGAGGCATACCTTCAAAAGAAGTATGCTTGAATGATTATCAATATCAACTAAACTACAGGTTCAGGAGATTGAAATTGAAAATTGAAATCATTGAAGACAACAGTGATGTGGTTGTGATGAATTTTATTTCAAAGGAGTAACATGGACAACAACGATTAATGAAGATTTCTAGGAAACCTATAGAAACCTATAGAAAAGATGATAGCTTTAATATAATAATCGGGTTATGAAGAATCCAGAAAATAAAAATGAATGAGCTTCTTACTCTTTCTGACACTTTCTGAACATAGCCAAGAGCCATCATTACAGTTCTAAAAATTTGTCCAGTCGCAACCTGAAAGAAAGAAACAAACTTGATTTAGCAATAAGAAACGATAATAGTAAAAATTTGCTTATAAACGACGAAGGTGCTAAGATCTGTGCAGATATTGATACATAAGTCAGATTATTCACTTGAAACGGGCAAACCCACTCGTAATTGTGGCAAAACCTTTTCTGGAGTGGTTATTGGATCAAAAACCTCCCCAACCACTTTATTGTTATGAATAAACTTTTGAGGCTGAAAGAGAAACATGAACAGACACTGTCCAATGTCTTCATTTCTTCTTCAAATTTCTCAGCCTCTTCAAGCTAATTTGAATCCAACCAATGCACAGCCTCATCAACCGCATCCTCCACCTTTTTCTTATCATCAGCAGGAATAATTGATGACACCTTATCATCCTTAATGGTATTCATCAAGTTGTGAGCATAATTCTTAAGCGCATTCTTTGCCTCCACCTTCCTTTTGGGCTCCGCCTTGTATTTTCGGATCAAAGCTAGAAGATATCTATTATAGATGATGCCAACTACGATCGCAACCTATAAATAGGTTGTATCACAGTTTATAAGCTACGGTTTTCATTATATCTTGCACTTTGGAAGATAAACCTGGATTTTTGAGAGAGGCAGTAAGGTGGTGTTTTTTATAAGAATGAGAGAGAGGCCATGAGATGTATCTGATAACAATCCACCATCAAGATCACCAGCTCCCTCGAACCAACCGAGATTTATAAATTGAAATTGATCACAGTTGTGTCCAATACCCTACAAAGACCAAAAAAAAGTGAGATAGCTTAGCTAAAGGATACAACACAAAGAAACCAATAATAATTAAAAGTGTTGAAAATATACATAAGACCGAATAATGAAGCAAATGTGTACTTACATGTATGCTTGGTATACTGATTGTCAAGACCAGCAAAACCTTTTTCGGGTAGGTGAAACAGGCAAACAAAACACTGTCGTTTAACATCGCCTATAATAGATATGGGTAAATGAAAACTTAGCTCAGATCAGTGGATGCCTTGGCTGGGCACCTCCCAATATTTACTGCTGAAGTGATCGGATAATTATATCATTGATATTAGGGTTTTTGAAAAAGTTCTGAGATGAATGATATTAGGCTTCGCATGAATGAATAAAATACCGTATATTGTGTATTTAGCCGTATATATCTATTGGATGTAGTTTGCTAAATATTTAGCCGTATATTTATTTTGTTTTTGGTTGTTGATCACAATTAATGGCTTGGCTCCATTGGTTTGGGACGTTTGCATTGGAAGCTAAATATGCAGGTTTGAATCTTACTGTGATATTTTTTAAATCCTGAATTTATTACTGGAAAAGGCTTGCTTGCGTGGCATAAATTGATTAGGTGGCATTAAATTGATTATGTGGCATTGAGGTGCCGTTTATGTGGCATTATCTATGTGTAATGCCTCCTGTTATATATAATCTATGTATATATATATATATATATATATATATATATATATATATATATATATACATTATATATAACAGGAGGCGTTACATGTAGATAATGCCACATAAGTCCATGTTATTGCCATGTAATTGTGATTAAAAGCCATGTCATCACATTTAGTCCACCTAAGCAACTATTGATCAACTAAAATTCGGATTAATTAAAATGTTCAAAAATTCAGTCCATTACAAGATTCGAACCCGGATCTTACCGTCCACACACATGTGCTTCAACCAGTAGAGCATGCAAATTTGTGTAATATACCATTGCATTCCCAAATTGATATACTCATACTAATCCGGCTAATCCTTTCATTAACTGCATCAATACAATTTTGCACTAACAACCGAAAGCAATTAAATCTTAATCGCCCTTTTCTCAGCAGAAAACCCTAATGTCATTCTTTTTCATCCGTGCACCATTCTATCCCTCCCAAATTCCTAAAACCCTAATTACTTGCAGTGAAAAGTATCGTTAAGTCGCCATCATCATCATCATCATCATCATCATCATCATCATCATCATCATCATCATCATCATCATGTTGGACTATTAACATCTCTTGATACTATCAATTATACCTCATCAGAAGGTCAGATGTTATATATGAATGAACACATGATGAAACTGATTTTATATTACAGGAACTTATGGAATTTGGCCAGGATCTGTAACATCAACAATCACATAATATCATGCTCCTCATGTAAGTCTATTATTAACCTACACAATATCAAGTTTTTCTATTATGTATAAATTTACACAGCTAAGATAAGATGATGGGACATGTTTGGTGGTGTTTGCCATTCCGTTTTGAAAAGTGATTATGCGAAATGGAATAATTTGATTCTGATAATCTGCTGCAATTAACTGAGCCGCTAGAGACAGTGTTTGGATGTGCTTCTGTTGTCATTTTGTGATGATCAGTACGTTATCTGTTTAGGATTGGTAAAGACTGTACCACTGGCATCAGAGATTCTTGATGCAAGAAGGCATCATAAGCTTGAGATGGATAAGTAATTAGAAGTTGAAAAAGAGAGATACCAATTTGAGTTGGACATTGGGAAATCCCCTCCAATTTCTGACGAACTTTATTTAGAGTTACGACACAAAGCGTAAGTTCATGACTCTAGAGTGTACTTCAAATTTCAGAAGCTGTTACAATAAGCATTCAACTTTTTTGGAATACTGTGTATATTGATGTTTACTTTTTTGTTTGAACAGGTTAAAATTAAGAGAAGAATGGAGATTAATAAATCGTAGTGCATTTGCTAATATGGTCCGATATGGTATTCGGGATATCATTATTTGCTCATTTGTACTTTAATCAAAATCAGGTGTGTTCTCTTTCTCTTCTTTGTAATCCTATTTACATAATTGGAATTTAATTACACGTTTAAGTCTTGAAAACAGTCTAATTGCAAAATACTTCCCCCATCTTTGATTTGTGGAAGTCAGAGTATCAGCTCTTTACTAAGTTGCGGCAAGACCTATTCTCAATTGTAGCTCCATTATGTTTATGAGTTTATGTAATCTCAATTTATTATTGTAGATGGATATATTTGTGACAATTGTAATTTTGCCACTGGGGAGTTTGCCTTTTAGAAGTCAAATGTGGAAGTCAATTCTTCATAACAGGATTACTTTCTTATATTAGTTAAGAATATGCATTCGTGCCATCTCTTTTGCAAATTTGAGACAAATTTTGATTTGCGGTCAATATGTGTATTTGTCTATTCCTAATTGACATGATTATTATTTGCTATTAAGATTGATAATTTTTTATTTGAAAATCTTTTTTGTAGGTAGCTTTGCTGAAATTTACAGGGTATATGATAATAAACAACATTTCAGACACGGGGAAGGCATTCTAAATCATACTTATACCGGATATTTTTCTCGGGTAATTCTCTTCCGTTTTCCTAACTACATAAGATAAAAATGCATATTGGTGTCCACATGTTCATTAAGGTTTTTCTTTTCACCTATAATTTGTCAAAGTGTAGAGTTAGCATAATGGGTAGTTTGGGCGGCCTGGGTTATTGGACAAATTCGTTCAGGTCCATACTGGTTGGCTCAATTTGGATAAATTTTTTGCATAGTATTTGACATGGGTTCTTTTAGATAAGATCAATTTCTGCACTATTTTGGTTTTGCAAATTTTGCCGGAATGTCATTCTCTTAACAGATTTTCATGTTGGGGCCGCTTATTTTGTGTGTGTGTGTGTGTGTTTATTATTATTATTATTATTATTATTATTATTATTATTATTATTATTATTATTATTATTATTATTATTATTATTATTATTATTATTATTATTATTATTATTATTATGCTGTTGATCGAGTTATAACGTGATGTGATTAAACTCCAATTTGTTGCTGATGTGTTTTGTTCCAGGTTCCAATTATGTGGACACAAGAACCACCCGTACAAATAAGAAAAGTATAAGCATCCGAGAAGGACAAGGTACTAACATATTAGTTTTTCATTTTTCTATGATTGGTCACTTTATAGCCCTGAAGCGGTAATGAAAAAACGATTCAGTCCAGTAGGTATGATGACGGTTCAAAACTTGTACGGAGTAGTTTTTTAATTAAACCCTAAATCGCATACAACTGACATGCTGGTGTGATCTAATTATAGACTATCTCCCTGTTACTGAAATATGTTAAAAAAAAAACTATTCAGAATAAATAATAGTATTCTAAAGTATCATACAATCACTTTAAAAATGCAATGCCAAACACTAAGGGGGCGTTTGGTTCGCCGTAATCTGGCGTAATTGGATGTAATTGTAATTCAGATTACATTACGTAGGCTGTTTGGTTCACAGAATGAAGGGAATTGTAATTCAGATTACATTACGTAGGCTGTTTGGTTTGCGTTGTAATTGTAATTCAGTCATTACAATTACATCAAAGGAGGGAATTCAGATTACATAGGATGTTGGATGGAAAGTTTTGAATTACGTTGTAATTCAAAATTTTATAATAATAATAATAATAATTCGAAAAAGTTTATAAAAATTCAAAAAATTTATAAAAATTCGAAAAAATTTATAAAAATTCAAAAAATTTATAAAAATTCAAAAAATTTATAAAAATTTAAAAATTTAAAAATTCAAAATTTTATAAAAAATTTATAAAATTCGAAAAATTTATAAAATTTTATAAAAAATTTATAAAATTTAAAAATTTTATAAAAAATTTATAAAAATTTAAAAATTTAAAAATTCAAAAAATTTAAAAATTTAAAAATTTTACAAAAATTTTTATAAAAATTCAAAATTTTAAATTTTTATAAAATTTTATAAATTTTTTATAAAATTTTTAAATTTTTAAATTTTTATAAATTTTTGGAATTTTTTTAAATTTTTATAAATTTTTTGAATTTTTATAAATTTTTTGAATTTTTATAAATTTTTTCGAATTTATATAAATTTTTTGAATTTTTATAAATTTTTTCGAATTTATATAAATTTTTTGAATTTTTATATATTTTTTCGAATTTTTATAAATTTTTTGAAATTTTATAAATTTTTCGAATTACAATTACGTTGAGATCCAACCAAACACAGTGACAGAAAACATCAATTACAATTCATACACATTACAATTACAACACATTACAACTCTTTGAATTACAATTCATTCAAATTACAATTCCTTTGACAGATTACAATTCCTTTCAAAACATACTGCGAACCAAACGCACCCTAAGATTGATCTTTAGTGTTGATTTGTGATTGGATTTAGATGAGGCAGAGAGTTACACGCTGGAAAAATCAGACAACCATAATGATATCACTAAACTGATTCTAGTAAATGAAGCCGATAAAGACAACATGAATTTTCAATTAAGACGACAGCTAGACGTGGAGCAAGTTACTCGAACAACATTTTATGTTGAACTTGAAAATGAAAGAAATGTTGCTGTCACTGCTGTTGACGAAACAGAGTCTGTGATTCTCCCTTTACAAGTGGAAAAAGCATTAATTGAGATGCAGTTTGTCAATATCAACTAATGATTAATGAAACTCGACTTATGAAGAAGAAGAAATGGATATTCTGAAAGAAATTGCATTAAAGGGAGAAAGGGAAAAACATTTATGGGAAGGCAAATGACCCATCATGAAAATGATCAATAGAATGGTGGAGATAATCAGTAGGTGAACAACTCGGACACACACATGTATATTCATGTAGAAGTATGTGTGTATTTATTGTGTGCAATTTCAGTTAAGGCGTAAAATTTATAGTCATGTGTAATTTACTGACTTTTTATTTGGAGCAAAAGAATGTTGTTTGAAATCAATATAATGCTGGCCTGTCTTTTTGGGCAGATCAGTATGCACATGAACATGCAAGTTGTAACTGATTTTTCAGCACTGAAAAATTTAGCAAACAAAATTTCCAGCAACCGAAAATTGCATATGAAGTTTTTCAGCATAGAATTTTCAGCACATGAAGTTTTTGAGCATATAAAGTTTTTCAGCATTGAATTTTCAGCACGTGAAGTTTTTCCCGCAACTGAAGTGCATTTTTTTCAGCAAATGAGAATTTTCAGCATGTGACGTTTTTCAGCAACTGAAATGCATCTTTTTTTGTGTTTGTAAACGATTTAACATTTTTGTGTTGGTTCAGTGCGGGTTGGTTTAGTGTGGGTTGGTTCATCGTGGGGTGGTTCAGCGTGGGTTGGTTCACTGGGTTGAGTGCACTCCTCAGCTTTTGTCCAATGATGATACTTCAAGAAATTGTTCTTTTTCAGCATGAGTATAATCTAGGAAACATTTTTATGTTAGACAAATGATCATTTTGGGACTAAAGGTACAGGAGAATACAACCTGCAAGAGTAAATGCTAATTGTATAAACTATACTCAATATTTTTGTGAGCTAACTTGATAACCTTGAATGATAGCCATATGACCGACATGATTGTTAAGAGTACAAGTGTGTGACATAAATATTTGTAAATTTAACAGGGATTGGCGACGGTTGCTGCAAGGGCAACAAGATTGCCAATATATTCTTCATTTGCCAAAGAGGGCAATCTTAGTGACTTATATGCAAAGGGAGAGGCGATATCAACTGTATTTAATGTGTTTGGATTAGGTGCAGGGATCCAATTGGTTTCCACAGTTTGTCAATCGATGCAAGGAAAGGTACAACTTTATGCTATAACTCAGTTTTCTCATTCACATAAGCTTTTGAGTATTCTAATCTTCATTGCTTTGTTGCAGATGGTTGTGGGATCTATGATTTCTATAATACACGTTTACAGTACATATGAAGAAATGAGAGCTGCTCCTATCAACACGTTAAATCCACAACGAACTGCAATGATCGTAGAGGATTTCTTAAAGGTTGGTAAACAAGCATACATATTTCGCTCTAATTACTTCACTGGTGCCAAAAGTATAGAACATTATTACTCTCTGTCCAAGCAGATGCAACATTAGTTAATTTAAGTATTATAAAGAGAATATCCATGTGCAAGACTAGATTTATATTTATTACGTTATTGTTATGACGCCTAATAGACCAAAAAGCAAGTTTGATTAAGATGGTTGATGAAAGTATTAGACTTTGAAGGACATTAAAACGTATGTGTTATATTGTGAATTCACGTCGCTTTAGAGTCATATGGATAGTTCAGTTCTTCGGATCTTTAAAAGTAATTTAGTATTCCACATAGATTATATATAATGAGCGTCTATTTGTTGTTGTTCTAAAAACTAATGACTGTGCTGAAGAATTTTGGACAGTATCTTACGGTTTGACATGTATCGAAGTTTCACACACCATATATTATTAATAAAGAACAATGTTTGATAATTGATAATTTTCCAATATGCTGACAAGTTTCTTTAATGTTAACTGTTAAGCTATTTGAATTCGGAACAGATAAGTAGCACAAAGTGGCTTGCTATATTGGTTGGTTACTGGAAGGGATGGCATTATCTTTGGTATTTGTTTCAGTTCAATATCCATAAAACAGGTAGCACCAGAAGTAGAGGGTAAATTTTCTCAACGATTAGAATTAAATAAATTACCTTAAACAAACATGTATGGTGTCATGTTCACATTCTATCAGGTATGCTGCTCTGCGCATTGTATATGACAGATAAACATTGAATTCTTATAAATAACTATTTTTTTTTTATTTTTTTTATTTTTTTACATTTAAGTTAAAGACATTATCTAATCTTTTTGTAGTGTCAAGAGTTGGTTGAAAAACACATCCCCGCAGACCCAAAGCAAATCCCACTAGAGATTTTAGCAAATGAAGACCAGCAACACGTGTTTCAGTTTCACTACAACACAACAGCCAACAAACCAGTCTTTATATTGGACACGTGTTTCAGTTTAACTACAACACAACAGCCAACAAACCAGACTTTATATTGGACACAATTTTCACCAACAAAAAAATTGCTGCAGGAAAAAGCAGCAGTGCTGGCGAACATTCAGGTAACAATATTTAACGCACCACTAAAACCAACATTAGTTTTAGCCATTGATAATTAAAAGTACACTTTAACGAATTATGAAACCTAGGAAGACCACCAGCAGCTCCAATGGAACTGCGAAAACCGAGTGAGGAAAACAAAGTGAAGCAGTCAACAAAAAACTCTTTACTGAAACAATTGAAGGGCCAATCCGACCTGATGAAGAAATTGAAGGTAACAATATTTTCCTTGCCACTACAACCAACAAAGGTTCTAACGGTTGATAACTACCACTATATTCTAACAATTCATGAAACTCAGCGACACCACCACTAACTCCCCAACAGAGCCAACGAGAAATGGAACAAGGAAAACCAGGTGAGGAAACGAGAGGCGAGACAATCCACAAGCCACTCTTTCTAGAAACTGTTGAAGGGAACACCAGGAACTGAGAAAGAACTTCGAGGTAACAATATTTACGTAGCCACTAGAACCAACATTAATTTTAACGATTCATAACTGGCACTGCATTCTAACAAATCATGAAACACAACAACACCCCAACCAACTCCTTACAAGACGCAACAAGAAATCAAGCAAGCAAAAGTAGGCCAGGAAAAGAAAGGAGAGTCAACCAAAAGGCCGCGCTTTACAGATCAACCAGAAAACATAAAGAAACAAAAAGGTACAAAACCGCACTTTCCTTAACACAAACACAAATTTTCATTTAATAAAATATAATAGACATCGATCTCCCGAGCCCTCAACTCCATCTCCCTAGCCAAAATGCGTAATTCCATCAGCTTTAGGTCAACCTTTGTTAGGAGCTCCTTTAGAAAGTCAGCCGTTTTCTAAGGGACAACCTTTCTAGCCATGGTCTCTAGCTCCTTGATGAACTCAAATAAGTACATTTTATTATCATCATTTATCCTATTTATTTGACTTGTTTTATTATATTATATATGAGAATTGATACATTAATGTTTACTTTAGTAATTCTCAGGTAAAAACAAGCATTATGTGAAACTTGACGATTTTGGACTAATTATGGAGCAAAACAAGCGAGATGTCAAAAGTCTACTGAAATCCAGAAGATGCGCCGTATCTCACTCAACAGATACGACGCAATATCATACTTAGATGAATTCGAAGACCATTGCCTGACTTTGAAGAATGCGCCGCATGCAATTCTGTCATGCGCCGCATATGAAACTTTGGTCAAAGAAGAAGATCAAGCTCGTTCTAATCCAGATACGCCGCAATATACTTCTAAAATACGGCGTATCACTATCAAGATTTCACCAGTTACAATCCAAGACAGCTAAAGTACATGCGCCGCATACAAAGATCAAGTTACGCCGCATCTGAAGACGGTGTACGAATATTCCATAATATATTAATCTTGGACCCCACGCGAAGTGAAGTCAATGCGCCGCATCTATCAACTCAATGCGCCGCATCGATCCCTCAGACATAAACTATAAATACCCCAAGGTCAGACGAATTTAACAGACCTTTTGTATAGCCCTAGAGCCGAATTCAGACGACCAAGCAGCACAAGACACACCTCAAACAAAGATACAAGAGCTGTAAGAAGGTCCTGCATGTATTCAATTCATTAAGTAGTTTTGTTTTATTGTTTTAGTACGCTTTAATTCGTCAGGATTGATGGGCTTGTGTCATGTGACTACGGAAGATCATGCACTCCCCTTAATATTGCTTTCCCATTAATTAAAGTTTATATGTTGATATCTTTGGTGACTTTTATTAGTGCATTGATAACCTCTGTGTCTAGCTGAGTCTTGCTTGGGTCGCCATGCCCCTTCCTCGCCTATTTATTCTAGCGTCTCTAGAAAAGTAGGATAGACATAAGTAATCATTAAGGGTTTACTCGCCGATAAGATTAGAGCCAACGAGAAAGGTTTAATTATATACACTTCATATAAAACTAGCAATAAAACAAGTGACAAGCTATTTAATTATCAGGACAGGTCTTCTTATTGTCTCGAGTATCTATCTGTGTACGTGTGTGCTAATCGCTGATTCGTGCTCATTAGTTTAGTTTTCTATTTAATTATAACCAAACTGTGCCAGTCTCTCAGGCTGAACCCCCTTGCGTTAGATTAGGTTGTATAACTTAGGATATTAAAATACTGATTAGAATAACTAGATAATACGTTCCACTCTTAGTGATCGACACTCTGCTTACCATTATATTCATACTGACCGGGTACACTGCTCGTTAAGTGTGTGTGTTATTGATAAGTCGGCTAAATATAAATTTAAAACTTGAGTAGGCATTAATACTGCTAAACCGCAACGACACATCACGCGCATCAAGTTTTTGGCGCCGTTGCCGGGGAGTGAATTGTTATTATCTGTTAATTTGATTAAGTATTTTAATTAGGTTTTTCTTTTTAGTTTTTTTTAGATTCTAACCACTAACCCTGTTGTATATTAGATAGATTGCATTCATTGTATAATTTGCATATTTACTGTTTTTGTTTTCTGTAATTTTTGTTTCTTTTTGTTTGTTTTTATTTTTTCTGCATTTTGCTGTCGTTGTATTGTGCTGATACAAACGATACGGCGCATCTGTTTTCACAGATACGGCGTATTGCGTTTAATTTTTATAAAATACAACGCGTTTAATAAATTCGAGTACGACGCATCTTTCCCCAAGATACGGCGTATTCTGTTTTTAATAAGAAATTTTTCTAAACGCTAACGCCATACGACGCATCTGTTTTAACAGATACGGCGTATTTTCTATTTAAATTAAAAACAGTTTTTCGAATTATTAAACAGAAGCGACACATCGATCTTTATCGATACGGCGCATCTACTATATCAAAAATCTTGTATTTTGAAACGTAACGAAAATACGGCGCATTAGCTTTTGTTAATACGACGCATTTAATTTTAATAAATATAATCGATTTTTGATAATTTAAACTTGATACGGCGCATTCTAATTCATAAGAGGTGTATCTGTTTTCTAAATAAAAGTCTGATTAAATTTTAACGTAATAAGATACGGCGTATCCAACTTTCTGGATATGGCGCATCGTTTGCAGATATCAGCAACTTTTATTTTTCGTATTCCGTTTTCGTTGTTAATTTTCTGATATCATACTTTCTTAAACATACCCTACTGATGCTTTTGTGATGATTTCAGGAAGTGCATGACCAGGAATTCAACTAAGAACTTGATTAAACCTTTCGAAGATCCTGAACGAGCCTTACATTCGCTTAAAAGGCTTTTCAACACAAAAAGCTTTGAAATTTCAAGTTCGTTCGAGCTTGATTACTTTTCTGAAGAGAAGGAGAAAGAAGAAACAGAAACAATGACGGAAAACACTACTATGGAGGAATACATGAACAAACCCGTGCTGATTACAGTTCAGGAGTTGCTAGACCGAAGTTTGATGAAAAGTCAAAGTTTGAGTTGAAGGGTCAGTTTCTCAAGGAGCTAAGAGAAAATGCTTTCAGTGGAACAGAACATGAAGATGCTAATGAACATGTTGAAAAAGTCCTCGAGATTGCAGATTTGTTTACTACAGAAGGAATCTCTGACGATCAACTTATGCTAAGAATCTTTCCAATTTCGCTTAAAGGAGCTGCTAATAAGTGGCTAAGGAATGAACCTGCTAGTTCAATCACAACATGGGAAGATTTGAAGAGCAAATTCCTGAAAAGATATTGTCCACCTGCTAAAACTGCTAAAAAGATGGAGGCTATCAACAATTTCAAGCAAGAGCCTGATGAAACTCTTTATCAAGCTTGAGAACGATTTAAAGAATTATTGATGAAATGCCCTCAACATTATCTAAATCCAATGCAGGAGATAATATTGTTCTATCAAGGATTGGACGTGCCTACTAGACAAATCTTGGATGCTAAGGGAGCTGTGCCTCAAATGAGTGCAGCCGATGCTAGAAAAGCTATCCAAGAAGCTGCTGATCACTCTCAAAAATGGCACGACGGAACCTCTACTAGATCTAAGAGCAGCACTAATTTTGACGGGTTTGCTGCAATTCAAGCTCAATTGGATAAAATTAGTAGAGAGATGAAGAAGCATGATGAGAAAGTTTATGTTGCCCAAGTTGGATGTGAAAAATGCGAAGGACCTCACTGCACTAAAGATTGCCCTAAAAAGAATGAAAGTGAGTCTTTTGAAGAAGCATACTACACACAATTTGGACAACCATTCCAACCTTCAGGAAGATTTAGGGAAGCTGCTCCGGGATACTATCAAAAGAACAACTATAATCCCACTTATCAAGAAAGGAGGCAGACTTTGGATGACACTCTAAAGCAAATTATGGCCGATGCTGCTAAAAGACATGAAGAGAACACCGCTATGATCAAAGAAATCCGAGCCTCAACGGATACTATAACAAGAAATCAAGGAGCTTCGATCAAAGCATTGGAACAACAAATCGGACAAATGAGCAAGGTTCTTCAAGAAAGGGGATACGGAAGTTTACCTAGCTCAACTGAAACTAACCCAAGAGATCATGTCAAGGCCATATGCACTACTGAAGAAGTCACGCCTAACATACCTTTTCCTAGAAGATTGATGAATGGTAATGATGCTGCAAAGCCCGAATTTTTCTTTAATTCTTCAATCAGTTTAAGGAGGTTACTCAACGAGAAGGCAAAGATTGAAGAGGAGATCAAGGCTACAATGAAAGAAGAGAGCTCTACAACAGACTTACGTGCCTTGCCTCATAAAAAAAGGACCCAGGAAGTTTTACTTTACCTTGTTCAATTAATGACATATCTTTAAATAATGCATTAGCTGACTTAGGAGCTAGCGTTAGTGTTATGCCCTTTAAGACATTCACTACCCTAGGACTAGGAAAATTAGCACCAACTAAGCTGCTTATTGAATTGGCTGATAAAATGGTAAAATGACCTGAAGGGTTTGCTGAAAATGTGCTAGTTAAGATTGAGAAGTTTGTTTTCCCCGTAGACTTTGTTATATTAGATATGCCCGAGGATGTTAAGATTCCTTTAATCCTTGGAAGACCATTCTTGTGTACCGCCCATGCTAAGATTAATGTGTTTAAAAGAAAAATCTCATTAAAGGTAGGGAACAATAAACTAGTCTATAAGTGCCAAAATCCTGCTAAGAGCATAATTAGAGGTGTCTATGTGCTAGGATTAAGAGAACGTATGGACCTCGATCTAGAAGCTAGGCTTATGGGAGAAACCTTGGTAAATAATGAATCACTTGAGACCTATAGTGGAGACTACATTGAATTAAATGATCTTAATTTACCAATAGGAATCAATGATCAATTTATAGAGGATTTTGAACCCGAAATTGAAGAAGGAGAAATTATGGATGTACCTAGAATCAATATGATCAACACTAAGAATTATGATGAATTTGAAGGATATCCTAGTTTCTGTGATTATGGTAGAAAGATCCATGTAGATTGTGCTTATAATTTACAATTTCTTTGCATGATAGGATTTAAACAGGTTAGTGCCAACTTTTTCCCTATTTTACCAATTAATGTAATGTCAAAAGATTTCTATAATTCTATAATGAAAAACAAAATTGAGTATAGAGGGAAAAACGTAGTTGGAATATTCATGAATGTACCTATTTTTGTCGGGAATTTAACTATTGTTACAGATTTCACCGTGGTGGAAAACATGGATACTTATCGTGATGTTGAGATGGGTGACGTGATCGTTGGGAAACCAATTTGTAAGGAGGTCGAAATTAACGCTAAAAGATTTGAAGGAAAGATCACCTTTCAAAGTGGAAGCAACGTTATCACTTACATGATGCCTCGTGCTCACCCAAGGTTTAAACATGCCCCTAACAAATTTTGTTACAAATTTACACCATTTCTTTTTGTAGATGAAAATGACGCTGAGGAAGGGATCGAGTATCCGTACCAAAAGATGAAAGGATTCTACAAAGGTGTACTTGAATTGGGGCCGGAATATGTTCGTGACGAAGTAATTCGCAACTACATCGTGCACGGACATGTGGGGATCAATAGAACGAAATAAGGAGCTCAACGTGAGTCTAACTTGAAGACTCTGGAATAAAGACAAGTGCTGACCGGGAGACAACCCGAAGGAAAAATTTTTACTTTTCTGTTCTGTGTCGAGTCTGTCAGACCTGTAGAAGATGCGGCGCATCTCCATCATAAGATGCGACGCATCACCTAAACTGGTCATATCTTATTTCATTTTCTGCATTTTTATTTTTGACTTTAAAACTTTCTGTCAGTTTATTTAATGCGGCGCATCCCTGGTTAAGGATGCGACGCATCTTTTATTCTGATTCGTATTTATTCCAGGCTCGATACGACGTATCTTCTTCCATAAGATACGGCGTATCGACTGACCTGATGATTTACAGTTTAATTTTTACCAACTACTAATGTATTATGCAAGTTTGAACCTTCTTAACTCAGGTGTGTTAAAGTCTAAATGGTATTATAGATTCCTGCACTTTTGTGGATACATCATTTATGAAGCTTAAACGTTCTCATCCACAAGAAACTTTATTTTTGCTCTTATACGAATAATGGAGGATCATACCGAGCAAATCTCAGGGGAGTTTTTCTGTTCTAATTCTTTTATTTTCCAGTTTTTAACCTTTGACACAAACAACGAGGATGTTGTTTAACTTAAGTGGGGGATGGAGAATTAGAACACTTACTTGTCCTAAACGTTTTCAAAATATGCTTAAAATGCGCTTAATATATCAAAATTTAAAATTTTTTTAGCATGTTTTTGTTTAAAGTCTAAATTACATAACCGCACACATAACTCTATTCTTTCAAAAATATTAAAACTTTAGTGTGCCGGTGACTTGTAAACTTTAGAACTTGGCTTGTATAATATTCGAGACCACCATAATGAGTATTATCTATATAATTGGAGTGACTTGTCTAAATTGGTAAATTTCTAGGATTACACCCAAATAGCCTTTATATGTTATGTGATATTAACTAACTACACTGGTTAGTTAACCCCCGTATAAACCCTTTGTTTACTCTCACTTTTAGAGTAAGATACCCCTAGAAAAACCCTCAGAGCCATTCCTTTCGTTTCTTACACCTTTGTTATAATGTTTCGATACACCCTTACACCTTAGCCTACCCTGTAGATTAAAATCCGTGGTTAATTGCTTTAGGCAAAGTGTGTTTCCTTACATTACCTGTGTTCGCGTGCGTAATTCATTATCTTTGGTTAGGTCGGGAAATTGCACAATGCAATTGGTATGAAAGTAAATATTGTATAACTTTTAGTTTATTTTTCGTGTGTTTGCTACTTTCACTATTACAGTTATTTCTGAAAGTATGAAGAGTATGGAAAAATTATCCGAAAAAATAGTGATAGAAAAGTTGTGAAATTTTACACATATATGTTGATGTCAAAAAAAAAAAAAAAAAAAAAAAAAAAAAGAAAAGAAAAAGAAAAAGGAAAAGTTGGAAGTTTGTTTTAACCAACTTATGTAAAGTTTTGTATTAAGTGGGAGATATCACCACTATTTGTTGTTGTATATTATATTTATGGATTGAATGGGAGTTGGCCGTTATGGGAACGCCAACTAAGGTTATTCTTTGATTGAGATTTTGTTGAGTATAATTCGTGTCTACCTAAAGCGTGTGTTTCAAGTGTTAAAGCGTGAGTTATTCAATGATATGAGTCTTATTCATGGGATGGTTGGGAAAGTGATTAATCACACTTAGGACTTTAATTTATCTGTTTTGTTTATTTTTCATTTTACACCAATTTGTATCCCAAATATTATCCATACCCAATATCATTCTTCATCCAAACCTTTGATTTATTGAGATTCGGGATTTGAGCAATCTTAAGTATCGTAGTCGTGGATTCGGCTATGTATTTATGATTTTGTCGCCCTTTTTGATATAACATTATTGGTGAAGATTACTTGGTCCTATCTTTAGCCCATTCGAGTTAAGGAATTGAGCAATTGCAAGTATCGTGGTCGTGGATTCGATCATGTATTTGTAATTTTGTCGCCTTTTCTGGAATATGAGATCGATAGAGATTAAAAAGGATGATCAACCCTTAACCAACAAACCCTTTTTACCGCTTTAGACTTGTTACTCCTTGGCTTTAGTGGGGGAGATGCGTATACTTGCCAAGCCTATGATAGAATATTCGTCACGACTAAGCAACTAAACGATTTAGAATTGTTTTACATTAAAAATTATTTTGGTTTCTACTTCGTTAAGTGTTTGGTTGTGTGATTATGACAAAACGAATACGTGCTTAAATATAAAAATAAATCCTAATATCTTTTAGGATACATTTTCATATGATTAATTCTAAGGTTTACTTGGGGACAAGTAAAGTTCAAGTAGGGGGATATTTGATGAACTCGAATAAGTACATTTTATTATCATCATTTATCCTATTTATTTGACTTGTTTTATTATATTATATATGAGAATCGATACATTAATGTTTACTTTAGTAATTCTCAGGTAAAAACAAGCATTATGTGAAACTTGGCGATTTTGGACTAATTATGGAGCAAAACAAGCGAGATGTCAAAAGTCTACTGAAATCCAGAAGATGCGCCGTATCTCACTCAACAGATATGACGCAATATCATACTTAGATGAATTCGAAGACCATTGCCTGACTTTGAAGAATGCGCCGCATGCAATTCTGTCATGCACCGCATATGAAACTTTGGTCAAAGAAGAAGATCAAGCTCGTTCTACTCCAGATATGCCGCAATATACTTCTAACGTACGGCGTATCACTATCAAGATTTCACCAGTTACAATCCAAGACAGCTAAAGTACATGCGCCGCATACAAAGATCAAGTTACGCCGCATCTGAAGACGATGTACGAATATTCCATAATATATTAATCTTGGAACCCACGCGAAGTTAAGTCAATGCGCCGCATCTATCAACTCAATGCGCCGTATCGATCCCTCAGACAAAAACTATAAATATCCCAAGGTCAGACGAATTTAAGAGACCTTTTGTATAACCCTAGAGCCGAATTCAGACGACCAAGCAGCACAAGACACACCTCAAACAAATATACAAGAGCTGTAAGAAGGTCCTGCATGTATTCAATTCATTAAGTAGTTTTGTTTTATTGTTTTAGTACGCTTTAATTCATCAGGATTGATGGGCTTGTGTCATGTGACTACGGAAGATCATGCACTCCCCTTAATATTGCTTTCCCATTAATTAAAGTTTATATGTTGATGTCTTTGGTGACTTTTATTAGTGCATTGATAACCTCTGTGTCTAGCTGAGTCTTGCTTGGGTCGCCGTGCCCCTTCCTCGCCTATTTATTCTAGCGTCTCTAGAAAAGTAGGATAGACATAAGTAATCATTAAGGGTTTACTCGCCGATAAGATTAGAGCCAACGAGAAAGGTTTAATTATATACACTTCATATAAAACTAGCAATAAAACAAGTGACAAGCTATTTAATTATCAGGACAGGTCTTCTTATTGTCTCGAGTATCTATCTGTGTACGTGTGTGCTAATCGTTGATTCGTGCTCATTAGTTTAGTTTTCTATTTAATTATAACCAAACTGTGCCAGTCTCTCAGGCTGAACCCCCTTGCGTTAGATTTGGTTGTATAACTAACTTAGGATATTAAAATACTGATTAGGATAACTAGATAATACGTTCCACTCTTAGTGATCGACACTTTGCTTACCATTATATTCATACTGACCGGGTACACTGCTCGTTAAGTATGTGTGTTACTGATAAGTCGGCTAAATATAAATTTAAAACTTGAGTAGGCATTAATACTGCTAAACCGCAACGACACATCACACGCATTACTCCTCAACAAATAAGCCCCTCTCACGAGTAACAACATCCATTTTCATGCACACCTCAGTAATCTCTCTCGCCAACTGAATATACTCGACTCCCGCCTTGTGACAATACAGAAGCATCATATCCTCCCATTCAATAGAATTTGAATCCCGTCGCAACTGCTCACTCCTAAACAGCCTAGCCATAAACTTGGTTAATTTTTTTCAAATGAAGAATGAAAACTAAAGTGTGAAAATGCATGACCAATGACCCTGCCTTAAATGCCAAAACTAATCCCCAAAAATACAAACAAAAATTCACATGCAAACACCTATTGAATGACACAAAATACCTGACCTACACTACCCTTGAAATTTCAAAATGTCATCATTTAAAGAAACAAAAATTCAAGGTAACAAATAAGATATAGCAGATTTGGCAGTATAAAAAACAAACACCCTGACTTTAGGAATCAAAGAAACCCTTATCTATCCTGGTAACAAACACTGTATTTGCCAGGCTTATTGATACTAATGCCTGATAAATACATGGGATCTGGAACAGCTGTATCCAAGGTGCCAACATGGTTCTATTTTTCGTTTGCACCAGTTTTACTTATGATTAACATTAAACTAATTGGATCACTATCATTGTGTTTGATATTATATTGCTTCAGACATGGTTTTGGCTGATGACATCACCTACACAAAGGGCAGCAGCTTCGACCAATTTACATAAAAATGACGGTTGTGCACATTCAGTCACTCGAGGTTATCTGATAATTAACTTTTCTAGAACATTTACTGACCGCTGTATGCAATTTTGATTTTAACTTATGTGTCTAAAAATGTAACGCGCAGGCCACAACTCAATACCAGAAGCAATTCCTGCATATGGTCCTATTTGAAACTCCCATTACAGATCACTCGAATGTAAGCTTAGATTCTATAAAATAATATTAAGGAAGCGGGTAATAATGAATAAAATTTACCTGCAGGAAAATTAGTTGAATTAATGTCTCTGTTCAACAGGTCTCGCTTGGTTTACGTCCGATCCTTATCGGTAAAAATAGCTTCTTTCTAATTTCCAAAAAACAATTAAACATCCATGGTTTTAAACATTCATTAGATATTCAACGTTTTCTATTGTCATGATATATATATACAGTTTTTTAGAATAAATATAAAACACAAGATTTATGTACTAATATTTTAAAATGGCAATATACAGATCTTAACGCAGTGATTGTTAAATTAATAGACGTGATTGGAACAGTTGTTGCTAAAACTATTCTAAATCACATCCGTTCACACCCTCATGCTGGATCCCTTTAGCAGAAACAGATGGAACATGGATTGAAGGAATTGAGGGAGCTTCAGCACCATCTGTGAGCCAATCTGTATAGTACAATACAAATTGGTAAGTACATGAATCTGAAATATCATAATAAACTTTCTTCTTAATTTTTTAGTGACTAATTTAATATTTTTTTAAACTGAAAACAAGGCCTGAGGTGAACGTAATTGCTATTGCTTCAGCAGATTTCGTTACGTAACTCAAAACAAGGCTTAGGATATTCACATTGTTGATTCAGGTACCAGCAAGACTGATGATTCGGATACTAAGAAAATTTGTTATACGTTGGCACCCATAGTGTAGCTCAAATATCTTTATAAGCATGCTGACTTTTGGTAATGGGACTGAACTGACTGCTAATATAATGAACATGGATAATCGTGCCCCTCCCGATGTCATTTCACTTTTTACAATAAAATGTAGTTAGAAGATTTATTTAATTGGAAAAAGCACCTGTTGCCTAATGGATAAGGCGCCTAACTTCTAATCTGGAGATTGTGGGTTCGAGTCCCATCGGGTGTGTTTCTTTTTTAGTGTCCAACAGAAATGCAGTTTTTTTTCCAAACTGTCAAAAACTATTGTTGACTGTCTGTTAATATATTATGGTAGGGAAACCATCTATCACATCTACGAACACAATATATCAACATATGAAAAAGTACTCAAATGTTATTCTAAATATAACTTAAAACAAACTCAATATTGTATACAACGACAAAAATAATCTCAACATTCTTTAATTCAAACAACAATAAAATAATACCTACTTACATGACTCTATCTGTTAATTATAACTATACAATATAGCTGATATCCGTACATGAATAAATAAAGTTATAACTATATAAGATAACTGATATCCTTACATGACTAAGTAAAAATGTAAATTACAAGTCATGCCCGCCCATCGGGCGGGCTTTGACACTAGTGTATATATATATATACATATATATATATATATATATATATATATATATACATATATAACAAGATTGGTGACGGTCGGCCGCGTTGCGGCCTGGTGGTTGTTTTTTCTTTGTATTTGTTTTTTGATATCTTTCTTAGTTTTGTGTAGTACTAATTTTCTTGCTATTACTTCTGATATATGCATAGATTGTTTATGGTGCGAAATTACTTCTGATATATGCATAGCTCTCCAAAGTGGTTGCTTTATGTATATTTTTAAGGAAATCTCCAATCTGTCCGTTATGCTGTTTGGTTCCGTGGGAGCCTGACAGCAAATCTCCAAATATCTTCACCAAATCTAACCAAGATATTTTCTTATCTTTTCTTTGAGTAAAGATCAATCCAAGATATTCATATGATCTTCAAAAGATATCAAAGTGATGCATGCCATGATGTCATTGTATAATTGCCAAATTTAGAATTAAAATGTAAATGTATGTAACTTGTAAATGAATGTAACATGTATATGTATATGAATGTAACTAGTGATCATATATTTAGCATGTAAATGATGTTATGAGTTTATGAAAAGCTTGTGACTATAAATTTAAAAGACTTAACTATATTTATGGTTTGCTAAAAATAAAGTTTATAATTGTCATTAACAAAATATAGCAAAGATCGTAAAATATAAATAACGTTTTTTAGACGATATTTGTATTAATAATCTCCCCTTTTTTGTTGATGACAAAACATAAAGTTTATTTTTAAGCAATAAAATAAATAGAGTGCAAGTCTTTTAAAAATATAGATTAAACTAGTTTTATGCAATTTTTAAAATCCATTTAGGCATTTTAAATTGTATGAAACATGTGATGTATGAGTTTAATATTATCTCCCCCTTTTTGTCGAAACAAAAAGAGCAAATGCATAGTGGAATGTAGTGCAAGGCCCTTGGTTAATACTCTCCCTAATTGGAGTGCCAAGTATAATGATGCATGGATTTTGAGTGCTTGATTAGCTCCCCCTTGGACAATACTCCCCCTATTTGGAGTGCCAAGTATATGATGCATGAAGAAAGCTACAAAAACAAGGTTAGTGCTTGATAAGCTCCCCCTTGGTCAATACTCCCCCTTGTTAGGGTGCCAAAATATATGATGCAAGGATGAAGAATGCTACAAGACAAAGCTTAGTTGTAAATAGTTCAAACCAACCAAGTATAATGATGCATGAATAATGAGAGCTACAAAACAAATGTTAGTTGATAAGTAGTTCAAACCAACCATATAATGAACAATAAGTGATCACAATCAACACATAAACAAACATCTTTCATTGGAAAATTATTTGTGACAAAGGACACAAATGGAGATGCCTAAAAAAAAAAAAAATTCCTAAGATAAAAAGCTCCTACTTGAGCATCTATTGAGGTGGGTGCGAAAGAGCGTTGAGGCGTTCAAGGATATGGTTCAAGATGAACCTTATCTCATTTTGAAGCTCATGAATCAAAATGTTGGTTCGTTGAGTGAGATGAGCAGTTCGCTCACACATGGGGCAACCATGGCGAGGGAAGTTGGGTGGTAAGGTTGGTTCGTTTGTTGGTGGTAGTGGTGGAGGTGGTGGAACATAGGTTGATTGTTGATTGGGGTTTGGTGGAGACATGATGGATGCAAGTAATGTGGATTGTAGATCCATTGCTTCATTGAGGTGGGAATCCACCATGTTTGAAAAGGCATAGAGGCGGTCAAGTTCCTCATTTATTTCACCTTTAGTTTGTGGATGGTTAATCCACATTGACTCGTCAATGGCTTGAAGTGTGGAAGTTGGTGAGAAAGGTTGTGGTTGAGGTTGTTGAAGGTTCAACCTCAAATGGCTTTAAGTGTAGAGAGGACCATGAATGTCCCTATAAATAGGGTGGAAGAGTAGTGGTTCTTGTTGTGAAGGTTCAACCTCAAATGGCATTGGTGGTGGATTGGTGGATCTTGGAGGTAGGTCTTCCAAGGTTTCTAAGTAGGGGTGTGGAGAGGTTGGTGGTGTAGCAAACAACTCTATAGGTTGGAGTTTTGGAGATGTAGGAGGTGTTGGTGATTTGGGTAATTGTGATGGTGCGGGAGGTGGTGTGGTGGCCATTGGTGTTTTTGTTGGTGGAGGAGTGGTGATGATGATATGTGAAGGTGTTGGAGTTAACAAGGTTAGGAAGTTCTCATTATTGATTGGAGATGATATGTTTTGTGGTGATGATTTTGAGGATGAGGAGTTGAGGTTGACAAAGCAACATGGTCTGACACTCATCCTAGCAATTCTTCTTTGAGGTCTTGATGATGATGAGGAGTTGTTTGACTTAGTCATTGTGAGGAAGATGGTTGAGATATGCAAAAATGTTACTAGAAGTGGTGGTGAAGGTGCGAGAAATGATCATCCTAAAGCTTCTAATTTATAGAATCCAAGATTTATGGAAGAGTGTGTTTGGATTTGATGTTAAACCATACAAAAATGGTGGTTCCTAATGATTTAGAAGTGGAAAATAAGCTTGTCAAATCATCAAAGTCAATCCAATGACATTGAATTGAGTGAGATGAAGAAGATATGTAGTTAATGCATAGTGGTGAGTGGGAAATCTAATGATGTGATTGATCCACGGATGGCAAGGAACCATTTTGAGGGATCTTTGCTTGTTGGAGAAAGGTAACTTGAGTGGACTTTTGAAATTTCAAGTTTTGGTAGGAAATGTTTTTCCTATTGTTCTAAGTGATCTAAGATGATCCTAATATGAGGTATTATTAGTAAAAGTATCCTAATGACAAGAGTGAGTGAACTAGAGTGTGGGATGAATCGAAAATTTAAAAATGTAGCTGTTATACGGTGGAACCAAACGACAACACAGGCGGAACCCAAAATTTGGTTCCGCCTGATCCGTCAGGCAGTTTTTAGCGGCACCAAAAACTTGGACGGATGGAACCATATTTTCGGTTCCGCCCAATCCGCCGATCAAAAAAAGTAAACAGAGGGGTTTTTTGAAAGCCCGAAACCCGTTCAAATCCCGTAAATCTTCCTAAAACATGTGTAATTAATTAGTTGTGATTGAACAATAACAAAAAAACATTTATTAACACATGTAAGCATATAGATCAAACCGGGGCTAATGAACTTACTAATAATAGAAGTTATGCCAAACAGTGGCTTAAGAGTAGAAAATTGATAACATCAAAATGTTATCGCCCTGCATGACAACATTAGTTCACATAGTTGTTCAATGATAATTTAACATCCTACAATCATAAAAATGCATCACATCATTGTTAAAATCAATTGTACCAAACACTCATAAAACTCTCATTGCCTATCAAGTTTCTTGTTGATCTTCGTTAAGAATCGCCCGATGCATTTGAACATCCTTCTCGTTTGCTTGAACTCTTCAGTTTGTTGTTGAATTCTTGGAAGTTGTTGCATATATTCTAGAGGTGGAAGCCTAGAATTTGGGAGTCCATCATCCTCACTCATAGATGATGATGATGAGGAGGTAGGTGGATGAGGACGTTTTCCTTGTGTTTTGGCTACTCTCTTATCACTCAAGGGTACAAATATGTGGGGAACGAGGGAGTAGTCGGGGCAAAAACCTCTAGCATTTGGAGGGATAGGTGCAAAAGCTCTAAAAAGAAGGGTGAGAAGCATCTCGTATGGAAGAGTGGTGGTTCCTAACATGGGTATGTCCTCCATCCTCTTGGCGACATAGTAGGCAAGGTTGAAGGGTTGATGAGTTAACAAGCAATAAAGCATGTAGCATTGGCAAGCATTGAGATGGTCTCGATTCCTGATTGCGTGGTTTTGTAACCTTACAACAGGTTTTACCTCTCGAGGGATCTCAAGAGGCTTACAACCCCACCAGGCAGTGTACCTGACCGATGTAGTATAGTGTAGTGGTAAGTACGGGGGATTGATCGTTCTCCACAGGGAATAGTGTTCGTTAGGTATGAAAGGCTACTCTAATTAGGTCTAAGGGTTGAGGAAGATTCTTTTTATGTTTTTATAGTTTTTATGAAAGCAAGTAAAATCTCGGGTTTGAAAGAGTGGGCGGAATTAGTTGCTAGTCAACTAACCCAAATTACTACGAATGCAATAAAATTAAATAACTGAAAATAAAATGTGGTGAGAAACTTATGTGTAGAGAAATGTGTTTACTTAGATTTCCTTACTCCCTAACTATCTTTTACCGGTTAATTAGTGTGTATTAGTCGCGTGGATGACGGGTGTATTCCTTAATACCATTCGTGGGGTGGCGTACTTACTTCCCCAACTCTACAAGCTCCTACTTCACTCCTATGTCGAGCCGGCTAGGAAGCTCCTAACATGGGATCACTAGAATTCGCTTGTGCATTAAATACAACCATAAAAACCTTTAGTACGCATTTGGTTCATGTTTCTTAAGACGTTCAAGCAAGTTACCGAATAGGAAGTTAGCCAGTTTTCTTAAGCCTAACATAGATAAACAATCATCCAATACAACTAACAACACACTAATAACCAATAATCAATAGCTAGGTTTCATTAGATCTAAGCAAACACAAGATAAATTTAGCCTAACATGTTAAACAAAAGACAAGAATAAGATAGAATCAAACAACACATAGACATATTGAATGATTAATTGATAACTTATCTTTCAATGAAACATGGAAGATCTCAAGGCAAAAAGCCCTGAAAAAGTAGCTAAAATCGTCTTAGGGTTTTCTCCCAAAATTCCACACACTAAGCTCTCTCTAATGACAAAAAATTAGAAAACTATATATAGATTTTTGGATCTGACGGCGTCACCTTATGGAGTGTGACGCCGTCACCTCGCCGCTTTTAGGGTTCCCGGATGACCATCTTGACGCCGTCCCTCTTTAGCTCTTCAAAAATCCATTCTGGCTTATCAAGGCTTGACGCCGTCTAACCATGAACGTGACGCCGTCCCCTTATGATTTAAGCCGTGACGCCCTCGATCAAGTTAAAGCGTGACGCCGTCAGAATTCACATGCTATTTTCACTGGCCCGTCATGAGTAAATTTCACGTCCAACTTTTCTTGCCAAGGCATGACGCCGTCCAGAGTAAAGTCTGACGCCGTCAAGAGTAACTTTTAGCCGATTTTTGAGACTTTGCCGTTTTCTTCACTTTTATGCTCCAAAAACGTCCAAAATGCCTACTTTTCCAGATTTCTCCTCAAAAGTACCTAAAATGACAAAAGGAACGATTTAGGGCAATATTTGATCAAATAAATACGAGTTAAGGCTTAAATGACCCCTTAAAAGCGGTACACTTTTCGCTTCATCAAATACCCTTACACTTGAGATTTGCTTGTCCTCAAGCAAATGCGCTTTTATTCTAATCAAAATACAAGTTAGGGGTCATTTAATGCTAACATAAAAGTAATTACAACAAATAATCGTTCCATTTTAATCATAATAAGCACGGAGATTACAAACTAGCACCTCACAAGTAGTGTTTAGATACTCACATCTCTCAAGTGTCATCAAAATAAATCTCATAAATGAAAACGGATAATATCTCTCACTACCTGTCATAGCAAATAGATTACCATAGGCTTGGGCAAGGATCGAAAACCTCCTCCACTAGGCGTAAGCACCTAAGATAAACTATCAAAGAGGGCTTTTAAATGGGTTATAACGTTAGGTGTAGGGAAAAGGAAAACACGGTTTTGTTGGATAAAGGATATTTTACTGGTGGCGAGTTAAAGATCTTGATTAATTACATGTACTATACAATGTTGCTAAGCCAAGACTAGACTCGATCTTAAGCTAGAAACGAAATAACAAAATAACAAAAATATAAAACAAACATAAAATGAAACGGGATGGTAGTCCGTATGTTTTTTCTACTTTTCTTTTTCTCATTTTTTTTTGTATTTTTCTTGATTTTTTTTTTTTTTTTTTTTTTTTTTTTTTTTTTTTTTTTTTTTTTTTCATACACTTTTGCCCTACCATCCAAAATAATACATCATAGGGGCGTTGCATCCCCTTACACTTGAATTTTTACATAACTTTACAAATAACTATTCTAATGACTCGAATTAAGATAATTGAAAAACTTGGAGTACTTTTAAAATATTTAGCACATATGTGGGTAATAAATGATGTTCTTCCCCATTACTCCATTACACTAGTACTTTACCCACGAGTCCCAATCGTCCCAAAACAATATGTACAAGGATATGACTCGACTTAGCAACCATGTAATCAATTAGATAATTAACTTGGGTTTAAACAAATGTTGTAACAATAATGCACTAAAAATGAGTGCATACAAGGTAGGCTAAGGCGATTTGGGTGTACATTTTAGTGGGGTGTAACAAATTCTTCCTTTAAGTAAAATGCTTAAAGGTCGAAACGAAAAGATAGGCTCTGAGGGGTGTACTAGGGGTATCGTGTACTAAAAATGAGTACAACGCAAAGGGTGTGGGAGAATTACTTGACCAATGTAGCCAACGTAATTATAACAAAAACACAGGTGTAAAACAATGGGTTAATCCTAATGCCTCTTATCATGTAGTAAATCTAACTACACGAATGTAGTCTCACTTGTGGCCTTGGAATGGTCCTAACGCAAGTTCTAGAATCTAAGTGCTACCGGTACACACATCATAGCATAAATGCTTTTCCTACCAATTCTAGGGGCGAACCTCACATATTTGGGGGTGGAAAATTTTTTAGTGGTACGGTTTTTGTGCTAGTCATATAACTCCTATCCGTGAGACGCTCATTAAGATCAAAGTTTCACTCCTATATGTTGTAAAAAATTTTAAATTTGGCACTAAAATTACCTTAACAAGTATTTCTCTCAGTTTTATTACACATCTACCATTAAACAAACAAACATCAAGCGCAATTGTATTCTCTAATCGTACTTTTACCCTCCCCTTACACTTAAGATGAACATTGTCCCCAATGTTCAAATAATAAGATGTAAAAGCAAAAAGTAAAAGAATGAAATCAAATACTCCCCTGATTCGCTCGGTGGATAATGAAATTACACGGTTAGATCTTCCTCCAAAGAGAATGTTGAAGCTCCATGACTAATGCATCGCCACAAGCTTGATCCAAAAACATTTCCTTGTCCAAAATAACCTGTTAAACCTGAGAAAACAAACACGAAAACCTGCATAACATCGGCGGGAAAAATCTATATATAAGGATATAATGCTTGTGGAATGATAATTTTGCAGATTCCTGGAGATTATAAGTTGGAGATTTTAATAAAAACTTTTCTAAAAACAAAACTTTCAAAAATTTCTGGAAATTAAATCTGACGCCGTCAGGTTATAAACCCTGACGCCGTCAGAAATGACCTGACAAAAATTTTCATTTTAAGTTTCCGGAAAATTTCTGGAAAAACCTTTACCTTACTTCCTGGAAATCCTGCAAAACATCATTATGACTCGATACAAGCATTTGACTCAGAAACACACTAATATGTATGCTAATTTATTATTATTATGATTCATGTTCATTTGTGTTCTAATAAACCGATTTAGATTTCCCTTACACTTATCTTTTGCAAAATACCTTTATATGTAGTTAAGACGAAGTTAAAAACAACATAAAGCATTTTCACAAATTAGTTTTGAACATGAATCAATACTAATAAAAATTAAACACACATACGGAAACAAATAAAATCAAACAAACAAATAAATAAACACACAAAGCAAATAAATAAAGCTTGGGTTGCCTCCCAAGAAGCGCTTTTCTTTATTAACGAGTCTTGTAGCTAGACTCAAAGTCACGTACATTACGTGACTCCATCATTCATAATGACGTATCCCTGATAGATATGATCCTTGTTATCAGGGTGCTGGTGTCTCAATCGCTCGACATTCGCAGTTACTTCACCTCCTCCTTTGCTGGTCAAGCTTACTATCCCATCTTGGTGTAAACTTTTAATTGTGAATGGTCCGTACCACCAGGGACTGAGTTCATTGGTAGGTGCTTCTGTTTCTGAATGCCTTAGGAGCACTGTGTCTCCTTTTGTAAATTCAACGGGGTTATTGGGTTGCTCATCAGCCTCAATATAATTGTTATTTCCATCCTTACATTCCCTAATCTCATTTTCCATATAACTCTTAATCCTTGCCTCCCATGCAAGAATTTTCTCTCGAACATTACCACGGATTATATTAGTGTTAGCCTCCATCTTCTTCTGCAGAGCAACATCTCGTATATGTCGTGGGATCGTTGGGAAGTTTATTGTTTTCTTCCCCTTCTTCATTTGGATGGTGCTATTTTCGTAATTGATTTGTGCTCTAGTGGTAGCGAGAAAGGGTGCCCCAAGGATTATTGGCATATTCATATCATTTCTCTCAATGATCATGAAGTCGACCGGATACAGGAATCCGGCAACGTTGACCAACACATCTTCTGCAATTCCTAACGGATACTCATAAGAATGCTTCGCAAAGGAGAGTTTAGTATGGGTGATGGATGGCAACTCATCGGTTAACTGAACATAAACGGATAAAGGCATCAAATTTACGTCGGAACCTTGGTCAGCTATCGCATCCAGATACTTGTGTTTTCCAATGCTGCATGGTATTTCAAAGACCCCGTAGAATTTCTGCTTTTCCACTAACTTTTGTCCTATGAGGCATTCATACAATTGCCCACCGGGTAATATGTCAGATTTATCATCCGGTTCCACCTTCTCGGACTTCTTGTTGGGTAGATGAATACGTCGATAGTTTCTCACCCAATCGTTTATGGTCTCCTTGTTTATTTCGTGCTTCAAGTAATGCTTCACTTGTTGTGACACTGGCGGTTCAACCAATTGGCGCTCCTCAGAGGGCGCCTCCTCTCCCTTGTCGGAATCGCATTTGTACGCATTGGTGTTTCCATTATTAAGTGGGATGAGGTCAATTTTGTTAACTTCCATAGTTATGGATTTCCCTCTTCCATCATTTCCGCCCTCTTGGACAACGGAGGTGGCCTTGACAAATTTAGTGTTAGGAACATCAGCGTCATTCCTCACCAACACTTTTTCAGGGGCTTTTGTATTTGTGTATTCTTTCAAAAGATTCATCATCTCCGCCATCTTCTCTTCCATTTCCTCCTTTTGTTTGTAGACGGCTTCCTCAAATTTTGCCAACCGTTCGGAGTGTTTTGACATGTACTCTCTCATTCGAGCTTCGAATGTTGGACTAAGTTCCTGAGGTGGTGAGTTGGGTGGGGCGTGCTTATGGAAGGGTTTAGTATTTTCCCTACGGGGTGATTCGGACAATGGTATTTGCTTAACGCTTGAGACTGAGTTAATTGTTGCTTTTTGTGGACTTAAGGGTCTCTTTTGCTTTTCCATAAGATATGCAACCCTTTTCTCAAGTTCACTAACGCTTTCCTCAGTGATTTGATTGGCTGTATCGGGCGATGAATATGTCTTGACTGCCGAGCGCACGTCGTGGGAGACTTGCCACAATTCATCATCGTCGGATGCAAGCTCATCAATGATCTCCCATGATTCCTCGGCGCTTTTGTCGCGCAATCTGCCCCCGGCGGCTCGATCGATGGCACGCTTGGTGTGGTAATCAACATGGTCATAGAAGATTTGGATTTGAAGCCATAGATTAATGCCATGGTGAGGGACTTTTTGAAGTAAGTCCTTGAATCGAATCCATGCCCCGTAGAGGGTTTCGCCTCGACGTTGTTCAAACATCAAGATATCCTTCCTTAGCTTGGTAGTTCTCCCCGGTGGGAAAAACTGAGCAAGGAAACGAGTGGTGAGATCATCCCAAGAGGTGATGGATCCTGCGGGTTGACGTTCTAGCCACTGACTAGCTTGGTCCCGCAAAGAGAATTGGAAGAGACGCAATCGGGTCGTCTCTCGAGTGGCAACATCAAGGTCTATAGAATCAATGATTTTAAGAAAGTCCTTGAGATTTTGATTAGGATCTTCAGAACGAAGTCCATGGAATGCGCATCCGCTTTGCACCAACCGGATGGTGTCGGATCGCAAGGGTGTGATATTGGCTCCTTGAGTGAGCTCAATGGTGTTTCGATAGCCATGGTGGCTAGGACGGGAATACTCTCCTAAAGTACGGGCTCTAGGAGGTGGTGGTGGTTGTTGTGGTGGTGGGTTGTGGGGGTTAAGGATATTACCATCTTCCATGATGTCGGACGGTAATGGTTACGAACAAAGACACGAAGAAAATAGATAGACTAAAGAAATCCTAGAAAAATAAAATAAAAATCTCACTAGAAAGGAATCTAGTGAGTAGACCTAATAGAAATAAAAATTCAACCTAAACAATAACTATTCCCCGGCAGCGGCGCCAAAAACTTGATTGCGTGGTTTTGTAACCTTACAACAGGTTTTACCTCTCGAGGGATCTCAAGAGGCTTACAACCCCACCAGGCAGTGTACCTGACCGATGTAGTATAGTGTAGTGGTAAGTACGGGGGATTGATCGTTCTCCACAGGGAATAGTGTTCATTAGGTATGAAAGGCTACTCTAATTAGGTCTAAGGGTTGAGGAAGATTCTTTTTATGTTTTTATAGTTTTTATGAAAGCAAGTAAAATCTCGGGTTTGAAAGAGTGGGCGGAATTAGTTGCTAGTCAACTAACCCAAATTACTACGAATGCAATAAAATTAAATAACTGAAAATAAAATGTGGTGAGAAACTTATGTGTAGAGAAATGTGTTTACTTAGATTTCCTTACTCCCTAACTATCTTTTACCGGTTAATTAGTGTGTATTAGTCGCGTGGATGACGGGTGTATTCCTTAATACCATTCGTGGGGTGGCGTACTTACTTCCCCAACTCTACAAGCTCCTACTTCACTCCTATGTCGAGCCGGCTAGGAAGCTCCTAACATGGGATCACTAGAATTCGCTTGTGCATTAAATACAACCATAAAAACCTTTAGTACGCATTTGGTTCATGTTTCTTAAGACGTTCAAGCAAGTTACCGAATAGGAAGTTAGCCAGTTTTCTTAAGCCTAACATAGATAAACAATCATCCAATACAACTAACAACACACTAATAACCAATAATCAATAGCTAGGTTTCATTAGATCTAAGCAAACACAAGATAAATTTAGCCTAACATGTTAAACAAAAGACAAGAATAAGATAGAATCAAACAACACATAGACATATTGAATGATTAATTGATAACTTATCTTTCAATGAAACATGGAAGATCTCAAGGCAAAAAGCCCTGAAAAAGTAGCTAAAATCGTCTTAGGGTTTTCTCCCAAAATTCCACACACTAAGCTCTCTCTAATGACAAAAAATTAGAAAACTATATATAGATTTTTGGATCTGACGGCGTCACCTTATGGAGTGTGACGCCGTCACCTCGCCGCTTTTAGGGTTCCCGGATGACCATCTTGACGCCGTCCCTCTTTAGCTCTTCAAAAATCCATTCTGGCTTATCAAGGCTTGACGCCGTCTAACCATGAACGTGACGCCGTCCCCTTATGATTTAAGCCGTGACGCCCTCGATCAAGTTAAAGCGTGACGCCGTCAGAATTCACATGCTATTTTCACTGGCCCGTCATGAGTAAATTTCACGTCCAACTTTTCTTGCCAAGGCATGACGCCGTCCAGAGTAAAGTCTGACGCCGTCAAGAGTAACTTTTAGCCGATTTTTGAGACTTTGCCGTTTTCTTCACTTTTATGCTCCAAAAACGTCCAAAATGCCTCCTTTTCTAGATTTCTCCTCAAAAGTACCTAAAATGACAAAAGGAACGATTTAGGGCAATATTTGATCAAATAAATACGAGTTAAGGCTTAAATGACCCCTTAAAAGCGGTACACTTTTCGCTTCATCAATTCCCTATGGTGCATAAGACATTGGCTCTAAGAATTTCTTCCCACTTCTTAAATTGTGGCCTAAGTTCATTTACCTCCATGCCAAACGGGTCTCGATTGACTTCATTTCCTTGTCGGGTGGTTCTAGTGTTGGAAGTTCTAGGAAGGAAGAGATGATCTCGGATTATCTCTTTTGGGGTCAAAGGAGTGTCGTATGGAGGCATACGATCAACAATAGAATCAAGGATTGACAAAGACCATTTGTCCGAGTAAAGGCAACTTCCTTCACACGGAATTCCAAGGACTTCTGCAAATTGGTTTAAGGGTATGTTGAATTCGGTTTGATTGACTTTGAATTGAATGGAGATGAGACCATAGTCGTTGGTGCTAAGGACAACACTAGCATAAAATTCTAACACAAATCTAGGACATATTGGTTCGTTAATGTCCAAGAGGCCATCAAAGTGAATGGTCGCTAGTTCTTGGCGAATGTTGGTTCCTTCTAGAAAGGAAGGGTCTACGGTTCTACCCTCGTGAACATATCTTTTCTCTAAGGCCTTAAAGATTTTTACTTGTGTCGGTGTAAGTCCCTTAGTTTCATGGTGTTTTGGAAGGTAGTTTAGGGTATCCTTGTGGTCGTAGAATGTTGCGGGAGGCATGATTGATCCTAGATACAAAAATTACATATTTTAGTTAAAACTAACGAGAGTTTAGATATGATGTTCTAGTGTGTGCCTATATGGGGACAATGTGGAGGTGCGGTTATCTCGACTCCTTTTAATGCATAAAAATTTCATTTAGCAAATTTTGTAACAAAACGAGAGATAACCCAAACGCTCCTAATTCAATGTAGCTTCGATTGAATGTACCCAAAAATACACATTAGTTATGTATTTCCTTTAGAATTCAATAGACATTATGCAAATGATGTTTTAAACATAACGTTTTTATTTGTATGAACAATGTGAAAAATCATTTTTCATAATAGTGAGAAGCTTTTTACAAAAAATTTGACATGGGGTTTTTAGTGAATTATGATAATTTCCTTAAAGATGCAATTCCTAACTTTGGAAAACATGATTAGTTATGTAATTTAGTGAATATGCTTCATGATTTTTCAAAAAGATGCATAATCCCCATGTTTTGGTTTTGTGCAAGAAATAGAAATCCTAGACTCAGATCAGGAATGTAAATATAGTTGGGAAACTTACAGTGTGGATTAGAGCACAAATTTGTTGAAGTAGAATGCATAAATTCTGAGAATGGTATGCTATGAGGCGAGTTTGAGTTACTTGTGTGTTTTGGGAATGTGAAAAGGAGTGTTTGTTTAATATATTAAAAACCAACCTAGGAACCCACGGATGGGGCGGAACCAAATATTTGGTTTCGTCCTTGTTGTCGAAGGGTTCCGTGGTACTGTTTTGGTTTTTGGTTATTTTTGTCGTGTTTGGTTAAACTAAGGTTTAATCTAAGGTTTTAACTACATATTTGGTTCCATTAATCCTAAACCAAGTCTAAGAAGGTTAAATGGTTCTCTCTTAAGAGGTTTCGTTAGGATATTGGCAATGTTGTCTTCTGAGGATACTTTCTCGATTGAGATGTTTCCTTTTTGAACATTGTCGCGAAGAAAGTTGATGACGTATAGTCTACACCCGGGTCACGGATCCAATTAGTAAAAAATACTAATACTTAAGCCCACCACGTATGGGCCGCTATGGCGATAACTGGACTACCAATTATACGGTTTGGGCCTACAAGGCCCAAGCCCAAAGTTATTTTCGGATTGGATATGGCGTATCTCCTAAATAAAGGGGATATATACCAAATATCCAATATCGGCGAATACGCCGAGGAGTAGGGAACACGAAACCTACTAGGGTTTCACGTGTATATAAAGGGCACCCAGGCCCTTGGTAAAGGTACGATCTACTAAAACCCTAACTCTTCACTAAACCCTAAACTTCGATTACTTACTCTCACGCCGGAGGATAATCGGGGGAGACAATCCCTCGATAAGCCTAACGGTGTTTGTTCTTTTTCTTAGTGCGCAGGTTCCATCAAGCATTAAGATCTAATTGGTACGAGAATAGGAAGTCTTAACAAGGAACGCCCAACTTTTGTATCAACAAGTGGCGCCATCCGTGGGACCCTACACTAAGAATTTTACCAAGAACTAGAATGACGAAACACGGAAGTCACAAGAGTCCGCATGGGAAGAAAGCGCATGATGACCCACTAAGGAAGAAGCATCAAACGGATGAGACCTCTAAGCAGACCTCTGGGACAACCAGCACGCCTAGAAGCTTAGGAGCGCACTCAGATCTGGTCTTTCCTACAGTGGAACCACTTACCAGAACTACCCCCGCTATTACAACAAGTACTAGCGCGATAGAACTGGAGTGCACTCCTCTTGCCATGCCAGAGGTGAACTTCACTGAGTCTCCCAATGCGCCTATCCGAAACAAGGATCCTGTCTTGGAAACAGACTCCATCGCGCTAGAAGGAGTCACTCCCGAATTGGCGCCAAGTGACTTTGTATCTCAAAACTACGAAGCCTTGGCTGCGCTCATGCGAGAGGAGGCAAAGAAGAGGTCAAGCCAAAGTCTGCACGCCAGACTCAACTTTGACCCTGAGCATGAGGCATCCCCACCGCGCTACCGAAAGGAAAGACGCGAGAAGGATAGCCGCAAACAACCAGTGTTTACCAGGATTGGAAGGAGGGTTATGGATGATGAAGCAGCCGATCTTCAACATCTGGAAGAGCATGAAGAGGGGGAACGGCGCGCCAATGTCTACGCTAGGCTTGGCAGTCGCAGGATTCAGGACAGGCTTGGGCAACGGTGTTCCCCAAGTGAAAGCCCTTCAAGCTCTGATTCTGATGATAGTCGGCGCAAGCGCCGCAGAGGAACAAGCTCAGATTCTGATAATAGTCGACGCAAGCATCGCAAAAGAGTGCGCTCATCCTCAAGTGATTCCTCGGACAACGAGGACAAAGAAACTGGACACTGGAAATCAAGAGGAAAATACCGCGACCAGGAAGACGAAGACATGTCTCTTCCCTGGCGTCGCCAAAAGGTTGATGCGTTCACTAGGCGCATCAGCGATTTTTCGGAGAATAAGAAAAGGCGCATGCCTGCTAACGTCAAAACATATGATGGAACAGGTGATCCTGATGATCACCTAAAAATTTTCGAATCAGCAGCCACTATCGAAAATTGGCCACAACCTGTGTGGTGCCATATGTTCAACTCTACATTAGTAGGGAATGCGCGCAACTGGTTTAGCAAGCTTCCACGTAGAAGCATCGGTGGGTTTGAGGAGTTGCGCAAGGCGTTTCGCTTAAACTTTACTCAAAGGAAGAAGTGCGCCAAAAACCCTGTTGAACTCGCTAGGGTTAAACAGCGACAAGGGGAATCCACAAGCGCTTTCATGGAACGCTTTAAGGACGAATGCATGCAAGTCAAGGCGTGTCCAGAGATACTAAAAATATCGGGTTTTTTGAATGCAATCAATAACCCAGATCTGATAAAAAAGTTAAACGATAAGGTTCCCCTAACTTTTGACGAACTCATGAAGCGCACGAGGTCTTTCGTCCAAGGAGAAGCAGCCGCTGCGGATAGCAAGAAAGGCTACTCGAACCATAGGCCACAAGAAGAGTCAAGGAGACAATCCAATGACCAGAGTGGCAATCGTAATAAGAGTTACCGCACTCAAGGCGGTGGAAGGGGAAACGACAAGTACACCCCATTAACAAAAACTCCAAAGGAGATATTCGCGACGGAAGGGGCGAATTTCCCGAAACCACCACCAATGCGCACCCCAGAGGATCGGCGCACAGGGAATGGTTATTGCGAATACCATGGACAGAAAGGCCACACAACCAACGAGTGCGTCCAACTGCGCCAATTGATTGACAAATTGGTAAAGGAAGGAAAGATGGACCACCTCGTAAAAAACATCAGAGAAGGGAAAGACAAACCAAAACCAGGGGCCAAGAAAGAGACATCAAAAGAAAAGGCAGATATCATCTACATGATACAGCCATCGCAGCGCGCGACAAGACAGAAAGTCAGTCAACGGTTTTCTAAGGGATATGAAATTTCTTTCCCCTCCCTGACTGCGAACAACGCAGTAGTGGATCCACTTACCATTGAAATACATAAGGGGGGTCACGACATCCGTCGCATGTATATAGATGGAGGTGCATCCGCTGATATTATATATGAACACTGTTTCAAGAAGCTGCGACCTGAGATACAGAGTCAGTTGATCCCAGCCACAACGTCGCTCACTGGCTTCACAGGGGAGAAGATATGGCCCATGGGGCAATTACGTCTACTTGTAGAAGTTGGTGACAAACCACACTCTACAGTCACCTGGATGAACTTCATGGTAATCAGATCCCCCTCTCCGTATAACGGCATCATCGGGAGACCTGGAATATCATCTATCCACGCCGTGCCATCCACAGCGCATGGGATGCTCAAGTTCCCAGTGGAAGGAGGTATTGTCACTCTTTACAATACCACCATACCACCCAAAGAATGCAACGCAGTGACAAATGACGTAGGCGATGTTCCAGAACAACGCGCAATCAAAGTCCCAAACCTAAAGGTCGCCATTCACCCTGACTACCCGGATCAACAGGTATCTATTGGCGGGTCTCTGTCTGACAAAGGCAAATCAGCTATATGCGCACTCCTGTAAAATAACTTAGATATTTTTGCATGGGAACCAAAGCATATGACAGGAGTGCCACGCTCCATCACGGAACACAAGCTGCAAATCCGACAAGGATATCCTCCAATACGACAGAAAGGGACTCACCTCGGGGGGCGCACTTCCATCTACGACGCCAGTGTCCTACACAGGCCGTTCACTGCGCGAAAGATCAAGAAGCAAGGTCAGCGCACGAAAAACAGTCAAGCATATACAAAATCCTAAGGGATTGCTAAGAAATACTCACATGGGGGGAGGAGACGAGGACACGTCCTTCTCAATCTCAGTCATGGACATACTCCCACCAGATTTCTCATCCACACTGAGGACACGAAGAAACAAAGTTAGAATAAAGTATAACTTGACAAAAGTTCATAACTAATAACTAAGATACTTACTTCATCTGCACTTCAGTAAAAGATGGACTCTCCTCAGCCTCAGGTCGCGGCCTCTTGGAAGGCCCTTCACCATCACCACCAAGCGCTCTCTTGCGCAACAGTTGGGAGCACTCCTCCATTTCACTGTCAGTCTCCTCTAAATGGATCAACGTTTCATTGGGAAGAGGCTGCGCAGTGTCAGGACCCTGTTGCAAAGGAGGAGCCACCTCCTGCAACGGCTCAGCTACCACCACATCAGGGGAGCCCTCAGACTCTGGAATAACCAAGTCCATGACGCGCCTGGCCGTCGCCTCCAGAATGGTCATCTCACCCTCCCTCAGAGGATGCACCCCCACTGCCACGGAACGCGGTGTCTCCAAGTTAACAACCGCAAAAAGATCCATCTCTGCGTATAAAGTAGACAAAGAGAAGCAAGTTACATAAAGTATGGAAAACGAAGAAACGCTTACATTAATAACAACAGTAAGACGACAGAAGGAGCACCCACCCGTGCCATCCGCATCCAAGAATGTGGGAACCTCTGTCTCAAACTCGAAGTAGTTGCGGCTGATGCCCATATGCACCAGGAACGCTTCCGGATATGGCTTGATGGGAAGGCGGTTCTCATCAATGATCGCCGCATGATCCGCGTTATACCACGTCTCAGGTGGGCGCTCATCCTTGGGCAGAGTGGCACGGGTGTAAAATTGAAAATTGGAAGGAAAAACGGCGGCGTCAACCCAAAAGAATTTCTCCCTCCAGTCCTTGAGTTTATCTACCTTCTTCACATAGCATTGTAACTTGCCTACGCGCTTAGAGAAGGTAACCCACCCATTTGACCACGTTGCGTGATAGAACGCGCGAAATAATTGGAGGGTCGGGTGAATCGCTAACAAGCGATAGTTCACCTCAAAATTGGCAATCTTCCCAGCACCAATACAATGCAACTGTGAGATGTGGAGCTCGTAATAATTAAGTATATCACTCAACAGCACGGAAATGGGTACGCGCTGATTCGCCCACTCGAAAAAGCGCGTATATAGCCCCACTTTCCCTACGGGGTAATTCGCGATGGTGGCATTTGGACCTGGTACCTCTGGGTGCAGATCCAAAGGGATAAAGTAATCCGAGGTGAACTGATTCAGTTCACCTTCGGTTATGTTAGAAGTGAAATCCTGAAGTTGCAACACCATTTTGTATTTCAGACTGTGCGCAAGCGCTATTACCTTCGAATTATCGTTTTTTGATAGCAGATTCGAAGATGTAAAAATGGTGGAAAGGTGATTTTTTAACTGTAGATATCACAGTGAATGGAGGCGGTAGTTTATATAGTTTTCCCACCCACCATAGATGATTGACACGTGTATCCCACTAACTCAAATCGTGTGGCTAGGAGATGTGACGGTACAGGGCACGTGGACAACCTCTCCACTTCCCGAGGTACCCGAATTGCACTTTTTTGGACTAGATACATCATACGTGCGTTTTTGGCGGTTATATTTTTGAAATCTTCCCGCGTACGCGTAGGGGATAATTTCGACACGACTTTAGTCTAGCATCCGCAGGTTTTACCCTGCGCACACTAGACTGGGGGGACATGATGACGTATAGTCTACACCCGGGTCACGGACCCGATTAGTAAACAATACTAATACTTAAGCCCACCACGTATGGGCCGCTATGGCGATAACTGGACTACCAGTTATACGGTTTGGGCCTACAAGGCCCAAGCCCAAAGTTATTTTCGGATTGGATATGGCGTATCTCCTAAATAAAGGGGATATATACCAAATATCCAATATCGACGAATACGCCGAGGAGTAGGGAACACGAAACCTACTAGGGTTTCACGTGTATATAAAGGGCACCCAGGCCCTCGGTAAAGGTACGATCTACTAAAACCCTAACTCTTCACTAAACCCTAAACTTCGATTACTTACTCTCACGCCGGAGGATAATCGGGGGAGACAATCCCTCGATAAGCCTAACGGTGTTTGTTCTTTTTCTTAGTGCGCAGGTTCCATCAAGCATTAAGATCTAATTGGTACGAGAATAGGAAGTCTTAACAAGGAACGCCCAACTTTTGTATCAACAAAAGTGATGACGAATTTCTATGTGTTTGGTTCGAGCATGTTGAACAGGATTCTTACTAAGGTCGATAGCTCCTTTGTTGTCGCAAAGAATAGGGACGTCATTGAGTTGAATTCCATAGTCGAAGAGAGCTTGTTTCATCCAAAGTGCTTGTTGACATGCTTTTCCTGCAGACACATACTCGGCTTCGGTTGTTGAGATTGCTAGAGCCATTTGTTTCTTTGAGAACCATGAGGTAAGACAATGTCCAACAAAAGTACAAATACCACTTGTACTCTTTCTATCGACATAGTCACTGGCATGGTCCGAGTCAACATACACGATGGTTTCAATTCCCGTTCCTTTGGGATACCATAATCCTAAGTGTCTAGTACCTTTAATGTATCTAAATATTCATTTTACGGCTTCAAGATGGGATGTTTTAGTATTTTCTTGAAAGCGAGCACATAGACAAACACTAAACATAATGTCGGGTCTACTAGCCGTGAGATAGAGTAGACTACCAATCATTCCTCTATATTTAGTGCTATCTACGGATTCACCTTCTTCATCCTTGGTGAGTTTAGTTTCCGTGGACATATGTGTTTTCATAGGTTTGGAGTCTTCAAGACCAAATTTCTTAAGCATATCTTTGATGTACTTAGATTGGTTGAAGAATATCCCATCTTCTAATTATTTTATTTGAAGTCCTAAGAAAAAGTTTAGTTCTCCCATCATACTCATTTCAAACTCGTCATGCATGATTTTTGAGAAATCGTCGCATAACTCTTGACAAGTTGATCCGAATATGATGTCATCTACATATATTTGAACTATGATAATATGTGATCCATTTTTCTTTGTGAAAAGAGTGTTGTCTACTAGTCCCATGGTATACTTATGTTCAACTAGGAATGTCTTAAGTCTATCATACTATGCTTTTGGTGCTTGCTTAAGTCCGTATAAAGCTTTTTTAAGTTTATAGACATGATTTGGTTTTTCAAAGTTGGCAAAGCCGGGAGGTTGTGCGACATACACTTCCTCATTAATAAAACCATTAAGAAATGCACTTTTGACATCCATTTAAAAAAGTTTAAAGTCATGTGCACATGCATATGCAAGTAATATTCTAATTGACTCGAGCCTAGCAACCGGAGCAAATGTTTCGTCGTAGTCAATACCATCTTGTTGATTATAGCCCTGAGCTACTAGCCTAGCTTTGTTTCTAGACACTACACCATTTTCATCCATTTTATTTCTAAAGACTAATTTTGTTCCAATTATGGTTTGACATTTTGGTTGAGGAACTAATGTCCAAACATCATTTCTAACAAATTGGTTTAATTCTTCTTGCATTGCTATGACCCAAGATTCATCTTTTATAGCCTCATTTATATTTTTGGGCTCAATGGTTGAAATGAAACAAAAGAAGTTACTTTGGTTTTGGACTTTTGATCTTAAGGTTTTTTCATTGATTTCTCCTATGACATTATCTAATGGATGACTTTTGGATTCTTTGACATTTATAATTTCTCTATTTAAAGGTTCATCTTCCTTGTCATTATCTAGATTCTCTTGGTTTTCAACCATTTGACTTTCAACTAAGTCATCATCTACCAAAGGTGATGTTTTAGAGGGAGGTGAACTTTTGTCAAATGTTACGTTCAACGATTCTGTAACACCCCGTGACCAGACACGACTAAAAACGTGAAAAATTTTCGCAAAAACTTCGCCCAGAAACTGACCCACTGTTACTCTTTCACAAGCTGACAAAAATCTATAAATATCTGGGTCTTGAAATTATTTTTAAAAGAAACTAGACTCAAATACCTTCAAAACTACGGGTGGTGTGACCCGTAACGACTTACGGTTTAAAAGATACGATTTTTCAAAGTTTGCCGAAAATCTGCCAACCGACCTCCATCCGATCGGATGGACCTCCAACCGATCGGTTGGAAGTTTCTGATCACCCGGATCAGTTTTCAAAACCCCGGCTTGGAAACCCTACCTCTCGAACTCGGTATTTCACCAAATCTTCCAGATTTACTTAGTATATTAATGAGCTCATTTTCATTCAAAAACATTTACAGTTTGACCCTCGGAATAGTACTTTACAAGTTGACGGGTTTTACACCAAAACCCGTTTTGACCCATTTCATTACATAAGACGCATACGACTTCCCCTTCGACTCAAACTTAACCCAATTCAGAAACAGAGAAGGAAGTTTAACTTGATCAAACAGAAGAGAAAGTTGAAAATTTGGACAAGATTCTGGAGTATTATATATATTCAGAAGGGATGAAGCAATTCAGAAAGGATGAAGATATTCAAATGGAGAAAGTTCTTTCTAAGTTCTTTTAGTTTCAATTTCAGTTCACTACGTTTGTTCATCACTTGCATGGCTTGCTGAGAGATGACTTGACTTCTTAAAGATAACAGGGAATATAATATCAGGCTTCAAGCATCCAAGATACACAGCAACATTGCCTCTTATAATTCCTCCATCCAAGAAAATTGCACCATCTTTTAGGCAATGAATAGAGTCTAAGCATGGTACTGCTAATGTTCAAGACAAAGAAGATGATGTTATTGCTGAATGTGATTCATAGATGGCAGATGAGTTAGTCAGAAAGGTATTTAATCTTTCAGAACAGAGGAAAGCTCAGATCAAGAGTCTGACTATGTAGTGTTTGAAAGATCTTCACAATCCTCATTTAATTTAGAAGAAACTTGTTAATTTGGGATAAATCACAAGTTTAGGGGAGGATTGTTGGGAATTAAATGTTCTGAAGATTAGTATTGGGAATTAAATGTTTACAAGGTTAGTACTGCTCAAGGAAATACACTAAGTGTCAATACTACTGCTAGTGTATTCCATTCTACTGCTAGTGTTGGAGATTTTGCTGCCGCAAGAATACTAATGCTAGAGTAAAAGATATTGCTGTTGGAGTGACTTATACTACTGCTGAGTGGATAACTATCACGTATTCTACTGCTGACTAGATAAGTATGAAAAAGATATTTGTGTATAAAAGTCAAATATATACGGTAGATAATATCTTAGATATGTGTTCAGTCAACAATTTGTAAACACAGAACATGTTGTATCTTAGCTACTGACACACACAAGCTAGCAAGTAGTCGAATACTCAAGTGTGCATGTGCTTAGATATTACATATATAGAGAGTTAGACAAAGCTAGAATAAGTCTAACTGAGTTGAGATAATACAATAGAAAATAGTTTTCTTTGTAATAGAGATTCAAGGTTTGTAACCCTAGTGATAGTGAAGATCACTCGTATTATTCTCAATAATATTGAATCGTTTGATGTTATACTTTCTGTGTTCATTATCCAATAACAAGCATTACTGTTCCATTTCCAATAACCAATATCCTTCTAAGTGTGGTTAAGTAGATTCCGCATACTTAATCATATTCACTCAAAGTATCATATACACACGTTACAAAGGACTAACATCCTCATAGTGTATTTAAAACAATTCTCACAAGTGATAAAGGGTTGCTTATGATCCTCACAAGTGGTATCAGAGCAAGGTTGATATCTTTGATTTAGAAGAAGAAGAAGAAATGGACATGGAGTATATTCAAACAAACATTGCTGCAAAGTTACCTATGCTCAAACATAATGAGTTTGAGTTGTGGAGGCTAAGGATTGAACAATACTTCTTGGTTCAAGATTATGCTTTCTGGGACATTATTCTATATGGTGATTCTTTCACACCAGGTATTACAGAATCCATTCTTGAAGGCAAAACAGTTCAGAAAAGGAATACTGGACCAGTTACCAATGATGAAAGGATACTGAAGAGGAATGATCAAAAGGCAAGAAATTTGTTGCTTATGACCATTCCTGGTGAACAGATGTTATCTTTTAGCAAGTATCCTGATGCAAAAACTCTGTTTGAAGAGATATGTGCATGGTTTGGTGGTAATGAAACTACCAAGAAAACTCAGAAGACATTGCTGAAACAAAGCTTTGAAAACTTTAGCTCAAACAGCAATGAATCTCTTGATAAGTTGTTCACAAGATTGCACAAGCTTGTCAGTCAGTTAGCTGTGTTGGGAGTTGAGATAGCTAAGGAAGATCTTAACATGGAGTTTTTAAGAAGTCTACCTGTAGAATTCAATACTCATGTGGTTGTCTGGATGAATAAGCCAGACATTGAGACCATGAAACTCAATGATTTGTACAACAATTTCAAAATTGTTGAACAAAGTCTGAAGAAGTCTGGAAACTACAATAATAGTTCTGGGAATGTGGCACTTTTGTCATCTCCCAGCATTAGTAAGTCAAAAAAGTAAATAAAAATGTTAAGATAACAGTAGATACTTTAGCTCATGCCTCAGATGGAATCAATAAAATTTGGGAAGCTCAAGTAGTTAATAAAGCTAAGTCTAGTATAGGTTACAAGTCTGTTCCTCCACCATACAGAGGTGTTCCTTCACCTCCAGGTATTGACCTAGCACACACAGGTTTAGAAGAGTTTCAAGAACCAAAATTTGAATATGGTTCTAAGTCTACTGAGAGTCCTAAGGTAGAAGAAGTTTTTGAGAGTGCAAGTGATGCTTCACTCCCTGAGGACAAGGTGTCCTCTGTTAGGAAATTAGATGATATAGTCATTAAGGACTGGACATTTGATGATGATAAAGATGATCAGGTTACGTCTAAACCTGATGTTCTTAAGAAAGCAGGAACAAGTGTTCCTAAGTTGGTAAAAAATGATATTGTTAAGCCTAAAACAAATGTTAAACATGTTAGGCAACCGGCAAGATATTGTGAGCAATATAGAACCATAAACAAGCCCAGAGGTAACCAAAGGAATTGGAATGGCCTCAAGTCTCACCAACTAGGTGATGAATTTAACTTCTATAACAAAGCTTGTTTCGTTTGTGGAGAATTTGACCATCTTGCAGCCTTCTGCAACCTAAGGGTATCTGGGTATTCAAACCATAGGGTGAATTTAAAAAGGCATACAACTAAAAGTCACTCTAATTTTACTAGAACAACACCCAGAGCAGTTTCATTAAAGTCTGGCCCAAAACAAGTTTCTACTGCTAGACAAGCAGTTACTACTGCCAGACCATTTAACTCTGTTTACCCAAAACCATAAGTTAAAGGTGCAAAAACAACTTTCAAACATGCACCAACAACTGTTAGAAGTCCTTTTCAATCAAAAGCAGTGGTCCAAAAACAAATTTGGAAACTAAAGGGTACAACTGCAAAGCCAGCGGTTCATACTGCTAGCCAAGCAGTTCATACTGCTGCTAGGGAAAAGAGGGCAAATGCTGTTAAGGCCTCAGCATGTTGGATTTGGAGACCTCTTAAATCCAATGGTGCATCAACTATTCTTAAAAGATTAAATTACATTGATGCACGAGGCAGATCTAAGTCAGTAATGGCTTGGGTCCCCAAAGAAAACTAATATTCTTTATTTTATGTGCAGGAACATTCAAATGCTAAACAAGAAGATCAAGGATACTCATACAGTGGATGTTCAAGGCACATGACAGGCAACATGTCTTATCTTTCAGACTTTCAATCATTAGATGGAGGATATGTTAGCTTTGGAGGAGGTATTGGTGGCAAAATTTCTGGTAAAGGTACCATTAAGACTAAAAATTTAGACTTTGAAGATGTGTGCTTTGTAAAAGAACTTAAGTATAATCTCTTTAGTGTCTCGCAGATGTGTGACAAAAAGAACAAAGTTCTTTGTACTAACACTGAATGTCTTGTCCTTTCCCCTAACTTTAAGATGCCTGATGAAAGTCAAGTACTTCTTAGAGTTCCTAGAAAAGGCAATTTATACAGTGTTGATATGAAGAACATTGTTCCTAAAGAAAATCTTACTTGTCTTGTTGCAAAGGCCACATTGGATGAATCTATGAAATGGCATAGGAGGCTTGGTCACATTAATTTGAAAACCATAAATAAAATTGTCAAAAATGGTTTGGTAAGAGGTTTACCTCAGAAAAGATTTGAAAATGACCAAACATGCATTGCTTGTCTTAAAGGCAAACAACATAAAGCCACTTGTAAGCCCAAACTTTTTAACTCTATTGATCAATCATTGTTTATGCTTCATATGGACTTATTTGGACCTACTTCTGTGAGTAGTATAAAGCATAAGAGATTCTGTCTAGTTGTTACTGATGACTATAGCAGATTTACATGGGTTTTCTTTTTAAGTTCTAAGGATGAGACTTCTAGCATTCTTAAGACATTCATTACAGAGATAGAAAACTTAGTAGACAAGAAAGTTAAAGTCATTAGATGTGATAATGGGACAGAGTTCAAGAATAGAGTTATGGATGAATTCTGCAAAGAAAAGGGTATTAGAAAAGAATTTAGTGTTGCTAGAACTCCTCAGCAGAATGGAGTAGCTGAGAGGAGAAATAGGACACTTATAGAAGCTGCTAGAACCATGTTAGATGACTCTAAGTTGCCTATCACTTTTTGGGCTGAAGCAGTTAATACTGCTTGCTATGTCCAGAATAGAGTTTTAGTAGTTAAGTCTCACAATAAGACATCCTATGAACTTTTTAGAGGTAGAACTCCTGCAATAGGATTTCTTAGACCTATTGGATGTCATGTGACAATTCTGAATACCTTAGACCATCTAGGAAAATTTGATGGTAAAGCAGATGAAGGATTCTAGGTTGGATATTCTCTCAATAGCAAAGCATTCAGAGTATACAACTCAAGAACTAGGAGAGTTGAGGAAAACCTGCATGTGGAAATATTAGAGAACAAATCCAATGTAGCAGGTGAAGGTCGCAAATGGCTATTTGATCTTGAGACACTAACCCAATCAATGAATTATGTGCTTGTTGTTGCAGAAACTAATGAATTTTCAGGTTCAGAAGCACATGATGCAACAAATGAGGCAAGGTTAGGAAAAGAGAAAGATCAAGATTATGTGATGATGCCAATATGGACAAGTGTGGATTCAACTTCAATAAATGATGGACCTTCTTCTGATAAAGCTAAAGAAGGGATTGAAGATGAAAACAAGGAAGATGAAACTAAGGAACAAGAGAATCCAGTTAACAGTTCTAAAGATGATAGTACTGCTGAGACAGAGCAAGATACTGCTAGGCCAAATGATGCTATTGCTAGGCCAAATGTTTCTACTGCTGTCCCATCAGAACCAAATGAAGCAGAATTCTCAGAAGATGAGGTGGATTTCAACAATCTTCCACCTGACTATCATGTTCCTTCTACTCCACACACAAGGATTCACAAAGTCCACTCCCTGGACAATGTGATTGGAGATATATAATCTGGTGTGAAGACAAGGAAGAAACTTATGTCTTCAGACCAACAAGGGCTTCTTGATGCTCTTTATGCATCAAAGCAGCATGAGTATGCAAACTCTTGCTTATTTTTATGTTTCATCTCACAAGCAGAACTTAAGAATGTTCTCAAAGCCTTAGATGATTCAAGCTGGGTAGAAGCTATGCAAGAGGAGCTTCTCCAATTTAAAATTCAGAAGGTTTGGGTGCTAGTTGATTTACCCAAAGGTGTAAGGGTAATTGGTACTAAATGGGTTTTCAGGAACAAAAGGGATGAAAGGGGCATAGTGATAAGAAACAAGGCTAGACTTGTAGCCCAAGGGTACACACAAGTGGAAGGGATAGACTATGAAGAGGTTTTTGCTCCAGTAGCAAGAATTGAAGCCATTAGATTATTGTTAGCTTATGCTTCATTTATGGGCTTCACAGTTTATCAAATGGATGCCAAGAGTGCTTTCTTATATGGTGCTATTGAAGAGGAGGTTTATGTCTCACAACCTCCATATTTTATTGATCCAGACCATCCAAACACGGTGTACAAGGTAGTCAAAGCTCTTTATGGCCTTCATCAGGCACCAAGAGCACGGTATGAAACACTGGCTTCCTACTTAATTGCAAATGGATTCCAAAGAGGCAAGATTGATCAGACATTATTCATCAAGAAGCACAAGGAGGATCTTTTGCTAGTTCAGGTGTATGTGGATGATATCATCTTTGGATCTACAAGGAAGGAGATGTGTTTAGAGTTTGAGAAACTTATGCATGATAAGTTTCAGATGAGTTCCATGGGGGAACTTACATTCTTTTTGGGTCTGCAAGTTAAGCAATTAAGTGAAGGCATTTTTATCAGCCAAGATAAATATGTTGCAAAGATTCTAAGGAAATTTCAATTTGTTGATTCAAAAGTGGCAATCACACCGATGGACTCTGAGAAGCCTCTTCTTAAAGATGTAGATGGAGAAAATGTGGATGTATACACATACAGATCTATGATAGGTTCTTTGATGTATCTCACATCATCAAGACCTGATATCATGTTCTCTGTTTATGCTTGTGCAAGATTTCAAGTAACTCCTAAGGTTTCTTACTTAACAGCTGTCAAGAGAATCTTTAGATATCTCAAGGGTCAACCTAGGCTGGGTCTATGGTATTCTAGAGAATCACCTTTTGACTTGGTAGCATATTCAGACAGTGATTATGCAGGTTCAAGCTTGGATAGAAAGTCAACAACTGAAGGATATCAATTCCTTGGATGTAGACTCATTTCATGGCAGTGTAAGAAGCAAACAATTGTGGCTACTTCAACAACTGAAGCTGAATATGTAGCTGCTGCAAGTTGCTGTGGTCAAAGTACTTTGGCTTCAAAATCAACTTCTTGACTATGGGTACAATTTCATGAACACTGTCATATATATTGATAATAGTAGTACAATTTGCATAATTAAAAATCCAGTGCAACACTCTAAAACAAAACACATTGAAATTAGACATCATTTTATTAGAGACTGCAATGAGAAAAAGTTGATTCAAGTGGTTAAAATTGATTCTGATTACAACTTTGCAGATCTTCTCACAAAAGCTTTTGATGTTGGAAGGTTTCAATACTTGGTAGCAAGTATTGGAATGCTTAATCCTTAATATTTTCAAACTGTGTGTTTTTGTATATAAATTAAGTTTGTACTGCTAGCTTTGTAAATTGGTACTGTTATTGAAAAGTTTGTACTGCTAGTACAAATTTGAATTGTTTTGTTCATACTGTTAGTCATATAATTCTACTGCTATAAGACAAATGCTTTGCATTTTGTTTTCTTGGTTTTGGACTAACAATTTCAGGTATGAACAATTGAGCACAAAGGAAGTTTCAAGTGAAATGTGTGAGCAGCAGAATGATCATACAAGTTGCTGACATAATAGGTTCATGATGGACAGAGTTTGGGAATTCATTAACAAAGGTTTACACCTAAGTTATATTGATTCTTTAAAACTTCTTTCTTGAAACCTGATTATGATGTTTCACATTGACTTGATGGCTCAGTTGGTCAGATAGTAACTGACTCAACTCACTTTCTATCATTTTATACTTTAGTTAGTATAATGAGCAAGTCTAAGGACATCTGATAGAAAGAACAGCGAGCAAAAGTGAATCTAACACTTGTGTTAGAGGCAACAATTGCCACGAGCTGGAAACCCTGTCAAGAAAGCCCTTTGAATGGGTCTATCTGTACACAGGCAGTTATTTATAACTGAAAACATTGGTTCTCACACAACCAGAGGTTAATTTAAACCGAAATCATGATTAAGTTTCTATTATCACACTTAATCCCTTTAAAATGGTTGTAAACAGTATGATTTTTCATGAAAATCAAGTTCATACAACTAAGTCAAAAGTTTCTTAAAATCTTTTGGATTCATAATGGCTCAGAAACCCATCTAATGATGGATTATGAGTTATTGCCCCATGATTCACCTCTCACAGGAGTTAACACACCTGGAAGTGATGAGGGCAGCAGAGTGGAATTTAAGGAATTGATGGCTACATGTACAATATTGTCTGATAAGGTATCCAAATTGGAAGATGAAATTCTTCTAGTTCATCAAAGGAGTCAAGTTCAGATGATGGTGAGAGATCTTCCAAACAGGGGAGGAAGATTAACCAAATGTAGGGGAGGAAGATTGCCCAAATTGATGAAAATATTAGGGAGGAAGATTATCAGAGGATGAAAGACTGTGAATGTGTATGCTCAGAAACAGAGAAGGAAGTTTAACTTGATCAAACAGAAGAGAAAGTTGAAAATTTGGACAAGATTCTGGAGTATTATATATATTCAGAAGGGATGAAGCAATTCAGAAGGGATAAAGATATTCAAATGGAGAAAGTTCTTTCTAAGTTCTTTTAGTTTCAATTTCAGTTCACTACGTTTGTTCATCACTTGCATGGCTTGCTGAGAGATGACTTGACTTCTTAAAGATAACAGGGAATATAATATCAAGCTTCAAGCATCCAAGATACACAACACCATTGCCTCTTATAATTCCTCCATCCAAGGAAATTGCACCATCTTTTAGGTAATGAATAGAGTCTAAGCATGGTACTGCTAATGTTCAAGACAAAGAAGATGATGTTATTGCTGAATGTGATTCATAGATGGCAGATGAGTTAGTCAGAAAGGTATTTAATCTTTCAGAACAGAGGAAAGCTCAGATCAAGAGTCTGACTATGTAGTGTTTGAAAGATCTTCACAATCCTCATTTAATTTAGAAGAAACTTGTTAATTTGGGATAAATCACAAGTTTAGGGGAGGATTGTTGGGAATTAAATGTTCTGAAGATTAGTATTGGGAATTAAATGTTTACAAGGTTAGTACTGCTCAAGGAAATACACTAAGTGTCAATACTACTGCTAGTGTATTCCATTCTACTGCTAGTGTTGGAGATTTTGCTGCCGCAAGAATACTAATGCTAGAGTAAAAGATATTGCTGTTGGAGTGACTTATACTACTGCTGAGTGGATAACTATCACGTATTCTACTGCTGACTAGATAAGTATGAAAAAGATATTTGTGTATAAAAGTCAAATATATACGGTAGATAATATCTTAGATATGTGTTCAGTCAACAATTTGTAAACACAGAACATGTTGTATCTTAGCTACTGACATACACAAGCTAGCAAGTAGTCGAATACTCAAGTGTGCATGTGCTTAGATATTACATATATAGAGAGTTAGACAAAGTTAGAATAAGTCTAACTGAGTTGAGATAATACAATAGAAAATAGTTTTCTTTGTAATAGAGATTCAAGGTTTGTAACCCTAGTGATAGTGAAGATCACTCGTATTATTCTCAATAATATTGAATCGTTTGATGTTATACTTTCTGTGTTCATTATCCAATAACAAGCATTACTGTTCCATTTCCAATAACCAATATCCTTCTAAGTGTGGTTAAGTAGATTCCACATACTTAATCATATTCACTCAAAGTATCATATACACACGTTACAAAGGACTAACATCCTCATAGTGTATTTAAAACAATTCTCACAAGTGATAAAGGGTTGCTTATGATCCTCACACATAGTATTCCAAAATGGGTAAAAGAGGCTATATGCCAAACGCCCCTATATTGTTGACTACAACCATAACCATATATCATGATGCGTGGGTTTTGCAACCTTACAACAGGTTTTACCTCTCGAGGGATCTCAAGAGGCTTACAACCCCACCAGGCAGTGTACCTGACCGATGTAGTATAGTGTAGTGGTAAGTACGAGGGATTGATCGTTCTCCACAGGGAATAGTGTTCGTTAGGTATGAAAGACTACTCTAATTAGGTCTAAGGGTTGAGGAAGATTCTTTTTATGTTTTTATAATTTTTATGAAAGCAAGTAAAATCTCGGGTTTGAAAGAGTGGGCGGAATTAGTTGCTAGTCAACTAACCCAAATTACTACGAATGCAAATAAAATAAATAACAAAAATGAAAATGTGGTGAGAAACTTATGTGTAGAGAAATGTGTTTACTTAGATTTCCTTACTCCCTAACTATCTTTTACCGGTTAATTAGTGTGTATTAGTCACGTGGATGACGGGTGTATTCCTTAATACCATTCGTGGGGTGGCGTACTTACTTCCCCAACTCTACAAGCTCCTACTTCACTCCTATGTCGAGCCGGCTAGGAAGCTCCTAACATGGGATCACTAGAATTCGCTTGTGCATTAAATACAACCATAAAAACCTTTAGTACGCATTTGGTTCATGTTTCTTAAGACGTTCAAGCAAGTTACCGAATAGGAAGTTAGCCAGTTTTCTTAAGCCTAACATAGATAAACAATCATCCAATACAACTAATAACACACTAATAACCAATAATCAATAGCTAGGTTTCATTAGATCTAAGCAAACACAAGATAAATTTAGCCTAACATATTAATCAAAAGACAAGAATAAGATAAAATCAAACAACACATAGACATATTGAATGATTAATTGATAACTTATCTTCAATGTAACATGGAAGATCTCAAGGCAAAAAGCCTTGAAAAAGAAGCTAAAATCGTCCTAGGGTTTTCTCCCAAAATTCCATACACTAAGCTCTCCCTAATGACAAAAAATTAGAAAACTATATATAGACTTTTGCATCTGACGGCGTCACCTTATGGATTGTGACGCCGTCACCTCGCCGCTTCTAGGGTTCCCGGATGACCTTCTTGACGCCGTCCCTCTTTAGCTCTTCAAAAATCCATTCTGGCTTATCAAGGCTTGACGCCGTCGAACCTTGAACGTGACGCCGTCCCCTTTTGATTTAAGCCGTGACGCCCTTGATCAAGTTAAAGCGTGACGCCGTCAGAATTCACATGCTATTTTCACTGGCTTATCATGAGTAAATTTCACGTCCAACTTTTCTTGCCAAGGCATGACGCCGTCTAGAGTAAATTGTGACGCCGTCAAAGGTAACTTTTAGCCGATTTTTGAGACTTTGTCGTTTTCTTCACTTTTATGCTCCAAAAACGTCCAAAATGCCTCCTTTTCCAGATTTCTCCTCAAAAGTACCTAAAATGACAAAAGGAACGATTTAGGGCAATATTTGATCAAATAAATACGATTTAGGGCTTAAATGACCCCTTAAAAGCGGTACACTTTTCGCTTCATCAAATACCCTTACACTTGAGATTTGCTTGTCCTCAAGCAAATGCGCTTTTATTCTAATCAAAATACAAGTTAGGGGTCATTTAATGCTAACATAAAAGTAATTACAACAAATATTCGTTCCACTTCAATCATAATAAGCACGGAGATTACAAACTAGCACCTCACAAGTAGTGTTTAGATACTCACATCTCTCAAGTGTCATCAAAATAAATCTCATAAATGAAAACGGATAATATCTCTCACTACCTGTCATAGCAAATAGATTACCATAGGCTTGGGAAAGGATCGAAAACCTCCTCCACTAGGCGTAAGCACCAAAGATAAACTATCAAAGAGGGCTTTTAAACGGGTTATAACGTTAGGTGTAGGGAAAGGAAAACACGGTTTTGTTGGATAAAGGATGTTTTACTGGTGGCTAGTTAAAGATCTTGATCAATTACATGTACTATACAATGTTGCTAAGCCAAGACTAGACTCGATCTTAAGCTAGAAACGAAATAACAAAAACAAAAACAAACATAAAACAAACGTAAAATGAAACGGGATGGTAGTCCGTATGTTTTTTTCTATTTTTTCATTTTCTCATTTTTTTGTGTTTTTCTTGATTTTTCGATTTTTTTTTTTTTTTTTTTTTTTTTTTTTTTTTTTTTTTTGCATACACTCTTGCCCTACCATCCAAAATAATACATCATAGGGGCATTGCATTCCCCTTACACTTGAACTTTTACATAACTTTACAAATTCTAATCTAACGACTCGAATTAAGATAATTGAAAAACTTGGAGTACTTTTAAAACATTTAGCACATATGGGGGTAATAAATGATGTTCTTCCCTATTACTCCATTACACTAGTACTTTATCCATGAGTCCCAATCGTCCCAAAACAATATGTACAAGGATATGACTCGACTTAGCAACCATGTAATCAACTAGATAATTAACTTGGGTTTAAACAAATGTTGTAACAATAATGCACTAAAAATGAGTGCATACAAGGTAGGCTAAGGCGATTTGGGTGTACATTTTAGTGGGGTGTAACAAATTCTTCCTTTAAGTAAAATGATTAAAGGTCGAAATGAAAAGATAGGCTCTGAGGGGTGTACTAGGGTATCGTGTACTAAGAATGAGTACAACGCAAAGGGTGTGGGAGAATTACTTGACCTATGTAGCCAAAGTAATTATAACAAAAACACAGGTGTAAAACAATGGGTTAATCCTAATGCCTCTTATCATGTAGTAAATCTAACTACACGAATGTAGTCTTACTTGTGGCCTTGGAATGGTCCTAACGCAAGTTCTAGAATCTAAGTGCTACCGGTACACACATCATAGCATAAATGCTTTTCCGACCAATTCTAGGGGCGAACCTCACATATTTGGGGTGGAAAATTTTTTAGTGGTACGGTTTTTTGTGCTAGTCATATAACTCCTATCCGTGAGACGCTCATTAAGATCAAAGTTTCACTCCTAAGTGTTGTAAAAAAATTTTAAATTTGGCACTAAAATTACCCTAACAGGTATTTATCTCAGTTTTATTACACATCTATTATTAAACAAACAAAAATCAAGCGCAATGGCATTCTCTAAAATCGTACTTTTACCCCCCTTACACTTAAGATGAACATTGTCCCCAATGTTCAAATAACAAGATGTAAAAGTAAATAAGGTAAAAGAATGAAATCAAATACTCCCCTGATTCGTTCGGTGGATAATGAAATTACACGGTTAGATCTTCCTCCAAAGTAATGTAGAAGCTCCATGACTAATGCATCGCCACAAGCTTGATTCAAAACATTTCCTTGTCCAAAATAACCTGTTAAACCTGAGAAAACAAACACGAAAACCTGCATAACATCGGCGGGATAAAATCTATATATAAGGATATAATGCTTGTGGAATGATAACTTTGCAGATTCCTGGAGATTATAAGTTGGAGATTTTAATAAAAACTTTTCTAAAAACAAAACTTTCAAAAATTTCTGGAAATTAAATCTGACGCCGTCAGGTTATAAACCCTGACGCCGTCAGAAATGACCTGACAAAAATTTTCATTTTAAGTTTCCGGAAAATTTCTGGAAAAACCTTTACCTTACTTCCTGGAAATCCTGCAAAACATCATTATGACTCGATACAAGCATTTGACTCAAACAAATACGAATATGTATGCTAATTTATTATTATTACGATTCATGTTAATTTGTGTTCTAATAAACCGATTTAGATTTCCCTTACACTTATCTTTTGCAAAATACCTTTATATGTAGTTAAGACGAAGTTAAAAACAAAATAAAGCATTTTCACAAATTACTTTTGAACATGAATCAATACTAATAAAAATTAAACACACATACGGAAAATAAAATCAGACAAACAAATAAATAAACACACAAAGCAAATAAATAAAATAAAGCTTGGGTTGCCTCCCAAGAAGCGCTTTTCTTTATTAACGAGTCTTGTAGCTAGACTCAAAGTCACGTACATTACGTGACTCCGTTTTGCATAAAGAATATGGTTTTAAAGCTTTGTATCACTCTTTCATCCCACTTGTATTCCGGACCTAAGGCCAAACACATCGAATACTTAACTCTAGCCCTTCCTTGGTTATTGTTATCAACCTCGAGTGCTGGGATATTATCGACATCCAAGCCCTTAATGCCCTTAAATTTTGGTTCGAACTTAGAGAAACGAGACACATTATGGGGCATCAGGTACTTGATGCATCCTATTTCGCTGGAGAATGTCACACTACCTTCATCCTTATCATAAATTGCTTGGGACGTTCTTATGAAGGGTTCTCCTAAAACTATCTCGCCTAAATACGGATCTATAATCCCCCTTATATCTTCTAGGATCACAAAATCACATTGGTAAACGAAATCTCCGATAAAGACGTGTAAACCACTTGCTAGACCTACAAAATTGCACATCTGATTGGGGTCATACGGGTCTTGTCTAGGGTTCAGCTCATTGCTCATGATCCAGTTATAGTAAAGCCTAGACATGAAATTCATTGGTGCCTTGAGATCAATATAGGTATGCTCCCTAAACATGTGACCAATCATGCATGGAACCTTCACATTAAAATAACCCCCCTTTCTAATCCATGGGTACTTACGATTTTTAGCGGGGCAAGGACATTTAAAGATAAACTTATGGTGACTTAATCCTTCTAGAATTGGTGAGGAATTGTGAACTAACATTAAGTCATCTCTAAGCTCAATCTCATTGCTCGTGCTAAGGCGGGCGAGTCTCTTCTCTCTATCAATTAACTCATTAAGCTCATTGAATGCCTTAATCTCCCTATCCATAGTGACGAACCAATTACGAACAAACACACAAAGAAAGTAGATAGACTAAAGAAAACCTAGAAAAATAAAATAAAAATCTCACTAGAAAGGAATCTAGTTAGTAGACCTAATAGAAATAAAAATTCAACCTAAACAATAACTATTCCTCGGCAGCGGCGCCAAAAACTTGATGCGTGGGTTTTGCAACCTTACAACAGGTTTTACCTCTCGAGGGATCTCAAGAGGCTTACAACCCCACCAGGCAGTGTACCTGACCGATGTAGTATAGTGTAGTGGTAAGTACGGGGGATTGATCGTTCTCCACAGGGAATAGTGTTCGTTAGGTATGAAAGACTACTCTAATTAGGTCTAAGGGTTGAGGAAGATTCTTTTATGTTTTTATAATTTTTATGAAAGCAAGTAAAATCTCGGGTTTGAAGGAGTGGGCGGAATTAGTTGCTAGTCAACTAACCCAAATTACTACGAATGCAAATAAAATAAATAACAAAAATGAAAATGTGGTGAGAAACTTATGTGTAGAGAAATGTGTTTACTTAGATTTCCTTACTCCCTAACTATCTTTTACCGGTTAATTAGTGTGTATTAGTCGCGTGGATGACGGGTGTATTCCTTAATACCATTCGTGCGGTGGCGTACTTACTTCCCCAACTCTACAAGCTCCTACTTCACTCCTATGTCGAGCCGGCTAGGAAGCTCCTAACATGGGATCACTAGAATTCGCTTGTGCATTAAATACAACCATAAAAACCTTTAGTACGCATTTAGTTCATGTTTCTTAAGACGTTCAAGCAAGTTACCGAATAGGAAGTTAGCCAGTTTTCTTAAGCCTAACATAGATAAGACGTTCAAGCAAGTTACCGAATAGGAAGTTAGCCAGTTTTCTTAAGCCTAACATAGATAAACAATCATCCAATACAACTAACAACACACTAATAACCAATAATCAATAGCTAGGTTTCATTAGATCTAAGCAAACACAAGATAAATTTAGCCTAACATGTTAATCAAAAGACAAGAATAAGATAAAATCAAACAACACATAGACATATTGAATGATTAATTGATAACTTATCTTCAATGTAACATGGAAGATCTCAAGGCAAAAAGCCTTGAAAAAGAAGCTGAATTCGTCTTAGGGTTTTCTCCCAAAATTCCACACACTAAGCTCTCTCTAATGACAAAAAATTAGAAAACTATATATAGACTTTTGCATCTGACGGCGTCACCTTATGGATTGTGACGCCGTCACCTCGCCGCTTCTAGGGTTCCCGGATGACCTTCTTGACGCCGTCCCTCTTTAGCTCTTCAAAAATCCATTCTGGCTTATCAAGGCTTGACGCCGTTGAACCTTGAACGTGACGCCGTCCCTTTTGATTTAAGCCGTGACGCCCTTGATCAAGTTAAAGCGTGACGCCGTCAGAATTCACATGCTATTTTCACTGGCTTATCATGAGTAAATTTCACGTCCAACTTTTCTTGCCAAGGCATGACGCCGTCTAGAGTAAATTGTGACGCCGTCAAAGGTAACTTTTAGCCGATTTTTGAGACTTTGTCGTTTTCTTCACTTTTATGCTCCAAAAACGTCCAAAATGCCTCCTTTTCCAGATTTCTCCTCAAAAGTACCTAAAATGACAAAAGGAACGATTTAGGGCAATATTTGATCAAATAAATACGATTTAGGGCTTAAATGACCCCTTAAAAGCGGTACACTTTTCGCTTCATCAGTTGACTACAACCATAACCATATACCATAAAGACTTCATGACATTTACACATACTTAAACCCGCGACCTAAACATGAACAAAAGACCATGTATGACAACAAGACCGTGAATAACAAAATGACCACAAAGATTGAAGTATACCAAAACAAGAAAGACACTTCGGGGCTTCCAACTTCAAACACGTTTGGTCCAAAAGATTTACGGTCTGCTTCTACAACTTCTTCAAGCACGAAGCTTCTACAACATGATCACTTAAACCTTATCCTTACCTTTACTAGATTCTTCGGTACCTATCAAGAAAAACATCACAACTAAACATGTAAGCGAAACGCTTAGTAAGTACATGGCATAACAAGCTAAACAACATATGATATAAATCATACCATAATCATAACTAGTCTAACCACTAGTTAAGCTAGCGATATAGGGGGCACATACCTCTTGCCAACATAGTCGGCCTAAACACGATCAACCCATAAGGTTGAACCTCATCCCATAGTTAGCCCAACGACTAACTAAGCTATGCCTAGTAATGGATCCATAACTAGCTAACGCACCCTATATCCTTTCCTTCACCATTACCATGTAATAAAACATGATAAAGCTAACAAAATATAATCATTATCATACATGAAATATGATAAAGCTAACAAACATGTTATAACCATATACTTACCTTGATTCTCAATCACCACCTTACTAGCGAAAGCTTCCAACTTCTTACTTGCTTCCCATCACAATTAACTTTAATTAGGAGCTAATTAACTTATACTCCCTCCGTCTCATATTAAGTATCCATAATGAAATCTTGGGATGTCCCAAATTAAGTGTCCAGGGAATATTTTCAACCAATAAGAAGAGACTTTAGTGGGTAATAGTGATATTTGATTGGTGGAGAGTGCAGTTGGCCCCACTTTCCTAAAACTTTGTGCATTTGGAAAGTGGACACTTAATATGGGACGGAGGGAGTAACTCATACTACTACTAACCTTACCTATCATCCCCAAGTCTTATAACATTAACCCTAGATTCATGAATTTAGGGAAAACACTTACTTGTGGTGGGGATTATCAATTAAGGCTTCTTAATGACTTGGTAACACTTGAAGATGACCAAAATTACAAGATCCCAACTTTGATCTTTTCCCTCTCTTTTCTCTTCATGGAGCGACACCACAACTGCACACACTCACACTCTCAAGTTTTCTGGACTTTTCTCTAATTTTCTCTTACTTAGTTATTTAATAATTTAATTGGCAAAACTAGTCCTCCAAGTCTTATTCTTTCTACATTGGCCACACATTTATTTACTACTTAACTCATAACACATAACTTATTATATACATATATAGTACCTTGTCGGGATATGGGTGTAACAATTCACCGCTCCTTAAAATAAGATTTCGTCCTCGAAATCTATTCTTGAAATAAATGAGGATACTCATTCCTCATCTTCTCCTCCGGCTCCCATCTAATACTTGTACCCTTACGATGTCTCCATTGTACTTTTACTAGCGGAATTTCTTTGTTTCGAAGTTGTCTCACTTTCCTTCCTAATATCACTTCTGGTTCATCCTTTTGTGAAATCAATTCCGGATCAATTTCGATGTCATCCAAAGTGACTACCCTAGTTTCAACCGCTAGACATTTTCTCAGGTAAGACACATGAAAGGTATTATGAATACCTCTCATTTCTTCGGGCAATTCCAACACATATGCTACCTCGCCAACATGTTTCAAGATTTTAAATGGTCCTATAAACCGCGGACTTAGTTTTCCCGTATTTTTGAACCTAAGAACGCCTTTCCACGGGGAAACTTTTAACATAACAAAATCACCTACTTCAAATTCGATTGGTCTTCTTCGATTATCGGCATAACTTTTCCACCTATCTTGTGCCGCCTTAAGTCTTGCCCGAATCATCTCAATCTTTTCAGTTGTCACCAATACTATATCTGTGCTGGCCAATTCTCTCCTTCCAACTTCTTCCTAACATATGGGCATCCTACACTTTCTACCATAGAGCATCTCATAGGGTGGCATGTCTATACTAGCATGATAACTATTATTGTAGGCGAATTCAACTAGAGGCAAATGATCATCCCAATTACCTCCAAAGTCAATCATACAAGCCCGTAGCATGTCTTCTAGAGTTTGGATCGTTCTTTCGCTTTGTCCATCGGTTTGAGGATGAAAAGCTGTGCTCATATGTAACTTCGTACCAAGTTCTTCTTGAAAACTTTGCCAAAAATTTGAAGTGAAACGCCCGTCTCTATCGAAAACTATAGAAATAGGTACTCCATGACGCGCGACTATCTCATAGACATAAATCTTTGCTAGCTTATGAACAGGCATATTCTCCCTGATCGGGATGAAGTGTGCACTCTTTGTCAAGCGATCAACTACCACCCAAATTGTATCGTTTTTCTTTTTCGTTCTCGGCAATTTTGTAATGAAATCCATAGTAATCTTCTCCCACTTCCAAACTGGAATATCTAAGGGTTGGACTTTCCCATACGGCTTTTGGTGTTCGGCTTTCACCTTCAAACAAGTTAAACATCTTTCTACATACTTCACGCAATCTCTTTTCATACCCGGCCACCAATAGTTTCTTTTTACATCAAGGTACATTTTCGTAGCTCCCGGATGAATAGAATACTTCGATTTATGCGCTTTTTCCAAGAGTAATTCCTTAATGTTGCTTCGAAAAGGAATATAAACTCTTCCATACCGTGTCTTAATCCCTCGGTTGTCTTCTTCAAGATGAGGAATGTGAGAGGTGATACGTTCTTTTTCTCGGTTCTCTTCTTTCAACGCTTCCTCTTGAGCTAACTTAATTTTGTTGAAAAGATCGGATGTGACTATCATCCGTAATGAGTGAATCTGTGAAACGTCACTTCGGCCTTTGCGACTTAGCGCATCCGCCACGACATTCGCATTATCGGGGTGGTAGCGAATTTCACAATCATAATCTTTCAGCAAGTCTAACCACCTACGTTGCCTCATATTCAGATCCTTCTTCTCAAGAAAGTACTGAAGGCTTCTATGATCGGTGTAAATTACGAACTTCACACCATATAAATAATGCCTCCAAATCTTCAAAGCAAAGACTACGGCCGCTAATTCAAGATCATGAGTCGGGTATTTCTCCTCATGCTTCTTTAGTTGTCTTGAAGCGTAAGCAGTCACTTTACCCCTTTGCATGAGGACACAACCAAGACGGAGTAAGATGCATCACTATAAACTACCATGTCTTCGGTTCCTTTCGGTAACACTAGAATCAGTGCTTCACATAACCTCTTTCGTAAAGTACGAAAGGCTTCTTCTTGTTTCTCACTCCATACAAACGGAACATTCTTCTTGGTGAGTTCAGTTAACGAAGATGCAATTTTGGAGAAGTCTTGAATGAACCGTTGATAATATCCCGCGAGTCCTAGAAAACTTCGAATTTCACCAACGTTCGTCGGTGCTTGCCAATTCATCACGACTTCTACCTTTGATTGGTCAACTTTAATACCATCGGGATTAATAACATGACCGAGGAACTGAACTTCTTGTAACCAAAATTCACATTTTGAGAACTTGGCATATAATCTTTCCTTTCTCAACGTTTCTAGGATTTCCCGAAGATGTATTTCATGTTCTTCCTTGCTCTTAGAATAGATAAGGATATCATCGATGAACACTATAACGAATTTGTCCAACATCAGTCTACATACACGATTCATGAGATCCATGAAAACCACAGGCGCGTTCGTGAGACCAAAGGGCATAACTGTAAACTCATAATGTCCATAATGGGTCCTAAAAGCCGTCTTAGGAATGTCTTCTTCTCGAATCTTCAACTGATGATAGCCCGAACGGAGATCAATCTTTGAAAACCACCTTGCACCTTGAAGCTGATCAAACAGATCTTCGATTCTTGGTAACGGGTACACATTTTTCACCGTGACTTTGTTCAATTCACGGTAGTCAATGCACATCCGCATATTACTGTCTTTCTTTTTAACAAACAGAATCGGAGCTCCCCACGGTGAGCTACTAGGGCGAATAAAACCCTTGTTGAGTAACTCTTGAAGTTGGCTCATTAACTCTTTCATCTCGGACGGAGCAAGGCGATAAGGAGTTTTGGCAATAGGAGTAGCACCCGGAACAAGATCAATACGGAACTCAACCTGTCTGTCGGGTGGAATACCCGGCAAATCTTCCGGGAATACATCACGAAATTCATTAACAATCGGAACGTCATCGATACTTTTCTTCTCAAAACTCGTATCTACTACGTGCACCATAAAGGCAAGACAACCACGTGATAAATATTTCCTAACCTTCGTTACGGAACATAATTTTAAATCACCCTCCCGTTTATCACCGTAAATCATCATTTCTTGACCGCTAGGATTTACAACGCGGGCGATCTTTTGTCTACATAGAATGACAGCATTGTGTTTGCCAAGCTAATCCATACCAACAATAATATCAAACTCTCCGAGCATTATAGGAATTAGATCAATCCTAAAAACACTCTCATCGATCTCTATCTCTACATTACGATACACACTAGACACTACAACCACTTTACTATCAACAATTTCAACTTCTACAGGTGTCGGCAGTTTATCTAACAGAGTGAACAATTCCTTACTAAAACTATAAGATACAAAGGACACACTTGCGCCCGAATCATACAAAACACGAGCGGGTTTGGAATTAACGAGAATTATACCTGTGACAACATCGGAAGCCGATTTCGCTTCTTCTACACTCATCTGATAAACACGAGCTTTAGGCTTCGGAATCTCAACCTTTTCTCCTTTGTTCGAATTAAACGGCTTCGCTTGCTTAGGATTGACCTTAGGACATTCACTTAACTTATGTCCTTCTTCATTGCATCCATAACATATCACCAAAGGCTTGGTGCAATTCTTGCTAATATGGCTAGGATCCCCACATTTAAAACATCCCTTCATCCCTGATTTACATTCTCCCATATGGTTCTTACCGCACCTATTACACCGAGGTGGTAACTTCCCCGTGTTGTCCTTCCTTGTGAAATCAAATTTGCCCCGTTTACCGAATGTTGTTGGTTGTTCTTGCTTCTTTTTTAACTCCTTCTTCTCCTTGCTCTTCATTCTATCCAAATCTACTTCTCGTGTACGTGCCCTACTTAGAAGATCCTCCATGGTGGTGCACTTGAAAGGTGATACTATAGTACAAATATCTTCTTTGAGCATCCTTTGAAATTTATCAACTTTAAGCTTCTCGTTGTCAAGATACTCCGGGCAATATTGCACCATATCTCAAAACTTTTCCCACAACTCATTCACCGATTCGTTGGTTTGCACAAGGTTATGAAATGCTTCTCTTATTTTATCAATTTCTTCCACGGGAGCATATTCCTTCATAAATGCTTCTTTAAATTGTTCCAACATGCACGTTTCTCTCCAAGCACTACCTTTTTCATTCGCCTTACCTTCCCACCATATTTTAGTCCGTTCACGAAGGTAGTTGGTAGCAAAGTTTACCTTATCCTCCTCCGCACAACGACTAGTGCGGAAAGCCCCTTCTATATCGGTAATCCATCTAGAACTCTTTAACGGGTCAAGAGATCCTGTAAATATAGGTGGAGCACAAGCGGTGAAGTCACGATAAGTAGATTTCTCCTTCCCTACTCCGGGTCTAGCATTTGAATCATTCATTAACTCCCCACTCTTCTTGAGCTTCCCTATCTCCTCTTGAAATATCTTTTGTAAGTTCTCGGTTGTTTCATTAACATAAAAGGGCATAGCCTTCTCAATGGCCCTTCCCACTCTATCCGCCACCAGAGTATCCAATTCTTTCAACTCTGCTCTAGTAAAACTTCTAGGATTAAGGTTTTCCGGCATTGGCAATGACATGTCACTATTAGAATCTCCATCATCATGTGTATCATCATCATGGCAGGAGGAGGTCGTCCTTGACACCTCCTTATTTCGAATCGCCGCCATCTTTTCTACTATACTGAAATTTAGCAATTCACACTATCAAGCATAATCATATACATAATCGATGCATGAATGACATATCTATCTTTATACTAACACCCTAGCTTGTCGCCCGTGTATGGTCTAAATAATTTCAATTTCACATATGTACCATATTTTTATCACTACGGTGGCCAAGCGTAGTCATAAAAATATTTAACATACGTGTCCTCAAAATCATTCAAACAATACACCAATAACAAACACTAATTCTAAACGCATCTACACAAGGCCTAAGTCTAGGAAATCCTAAAGTGAAATCCTAAATCTCTTAGACCAAATCTCTGATACCAAGTTGTAACACCCCGTGACCAGACACGACTAAAAACGTGAAAATTTTTAGCAAAAAGTTCACCCAGAAACTGACCCACTATTACTCTTTCATAAGCTGACAAAAATATATAAATATCTGGGTCTTGAAATTATTTTTAAAAGAAACTAGACTCAAATACCTTCAAAACGACGGGTGGTGCGACTCGTAACGACTTACGGTTTAAAAGATACGATTTTTCAAAGTTTGCTGAAAATCTGCCAACTGACCTCCATCCGATCGGATGGACCTCCAACCGATCGGTTGGAAGTTTCTGATCACCCAGATCAGTTTTCAAAACCCCTGCTTGGAAACCCTACCTCCCGAACTCGGTATTTCCCCAAATCTTCTTGATTTACTTAGTATATTAATGAGCTCATTTTCATACAAAAACATTTACCGTTTGACCCTCGAAATAGTACTTTACAAGTTGACGGGTTTTACACCAAAACCCGTTTTGACCCATTTCATGACATAAGACGCATACGAATTCCCCTTCACCTCAAACTTAACCCAATTCATTAATTTAACATATTAAATCTGTTTCCCAATAACTTGACCCGCTTACAACCCAAAATGGATGGAATTCACATTTATGCCAAACACTCTTTTAAATCCATTTCCAATACACACTTTTTACCCAAAGCACATAACAACTACATATCCAATTGAACTCATACATGACTTAACATTTCTAGAATAATGAAAGAGTGTTAGTACAAGGTCTTGACCCATAGTATTCCAAAATGGGTAAAAGAGGCTATATGCCAAACGACCCTATATTGTTGACTACAACCATAACCATATACCATAAAGACTTCATGACATTTACACATACTTAACCCGCGAGAACAAAATACCATGTATGACAACAAGACTGTGAATAACAAAATGACCATAAAGATTGAAGTATACCAAAACAAGAAAGACACTTCGGGGCTTCCAACTTCAAACACGTTTGGTCCAAAAGATTTACGGTCTTCTACTACAACTTCTTCAAGCACAAAGCTTCTACAACATGATCACTTAAACCTTATCCTTACCTTTACTAGATTCTTGGGTACCTATCAAGAAAAACATCACAACTAAACATGTAAGCGAAACGCTTAGTAAGTATATGGCATAACAAGCTAAACAACATATGATATAAATCATACCATAACCGTAACTAGTCTAACCACTAGTTAAGCTAGCGATATAGGGGCACATACCTCTTGCCAACATAGTCGGCCTAAACACGATCAACCCATAAGGTTGAACCTCATCCCATAGTTAGCCCAACGACTAACTAAGCTATGCCTAGTAATGGATCCATAACTAGCTAACGCACCCTATATCCTATCCTTCACCATTACCATGTAATAAAACATGATAAAGCTAACAAAATATAATCATTATCATACATGAAATATGATAAAGCTAACAAACATGTTATAACCATATACTTACCTTGATTCTCAATCACCACCTTACTAGCAAAAGCTTCCAACTTCTTACTTGCTTCCTATCACAATTAACTTTAATTAGGAACTAATTAACTTATAACTCATACTACTACTAACCTTACCCATCATCCCCAAGTCTTATAACATTAACCCTAGATTCATGAATTTAGGGAAAACACTTACTTGTGGTGGGGATTATCAATTAAGGCTTCTTAATGACTTGGTAATACTTGAAGATGATCAAAATTACAAGATCCCAACTTTGATCTTTTCCCTCTCTTTTCTCTTCCTGGAGCGACACCACAACTGCACACACTCCCACTCTCAAGTTTTCTGGACTTTTCTCTAATTTTCTATTACTTAGTTATTTAATAATTTAACTTATCTCAATTGGCAAAACTAGTCTTCCAAGTCTTATTCTTTCTACATTGGCCACACATTTATTTACTACTTAACTCATAACTCAAAACTTATTATATACATATATAGTACCTTTTTGGGATATGGGTGTTACAGATTCATCGACTCTTAAGGTTTCTTTGTTCAAAATGATATAGGCTTTTCTATTTTGCGAGTATCCAAGGAACACACCTTCATAAGACTTTGGGTCAAATTTGGTGAGATAATCCTTAGTGTTTAGAATGAAGCACTTGCTTCCAAAAACTCTAAAGTATCCTAATGTAGGCTTTTTGCCTCTATAAAGTTCATATGGAGTTTTATTCAAAAATGGTCTTATTAAAACTCTATTTAAGATATAGGTGGATGTGTCGACGGCGCTACACCAAAACTTTTGTGATATGTTTTGTTCATTTAGCATTGTTCTACTCATTTCTTGAAGTGTTCGGTTTTTACGTTCTACTACACCGTTTGATTGAGGAGTACGAGGAGCTGAGAAATTATGTGTTATGCCATTAGCATCACAAAAAGCTCCAAATTGAGTTTCATTATCAAATTCACGACCGTGGTCTGTTCTAATTGACACAATGCTACTTCCTAGTTGATTTTGAATTTTCTTACTAAGAATTTCAAATTTATCAAAAGCTTCATTTTTACTTTTCAAAAATTTAGTCCAAGTGTATCTTGAATAATCATCTACTATGACCAAAGTGTAGAAGTTCCCTCCATAACTTTGATGGACCAAACAAATCCATATGCAATAGTTTTAGACACCTAGATGTAGACACCATATTTTTAGCCTTATAGCTATTATGAACTTGTTTCCCAATTTTGCAAGCATCACAAAAGTGTTGGTCATATTTCAACTTGGGTAGGTTCCTAACGAGTTCCTTAGATGATAGAGATTGGATGAGTCTCATATTGGCGTGGCCTAAGCGTCTATGCCAAAGAGTTGAGTTGTCGTCTAGAGAGGTGAGACAAAGTTTGTCTTTAGATGTTTTATCTATTTTCATAACGTATACGTTATTTTTCAAAACACCTTTACCTATGGTTATACCGTCTTTTAGTATTTTACTTCCGTTTTCACTACAAAGGACGTCATACTTTTTACGGCATAGTTGGCTAATACTAAGTAAGTTAAATCCTAGGTTATCAACATGAGCAACATCATCAATAGAGATAGAGTCATGGGAGATAGTACATTTTCTGACGATTTTGATTTTTAGCTTGCTACCAAAAGTAACATTACCTCCGTCATATTCTTGGTAGGTTGAGAAAAGGCTCTTATTTCCCGTCATGTGCCTTGAACACCCGCTATCTTTTATCCACTCGTCTGGTTCCAAACCGACTTTCAAGCATACCTAAGTTATAGAAAAACTCAAGTATTTGGTCCCCAATATCTCATGGGTCCATTTGGGGTTAAACATCCCATTAACTTGATTCATATAAGGAAATGGTGGATATGAGTTCCATGGCATGTAGTTGGGACTTTGATAATTCGTAGGAAAGTTTGGGTTCCAACTATTTTGATAATGAGGTTGTGTGTTGTAGTTGCTTTTTGGAAAGGGGCGTTTGGGAATAGTCGTCCTAGGTCTTTGTTGAGTAGTTTTACCTCTAAATTCATTTCTAGCTTGTCCTACTCCTATAGTAACAGCTGGTTTTTGTTTGTTAACAGTTGAGCTAGTACTAGGTTTCCTTGTGACTTTAACGAACTCTGTACGAGCCGATATACAATCTTTCTGTTCAGCAACAGTTCCCACGGATCCCTTCTCCACTACTGGCGTCTGATCCGTGGGTTTCTGAAACTGTTGGAACAGTTTCTTGTACTTTTACGGCTTGTTTCTTAAAACTACTTAAGTTTCCTAATTTCATAAAACCTAGTCCAGTTTTATCATGAGGTAATTTTTGAATTTTCATTATCTCATCTACACAACTAATATTTTTATCAAACCTTTTGAACTTAGAGTTTTGTTTGATAAGTGCATCCTGTGTGATTTTAAGCTTCTCTAATTCTAGTCTAAACTCTTGACATGATACACATACCTCTTTAATAGCTTTACTCTTTTCTAATCTTTTAGCTTTTTCTTTTAACTCATAAACTTCGTTTTCTAAAAATTCCTTTTTGGTTTTGAAAAACTTATTTTTGTTTATGATTTTTAGGCTAAGTTCACATAGTTTGTTATATTCTATTTGCAAGGTGTCATCATCAATAGAAGAATAAGATGAGTCAGATTGTACCTTGTTTGAGTCATGAGCCATAAGAGCAACTTCGTAATTCTTAGGCTCTTCGTCATCATCTTCACTGTCACTCCAAGCACCACTTACAAAAGCTCTTTGAGTTTTGTTCTTGGGTGGCTTAGGACAATCTCCTATTAGATGACTTGTATCACCGCATCGAAAACATTTCCTTTCCCCTTTTCCTTTCTTGTCATCACGGTCCTTCTGGAAGGATTTCTTGTATTCTCGAGGTTGTCTTACGAACTTTCCTCGTCTTCTAAAGAACTTCTTGAAATCTCTTACGGCCATGGCATATTCTTCATCTTCGCTACCCGAACTAGACTCTTCATCATCACTTGAATCTACTCTAGCTTTTAAGGCAATGTATTTGACTTTTTCCTTTTTGCCCTTAACTATTTCCGAATCTTTTTCCATTAGCATCTCATGAACTTTGAGATTTCATATAAGCTCGTCAAGTGACATGCTTGAAAGATCCTTGGATTCTTCAATGACCGTCACCTTTGCTCTCCACTTCGGATGGAGTGCTCTAAGGAATTTTCTGACAAAGTTCTTACTACAAAAAGATTCATCAAGTGCTTTAAGAGAAGTAATGATAGTATTAAACCTAGCAAATGCACTATCAATGGTCTCATCCTCAGGGATAACAAATTGTTCATATTGTTGAACAAGAAGATCAATTTTGTTATCCTTGACTTGTGAGTTCCCTTGATCAGTGATAATTAAAGATTGCCAAATTTCTTTAGCGGTTTTACACATAAAGACTCTTTCATATTCTTTCCTAGGTAAAGCATTGTAAAACAACATTTTAGCGTCATTATTTTTGGCAATCAACTTCTTTTGCTCATCACTGTGACGAGCAAGTGAAGTATCCTCATCCCGACCACTTGATATTTCTTTTATTATAGCTTTATGATCACCCTCTATAATGATATACCATAGATCTATGTCTTTTGACTTCACATAAGTTTCAAAGCGGATTTTCCAATATATAAAACCATTTGGTTCAAATAGTGGTGGTCTTTGCATAGATTGCCCTTCTTTGAAATTTTCAAAATCCATGGATCGTTCCAAGTTTTAAAATACAATATATTTTAAAGATCTTGAGTAACGTAGCTCCTGATGCCAATTGTGAAAAATTAGAAGTGGGGGGGGGGGGTGGAATAGTTGAATAGTTTTAAAATTCTTCTGCTTTGAATACTTAACGTGATTTCAACTAATGCAAATAATAAACACAATATATAACATGCAAATAAAGAAAGAAACGATCAAACCACAACACGGATGTTTATAGTGGTTCAGTGTACAAGGACTTTCTTCCTTGCCCTACTCCACTCCTCGAGCCTCTAACTCGAGAGTTTTTCTTCACTAAGAAACAAGCTCCCTTCTCGGCGGAGAAAACCTTTACAAACGTCGCTTACACTTTTTCCGGTACAAAGCTAAATACCGAGTTCTTTTATAAGGGCACAACCACTCCCGATACTCTATGTATTTTGAGGACTAAAATACTAACCGATCACTACTGAGGTATATGATTGTTTGGTACAAACAATGATGTGTGAAAAACAACAAATTTACACTATGACTAATCTAACAAGTCTTGCAACGCTTTGTTGAAGCTTGTGATGCTTTGATCTCTTTGCTACAAAAGAAAAATCACTAAGAATGAAATATGAAATATGAATGGGTTAGTAATGAATGAAAGAATGTATGAAGTTGTTTATGCTTATAAGTGATGAGAAAACATGAATGTGTGGCTTGCTATTTATAGGCAAACTGCCTTGGCAAACCACGGATGGGACGGATCCAAATTTAGGGATCCGTCCGTTATGCTGTTTGGTTCCGTGGGAGCCTGACAGCAAATCTCCGTATATCTTCACCAAATCTAACCAAGATATTTTCATATCTTTTCTTTGAGTAAAGATCAATCCAAGATATTCATATGATCCTCAAGATCTTCTAAAGATATTAAAGTGATGCATGCCATGATGTCATTGTATAATTTCCAAATTTAGAATTAAAATGTAAATGTATGTAACTTGTAAATGAATGTAACATGTATATGTATATGAATGTAACTAGTGATCATATATTCAGCATGTAAATGATGTTATGAGTTTATGAAAAGCTTGTGACTATAAATGTAAAAGACTTAACTATATTTATGCTTAACTAAAAATAAAGTTTATAATTGTCATTAACAAAATATAGCAAAGATCGTAAAATATAAATAACGTTTTTTAAACGATATTTGCATTAACAATTACCTTGATGCAGAGAACACAATCGTGTACGTTGCGGCCGTGAGCTGCTACAACTATTTTGCATATTGTTGTTAATATGTGTCACAACAACAAATTATTGAGAATCAAAAAAGATTAAAAAAAAAAAGTAAAAGTAACTCTCAATACCGTCTTTCACAAGTTATGAGTCCCAATACCGTGTTCATTACAATTTTCGTAACATTATATACTCTGGTCTTAACGCTTACATATAAAACTTTTAATATGTTAAAGTCTAACTTTTTATGCTCATTTATTTCTGTCTTATCGTCTACAATAATACTAATATAACAATGAATTCTCTTCTTTAGTTGTGTCAATGCTAATATCTAAATTTAGTCTTTAAAAATTAAGTTTTACAAATTGATAAAGTTCATGCTTTAAATATGCTATCATCTTGACAACTATAGGATCTTTAACACTAAAAAATGTGGCCACAACCTCATGTTACAGAAACATCACCTATATCTAATAGAACTCATTAACAGTTGTAGCTAACAAATCAAGCATAACAAAGGTAATCAGTACTTAAATGAAGGAAGAATGTCCAAGTTGCTCCACTATGGCAATACTTGTTTAGCATGGTAACTGCCGCACATCATATCTTTTGTCCATAGATAAACCAAACACTAAGAATATCCAAATATAAAGTCAAAGAAATATCTATTTAATCTAGGCTGCTTTATCATAACGAAACACAAACCTAAAAAATAAGCAATCCGAAGACTCACTTATAAGTTATAACCCAAAGCATGTACACACCTTTTTTATGAGTTCTTGCTAGACCAGCAACCAACAAATTCCGTGTAGATGTCTAAAAGTGTAATCCTTACTGATTAAAATATATTTTGTGATGTCGCTGAGAATCCGGTTGATCTAAAATTTGTGTCGCCGATTGATGGTTCTAGAATTTGTGTAGAATAATTGAGGAGGTGGTATGAGTCGATAGGTTATTAAGGAGAATTTTTGGACCTGACAAAAGGCCAGGCGGATCATTTAAGGCGGGCTTTAGTAGCCCAAATATTTTGGCGGGAAACCGAAACATGAAACGGCAGCGTTTTAATTGCCCTATAATATATACTTATAATTATAATAATACAAGTATCATTTAACTTTGATAGATGTTGATATTCGTTCTATTGGGTGTTCATCGGTTCGGTTCTCGGTTAATTGGTTTATTCGGTTCGGGTTGTTCGGTTAAAATTTTTTTTTGAGTCATAACCGAAAACCGAACCGAACCGAAAATATTTGTGACCGAACCGAACCGAGAACCGAACCGAAGTTCGGTTCGGTTATGGGTCAAAACCGAAAACCGAAATTTTGTACTTGAATATTGAACAATATTTATATTTGCTCTAATATTGAACCATAACAGTCTTGCATACACATATTGATATGTATGTCAAATGATTAAACCTAGAGAATAGAACATACATCATCTAGATACATAAACTTTCTTAAGAAATAACTAATCATAGCACATGACCCCATGACGGTATGCCAAAATATATGCAAAACGACATACCTAGACAAGTTTTAACATCTATTGAACACAAAATACCCTAACATCATAGGACCTAGGGTTAGTCAAGTTATATTTTTTTAATTAATATATAAAAAATATTAAATATTAATTATAATTCGGTTTTCGGTTCGGTTCGGTTGTCAATATGCTAAACCCATAACCGAACCATAAACCGATTAAAATGTTCGGTTCGGTTCGGTTTTTACCAATTCGGTTCGGTTAAGAATTCGGTTTGGTTATTTTCGGTTCGGTTCAGTTTCGGTTTTCGGTTACTGCAGATATTACCCGATCCATGAACACCCCTAGATGTTGATATTCGTTCTATTGGGCCTTATCTTTGTGTTGGGTTTTAGCTTATGATTACTCTAAACTTGGGCTCAAGTTATTTATTTCCTATTTTCCTTGATGAGGTGATGATTTTGACCAGCAAGCTCATTTCGGGCTTTATTTTATTCTCACAAATTTCGCTTCAAAAGCTTTCTGAAATACGTACCCAGTATAATCCCGACTTAAAAATGTGGTTACTGTTATAAAGAAACAAAGAGGTCATAGAGAAGATAGATGTAAATCGCTTGCATCTCCGCGTGAATTCTATACAACATCTATAGTCCTATATATAAGAAAAATACATGATAGCAACACATGTATATCTAACTTGTACCAGGACAGGGGTGCAAATCGAGTAATATCCACAAGAACTGAAAACCGAAACCAAATCGAACCGAATTTGTAACCGAACAGAATTTGTCAAACCTAAATGAATTAAATATTTGGCTTTCGATTTGAATATGATTTTAGCAAAATGTAAACTGAAAACCGAATTCACATAAATATATATATTTTTGCATAGATTGCAAAAATCGTCTTCGTGGTATGTCCATATTGCAAATACAGTTCTTACCTTTTCAAAAATGAGGCGTCGTCTTGTGAGAAAATATCGTCCCTAGCCCAAAGTAAAATGACTAAAATGGCCCAAAATGAAAGACATAGTTTCACTGAAGTCAAGGGCCTTTTGGTCATTTAACTTAGAGTGATTAATAATATATTACGGTAAACTTGATGATTCAAGTGATTAATAATAGCTTAGGTTTAATTTTTAAGAGGGTTTATGAAGGATCTATAATTGCCAATGTAGATTTTTTAGATGTTTTGTTTCTTTCTTTATGTTTACATGACTATTGTTTGACATGAAGCAGTCCCAATCGATGTTTGGATAAGTTGTTAAATTTAAAAATATCACTACTCGAATTCCGGTACTGTCCCGCTTTGATACCAGTACCGTATTAGTTATCCTGAATATTTTTTGGCTCGATTTATGGTACCGGTGTTGTATAGTGGATTGAGAGTCGGTACCGTTTTCGGTACGGATATTCGAGTCTACAATGTTTCCGTTTCGGTACCGGGATTCGACATCCCTAGTTAGAATCTATTCTTTTCAATGAATGGATCCGATCACAACTCCGGATATGGAATTCAAAGGGTCAAATAGGACAATCAAACAGTAAATTCATTAGGAAAACTTATGAAGTAGAATCGGTTACGAGACAGATAGGATCAGGCTAACACGACCTCTATAAATGTATCTCCTAAGCAGTATTGTAAACTCTATTCTTATATCAATAATATTGATTCCCTGGCTTCACTGTGAACGTTTTAATCGTCCCACGTAATCTAGTGTTCGTTATTTTCTGTGCTTTCAGTTTTACGTTCACTGCTATTCACATGTCGTCACTGTTTTGGGGCAGTTTCTCAACAACATCAAGTCATTTGCAGGCAGAATGTGGGTTAGATTGATAAAATAAAACTCTACTAACAGAAAAATCAAATTTTATAAATAAGCTATACAAAGAAGCATACTTTAAACCGATGCGTGGAAAACGTTAATCAAACAAATGATAATATACCCAATATTAAGACCAAACGACATTCTACCTGCATGGCTGCATATATATGAAATGACTAACTGGTAATCCAACTATGTACACACCGTCCTTGGCTTCACACTAGATCAGCATCCATCCAATGCTCCAACCAAAAAGCAAACCCGCGCCAACAATGCCCAATCCCATCACGAAAACAACCGCATATTTGCCTAGATCACGTTCATATCGCCTGATCCCATGTTTAATTCGTGCTCTTTTCCCCTTTGTAGGTGCCACCTTCTTCATATTCTTGTGCAATTTCCCATTCTTGGAAGAACCAAATGGGAAAACCGGCGATATCATAGGATCACTCTTTTTGTTCTTGATTTGGTAACAAACATTTTCAAGTTGAAGAATATATATCCACTGCCTGTATGCAAGCAACTGTGACGCCTGTCTGAATAAAAGCTTTAGGATGTGTTCTTTCTCTTCTAATGCTTCTTTTGCTGCGTTTTCTGCTTTTCGTGCACGTGTTTGCGAATGGCATAGAGCTTCTAAAATCTTTGACTTGCTTGAGTCAAACTCAGGATTCGGCTTGCTTGTAACATTCTGCAATTCAACTCGTGAAGAAATAGCATTTTGACTACATTTGACCATTTGTGGCTTCGGATCCGTCTGCATATGATTATCTTTTCCATCCATTTTCCACCATGGAAGCTCAACAGAATCCATCTCCACGAACTCATAAGATTCTTTAGACAAAGTATATATACTACTACCATCTTGATTGTCGACGAATTGATGAGAATTGACTTGTTCATTGGTCAAACCCCTTTGGTACATATAATCAGGTTGTGATTGAAGCCACCATTTTGAGTCAGATGAGACATCCGGATACGAATATTTGTCGTTTGGAAGGGGGAAATTATCATTCACATATGCCGTGTTATCTGGTTTTGTGTCTACTTTTGATAATAAGGATGAAGTTGAAGGACAGCATGCCAATTTCGGAGCTCTTTTTGCATCTTCATGGATAAAACATCGATTTGCAGTGCGTTGCCAAACTGCCCTTGCTTCGGCTGCAGCCATCGCTCAATGATTCTTTGAAAACATCACACTATTGCCTAAGAAAAACAGCCATCCCATTAGGGAATTTGATTTAGGGGGTGCTTGACAAGAAATTGGAATGCGCAATAAGATAGTCTATTGATGAGTCACACATATTTAAGTTGCGAATATCAGATAATCCAGATAATCAGCTGTTTGTGTGTTGGTAAATTTTGATTATTTAAGGATTTATAATGAACCTATATAATCAAATAATTAGAATCAGTTTTATTGTCGCAACCGCCAAATTGAAAATAATCAGATAATTAGGGGGTGTCTGAAATTGTTTATTAGCGTAAACATTTAGCTAGCAACCGGCTTAGTTTAACGTGCTTATTTACTCTAAAATAAGTAGGTTAGTAGTTTCATCCAAACATTCAAAAACTATATATCTACAATAGAATAAGCAGATTATCCAAACACTCAGATTGTTTAATAAGCAGAGTACTTACTAACTCGAACATGGCCTGTTTAATAAACTCGGGTGGCAGTTCGCGTCGGGCTGTAGGTTAGCGGGTTGTATTCTAACCCAACCGAACACTACATTTTTAAGTAATTGGGTCAGCCGTGTCAAACCTAACCCGTTTATACATAACCCGTAATGACCCCTTTGACCCGTTAATCTAAACGAGTTGCAGGTTAAATAAATTACAAGGGTTAACGAGTTGGCGGCTCGACCGTATATTTAGACCAACCCTGACCCATTTCTTGGTGTGTCGGTTTTGGGTCATGTCGGGAATTACCACCCCTGTTAGCGACAATCTATGACTTACTTAAAAAAACATAATTTTTGGTTAATCAGTACATAATATATCCCTACAAAATGTTCAAGAAACATAAAGCAACAAATCAAAAGTGTATAAGAAATAAAATATATACATCTCATAACCATGAACACTCATTAAAGATCATTTTAACACATGATCATGGTGATAAATATATATACAGAGAGAATTCACTTATTTAACAAAAAAGGTAGTACAGTAAAAGTTTAAAACTAAAAACTGCTCTAAAAAATATAAAATAATCTTATAATCATGCACCAATCAAACATAACATGATTTAAGTTCATGTTAAAAGATTACCAAGAACATAAAAAGTAAGTGAAAGTAAAAAAGAAAAGAAAAACTAACCAGATATTGATGAGTAACTGCAAAGGTAACCAAGAATCTGGATTAAATCTAGTATGTTTTTTTTGTAAGGATGATGGTTAAATAATTGTGTAAGTTGAAAGATATGTATATATTCCAACCAATGATATTTGATGTGATATATGACGCCTTTTTTGTCGGTTGTTTATTGGAAGAAAATTTCAAAAGGAAGACGACGCCAATAGGTTCAACTAAAGCTATTTATCTAGTTATATACGTTAATAATTTATAAGTAGTAAAATGGATAAATGGATAATGGATACTTTTTTTTTTTTTTTTTTAATTATTATAACTTTGACCTTTTAAGTATTTTTATTTGTTTTATGTAATAATTATATCAACTAAAATACATTTAAAACTTAATTCATTCATATATTTTGTATCGATTATTATATAACACAAAAAAGTACTTAAAAGTCAAAGTTAAAAAAAAAATAACTTAAAAAGTCAAACTGGACAATAATTTTAAAACGGAGATAATAATAACTATTAACCTCATGAATTTAAGCTCTTTCAAGCGACTTTATGTACCACAAATTATGCATTCTTTTATTTCTTAAACATAATCTTTAAAGCTAGTTTAGCAAAACCTTTTATGGATAAGGTTTATGTTAATAAATGTAAACATGCAAATGTAATACTCCCTCCGTCCCATTTTAGTTGTCAGTTGACCAAACTTTGACCGTAAATATTTTTGTTTGTATTATATAATACTTGATGAAAGTTATATCATTGAAAAGTTCGTTTAAAATCAAATTTATTTATATATTTTATATCAAGTGTTATATAATAGAAACAAAAATATTTACGGTCAAAGTTTGATCAACTGACAACTAAAATGGGACGGAGGGAGTAATACATTTAGGTGGTTGGAAACAGTTATTTGCAAGAGACGAGTGTTTTATATTAAAATACAAATCAAATGTTCATTTCCTAACTTTTTATACATAGCCCTTATAGTAATTTTTATCATTTTTCTTTGAGTAAACTCCAAAATACATCCCTGTGGTTTGCCGAATTTCGCACCATATATCCAATTTTTTTTTTTTTTTTTTTTTTTTTTTTTTTTTTTTTTTTTCCAATTTTTTTTTTTTTAAAGTTTTATACATCCTCCGTTAGTAAAAGTCAAACAAAATACATCCACGAGGACGAACGGTGCAAAGATTGTGTCGTTAAATTAGACACGTGGCAGTTATCTCTTTTAAGCAAGGGTAATTTAGTTCTTTTATTCACATCTACTCACTCTTTTTCTTCTTTAATCAAACAGCACAAACACAAACAACAAACCCAGACTCACCACCACAAATCAAAAACTCAAATCTAAATAACAAACAACAAACTCAAATCATCTCTTGTGATTCTTTAATCCAAACAACAAACACAAATCAAAAACTCAAATCCGAATAAAAAACAAACAACAAACACCAAACAACAAACACAAATCAGAAACTCAAACACCAAAATACAATATCCGACCTCTTTTTTTTCCACATATATCCTTTCTTTCGTATTTCAAAAACTCAAAACACTGATTTTTTTGGCCTTTTTTTTTCCGCACCTAACCGAGACCTTAAACAGATCTTGAAGTCGAAAACATTTGTGTTCTTCGTGGGTTCGTGCGTTGGTTGTGAAAGAAGCCAAGAAAGAAAACAATGGAGTTTACTTGTTGGTGATTGAGTGATGATTTTTGTTTGTTTAAGTGGAGAATGTGTGGATCGGATCTGATTTTCTTTTTCAGTTTAGATCGAGATTTGTATGGGGTGGATTTGAGAGATGATTTTATTGAAGTTATTTGGTTTTAGGTCGATTAATTGGATCTGGGTATTTCATTTGTAGATCGTGGGATGTGGGTGAGTTGAGTGTTTGTGTTTGTGTTTGATTCTGGTATTTCATTTTTATTTATTTTATTTATTTTTTTGTGTTTGATTCTGGGTTTGTTGTTTGTGTTTGTGTTGTTTGATTAAAGAAGAAAAAGAGTGAGTAGTTGTGAATAAAAGGACTAAATTACCCTTGCTTAAAAGAGATAACTGCCACGTGTCTAATTTAACGACACAATCTTTGCACCGTTTCGTCCTCGTGGATGTATTGTGTTTAACTTTTACTAACGGAGGATGTATAAAACTCAAAAAAAAAAAAAATTGGATGTTTGGATGTATGGTGCGAAATTCGGCAAACCACAGGGATGTATTTTGGAGTTTACTCTTTTTCTTTCTTTATTTATGTACGTTAATTAGAAAATGAAGACAGTTAATTAGAAAAGGTAAATGGCGACGTATATGGTCGGACGGCCCAGTAGCCGAAAGGCCCAAAGACCGAAAGACCCAGTGGCCAAGTGGACCGTTGACCTGACACATCTTTTGGCATCTAGCATGGGGACAATATGTCTTATTAGCTCCTGGGTGTCAGAAACAATGTCAGAGATAGTGTCAGGGACAGTGTTAGCGACAACGGCAGCGACAACGTCAGATATAGCGGCTAAGAAAGCGACCAGGTATGATTAGTAGATAGTATAAATACACATACATCAACTCGTATCAAGGTAGCATTTACTGCACTCTCACTTACATTTATTACTTAGACCTTCCGGTAAAAACCCATACTTACTCTCACGCCGGAGTTTAGTCCTGGGGTCACACCCGGGGCGAGGCTAACGTGTTTGTTACATCATATAGGTATCTGAAGGGCTTGGCCACTAAAAGACTGAAGGATATTCAAAGGATCTCACACCTTCACGAAGAATTACTTCAACAAATTAGCGCAATCCGTGGGACCGATATTCAATCTGCCAAGGCTATAGAATGTCAGGTTCTGAACGTCCGGAAGGTTCCGGATGAGGGAGTGCCGATTCCCCTCCGATAACCCGGGAACAGATAGAAGGGTATGTGTCTATCCTCAAGTCCATGATTAAAGAGCACAACCGGCGGGAACTCGTTGACCCGATACATTTGGATTTCGGTGATGAGGGAACGCCGGAAAAAGGGTGATGTGGCAAGCAAGGAGAAAGGAGTCGTCATGGGGAACAAGGTGAAGGATGCTGACCTTTCGAAGCCTTTCAAAGAGATCCAAAAGTCGCCTTTCACCCGGCGAATAATCGAGTTCTCATCGCCGGAACACAAGATGCCAACCCACATAAAACAGCACGACGGGTCAACCAACCCGCAGGATCATCTCAGCCGGTTCACCGGGCAGCGGGTCAAGGGGAATGGCCTTTGCCCGTCTGGTGTAGATTAGAGTTAAACCCTGTTTAATGTCTACTGGAATGTCGAGTATGATCAGGAAGGTTACTTCTAATGGGAGTAGATTCACGCATGAAGGTATTGGTGCATCAATGCTATGAGTAACTCTACTTGTGGAAGGACTGTGATTATGTTTGTTTGTGAAGTAGGTTACCGGAAGCAAAGGGCGAATATACAACTGAGGTTACTGGATTTGTATGTGATGAACTCAAATAAGTACATTTTATTATCATCATTTATCTTATTTATTGGACTTGTTTTATTATATTATCTATGAGAATCGATACATTAATGTTTACTTTAGTAATTCTCAGGTAAAAACAAGAATTATGTGAAACTTGGCGATTTTGGACTAATTATGGAGCAAAACAAGCAAGATGTTAAAAGCCTACTGAAATCCAGAAGATCAAGCTCGTTCTACTCCAGATACGCCGCAATATACTTCTAACTTACGGCGTATCACTATTAAGATTTCACAAGTTACAATCCAAGTACATGCGCCGCATACAAAGACCAAGATACGCCGCATCTGAAGACGGTGTACGAATATTCCAGAATATATTAATCTTGGACCCCACGCGAAGTTAAGTCAATGCGCCGCATCTATCAACTCTATGCGCCGCATCGATCCCTCAGACAGAAACTATAAATACCCCAAGGCCAGACGAATTTCGGGAGACGGAGCTTAGACTTTGAAGTCTGAGAGAGAGACAGAAACCCTAGAGCCGAATTCAGACGACCAAGCAGCACAAGACACACCTAAATAAAGATACAAGAGCTGTAAGAAGGTCCTGCATGTATTCAATTCATTAAGTAGTTTTGTTTTATTGTATTAGTACACTTTAATTCATCAGGATTGATGGGCTTGTGTCATGTGACTACGGAAGATCATGCACTCCCCTTAATATTGCTTTCCCATTAATTAAAGTTTATATGTTGATGTCTTTGGTGACTTTTATTAGTGCATTGATAACCTCTCTGTCTAGCTGAGTCTTGCTTGGGTCGCCATGCCCCTTCCTCGCCTATTTGTTTTAGCGTCTCTTGAATAAATAGGATAGACATAAGTAATCATTAAGGGTTTACTCGCCGATAAGATTAGAGCCAACGAGAAAGTTTAATTATATACACTTCATATAAAACTAGCAATAAAACAAGTGACAAGCTACTTAATTATCAGGACAGGTCTTCTTATTGTCTCAAGTATCTATCTGTGTACGTGTGTGCTAATCGCTGATTCGTGCTCATTAGTTTAGTTTTCTATTTAATCATAACCAAACCGTGCCAGTCTCTCAGGCTGAACCCCCTTGCGTTAGATTAGGCTGTATAGCTAACTTATGATATTAAAATACTGATTAGAATAACTAGATAATACGTTCCACTCTTAGTGATCGACACTCTACTTACCATTATATTCATACTGACCGGGTACACTGCTCGTTAAGTGTGTGTGTTATTGATAAGTCGGCTAAATATAAATTTAAAACTTGAGTAGGCATTAATACTGCTAAACCGCAACGACACATCACGCGCATCAGTATGTAAGGATACTGATCTTAAAGCTGCTCGTTAGTATTGCTATTTATTTTGTTAATACTGCTGCCATAATAAGTTAGTACTGCTCGCTAATACTTAGTACTGCTACTTAGATAGTTTGTACTGCTGCATTTCACTTAGTACTGCTGAGTAAATTTTAATGCTGCCAGTTGAAAGTTGTTAATACTGCTGCGTTTGTACTGCTAGTATGGAATTAAAACTGCTAGCCTTGTCCGATAAAAGAAGTTTGTACTGCTAGCTTTATCAGATATTGGACAGTACATGGTTTTATGATATCGGACGACACACACAAAAAGATTTTTGGTTTTGGTTTATTTGTTCTTAAAAGGTTAAAGGCTCGTATTTATTGGTTTAATTGGTTACGAAGAAGATTGTTTATAAGCTATTTGGAGTTGAAGTGGAGTTTCACAGGTTTGTGTTCTTATCATATTTAAACGGCCTGCAACGTTTAAAGATAACTTGTTCGTGCTTTAATGTTGTGACAATGACTTGTCAAAATCTAGCAATAGGGATTTGCTATCACTTAAAGGAGTTACATTGTAGTGCTCAGTGTCTCATTGAAGATGAGGATTTTTGTCAAGAGGATGTGGTCTACTTATACTTTGGTCTTGGTATGAGTTCGAAGTCACATATATAGTACAAGATATAAGACACAAGTTTGGGTTGTTCTACTTCAGCATCAAGTTCGTTATACTTAGTTTTCTTCATCAGTAATCATTATATAGAGTCTACATTCAAGAGATGGTTAACATATGGGTTTCAGGGGAAGCTTAATGTTAAAATGGATAACCATTTATATGCTACATCGAGGTGAAGGTTTTTACAACTGCTAGTTGTTATTACTACTGCTGGTTTAAGTTTCTAGTGTCTTGAATTCATTTTTAGTAAGCGTTTTGATGTTCTTCATGGAGGGTAATTCGAGACATTGGAAGGCTGGATTGGAAGTGTAATATTGGTTTGTGGTTGTTGAAATCAAAGTTTCATTTACTTAGAGTCCCCTAGTGGATAATACAAAAAGGGGAAGAAGATTTACAAAGAAGAATTGCAACTTATTGAGCCTTGGTGGTATAGCATGGATAAGGGGAAGTTTGTTTCTTTCATATATATTAACTTCAGGGGAAGTTCGTGCTTATTTTGGTTTTGTCGCTATCAACTAGGGAAAGATTGTTGGGAATTATATTTGAGTTGATAAGACAAAACATATGAAAGATGAAGGACTTAAAAGACAAAGGAGGAATTCTTCAAAAGATGGAAGATTACAGAAGATTTCCTAGAAGATAATTGTAAAAATTAGGAAGATATGTTTATTTCCTAATACTTATCCTTTGTAAACCTAATATCTTTATTATATAAAGAGATATAGGTCGTATAGTTTTCAGTGTGTCAAGATGTAAACACCAGTAAAACGTGTGTGTGTGTGTGTATAGGCGTGGGTTTATAGAATAACGCCTAGAGTGGTTTGTGTTTGTTTAGCCTTAAGGATCTTATGATTCCTGTTAGATTAGTAACCGTTCTACACTTGATCAAGTAGAATTGGGGCTTATCGTGTTTGTAATTGTATTGTTATGAAGATGATGACGAAGAAACCTTATTACAATAACAATTGATGTTTTGTTTAATCCGCTGTGTATATTGTCGTCTTTGTTATTGTTATCCCTAGATGAGATCTAACAAATCTCGAGTTCTAAACGATTCCACAAAGATTGTAAGGAGAGCCAATGAGACGCTCCCAGAATTCAAGGAATGATGGACCACAGAAACAAGTTTCATACTAGGGGTGCCCGAGGTTATGAAAATCTTGTCTTTTATGAGCGGCTGCAAGTGCCCTGAGTTAGCCAAGTGTTTCGCCGACATGGTTCCCAAGACAGTGGATGAGATGATGATTAGGTTTGATGATTTTGTAAGGTCAGAAGAGGCATTCGCCAGCACGGAGCTACCCAAGGAGGAGAGCTATGATTCATCAAAGAAGGTATAGGTAGGGTCCTTTCAGAGGGATGATTGGGCCTTTAGAGGGCAACAGGAAACGAAAGAAGAAGGAATGATGGGCGGTCGGGGTATCCCAGTAGAGATTGCAACACCTCATACCTTCATAGGGATCGGCCGGCACCATACTTACCTCCCAGAAACGATTACCAGGGGCGTAATACCCCCCGACTAACGTTAGATTCCCTTGTGAAACCACCAAAGGAGATCCTGGCCACAGGGCATCAGTTACGGCTGCCTCCACCAAGGCCGATGCGTTACCCACCTAGGAAAGAAAACCAAGACAAATACTGTGACTACCATGGGGAAAAAGGACACTACACAAACGACTGTTACCAGTTGAAAAGGCAATTGGAGTTGGCCTTGGAGTCTGGCAAGCTGAATCATCTGGTTAAGGACGTTCGTCAGAAAGGAAGGGGTGCACAGAAGAAAGATTCTCTGGCTAAGGATAAGGTAATCAGCATGATCAGCGTATGGCCAGAATGGAAGAAGCGAAAGTCCTTCGAGTAAGAGGAGGGATGGATGAATGTCCCCATCACCTTTCCTCCCATACCTGCTGGAGATGTATCAAATGAACCCCTCATCATAGAGGCAACGATGGAAGGATATTTGGTGAGGAGAGTATTTGTGGATGAAGGAGCGTCTGTGGAAGTAATGTTCGAGCACTGTTTTGACAACTTGAGCCCAGAAATAAAGTCTCGATTAAAACAAACTCAGACGGACCTGGTAGGATTTGCGGCACAGGTGACGAAGCCACTTGGGAAATAGAGCTGGATGTATCATTTGGAGGCGAAGGTCTCTATAAAAGGGTCACCATGAAGTTCACTGTCATCCGGGCTCCATCATCGTACAACATAATCCTGGGAAGAACGGGTCTGAAGATGTTAAGAGCAATCCCCTCAACCATACATTCCATAATGAAATTCCCAACCTCCAGAGGAATAGTCACACTGGTTACCCGGTCAGTCGTCATATTGGAATGTCGAAGGTTAGAAAAGTTGTAGATGGTTTCTCCAGAGCGAGATTGTAGGCGGGCCGAAGAGGCAACAGAAGTGAGTCTCACCGAAGAGGTTATGGTCAATTCGGCCTTTCCGGAGAAATTAGTGGTCATCGGAGGAAACCTATCATCAGAATGCAAGGAAAGGCTCAGAACACTAATCAAAAAGAACCTGGATGTCTTCGCTTGGGAGCCGGCAGACATGACGGGGGTCCCGCGACGTATAATTGGACATACACTGAATGCTAACCCCTCGGTGGATCCAGTATGCCAGAAACGCAGGATGTTGGCTCCCGACCGGAGTCTGGCGGTAACAAAGGAAGTTGAGGAGTGGGTCAAAGCAGGCATTGTTCGTCCAGTCAGTTACCCAACATGGTTATCGAACCCGGTGCTCGTCAAAAAATGTGATGGGAGTTGGCGTATGTGTATCAAATTAAAAAACATTAAATCTGCGTGTCTGAAAGATTACTACCCCCTTCCAGAGATCGATTGCAAGATCGAGTCGGTCATGGGATTTAGGTACAAACGTTTCTTGGATGCCTATAAAGGTTACCACCAAGTAAAAATGTCGAAAAAAGATGAAGAGATGACAGCCTTCTACACGGACCAAGGAACTTATTGCTACACGAAGATGCCGTTTGGGTTGAAGAATGCGGGAGCAACATACCAGTGGATGGTAGATTTTACTTTCCAGTCCCAGTTAGGAAGGAACCTAGAGGCGTATGTAGACGGTATGGTCATTACGAGCAAGGAAGAGAGCGATATGCTGGGGGACATTGCTGAAACATTCGATAACCTAAGAAGAATCTACATGATGCTAAACCCTAAAAAGTGTTCGTTCGGAATGGAAGAAGGAAAGTTCCTGGGTTATATGGTGACGTCGGAAGGGATAGGAGCCAACCCAAAGAAGACAAAAGCTCTGGTAGACATGTAGTCACCCAGGACTCTGAAGGAGATGCAAAGTCTTAGTGGCAAACTGGCGGCGTTAAACCGGTTCCTATCATAGTCGGCTGAAAGGTTGCTACCATTCTTTGAGACGTTGAAGAACATAATTAAAGAGAACAAGGATGAATACCGGTGGACGGAAGAAGTAGAAAAGGCTTTTCAAGAAATGAAAAAACTTATAACAGACTTGCCATCCTTAACAACCACGCTAACCAAAGAAACACTCTACGTGTACCTGGCCGCCTCCCAGGAGGCTGTGAGCACCGTCCTCCTAACGGAAAGGAAAGGCAAACAGTGTTCGGTGCACTATGTGTCCCAAATGCTCAATGAGGCTGAAAGAAACTATGCTCCCATGGAGAAGTTAGCACTGTCACTACTGCACATGTCAAGAAGGTTACGAAGGTCATTACCAATCAGCCAATCAAATAGATCCTTATCAAGGCAGAGGCGTCGGGCAAACTCGCTAAATACTCTGTCGAATTGGGTGCATATAACATCACGTATGAGTAACGAAGCGCAATAATAGGACAAGTATTGGCGGACTTCCTCTCAGAAACTCCCATCGGAGATAGTACCTGTAAGTATTTCAGTCAACTGACCCTGAAAAAGGAAGAACATGAAGAAGGAAAGTGGCTCCTATTCACTGACGGCGCATCCAACAAGAAAGGTTTCGGGGCAGGTCTTGTGCTAATAAGTCCGGAAGGGATAGAACACACTTATGCCCTCCGTCTAGACTTTGAGAGCACCAACAATGAAGCGGAGTACGAGGCCCTACTAGCAGGTCTCCGGATGGCCGAAGCATGCATGTGCAGCTCATCGAAGTACGAGTGGATTCTAAGCTAGTGTCCAATCAGATAAACGGAGACTACGTGGCAAGCAATGAAAGCATCATCAAATACTTAGCTAGGGCGAATGAATACATAGCAAACTTCTGAAGCTTCTCCATCTGAAATATCTGCATGAATCAAAACCAGAAAGCTGACATATTGAGCAAACTTGCTACGGTGGCCTTTGACCATTTGATGAAAGAGGTTCTGGTGGAAGTGTTGAGAGAAAGGTCAACGAAAGGAATGGAAGTCAATGCCGTCGTCAAAGAAGAAGGGGACAACTGTGTGGAAAACTAGAATGGGGGTTGAATAGTTTTACCGTTTTTAATTTCTTTTTCTTAGTTATCTTTATATGTGAAATGAGTTAATATATGCAAACAAAATAACAATATGTAAAGTGCAAGAAAGATAGAAATGATCAAACCACAACACGAGTGTTTATAGTGGTTCGGTCTACAAGGACTCTTTTTCCTTGCCCTACTCCACTCCCCTAGTATCCAACTCGAGAGTTTTCTTCACTAGTCAACAAGCTCCTTTATCCGGCGGAGAAAACCTTTACACGTCGCTTACACAATATTTCCAACACAAAGCTAGATGTCGAGTTCTTTTACAAAGGTATAATCTCTCCCGTCACACTATGTATTTTTAGGACTAAAATACTAACCGATCAATATCAGAGGTTTATGATGGTTTGGTACAAACAATGATGTATGAATAAATACAATTCACACAATGACAAACAAACAAGCCCTGCAACGTTTTGTTGAAGCTTGTAATGCTTTGATCTTCTTGCTATAAAGAAGTTCACTAAAATGAAATAAGAATGAGTTAGATATAGAGAGTGATAAATGAGAGAATGTATGTTTTTTTTATGTATGTGAGTGATGATTAAACAACATGGAGTGGCTTGCTATTGATAGGCACAAAGGCTCAGCAAACCACAGATGGGACGGAACCAAAATGAGGGTTCGTCCGTGTAACTTTATGGTTCCGCGAGTACCTGAAAAAAAATCTTCACAATCTTTTATCAAATCTAACCAAAATATACACCATATCTTTCAAGGATTCTAGAGTGATAATCTAAATAAGATATTCACCATATCTTTCCAAAGATCCTAAAGAGCTATGCAATCTTAGAATAGGATGATGCATGGAATGATGTAAAAATACATTTTCATTTTAGATTATCATGTTTATAAAAGTATACTTGTAAAATGTATATAATAGCTAAGTAATGTTTAATTTGTGTTTAAGAAAGACTTGTGTAACACCCCAACCCGACAAGGGTCAAAATGCCACATTATGGTGTCAATCAGAACATACAAACGCAAGTGGAAGACTTATAAACATAATGGTTACAAAGGTGTGCTAATAATAATAATGAAATACTAACTCTATACATAATGAGTTCCAAAACTGAAATACAAATCCAAGCTCAAATCTAACTGAAGGTAAATCCAAGTCTAATCTAAAAGCAAATGGTATCCATCATCAGGGTAGTCCACTAAGAGCTCCTATGCACTTTTCACTCGAATCCAGCTTCCAACCTAAAACCTTCCGCAGGAAAAGAAATGCGGCTGAGCTTAAAAAGCCCAGTGAACAGATATATATAACAATCGAATAATCAAAACATATATAAGTATAGGGAAAAGGAAACATAAGCTCCTGCTGAAACGAATATCATCTGTCAAAAGAATGAGAGATCAAAGATCAACTGAACAAATATCATAAGTCAAATGAGTCAAATGAAGTAAGAGATCAAGAGACACAACGGATCAGATAATCATAAAGAATCAAACAAATCATATAGGAATGCCCACGAGCTTGTCTAAACGAGACACTCGAATAGACCAAATAATCATATAATCTCATATATCCGTCAAATCATAGGTGTACCTGGAGGGGAGACCTCCAGAATACCAAATGGAGTAGCTAGCTCCCATAAGTGAGGGGGTGCAAGGCACGCACAACCCAATCACTAACAAAACGAAACAAAATGCCTAGGATGCATCCATACGCCCCCTGCAAAACAAATCATATATATACACCTGCTCATGACAGGTATATACACATATCATAATGGCCAAGTGATCACATATCATATCATATCATATCAAATGGGGACGCCGTGGGTCAATCACACCTCCACAGAAAGTGTCATGCCATTGGTGCCCTTTAATGACATGGCCATGGTACCACCATGGCTAGTTAGCTCGGGCAACAGAACAGAACAAATCATATCATATCATATCAAGTCATCATATCATATCTAATCAGAGCATATCAAACTGAACAGAAACATATCATAGCAAATGGATAGCAAACGAATATCACATCAACGAATAGTAAAAACGAATATCAATCCAAAGGATCATATCAAATGAATCATAGCAAAGGCTCATATCAAACAAAATCATAACAGAGCAAATGATCAAATTCAAGGATCGAGAAGTCATGAGAAACCTTTAATGAGAAAAGGTAGAATATCTGTAGCTCAAACCGCAAATGAAACCATATCACAAAGATCGGAAGTTACTCCTTCTTCAGCGAATCTACACGAATTAATGATCGTCTTATTATTTAATGAACCATTTTATAAGTTATTACTGATTCATCACTTGTTGTTGAGCAGATCAACATATTAGGGTTTTCTTCCATTTTTAGAACTTTCAATTTTTAGTAACTTTCCATATTTAGTAACTTTCCATAATTAGTAACTTTCCAGATTTAGTAAGTTTCCAAACTCGGGTCACAATTCACAATTAATCAACTTAGGGTTTCATTATCAAAATTAGGTTAACATATGACCAAATGTATCATACTTATTACTTAAGTACATTTTATAGTTCAAACACATGAATTTCACAAGACCTTTATCTTCTTAACGAATTTTCTGATTTTAGCATACTTTAGCATTTACTTTACGAATTTTCAACCATATCTATACTCCAATCTAGAAGCTACAATAATCTAAACAAGTACCTATATGTCTTCTGAGTTCACATGAATTTTCTCAGAATTTATTACCAAGTACAAGTATTGTTTCAAAAATCATCTTTCCAGAACTACCCAGAAAATTAACTACAGATACACATAGAAAGTTTTCCTTTAATTAACCCATTTCAACACTTCAGAAAAATCCACAAAAATTCCAGGAAGTCACACATAACATAAATATCATCCCTGTAAAAGGAGAGCTCTCAATTCCTTGTGGTTTGAAATTAAAAAATCAAAAACATCGACTGATTTTATGTTCCCAAAAACTCAGGTTTGTCACATGATCCCATAAAATTCAAAAACATGACCAATACCTTCCAATTCATTCCAAACCAATTGGAACAATTAAAGATGACATTAAACTAAGTTTTCATGCAAAAATATAGAATTAAAAGCTTCAGAAATTCACGTTATAAAGCTCACATATTCAGATTACAAAACAGTCCTATTTCAAAACCCGTTTAAAGCCATCATATAACATGTTTACTTTATACCAACGCACACGAGGACTATATATTCCATAAGACCTGTTTTAAAACATCATGTTAACATATGTTCATAATCATTTTACCACCAAACAATCACAATCTCATAACAAATCCTAATCTAGTCCGGTTTTACAAAACATAATCTAGGTTACACTTTACACTAACCAAAACAACCCTAACTTTTGTTTATCCTTATAATCCGATTAATATACATATATCATGAGTTAACATAGCCAAGATTACACACTTACTAACCCCACAAGTCAACACACACTTATGCATACACGCACATGAATTAACAATACAAGTAGCCCACATAAATGACACAACAAAAACCCTAATTCTTCTCATAAATTTTGCAAGCCACATATTAATTGTCTTCGGGTTTATACCAGATTTAGAAGTATATATTAAAGACTAGTTTAGGGTCGAATAGGTCAGATTAGGTCGAATAATATAGGAGCCGAATCAGGTCAGGTCATAGATCGATTAGAACAAGAAACATCAGATCAAATACACAAGTTTTAGCATATAAAAGTTATGATTTCATGCACCAGATGCGTTTGTCGACTTGCTAGAACAGACAAAGCAGAATTATGAGGATACCTTAGACGATTTCAAAATGGATCAAAGACACACAAATCAACAGAACCGAGACTTATTCGAATCAAAACCAAAACCTTCCTCGAATCTAATCACCACAAGATCATTACTTGAGTCACACCAAAACTGATCGATCACCACCTCAGCTTGAACACTAACTCGATCACTACCTTGCTTCCTTCGTACCCTTTTTCTTCCTGGATGATAGGAGAGACGCCGTCACCTTTGTGTGTGTTTGTTAGGGTTTAATGTGAGAGTGAATATGTGAGAATCGGTTGAGATAATGAGCAGGGAATGGGACGGAAAAGGGCCGAGTCTTTGGGGCAGTTAAATGACCAATTCCATTTATTTATTTTTTTTTTTTTAAATATTTTCTGTGTATATCTTGTACATTTTTATGTAATATTTCTAAAATCCATTGGTCCCTTACATGACTTATTATACATGTGATGTGTCTCGAAAAAAATATAAGTTGTGTCGAATTCATGTATTACTTAGGTTACATATTTCATACTTGTGGTTTAGCATATAATGTATAGTTCAAGTTTTTATATTATAATCGTACTCCAAAGTTCAAAATGGTATCTCGTATTGCAGGTTGTTATAATTCTTCCCCTCTAAAAGGAAAAATTTCGTCCTCGAAATTTGAAGACGTACCATATCACGAAAAGAATGAAGATAAATAGCCTCACGCTCGGAGAGGTTCTTCCAAAAGAATCTTCACAAACGGAATAGTTTTATTTCTCATGACTCAATCCCGACAACTAGGATAGCCCCAGGCTCTCCAAAGAACACAAATCATAACAAATCTCAATCCAACGAATACGGAACATATACGTAACAGATGATAGTTGTCATCTCACTAAGAGATACATGAAACACATATACACATGAGGCAAATATGGAGGTGGTGCTAAATGATAAAACCTCATCAACTTTATCCAGATTATAAATGAACTAAGGAACTAGCTAATAATCAGAGAAGCACATCTCGACTTATCAAACGTATTCAAGAGTTTCATGAAGGGATGGTTAACCTATTCGTAATGATGATCAACTAAGCACATATCAGAGTATCACAACGTATCAGAAAGCATAACGGAATAGATCGAATAAGAACGAATCTAAGGTCTAACATATCATGAACTAAATCTTCTTTATATGCCAAAGCGTCTAACTTTTCTGTACGGAAACATCATATGGAACCTACAATTTCCGGGTTCTAAAGTTTCAAAATTTCTCTTCCACAATAATAACTAACCCATTAGTCACTGAATCAACTCCGGACCTTCAATAAACAGCTCCCCGACTTAATTTAACTAAAAGGTGTTCTTAACATCTGTTCATACAAAACTCTGAAAGAAAAATCCTTGCCACTTGCGAGCTATCTAATCATAGTGAGCAAACACAACCAGAACTAACACTTGTCAAGTTCCTACTCAACACATCTTCCAAGTTCAAATAGTTGTTCTACTTATCCATCGGTTTGGAGGTGAAAAGCATTACTAAACTTGAGTCTGGTTCCTCAAGCCTTCAGTAGCTCTTCCTAAGAATGTGAAGTAGAAACGCGAATCTCTGACACGATCACTACAGGTGCGCCATGTAGCTTGAATAATCTTCTGCCGAAAGAAATCTCTGCCAATCTTCCAAGTGAGCCGACCTAGTCAAACGATCCACTACAACTCAATTCGTGTTGTCCTTCCTAAATGTGCGCGAAAATCCCGTTACAAAGTCCTTGAAATTTTAATCCCACTTCCACATTCGAACATCCAAACTAAGGAAACCCACTCGTACGCTGACGCTGAATCTTAACCTGTTGACACGCTAAACACTTCGCCACCAAGGTACTTGCAATCATCTTCTTATCATTCCATCAAAATCCTGCTTCAAGTCTTTATGCATAATAGTACAACTAAGATGAATAGAGCAATTAGAACAGTGTGCTTCAATCAAAACCGCTTCCTTCAAGTCTTCTAACATAGATCATATTCCACCGTCTTGCTCTTGAGCTTCTTCATGTCTGTCAAAAATCACTCCTAAGTCATGCGTCCGATAGTTCACCTCATACGGTTCTAGTTGTCTTGATGCATAACAAATAATCTTCCCGTGTTGCATAAGGACATAACCAAGTCTCCTTCTTGAGTAGAAGCTAATCTCTTATTTAACTTATTCAAATTCTCCTCTCATTCTTCACACCAACAAAAATTACTCTTCGAGAATTATCACTGATGCGTGGTTTTGCAACCTTACAACAGGTTTTACCTCTCGAGGGATCTCAAGAGGCTTACAACCCCACCAGGCAGTGTACCTGACCGATGTAGTATAGTGTAGTGGTAAGTACGGGGGATTGATCGTTCTCCACAGGGAATAGTGTTCGTTAGGTATGAAAAACTACTCTAATAGGTCTAAGGGTGAGAGAAGATTCTTTTTATGTTTTTATATTTTTTTGAAAGCAAGTAAAATATTGGGTTTTAAGGAGTGGGCGGAATTAGTTGCTAGTCAACTAACCCAAATAACTACGAATGCAAATAAAATAAAATAACTAAAAATGAAAAGGTGGTAAAACTTATGTGGAGAGAAATGTGTTTATTAGATTTCCTTACTCCCTAACTATCTTTTACCGGTTGATTAGTGTGTATTAATCGCGTGGATGACGGGTGTATTCCTTAATACCAATCATGGGGTGGCGTACGTACTTCCCCAACTCTACAAGCTCCTACTTCACTCCTATGTCGAGCCGGCTAGGAAGCTCCTAACATGGGATCACTAGAATTCGCTTGTGCATTAAATACAACCATAAAAACCTTAGTACGCATTGGTTCATGTTTCTTAAGACGTTCAAGCAAGTTACCGAATAGGAAGTTAGCCAGTTTTCTTAAGCCTAACATAGATGAACAATCATCCAATACAACTAATAACACACTAATAACCAATAATCAATAGCTAGGTTTCATTAGATCTAAGCAAACACAAAGAAAACCTAGCCTAGCATGTTAAACAAAAGACAAGAACAAGATAGAATCAAACAACACATAGACATATTGAATGATTAATTGATAACTTATCTTCAATGTAACATGGAAGATCTCAAGGCAAAAAGCCTTGAAAAAGCTGCTAAAATCGTCTTAGGGTTCTTACACACAAAGTTCCACAATAAGTTCCACCTCAATGACAAAAAATTGCAAAACTATATATAGACTTTCAGATCTGACGGCGTCACGTTATGGAGTGTGACGCCGTCACCTCGCCGCTTTTAGGGTTCCCGGATGGCCTTCTTGATGCCGTCCCTCTTTAGCTCTCCAACATCCATTCTGGCTTATCAAGGCTTGACGCCGTCAGAATTAGGCGTGACGCCGTCCCGCTTTAACTTATACCGTGACGACCTTGATCATATTAAAGGGTGACGCCGTCAGAATTCCCATGCAAATTTCTCTGGCTTATCATGAGTAAATTTCACGTCCACCACTTTTGCCAAGCCATGACGCCGTCTGGGGATAATCCTGAAGCCGTCAAAGGTAACTTCCAGCATAATTTTAAGACTTTGTCGTTTTCTTCACTTTTATGCTCCAAAAACGTCCAAAATGCTTCCTTTTCCAGATTTCTTCTCAAAAGTACCTAAAATGACAAAAGGAACGATTTAGGGCAATATTTGATCAAATAAATACAATTTAGGGCTTAAATGACCCCCTAAAAGCGGTACACTTTTCGCTTGATCAAATACCCTTACACTTGAGATTTGCTTGTCCTCAAGCAAATGCGCTTTTATTCTAATCAAAATACAAGTTAGGGGTCATTTAATGCTTACATAAAAGTAATTACAACAAATATTCGTTCCACTTTAATCATAATAAGCACGGAGATTACAAACTAGCACCTCACAAGTAGTGTTTAGATACTCACATCTCTCTAGTGTCATCAAAATAAATCTCATAAATGAAAACGGATAATATCTCTCACTACCTGTCATAGCAAATAGATTACCATAGGCTTGGGAAAGGATCGAAAACCTCCTCCACTAGGCGTAAGCACCTAAGATAAACTATCAAAGAGGGCTTTTACATGGGTTATAACGTTAGGTGTAGGGATATGATAAACACGGTTTTGTTGGATAAAGGATATTTTACTAGTGGCGAGTTAAAGATCTTGATCAATTACATGTACTATACAATGTTGCTAAGCCAAGACTCGACTCAATCTTAAGCTAAAAACAAAATAACAAAAACATAAAATAAATATAAAATGAAACGGGATGTAGTCCGTAGTTTTTTCTATTTTCTTTTTCTCATTTTTTTTGTATTTTTCTTGATTTTTTTTCGATTTTTTTTTTTTTTTTTTTTTTTTTTTCATACACTCTTGCCCTACCATCCAAAATAATACATCATAGGGGCGTTGCATTCCCCTTACACTTGAACTTTTACATAACTTTACAAATAACTTATTCTAATGACTCGAATTAAGATAATCAAAACACTTGGAGTACTTTTTAAAACATTTAGCACATATGGGGGTAATAATGTTGTTCTTCCCCATTACTCCATTACACTAGTACTTTACCCATGAGTCCCAATCGTCCCAAAACAATATGTACAAGGATTTGACTCGACTTAGCAACCATGTAATCAATTAGATAATTAACTTGGGTTTAAACAAATGTTGTAACAATAATGCACTAAAAATGAGTGCATACAAGGTAGGCTAAGGCGATTTGGGTATACATTTAAGTGGGGTGTAAACAAATTCTTCCTTTAAGTAAAATGCTTAAAGGTCGAAACGAAAAGATAGGCTCTGAGAGGTGTACTAGGGGTATCGTGTACTAAAAATGAGTACAACGCAAAGGGTGTGGGAGAATTACTTGACCAATGTAGCCAACGTAATTATAACAAAAACACAGGTGTAAAACAATGGGTTAATCCTAATGCCTCTTATCATGTAGTAAATCTAACTACACGAATGTAGTCTCACTTGTGGCCTCGGAATGGTCCTAACGCAAGTTCTAGAATCTAAGTGCTACCGGTACACACATCATAGCATAAATGCTTTTCCTACCAATTCTAGGGGCGAACCTCACATATTTTGGGGTGGAAAATTTTTTTAGTGGTACGGTTTTTGTGCTAGTCATATAACTCCTATCCATGAGACGCTCATTAAGATCAAAGTTTCACTCCTATATGTTGTAAAAAATTTTAAATTTGGCGCTAAAATTACCCTAACAGGTGTTTCTCTCAGTTTTATTACACATCTACTATCAAACAAACAAAAATCAAGCGTAAAAGCATTCTCTAATCGTATTTTACCCCCCCTTACACTTAAGATGAACATTGTCCCCAATGTTCAAATAACAAGATGTAAAAGCAATAAGGTATAAGAATGAAATCAAATACTCCCCTGATTTGCTCGGTGGATAATGAAGTAACATGGTTAGATCTTCTTCCAAAGTAATGTTGAAGCTCCATGACTAATGCATCGCCATAAGCTTGATCCAACAAACATTTCCTTGTCCAAAATAACCTGTTAAACCTGAGAAAACAAACACGAAAACCTGCATAACATCGGCGGGATAAACTCTATATATAAGGATATAATGCTTGTGGAATGATAATTTTGCAGATTCCTGGAGATTATAAGTTATAGATTTAATAAAAACTTTTTATGAAAACAAAACTTTCAAAAATTTTCAGAAAATTAAACCTGATGCCGTCAGGTTGTAAAGCCTGACGTCGTCAGAAATAATCTGACAGAATTCTCATTTTACGTTTCCGGAAAAATTTTGGAAAAACCTATACCTTACTTCCTGGAAATCCTGCAAAACATCATTATGACTCGATACAAGCATTTGACTCAAACAAATACTAATATGTATGTCAATTTATTATTATTATGATTCATGTTCATTTGTTCTAATAAACCGATTTAGATTTCCCTTACACTTAACTTTTGCAAAATACCTTTATATGTAGTTAAGACGAAGTTAAAAACAAGATAAAGCATTTTCACAAATTACTTTTGAACATGAATCAATAATAATAAAATTTAAACATACATACGGAAACAAATAAAATCAAACAAACAAATAAATAAACACACAAAGCAAATAAAACTTGGGTTGCCTCCCAAGAAGCGCTTTTCTTTATTAACGAGTCTTGTAGCTAGACTCAAAGTCACGTACATTATGTGATTCCATCATTGGCCACTGTTTCTAGGCCATTCTCCTTTCCGGTTTTATATTCCGGTCCTAATTTCAAACAATCCTTGTAAAAACCGGATATCCTTTCCATAACATAGTCTACTCCTTTACTTCTATCCTTATCATTCCTATAGTAGACTGCTTGCTTAAGCTCCTTCTCAACATTTGACAAGTGTTGGAATTGCTCTATCTTATATGGCATTTGGTAGTTTATCTCATCGGTCCCATCCTTAAATCTAACTATCCCTAAGGACGGCTCATAAGTCATTCTAGAGACCTCAACAAATGGTTTTCCAAAAACTACTTGAGTTAAGGATGCGTCGACTATTGGGCGGATGTCTTCTACAATTACAAAGTCGGTGACATAGGTGAAGTTTCCTACATAAACCGGTAATCCCTTAACTCTTCCCGTGAAGTTACTCATCCAATCCTTGTCAGGGAACATCCTATACCCAAGTTGATTTTTCATTATTAAGTTGTAGTGGGCTCTAGTCATGATGTTTATGGGCGATCTAAGGTCGATGTAAGCCTTCCACACATGCAAATGTCCGATGTTGCATGGTATGTTGAGATTAGAAGGATCGCCTATTTTTATAATTGGTCTACCTAGGAAGTATGGTGTCTCGGGGTCATCGAATAAATCTGTATGATATGCGCGCTCTTCCTTAGTGGGTAGCCTATTGAAGTAGTCCTCATCATTATCTACTTCTTCAATCTCACTTTTCCTAACTTCCTTATCAACCTCGCCTTTCTCAACCTCATCCTCAGGTTCACTATTATCCTCATTCCTATCAATCGGTTTGATAGTGACAATGTTGACGAAGTGGACATGTTTGGATGAAGAGGGGTCTTTTACTTGGGGTCCGCTATTTGTGTTCCTAGCGTCCTTATGTGGAGGTGATAGCACTTGGTTATTGAGGGATTTCAATAAGTTGTCAATTTTATTGGTCATCTCCGTTTGTTGTTGATTGAATTCGGACTCAAACTTAGCTATCCGAGCTTCTTGAGATGCCATAAATTGGGACATCAATCATTCAAAGTTATTGGTACTACCATTACCGGAAGGATTGTTGTTGAAAGTACGGTTCGAGTTGGAACCGCTTGATTGGAAACGATTAGGTGGGTTGGAAGAATTGGTTTGTTGTGCGTTTTGGTTTTGTTTCCACCTAAGGTTCGGGTGATTTTTCCATGAGGGGTTGTATGTATCACCGTAATGGTTTGGCTCGGGTTTGAAAGTGTACCACTTGTCTCCCGCTCCGTCGGTACGCGAGGATGCGTAGTCCACAAAAGCTTGTTCGGGGAGTTCCATGCAATCACGAGTGTCGTGGGGACCACTACATAATTCACATGAAGAAGTGATTTTGTTCACTTGGCTTAAAGGTTTAGGAGCCTCGTAGGATTTCATGAGAAACTTGACTTGGTCTTCAAGTTCTATGATCCTACGTTCGGAAGTGCTTGAATTGTTCGAAGGCAAAGATATTGCCTTGACCGTTTTATTCAAATCACGGGGATCACTCCAACTTTCGTTGTCATAAAGAGCAAGATCCTCTAGGAGAGCCCATGATTGTTCCGCACTTAGATCACGTAGCTTACCACCAGCCGATTGGTCAATGGTTTGCCTCGTGTAGAGATTGATATGGTCATAGAAGATTTGGACTTGGAGCCAAAGTTCTATGCCATGGTGAGGGACTTTTTGGAGTAAGTCCTTGAATCGAGTCCATGCCTCGTAGAGGGTTTCGCCTTGACGTTGTTGGAACATCAAGATATCATTCCTTAGCTTGGTAGTTCTTCCCGGTGGGAAAAACTGAGCAAGGAAACGAGTAGTGAGATCATCCCAAGAGGTGATGGAACCTGCGGGTTGACGCTCTAGCCATTGACTAGCTTGGTCCCGCAAAGAGAATTGAAAGAGACGCAGTCGGGTCGTCTCTCGAGTGGCAACATCAAGGTCTATAGAATCAACAATTTTGAGAAAGTCCTTGAGATGTTGATTAGGGTCTTCAGAACGAAGTCCATGGAATGCGCATCCGCTTTGCACCAACCGGATGGTGTCGGATCGCAAGGGAGTGACATTGGCTCCTTGAGTGAGCTCAATGGTGTTTCGATAGCCATGGTGGATAGGACGGGAGTACTCTCCTAAAGTACGGGCTCTAGGAGGTGGTGGTTGTTGTGGTGGGTTGTTGGGATCGAGGATATTACCATCTTCCATGATGTCGAATGGTAATGGTTACGAACAAAGAAACGAAGAAAATAGATAGACTAAAGAAAACCTAGAAAAATAAAATAAAAATCTCACTAGAAAGGAATCTAGTGAGTAGACCTATAAAATAAAAATTCAACCTAAACAATAACTATTCCCCGGCAGCGGCGCCAAAAACTTGATGCGTGGTTTTGCAACCTTACAACAGGTTTTACCTCTCGAGGGATCTCAAGAGGCTTACAACCCCACCAGGCAGTGTACCTGACCGATGTAGTATAGTGTAGTGGTAAGTACGGGGGATTGATCGTTCTCCACAGGGAATAGTGTTCGTTAGGTATGAAAAACTACTCTAATAGGTCTAAGGGTGAGAGAAGATTCTTTTTATGTTTTTATATTTTTTTGAAAGCAAGTAAAATCTCGGGTTTTAAGGAGTGGGCGGAATTAGTTGCTAGTCAACTAACCCAAATAACTACGAATGCAAATAAAATAAAATAACTGAAAATGAAAAGGTGGTAAAACTTATGTGGAGAGAAATGTGTTTACTTAGATTTCCTTACTCCCTAACTATCTTTTACCGGTTGATTAGTGTGTATTAATCGCGTGGATGACGGGTGTATTCCTTAATACCAATCGTGGGGTGGCGTACGTACTTCCCCAACTCTACAAGCTCCTACTTCACTCCTATGTCGAGCCGGCTAGGAAGCTCCTAACATGGGATCACTAGAATTCGCTTGTGCATTAAATACAACCATAAAAACCTTAGTACGCATTGGTTCATGTTTCTTAAGACGTTCAAGCAAGTTACCGAATAGGAAGTTAGCCAGTTTTCTTAAGCCTAACATAGATGAACAATCATCCAATACAACTAATAACACACTAATAACCAATAATCAATAGCTAGGTTTCATTAGATCTAAGCAAACACAAAGAAAACCTAGCCTAGCATGTTAAACAAAAGACAAGAACAAGATAGAATCAAACAACACATAGACATATTGAATGATTAATTGATAACTTATCTTCAATGTAACATGGAAGATCTCAAGGCAAAAAGCCTTGAAAAAGCTGCTAAAATCGTCTTAGGGTTCTTACACACAAAGTTCCACAATAAGTTCCACCTCAATGACAAAAAATTGCAAAACTATATATAGACTTTCAGATCTGACGGCGTCACGTTATGGAGTGTGACGCCGTCACCTCGCCGCTTTTAGGGTTCCCGGATGGCCTTCTTGACGCCGTCCCTCTTTAGCTCTCCAACATCCGTTCTGGCTTATCAAGGCTTGACGCCGTCAGAATTAGGCGTGACGCCGTCCCGCTTTAACTTATACCGTGACGACCTTGATCATATTAAAGGGTGACGCCGTCAGAATTCCCATGCAAATTTCTCTGGCTTATCATGAGTAAATTTCACATCCACCACTTTTGCCAAGCCATGACGCCGTCTGGGGATAATCCATTGGTCCCTTACATGACTTATTATACATGTGATGTGTCTCGAAAAAAATATAAGTTGTGTCGAATTTATGTATTACTTAGGTTACATATTTCATACTTGTGGTTTAGCATATAATGTATAGTTCAAGTTTTTATATTATAATCGTACTCCAAAGTTCAAAATGGTATCTCGTATTGCAGGTTGTTATAATTCTTCCCCTCTAAAAGGAAAATTTTTATCCTCGAAATTTGAAGACGTACCATATCACGAAAAGAATGACGATAAATAGCCTCACGCTCGGAGAGGTTCTTCCTTAAGAATCTTCACAAATGGAATAGTTTTATTTCTCATGACTCTATCCCGACAACTAGGATAGCCCCAGGCTCTCCAAAGAACACAAATCATAACAAATCTTAATCCAATGAATACGGAACATATACGTAACAGATGATAGTTGTCATCTCACTAAGAGATACATGAAACACATATAAACATGAGGCAAATACGGAGGTGGTGCTAAACGATAAAACCTCTTAAACTCTATCCAGATTCTAAATGAACTAAGGAACTAGCTAATAATCAGAGAAGCACATCTCGACTTATCAAACGTATTCAAGAGTTTCATGAAGGGATGGTTAACCTATTCGTAATGATGATCAACTAAGCACATATCAGAGTATCACAACGTATCAGAAAGCATAACGGAATAGATCGAATAAGAACGAATCTAAGGTCTAACGTATCGTGAACTAAATCTTCTTTATATGCCAAAGCGTCTAACTTTTATGTACGGAAACATCATATGGAATCTACAATTTCCCGGTTCTAAAGTTTCAAAATTTCTCTTCCACAATAATAACTAACCCATTAGTCACTGAATCAACTCCGGACCTTCAATAAACAGCTCCCCGACCTAATTTAACTAAAAGGTGTTCTTAACATCTGTTCATACAAAACTCTGAAAGAAAAATCCTTGCCACTTGCGAGCTATCTAATCATAGTGAGCAAACACAACCAGAACTAGCACATGTCAAGTTCCTACTCAACACATCTTCCAAGTTCAAATAGTTGTTCTACTTATCCATCGGTTTGGAGGTGAAAAGCATTACTAAACTTGAGTCTGGTTCCTCAAGCCTTCAGTAGCTCTTCCTAAAATGTGAAGTAGAAACGCGAATCTCTGACACGATCACTACAGGTGCGCCATGTAGCTTGAATAATCTTCTGCCGAAAGAAATCTCTGCCAATCTTCCAAGTGAGCCGACCTAGTCAAACGATCCACTACAACTCAATTCGTGTTGTCCTTCCTAAATGTGCGCGAAAATCCCGTTACAAAGTCCTTGAAATTTTAATCTCACTTCCACATTCGAACATCCAAACTAAGGAAACCCACTCGTACGCTGACGCTGAATCTTAACCTGTTGACACGCTAAACACTTCGCCACCAAGGTACTTGCAATCATCTTCTTATCATTCCATCAAAATCCTGCTTCAAGTCTTTATGCATAATAGTACAACTAAGATGAATAGAGCAATTAGAACAGTGTGCTTCAATCAAAACCGCTTCCTTCAAGTCTTCTAACATAGATCATATTCCACCGTCTTGCTCTTGAGCTTCTTCATGTCTGTCAAAAATCACTCCTAAGTCATGCGTCCGATAGTTCACCTCATACGGTTCTAGTGGTCTTGATGCATAACAAATAATCTTCCCGTGTTGCATAAGGACATAACCAAGTCTCCTTCTTGAGTAGAAGCTAATCTCTTATTTAACTTATTCAAATTCTCCTCTCATTCTTCACACCAACAAAAATTACTCTTCGAGAATTATCACTGATGCGTGGTTTTGCAACCTTACAACAGGTTTTACCTCTCGAGGGATCTCAAGAGGCTTACAACCCCACCAGGCAGTGTACCTGACCGATGTAGTATAGTGTAGTGGTAAGTACGGGGGATTGATCGTTCTCCACAGGGAATAGTGTTCGTTAGGTATGAAAAACTACTCTAATAGGTCTAAGGGTGAGAGAAGATTCTTTTTATGTTTTTATATTTTTTTGAAAGCAAGTAAAATCTCGGGTTTTAAGGAGTGGGCGGAATTAGTTGCTAGTCAACTAACCCAAATAACTACGAATGCAAATAAAATAAAATAACTAAAAATGAAAAGGTGGTAAAACTTATGTGGAGAGAAATGTGTTTACTTAGATTTCCTTACTCCCTAACTATCTTTTACCGGTTGATTAGTGTGTATTAATCGCGTGGATGACGGGTGTATTCCTTAATACCAATCGTGGGGTGGCGTACGTACTTCCCCAACTCTACAAGCTCCTACTTCACTCCTATGTCGAGCCGGCTAGGAAGCTCCTAACATGGGATCACTAGAATTCGCTTGTGCATTAAATACAACCATAAAAACCTTAGTACGCATTGGTTCATGTTTCTTAAGACGTTCAAGCAAGTTACCGAATAGGAAGTTAGCCAGTTTTCTTAAGCCTAACATAGATGAACAATCATCCAATACAACTAATAACACACTAATAACCAATAATCAATAGCTAGGTTTCATTAGATCTAAGCAAACACAAAGAAAACCTAGCCTAGCATGTTAAACAAAAGACAAGAACAAGATAGAATCAAACAACACATAGACATATTGAATGATTAATTGATAACTTATCTTCAATGTAACATGGAAGATCTCAAGGCAAAAAGCCTTGAAAAAGCTGCTAAAATCGTCTTAGGGTTCTTACACACAAAGTTCCACAATAAGTTCCACCTCAATGACAAAAAATTGCAAAACTATATATAGACTTTCAGATCTGACGGCGTCACGTTATGGAGTGTGACGCCGTCACCTCGCCGCTTTTAGGGTTCCCGGATGGCCTTCTTGACGCCGTCCCTCTTTAGCTCTCCAACATCCGTTCTGGCTTATCAAGGCTTGACGCCGTCAGAATTAGGCGTGACGCCGTCCCGCTTTAACTTATACCGTGACGACCTTGATCATATTAAAGGGTGACGCCGTCAGAATTCCCATGCAAATTTCTCTGGCTTATCATGAGTAAATTTCACGTCCACCACTTTTGCCAAGCCATGACGCCGTCTGGGGATAATCCTGACGCCGTCAAAGGTAACTTCCAGCATAATTTTAAGACTTTGTCGTTTTCTTCACTTTTATGCTCCAAAAACGTCCAAAATGCTTCCTTTTCCAGATTTCTTCTCAAAAGTACCTAAAATGACAAAAGGAACGATTTAGGGCAATATTTGATCAAATAAATACGATTTAGGGCTTAAATGACCCCCTAAAAGCGGTACACTTTTCGCTTCATCAATCACATAGAGCTTCTTTTGACGTAGAAATTTCAACACAAAATACGAAAATGATCCCCGTGTTTCTCTTTCGTCTCTGAATATACCAACATATCATACTATGACAAATTGTCCAAGTATTCATGAAAGACACGATTTAACAAGTCCATAGGAACCATCGGAGCAGTAGCCAATACAATTGGCATCACAACACTCATAGAGATCATAACGAATACGAAAAGCAATTCTAGGAACATCTCACTCCTTTACACAAAACTGAGAATAACCAGATCTTAAATCAATCAGAGAAAACTTCTCACCTGAAGTTGATTAAGCAAATCGTCAATTTGAGGTAACGGATAAAGGTTCTAACTGTAATACTATTCAGTTTCCAAAATTCAACACACAACTTCATGCTATCATCATCCTTCTTCACGAATAAAACTGGAGCATGATACGGAGACACACTCGGACAGATAAAACCACTTCCTAAAAGTTGATCCTTCAATTCTTTCTATTTGACTGATGTTGTTCAATACAGAGTTTCAGAATTAGGTAAAATGTTGCTCTTATACAGATAGGGTTTCTGAATCAACCAATTTACTGATCTCAGGCACTGCTCAAGATCTCCTATGATCCCAATAAGTTCAAGTTATATGATGTAACTATTATCAGGTTGGCCAGGCGTCATAATACTTGCATCATATACACATGCCTTTATTGCAATCACAGTCTAACTCGAGTCATGACTAAATAAATTCTCATAACCAGATCAAAACAAATTCACACTCAGATGGAAATCTTGATAGTTAAACCAAGAACAAATTGCGAAATTTCAAACAACTGAATAACTCTCAAGGCGAGTTTCATCAAACGAAGTATCTTTACAACCGCGAAGGATTAAAGTACGAGTTTCAAAGAAAAGATGATCATAATTGTTTACTAGGTTGGGAAACATGGTACAGAATTTTAAGTTTCTCAAATCGCCAAAGATGACAAATATAATATGACCGTTGTTAGCATCTCGATGCTCAGTCAACAGATCCATATTCAGAATACTATCGAATCAACCTTCCCAATGGAATCAGATTAGCAGAGCGAAACTTATTTTCAGATATCTTCAAAATGTACTGGACAATTCCATACCCGTGACAGATAATCACAAGATTTCTCATAGAGATAGAATGAGGTATAGAAAATTCTAATAGTGCAGAGGGAACCTTAATTGCTTAGAGATAGCAAAAGAAACCACAGAATGTGTCGAACACATCGGATTCATACGAATCCTCTGAACGGACAAAATGCATCTAAATGAATAACACACGAATCAAAGATCGAAGTTCGAAAGAATGTGATAACCTCAAAAAGTGAAACCTGTAAGGCATTACTGCAAAATTCTCAAAGCATTCTAAACTTATTTGATCACTAAGCTTATGTTGCGTATTTTGCCAATTTTTTTAAATCTCTGGAACAAATAATCTTATGGGGCTTAACTGAAAGCAGAGGCATAAATCAGAGTGATGCAAAAGATAGATAGCTAACCAAAGCCTTATCGTAAAATCTACCCAATCCTCACCAGTCATAACTGAAGTTCCTAAGGGGAGAAACCTAAAGCAAATCCTTCAAAGGTTATTCCATAAGTTCCTACAGTGCAAACCTAAGGGTCCAAATCTTCACAGGCAATAACTTATGTGCTACAAGTCGAAGCCTGAGCTCTGATACCATAATTGTAACACCCCAACCCGACAAGGGTCAAAATGCCAAATTATGGTGTCAATCAGAACATACAAACACAAGCGGAAGACTTATAAACATAATGGTTACAAAGGTGTTCTGATGATAATAACTAACTCTATACATAATGAGTTCCAAAACTGAAATACAAATCCAAGCATAAATCTAACTGAAGGTAAATCCAAGTCTAATCCAAAAGCAAATGGTTTCTATCGTCAGGGTAGTTCACTAAGAGCTCCTATGCACTCTTCACTCAAACCCAGCTTCCAACCTAAAACCTGCGCAGGAAAAGAAATGCGGCTGAGCTTAAAAAGCCCAGTGAACTTATAAATATAACAACCGAATAATCAAAACATATATAAGTATAGGCAAAAGGAAACATAAGCACCTACTGAAATGAGTATCATCTGTCAAAAGAATGAGAGATCAAAGATCAACTGAACAAATATCATAAGTCAAATGAGTCAAATGAAGTAAGAGATCAAGAGACACAACGGATCAGATAATCATAAGGAATCAAACGAATCATATAGGAATGCCCACGAGCTTGTCTAAACGAGACACTCGAATAGACCAAATAATCACATAATCTCATATATCCGTCAAATCATAGGTGTACCTGGAGGGGAGACCTCAAGAATACCAAATGGAGTAGCTAGCTCCCAAAAGTGAGGGGGTGCAAGGCATGCACAACCCAATCACTAACAAAACAAAACAAAATGCCTAGGATGCATCCATACACCCCCTGCAAAACAAATCATATATATACACATGCTCATGACAGGTATATACACATATCATAATGGCCAAGTGATCACATATCATATCATATCATATCAAATGGGGACGCCGTAGATCAATCACACCTCCACAGAAAGTGTCATGCCATTGGTGCCATCAATGACATGGCCATGGTACCTCCATGGCTAGTTAGCTCGGGCAACAGAATAGAACAAATCATATCATATCATATTAAGTCATCATATCATATCTAATCAGAGCATATCAAACTGAACGGAAACATATCATAGCAAATGGATAGCAAACGAATATCACATCAACGAATAGTAAAAATGAATATCAATCCAAAGGATCATATCAAAGGAATCATAGCAAAGGCTCATATCAAACGGATCATATCAAACGAAATCATAACAGAGCAAATGATCAAAGTCAAGGATCGAGAAGTCATGAGAAACCTTTACTGAGAAAAGCTAGAATATCTGTACCTCAAACCGCAAATGAAACCATATCACAAAGATCGGAAGTTACTCCTTCTTCAGCGAATCTAGACGAATTAATGATCGTCTTATTATTTAAGAACCATTTTATAAGTTATTACTGATTCATCACTTGTTGTTGAGCAGATTAACATATTCGGGTTTCCTTCTATTTTAAGAACTTTCCATTTTTATTAACCTTCCATATTTAGTAACTTTCCATAATTTGTAACTTTTCATAATTAGTAACTTTCCATAATTAGTAATTTTCCAGATTTAGTAAGTTTCCAAACTCGGGTCACAATTCACAATTAATCAACTTAGGGTTTCATTATCAAAATTAGGTTAACATATGACCAAATGTATCATACTTATTACTTAAGTACATTTTATAGTTCAAACATATGAATTCACAAGACCTTTATCTTCTTAACAAATTTTCTGATTTTAGCATACTTTAGCCTTCACTTTACGAATTTTCAACCATATCTATACTCCAATCCAGAAGTTACAATAATTTACACAAGTACCTATATGTCTTATGAGTTCACATGAATTTTCTCAGAATTTATTACCAAGTAAAAGTATTGTTTCAAAAATCATCTTTCCAGACCTACCCAGAAAATTAACTGCAGATACACACAGAAAGTTTTCCTTTAATTAACCTATTTCAACACATCAGAAAAATCCACAAAAATTCCAGGAAGTCACACATAACTTAAATATCACCCCTGTAAAAGGAGAGCTCTCATTTCCTTGTGGTTTGAAAACTAAAAATAAAAAACATCGACTAATTTTACGTTCCCAAAAACTTAGGTTTGACACATGATCCCATAAAATTCAAAAACATGACCAATACCATTCCAATTCACTCCAAACCAATTGGAAAACTTAAATATGACATTAAAGTAAGTTTTCATGCAAAAATACTGAATTAAAAGCTTTAGAAATTCACGTTATCAAGCACACATATTCTGATTACAAAACAGTCCTGTTTCAAAACCCGTTTAAAGCCATCATATAACATGTTTACTTTATACCAACGCACACGAGGACTATATATTCCATAAGATCTATTTTAAAACATCATGTTAACATATGTTCATAATCATTTTACCACCAAACCATCACATTCTCATAACAAATCCTAGTCTAGTCCGGTTTTACAAAACATAATCTAGGTTACACTTTACACTAACCAAAACAACCCTAACTTTTGTTTATCCTTATAATCCGATTAATATACATATATCATGAGTTAACATAGCCAAGATTACACACTTACTAACCCCCCAAGTTGACACACACTTATGCATACACGCACATGAATTAACAATACAAGTAGCCCACATAAATGACACAACGAAAACCCTAATTCTTCGCATAAATTTTGCACGCCACATATTAATTGTCTTAGGTTTTATACCAAATTTATAAGTATATATTAAAGACTAGTTTAGGGTCGAATAATATAGGAGCCGAATCAGGTCAGGTCATAGATCGATTAGAACAAGAAACATCAGATCAAATACACAAGTTTTAGCATATAAAAGTTATGATTTCATGCACTAGATGCGTTTGTCGACTTGCTAGAACAGACAAAGCAGAATTATGAGGATACCTTAGACGATTTCAAAATGGATCAAAGACACACAAATCAACAGAACCGAGACTTATTCGAATCAAAACCAAAACCTTCCTCGAATCTAATCACCACACGATCATTACTTGAGTCACACCAAAACTGATCGATCACCACCTCAGCTTGAACACTAACTCGATCACTACCTTGCTTCCTTCGTACCCTTTTTCTTCTTGGATGATAGGAGAGACGCCGTCACCTTTGTGTGTGTTTGTTAGGGTTTAATGTGAGAGTGAATATGTGAGAATCGGTTGAGATAATGAGCAGGGAATGGGGTGGAAAAGGGCCGAGTCTTTGGGGCAGTTAAATGACCAATTCCTTTCTTTTTTTTTTTAATATTTTCTGTGTATATCTTGTACATTGTTATGTAATATTTTTATAATCCATTGGTCCCTTACATGACTTATTATACGTGTGATGTGTCTCCAAAAAAATATAAGTTGTGTCGAATTCATGTATTACTTAAGTTACATATTTCGTACTTGTCGTTTAGCATATAATATATAGTTCAAGTTTTTATATTATAATCATACTCCAAATTTCAAAATGGTATCTCGTATTGCAGGTTGTTATAACTTGTGACTATATATGTAAAAGATTTAACTATATTTATGTTTTGCTAAAATAAAGTTTATAATTGTCGTTAACAAAATATAGCAAAGATCGTAAAATATAAATAACGTTTTTTAGACGATATTTGTATTAACAATCTCCCCCTTTTTGTTGAGGACAAAACATAAAGTTTATTTTTAAGCAATGAGATAAATAAAGTGCAAGTCTTTTAAAAATATAGATTAAACTTGTTTTATGCAACATTTATATTTTAAGTTGTATAAAAATACCAATTGTGAGTTAGTTTTTGATTAGCTCCCCCTTGGTCAATACTCCCCCTAGTTGGGGTGCCAAGTATATGGATTTTGAATGCTACAAAACACAGGTTAGTGATAAATAATCCAAACCAACCATTTATATAATAACACAACCAACACACAAAAGTAATAAACATCATTCATTAGTAAAATTTTTATGACAAAAGTTATAAATGGAGACAATAATGATGATGATTTAAAAGGAATGCAAAAATAAAGAAAATAACTTAGAAAAGAAAAATCCTAGAAAAATAGAAAAATAAAATCCTAAATAAAAAGTCCTAATATCCATCCTAATAACTTCTATTGTGGTGGAGGATGGGAGAGAGCGTTAAGACGCTCAAGGATGTGAGTGAGGATGAACCTCATCTCATATTGGAGTTCATGAACCATAATCTAGGTTCTTTCACTTATCCTCGCGGTTCTCCCACAATTAGAGCAATCATGGCGGGGAAAGTTTGGAGGTAGACTAGGTTCATTTGTTGGTGGTGGTGGTGGTGGAGCATTGGTTGATTGGTGGTTGGGATTTGGTGGTAGAGCATTGGTTGATTTGTGGTTGGGATTTGGTGGAGCTATGATTGAAGAGAGCAAGGTGGTTTGAAGTTGCATAGCTTCATGGAGGTGAGAGTCCACCATATTGGAGAAGGCATAGAGGTTATCAAGTTGATTATTGATCTCCTCTTGAGTTTGTAGGGGATCAACCCACATGGATTCCTCAATGTCCTTAAGAGTAGGGGAAAAGGATTGAGGTTGTTGAGGTGGTGGAGCATGGTCTCCATATAGTGGCCCACGAATGTCCTTATAAATAGGGTGAAAAAGTTGAGGTTGAGGTTGAGGTTGAGATGGTTCACTATGAAAAGGCTCATTGGGCATAAAAGATGCCCGTGGTTGTTCATGAGCAATACGCTCGATTGATGCAAATGATGGAAGAGGTGGTGGATTTGATGATCTTGGTGGTAAGTCTTCCAAGTTCTCCAAAAATGGATGAGGAGAAGTTGGTGGTGTAGCAAAAAGTTCAATGGGTTCAAGTTTTGGAGACTTAGGAGGTGATGGAGCAGGAGGTGGTGTGGTGGCTATTGGTGTTTTGGTTGGTGGTGGAGTAGTGATAATGATAGGTGATGTTGGTGGAAGTGTTTGAGTACTTAAAGTCAAGAAGTTTTCATCTCGGATGGGTGATGATATGTTAAGAGGTGAAGAGTCTGACGATGAAGAGTTCAAGTTTATGAAGCAACATGGTTTGACACTAATTCTAGCGGTTCTTCTTGGTGGTCTAGTGGAAGGAGACGAGTTTGTGGATTTAGTCATATTGACTTTGCTTAAGAAATGCTAAGATTCAAAAGAAGTTGTGGTGAAGGTGTGAAGAATGATCATCCTGGAGGTGCTAATTTATAGAAGTCAAGATTCATGGAAAAATGTGTTTTGATTTGATGTTAATCCATACAACATTGGTCTTTCCTAATGATATTGAAGTGCTAATGAACAAGTCCAATCAACTTAAGTCAATCCAATGGAGTTGTGTTGAGTGATACAAGTAAGATATGCAGTAAATGTGTTTCAACCATTACCAAATCTTTGATGTTAGACATCCACGGATTGCAAGGAACCAAATTCAGGGTTCCTTCCTTTATAGAGAAAAGTTCCTTGAGGTGTTTTTGAGAAATTTCAAATTTTGGTGGGAAATGGTTATCCTATTGGTCCAAGTGAGATAATTTGATTCGAGTATGAGTGAATATCAGTAAAAAGTATCCTAGTAACAAAAATGAGTGATCTAGAGTGCGGGATTAAACGAAAATATAAAAAATTAAAAAAATTTAGCTGTTGGCTGGTGGAACCAAATGATTGAACGGGCGGAACCCTGGTTTTGGTTCCGCCTGATTCGTCATATGAAATTTGGCGGCACCAAATTTGTGGATGGACGGAACCACATTTTTGGTTCGTCCCATCCTCCAGGCCAAAAAAGTAAACAGAGGGCAAATTTGGCCCCCCAGACCCCGTTCAAATCTCAAAAATTTTCCTAAGACATGTGTAATTATTTAGTTGTGATTAGAAAATAACAATAAAACAAGTATTAACACATGTAAGGGTATAGATCAAGATGGGGCTAAATAATTTCACTAATAATGTGAAACAAAAGAAAAATGATAACATCAAGATGTTATCTACCTACAAGACATGGTTAGTTCACATAATCGTCAAATATCAAGTTATCATCCTAGAAGTAGACAAATATATCAAACATCATTGTTTTAGAGATATTGTACCAAACACTCATAAAAACCTCTCATTGCCTGTCCAATTTCTTCTTAATCGTGGTTAGGAACCTTCCAATGCACTTGAACATTCCTCTTGTTTGCTTGAACTCTTCTGATTGGTTTTCAATTGTCGGAAGTTGTCAGAAGTAGTCAAGAGGAGGAAGCTTTGAGTTAGGAAGTCCATCCTCGGGGCTATTTGCTGACGATGATGAGGAAGTTGGAGGATGAGGACGTTTCCCTTGAGTCTTTGCTACTCTCTTATCACTTAATGGAACCATGATGTAGTTGACAAGAGAGTAGTCAAGACAAAACCCTTTAGCATTTGGTGGAATGGGTGCATAGGCTCTATAGAGACGGATGAGAAGCATCCCGTAGGGAAGAGCGGTGGTTCCTAGCATGGGTATGTCGGCCACCCTTTTGGCAACATAGTAGGCTAAGTTGAAAGGTTTGAGGGTTGACAAACTATAAAGCATGTAACAAAGACAAGCATTGATGTGATCATGATTACCTATGGTACACAAGACATTTGCCCTAAGGACTTCTTCCCATTTTTTGAATTGAGGCTTGAGTTTATTGAGTTCCATGCCAAATGGATCTCGGTCGATTTCATTACCCGAACGGGTTGTCCTGGTGGTTGATGTTCTTGGAAGGAAAAGATGTTCTTGTATTATTTCTTTGGCAACTAGAGGAGTGTCGTATGGAGGCATACGATCAATGATTGCGTCAAGGATTGAAAGGGACCATTTATCCGAGTAAAGACATGTACCTTCACATGGAATTCCAAGGACTTCCGAAATTGATGGAGAGGTATGTTGAAGTCATTTTGGTTTACTTTGAATTGAATTGACATGAGTCCATAATCATTGGTTGTGAGAATTACGCTAGCATAGAATTCGAGGACAAATCTAGGACAAATTTGTTCGTTAATTTTTAAGAGACCATCAAAGTGAATGGTTTCTAGTTCTTGACAAATGTTTGTGCCTTCTTGAAAGGATAAGTCAATGGTTCTACCCTCATGGAAGTAACGTTTTTCTAGAGCTTTGAAGATTTTGACTTGTGCGGGAGTAAGGCCCTTAGTCTTATGGTGTTTGGGAATGTAGTTGAGAGTGTCTTTGCTGTCATAGTGAGTTGCGGGAGGCATGATTGATCCTAGATACAAAAGTTACACACTTTAGTCGAAACTAACGATAATTTTGATATAATGTTCTAGTGGGTGCCTATATGAGGACAATGTGGAGGTGCGGTTATCTCGACTCTTTTTAATGCATAAAAAGAATTTCTTTAGCAATTTTGTAACAAAACGTGAGATAACCCAAATGCTCCTAATTCAATGTAGCTTCGATTGAATGCACCCGAAAATACATATTAGTTATGTACTTCCATTAGCATTCAAGAGACATTATGCAAGTGATGTTTTATACATAATGTTTTTATTTGTATGAACAATGTAAAAAATTATTTGTCCTAATTGTGATAAGCTTTTTACAAAAATTTGACATGGGGTTTTTAGCAAATCGTGATAATGTCTTACAAGATGCAATTCCTAACTAAGGGAAACATGGTTAGTTATGTAATTTACAAATATACTTTATGATCTACCTAAGAAAATGCATAATCCCCAAGTTTGGTTTTGTACATAAATTAGAAGCCCTATACTCAAAATTGAGAGAAGAAAAGTAGTAAGAAAGCTTACAATGTTGATTTGAGCTGAGATTAGCTGAAGGAGATGCCTTAATTTTGAGAGTGATATGTTATGGGATGAGTTTGAGTCGTTTTTGTGTTTTGGTTATGTGAAAAGGAGTGTTTGTTTAAGTTATTTAATTTCTGGACCTAGGAATCCACGGATGGGGCGGAACCAAATTCAGGGTTACATCCATTATGTCGAAGGGTTCCTTGGGACCAGAACATGTTTTTGTCAGTTTTTTCATTTTGAAAAAATGAAGGTTTAAGCTAAGATTAAAACTACAAATTTGGTTCCATTAGTCCTAGTCCAAGTCTAAGGAGATTGAATGGTTCTCGTTTAAGAGGTTTAGTTAGACTATCAGTAATGTTATCTTCTGATGATACTTTCTCGATTGAGATGTTTCCTTTTTGAACATTGTCCCGATGGAAATGATGACGGATTTCAATGTGTTTAGTTCGAGCATGTTGAACTGGATTTTTACTGAGGTTGATAGCTCCTTTGTTGTCGCAAAGGATAGAGGTGTTGCTAAGTTGAATTCCGTAGTCAATAAGAGCTTGCTTCATCCATAGAGCTTGTTGACATGCTTTTCCTACTAATACGTATTCCGCTTCGGTTGTTGAGATGGCAAGAGCTGTTTGTTTCTTTGAAAACCCTGAGGTGAGACAGTGTCCAACAAAAGTACAAATACCACTTGTACTTTTTCTATCAACATAGTCACCGACATGATCTGAGTCGGCATACACTATGGTTTCAACTCCCGTTCCTTTGGGATACCATAATCCTAGGTGTGTGGTGCCTTTTATGTATCTAAAAATTCGTTTTACGGCTTCAAGATGTGATGTTTTAGGATCCTCTTGAAAGCGAGCACATAGACAAACACTAAACATAATGTCGGGTCTACTGGCCGTGAGATAGAGTAGACTACAATTCATTCCTCTATATTTAGTGTTATCTATGCATTCACCTTCTTGATCCTTAGTGAGTTTGGTTTTCGAAGACATAGGCTTTTTAATAGGTTTAGAGTCTTCAAGACCAAATTTCTTAAGCATGTCTTTTATGTATTTAGATTGGTTAAAGAATATTCCATCTTCTAATTGTTTGATTTGAAGTCCTAAGAAAAAGTTTAGTTCTCCCATCATACTCATCTCAAACTCGTCATGCATGATTTTTGAGAAATCATTACATAGCTCTTGACAAGTTGATCCGAATATGATGTGATCCACATATATTTGAACAATAATAATATGTGAATCCTTTTTCTTGGTGAAGAGAGTGTTGTCTACTAAACCTATGGTGTACTTATGTTCAACTAAGAATGTTTTAAGTCGATCATACCATGCTTTTGGTGCTTGCTTAAGTCCGTATAAAGCCTTTTTAAGTTTATAGACATGATTAGGTTTTTCAAAATCGATGAAACCCGGAGGTTGTGCGACATATACTTCTTCATTTATAAATCCATTTAGAAATGCACTTTTGACATCCATTTGAAAAAGTTTGAAATCATGTGCACATGCATATGCAAGTAAAATTCTAATAGACTCGAGCCTAGAAACCAGAGCAAATAGTCAATGCCTTCTTGTTGATTATAACCTTGTGCTACTAGCCTAGTTTGTTTCTAGACACTACACCATTTTCATCCATTTTATTTCGAAAGACCCATTTTATTCCAATTATTGTTTGACTTTTTGGTTGAGGTACTAATGTCCAAACATCATTTCTAACGAATTGATTTAATTCTTCTTGCATTGCTATGACCCAAGATTCATCTTTTATAGCTTCATTAATATTTTTGGGTTCAATGGTTGATACAAAACAAAAGAAGTTGCTTTGATTTTGGACTTGTGATCTTAAGGTTCTTTCATTTATTTTTCCTATGACACTATCTAATGGATGACCTTTAGGTTCTTTGATATTGATAATTTCTTTGTTTAATAGTTCATCTTCCTTGTCATTATTTATATTCTCTTTGTTTTCAACAAGTTGACTTTCAACTAAGTCATCATCTACCAAAGGTGATGTCTTAGAGGGAGGTGGAATTTCGACAAATGTTACATTTAACGATTCCTCGACTCTCAAGGTTTCTTTGTTTAAAACAATATAAGCTTTGCTATTTTGAGAACATCCAAGATATACACCTTCATAAGACTTTGGGTCAAATTTGGTGAGGTAATCCTTAGTGTTTAAAATAAAACATTTACTTCCAAAAACTTTAAAGTATCCTAGCGTAGGCTTTTTACCTTTATATAGTTCATATGGTGTTTTGTTCAAAAATTATCGAATTAATACTATATTTAAAATATAGGTTGAAGTGTCAACTGTGTTACACCAAAATTTTTGTGGTATGTTTTGTTCATTAAGCATTGTTCTACTCATCTCTTGAAGAATCCGGTTTTTGCATTCTATTACACCATTTGACTGAGGAGTACGAGGAGCCGAAAAATTATGTGTTATGCCATTGGCATCACAAAAGTTTCCAAATTGTATTTCATTATCAAATTCACGACCATGATCCGTTCTTATTGACACAATACGAGTATCTAGTTGATTTTGAATTTTCTTACTAAGAATTTCAAATTGATCAAAAGCTTCGTTTTTACATTTCAAAAACTTTGTCCAAGTGTATCTTGAATAATCATCTACTATGACCAAAGTGTAGAAGTTGCCTACATAACTTTGTATACCGGATGGACCAAATAAATCCATATGCAAAAGTTCTAGACACCTAGATGTAGACACCATATTTTTAGCCTTATGGCTACTATGAACATGTTTTCCAATTTTGCAAGCATCACAAAAGTGTTGGTCATATTTTGTTAGGAAATTAAGCTATAGCAGTTAGTACGGTTGAAAAGAAAGTTAGTACTGCTGAAGAGTTTTGAAGACATAAGCAGTTCGTACTGTTTGTATGAAGAAGTTAGTACGGTTTATATTTTTGTGTAAGATAATTATAGAAAAGATATTGTGTATATCTTATACGATTAGGTTAATAGTTATCTTGTAAAGGAATCCTTAGTCTATAAAAGGATTGCCTAGATTAAAGTTTAAAAACGAATGTTAGAAACGAATTAGTGCGTATTGTTTTGTTAAGATTCAAGGTTGTAAACCCTAGTGATAGGAGATCACTCGTATTATTCATTAATAATATTGAATCGTTGAAGTTGAAGTATATTGTGTTTCTTGTTCATTCATTGTTGATTCGTTAATACAAAACACAAACAAACAAATCTTCGAATTGCTAGCTAGTAAATTCCGCGTGCTAGACTAGACATCATTCAAAGTATACATCTAACACAAGGAGTGTGTGTAGATCCGGTCAAGTGGTATCAGAGACAGGTTACTGATACTTTGGTTTAGAAGATCCAGACGAATTTGTTTAATAGAAGATGGACATGGAGACAACAACAAGTCAGACTAATATTGCTGCTAAGCTTCCAATGCTTAAACCCAATGAGTTCGATATGTGGCGATTAAGAATTGAGCAGTTCTTCCAAGTTCAAGATTATACTCTCTGGGAGATTATTGAGGATGGGAATTCGTTCAAACCTACAACTACACCAACCGTTGTTGAGGGTGTCACTGAAACTAAGTTGCAAACTAAGCCAACACTACTGAAGAGAAGGCACAACACAAGAATGATGTTAAGGCTAGAAGTTTGCTTCTGATGACTATTCCCAATGATCAGTTGTTGAATTTTAGCAAGTTTAAGTGTGCTAAAACCCTTTTTGAAGCTATTGTTGCAAGATTTGATGGGAATGAAGCCACCAAGAAAACTCAGAAGACCCTTCTCAAGCAACAGTTTGAGAATTTTTTAGCAACAAGCAACGAGTCACTAGATCATATGTTTAACAGACTTCAAAAACTAGTGAGTCAACTGGCAGTTCTAGGAATTGAGATGCCTCAGGAAGATCTCAAGTCCAAATTTCTGAGGAGTCTACCAACTGAATGGCTATGCATGTGGTTGTATGGAAAAACAAGCCTGATATAGATTCCATGAGCTTAATGGATCTCTATAGCAACTTCAAGATAGTTGAACATGATATTAAGAAGTTTGCTGGATCAAGCTCAAGCTCAAGCTCAGGGAATTTGGCCTTTGTATCAACTCCCAGTACCTCAAGTCCAGATGAAGAAGTTCAAGTGACTGGAGCAGTTGGTACTGCTAGTTCCAATATTGGTACTGCTAGCACTTCAAGCAGTACTAATGGACTCTTGAATGAGAATACTTATTGTGCTTTCTTGACTACTCAGCACAATGGAAGTATGTTGACTCATTCAGATCTTCAAGAGATTGATGAAGATGATATTGAAGAGATGGATATCAAGTGGCAGCTCTCTCTTCTCAGCTTGAGAGCTAAGAGATTTTTGAAGAAGACTGGCAAGAAGATTGTCATAAACAGCAATGATGTTGCAGGGTATGACAAGTCCAAGATTGAGTGTTTCAATTGCCACAAGAAAGGTCATTATTCAAGGGAGTGCAGATTGCCAAGACAACAAGATGGAAAGAGCAGAGGATATGGAAGCAAGTCAAGGGTTGTGGAGGTTACTGATTCAAGCTCAAAAGCCATGGTTGCCATTGATGGCTTAGGGTTTGACTGGAGCTACATTGCAGAGGAGGAAGCAGAAGCATCTACAGAGATTGCTCTCATGGCATTTTCAGACTCTGAGGTACAAGTTTCTAAATGTTCTAAATCTTGTGAAGCTTTAAAAGATCTAGAAACTCTTAAGAAAAGATATGAGGATCAGAGAAAAGAGCTAACCCAAACTGCTTTTAACTTAGCAAATCATAAGAGGGCTTTAGCTATGTTAGAAGAACAAATTGTTCATTATAAAAGTAATGAGTCAAAGTTTTCTGATGATATGATTATTGTTAAGAGAGACTTAATGTTTAGAGAAAATGAAATTAGTGTGTTGAAACATGAGCTAGAACAGGTTAAGAAAGCAAAGGAGAACATTCAAATGACTGTTGACACACTAGAATTTGCAACTCAAGGTGTTAGTAAGATTGTTGAGTGTCAGATCCTTAATAAAGCTAAGTCAGGCCTAGGTTATAAGTCAGTTCCACCTCCCTATAGAGGAATTCCAACACCCCCAGGCATAGACTTAGAACACACAGGACTACCTGAATTTCAACTACCTGAGCTTAAATATGGTCCTCAACCTAAAGAGAATGTAGTTGATAAACCTGTGTATGAAAGTGCTAGTGATAAATCATTTTCTGAGGATAAGGTGTCCTCAGCTAAGGACTCAGATGCTCCAACCATTGAGGAATGGACTTCTGATGATGAGGATAATCAGGCTATGGTTAAGCCTGTTAGTGTTAAAGTGGAGGAACCAAAAGTTCCAAAGATGGTTAAACCTGAGACTGTTAGGCCTAGATCAAATGCCAAACCTTTTAGACCAACAGTTAGGTATGCAGAAATGTATAGAACCACAAACAAGCCAAGAGGTAACCAAAGGAATTGGAATGACCTCAAATCTCACCAATTAGGGGATGATTTTGTCTGCTATAGGAAAGCTTGTTACTCGTGTGGTAGTTTTGACCATCTTGCAGATTTTTGTGATAAATGGTTGAGTGGATATTCAAACCATAGGTTGAGCATAGCAAGACTTCAAACTCTTCCTAGGAATGATAGAATGATACCCAGATCAGTTCTATTAAAGTCTGGCCAAAGACCAATTCAAACTGCTAGACCAGCAGTTCAGCCTGTCAGACCAATTAGACCTATTCACTCAAGGCCAACAGTTCAAGGTGCAAAAATGTTTTCCAAATCTCACCAACAACTGTTAAAAGACCATTTCAAAATAGACAAGTAGTGAAAAACCAAGTTTGGAAACCCAAGGTAACAACTACCAAGCCAGCAGTTCCAACTGCTAGCAGAGTAATTGGTACTGGTGTTAATAAAAACACTACTAAGGGAAATATGGGTACTGGAGTGAATGCATCAGCATGTTGGGTTTGGAGACCCATCAAACCCAATGGTGCTAAAATTGTTTTGAAAAGAATGAATTATGTTGATGCAAGAGGAAAGCCTAAGTCTGTTTTGGCTTGGGTACCACAAGGAAATTAATTTTTCTTGTTATGTGCAATGTTAGTCATATGCTTGTATCTTGTTTCTTTGTTTTTGGACTAACACTTGCAGGTTATGGATGAAAAGCATCAAGGAGTTAATATGTTTTGGACTGTATGGTGATTTGAAGCTGAGTGTGTGATCTTTGCACACAACAAATGGTAATTGGTTCACCATGTCTAACCCACATAAGAACCAACTAGTCCAGAGCAAACGGTATCTGGTAAAGACTAATCAAATCCGTTGATGGTTGACAATTTACCAAAAATTGTATGGTTATCAGCTCACCATATCTAAGTGTGAAGAGTTGGCTAGTCCAAAGCAAACGGCTATTGGTAAAGACATATCAAATCCGTTGATAGCTGATAGTTTGCTAAAAAACTATGTTTGAGCCATGGTATTTTAAAATCCTTTTCAATAAGTTCATACGGCTCAACAAAATTTTCCAACAGTTGGTACGGTTAGTACAAAGTTAGTACGGCTCAACTAGCCGTTGTAAAAATATGTCAATAATTAATTTTATAGCCGTTGGGGTAAAACCGTTATTCTTAAGGTGCTTATAGGGATTTTTCTAGAAGATAATTATCTTTTTACCATAAATTTATTTATTCTATTTCTCAAGATAGTTTATCTCATACGCATATTTCGCAAAACCTTAAACAGTACCTATAACCTCCAATAGGCTACATAAAACCTCAATTCCACTCTAAACGATCATCTTATTGCTATAATCTTTCACTCTTCATCACTAAAAATGGTTGGATTGGAATTTGTTAAGCGTCACAATCAGGTTGCGTTTTTTGAGAAAACAGAGGAAGGAGATGGACCAAAATTTTATGAGATTGTGGACTTTCTAAACCACTCTCACATAAGGTATGCTCTAACTGTTTCTCCTACTCTTTATGTCTCTCACATCACACAGTTCTGGCAGAATGCTACTGTCTTGACTAGTGAAGATGGAGACTTAGAAATTCATTCTGAAGTGGATGGTGTATCTTTTGTTGTTACCGAGTCTATACTTAGGAGACATCTTAAATTAAAAGACTCAGATGGTATCAATACTATGCACAACATTGAAATATGGCAAGAACTTACCAAAATGGGGTATGATACATCCGAACACAAATTAACTTTTCAAAAAGGATGTTTCTCACCTCAATGGAGATTTTTGATACATACCCTTTTACATTGTTTAAGTCCTAAAAAGACTGCTTGGGAGCAGTTCAGTAGCAATATTGCTATTGCTCTCATTTGTTTGTCTACAAACAAGGTTTTTAACTTTTAAAAATTTATTTTTGAGGGTATGGCATCTAATGTAAACAGCAAAACCAAGTTTCTAATGTATCCAAGGTTTGTTCAAACACTTTTGAATAAAAAGACATACCTGCTTACAAAACCAACAGAAATTTTTGCTACTCCTAGCCTTCAATCAAAAGTTTTTCAAAACATGGCTATGGCTAGTAGACTTTTTCAAGGGGAACCAGTTCCATTGTTTCCTCAAATGCTTCAAACTGAGTTGGGTGAAGGGTCATCAGTTCCAACTAATCCCCATCACACATCCACTCAAGTACTTGAAACATCCCAATTTCACATCACTTATAGGAGAAGGGAAACACCCAGAGTGATTCCTATATCCTTTCCCCATGATTCACCTCTCCTAGCAGGTCACACAGCTAGAAGTGATGAGGGTAGCTCTAACCAAAATGCATTGATGGAATTATGTACCAAGCTAGTTGCCAAAGTTGATAGTTTGGAGACAGATCTTACAAGCACCAAGGAGGAGCTCAAAGCCCACAAGGAGAATTCTGCTAAAATTTTTACCAGGTTATCTTTAAAGGTGAAAAAGCTGAAAGATCAACTCAAGCAGAAAAGGGCAAGAATGGTATTGGATGATGATTCTTCTAGTGATGACTCAGATGATTCAGATGATGCTGATGGTGGAAATTCTTCCAAACAGGGGAGGAAATTTGGTAAAGACAAGGATGGATCAAGTTTTCAGGGGAGGCAATTTGAAGAAGAATAAGAACAACTTGTTAAGGATACTGGTAATATTGACATGGATGTTGAAGAAATAGCTCAACAACATGGAACAATTCCAACTGGTGACACTTCAGCTGAGCTAGTTTATGAAAGAAAAAGAGTAGACAAAGGTAAAAAGGCTATGACACAAGAGGAAGAGGAAGAGGAAGCAGCTCAAGAACTTGAAAGGCTGAAGACAACAAAACCAAAAACTCAAGTTCAGATAGACTTTGATGCAGAGGTAGCAAGGAAAATGATAGAAAAAGATTTGGCTGATGAAAAAGCTAAGAAAGCTCAGATAGCTCAAGATGAGGAATTAGCAAGGAAAATGGCTGCTGATGATGAAAAGGAACATAGCTGGTTTCATGGATAGAACAAGAACTGAAGATTTTAATCAAGAAGAGTTCAATGAGCAACTTCAATACTTGTTGGATTCTGATTGTATTACAAAAGCTCATGCTGTGATGATTCTTAAAGATCAGGAGTTAAATGAAGAAGAAAAGTCAGAGGAGCTCAAAGAATTTATCTTGAAGACAAATGAGAAGCTACTTGGAGTGACTTAATGCACAGAATCAGAGAAAGGCAAAAGTCAGGTTACAAGACAAAGTTGCCTACCAGGAAGGAAAAACTCAATTTCATGAAGCACTATTTGAAGAATCAAGCTAATTACAAGATGAGTGACTTTACTGGATGGACAGATGCTGAGATTGAAAGGAAATTCTTTGAAACATATCCAAGACTGAATACTCCAATCAGAGAGGACATGACAAGGAAAAAGAAAAGAGAACCAGGAGTTCTTGAATCTGATGCTGCAAAGAAACAAAAGTCTGAAGAAGAAGGATTAACCAATGAGAAGATCAAGAGCATGATGATGATTGTTCCAGAATCTTCATATATCAAACCTTTACAAGTAAAACATCCAATCATTGACTGGGAAGTTTTCACTGATGGAAGAATGAAAGGATGGAAGATAGTCAGACTTGGTGATATTTCTGAAAGGTACAAGTTGTTTGAAGATTTACTTAGAGGATTTGACAGAGAAGATCTTAATCAACTATGGAGCTTAGTAAAAGAAAGATTCAGAGATAAAGATCCTATTGAAGACAAAGACAAAGAATTATGGGTTCAGTTGAAGAGAATCTATGAACCTGATAGTGGAGAGTCAATGTGGAGGTTTGAAGCACAAGTTAAAGATGTGTATTGGTATTTGTTTGAATCGTGTGGAGTACATAGAGTTTCTACTCCAGATGGGATAGAAATCTATATGTTGGTGGAAAAGGACTATCCACTCAGATCATTTGTGTTAATGGCTATGTTACAAGGAAGACTCAAGGTTGAAGAAGACTCTGAGATGGCAGATTTGTTAGTTACAAAGATTTTCAACCTTGCACAGCACAGAAAAGTCAAAGACTAAAGTGACTGATGTGATAGATGTTTGAAAGAATTTTCCCCATTGAGAAGAAGAAGCTTAATTCAGAGAAACTTAGTGATTTGGATAGAAATCATAAGTTTAGGGGAGGATTGTTAGGAAATTAAGCTATAACAGTTAGTACGGTTGAAAAGAAAGTTAGTACTGCTGAAGAGTTTTGAAGACATAAGCAGTGCGTACTGTTTGTATGAAGAAGTTAGTACGGTTTATATTTTTGTGTAAGATAATTATAGAAAAGATATGTGTATATCTTATACGATTAGGTTGATAGTTATCTTGTAAAGGAATCCTTAGTCTATAAAAGGATTGCCTAGGTTAAAGTTTAAAAACGAATGTTGGAAACGAATTAGTGCGTATTGTTTTGTTAAGATTCAAGGTTGTAAACCCTAGTGATAGGAGATCACTCGTATTATTCATTAATAATATTGAATCGTTGAAGTTGAAGTATATTGTGTTCCTTGTTCATTCATTGTTGATTCGTTAATAAAAAACACAAACAAACAAATCTTCTAAGTGCTAGCTAGTAAATTCCGCGTGCTAGACTAGACATCATTCAAAGTATACATCTAACACAAGGAGTGTGTGTAGATCCGGTCATATTTCAACTTGGGCAAGTTCCTAATGAGATCTTTTGAGGATAGAGATTGGATATGTCTCATATTAGCATGGCCTAAGCGTCTATGCCAAAGATTTGAGGAATCATCTAACGAAGTTAAGAAAAGTTTATCTCTAGAAGTTTTATCAATTTTCATGTTGTTTTTCAAAACTCCTTTTGCTATGGTTGTTCCATCTTTTAGTATTTTACTTTCGTTTTCACTAAATAGAACAATATACTTTTTACGGCATAGTTGACTAATACTAAGTAGGTTGAATCCTAGATTATCAACATCAGCAACATTATCAAGAGAGAGAGAGAGAGTCATGAGAGATAGTACCTTTTCCGATGATTTTTCTTTTCAATTTGCTACCAAAAGTGACATTACCTCCATCATATTCTTGGTAGGTTGAGAAGAGGCTCTTGTTTCCCGTCATATGCCTTGAATAATCACTATCTTTTATCCACTCGTCCGGTTCCAATCCGACTTTCAAGCATACTTAAGTTATATAAAAACTCAAGCAATTGATCCCTAATATCTCATGGGTCCATTTTTGTTAAACATCCCATTAACTTAATTCATGTATGGAAACGGTGGATATGAGTTCCATGGCATATAGTTAGGAGCTTGATAATGTCTAGGGAAGATTTGATTCCAACCATTATGATGATAATTGGGTTGTGCGTTGTAGTTACTTTTTGGAAAGGGGCGTTTGGGAATAGGTGTTTTAGGCCTTTGTTGAGTAGTTTTGGATCTATACTTATTTTTAGCAAGTCCTAATCCTAATGTAACAGCTGGCTTTTGTTTAGTTTCATTTGTAACAACTTTAGATTTCTTTTTAACTTTAACGAATTCAGTACGAGCCGATTTGCAATCTTTTTGTTCACCTGAGGAACTCACGGAACCAAATGGTTCAACGGACGGAACCAAATTTTTTGTTCCGTCTAGTCCGTGACTTCCTGAGGTGGTTGGAGCAGTTTCTTGCTCCTTTTCGGCTTGCTTCTTTTGACTACTCAAATCTCCTAATTTCATAAATCCAAGTCCAGTTTTATCATATGGTAATTTCTGTATTTTCATTATTTCATCCGCACAACAAATATTCTTATCAAATCTTTTGAACTTTGAATTTTGTTTGATGAGATCATTCTGTGTGATTTTAAGTCTTTCAATTTCAAGTCTGAGCTCTTAACATGATGTACATACCGTGTCAATGGCTTTACTCTTTTCTAAACGTTTTGCTTTTTCTTTTAATTCATAAACTTCATTTTCCAAAAACTCCATTTTAGTTTTTAAAAACTTATTTTTGTTTACGATTTTTAAGCTAAGTTCACACAATTTGTTATATTCTTTTTGTAATGTATCATCATCAATAGAAGAGTAAGATGAGTCAGAGTGTACCTCATTTGAGTCTTGAGCCATGAGAGCAATTTCGTCATTCTTTGGTTCCTCTTCGTCATCTTCGCTTTCACTGCAAGCACCACTCATAAAAGCTCTTTGAGTTTTGTTTTTAGGAGGCTTTGGACAATCTCCTATGAGATGGCTTGTGTCTCCGCATCTAAAGCATTTTCTTTCACCCTTCCCTTTCTTATCATCACGATCTTTTCAGAAAGGTTTCTTGTCATCTCTAGGTTGTCTTACGAACTTTCCTCGTCTTCGAAAGAACTTTTTCAAATCTCTTACGGCCATGGCATATTCTTCATCTTCACTTCCCGAGCTAGATTCTTCATCATCGCTTGACTCCGTTCTTGCTTTTAAGACAATCGACTTGACTTTTTCCTTTTTGCCTTTAACAATCTCTGAGTCATTCACCATCACCATTTCATGAACTTTGAGGTTTCCAATTAGCTCGTCAAGTGATGAGAGATCTTTAGATTCTTCAATAGCCGTTACTTTTGCTCTCCATTTTGGATGAAGTGCTCTAAGGAATTTCCTGACAAAGTTTTACTACAAAAGGATTCATCAAGTGCTTTGAGAGAGGTAATTATAGTATTAAAACGAGCAAATGCACTATCAATGATTTCATCTTTAGGAATACTAAATTGTTCATATTGTTGAACAAGAAGATCAATTTTTTTATTCTTGACTTGTGAATTTCCTTGATGAATGATTATTAAAGATTGCCAAATTTCTTTAGCGGTTTTGTACATAAAGACTCTTTCAAATTCCTTTTTAGTTAGAGCGTTGTAAAGCATTATTTTTGCTTCATTATTTTTTGCAATTAACTTCTTTTGCTCATCACTATGACAAGTAAGTGAAGTATCCTCATCCCGACCACTTGCGATATCTTTTATAATAGCTTTGTGATCCCCTTCTATAATTATATACTATAAATCTATATCTTTTGATTTTACATATGTTTCAAACCGTCTTTTCCAATAAATAAATCCATTTGGTTCAAAAAGTGGTGGTCTTTGCATAGATTGCCCTTCTTTAAAGTTTTCAAAATCCATGGATCGTTTCAAGTTTTAAAATACAATAAATTTTAAAAATCTTGAGTAACGTAGCTCTTGATGCCAATTGTGGAAAACTAGAAGGGGGGTTGAATAATTTTACCGTTTTTAATTTCTTTTTCTTAGTTATATTTGTGTGTGAAATGACTTGATATATGCAAACAAAATAACAATATGTAAAGTGCAAGAAAGATAGAAACGATCAAACCACAACACGAGTGTTTATAGTGGTTCGGTCTACAAGGACTCTTTTTCCTTGCCCTACTCCACTCCCCGAGTATCCAACTCGAGAGTTTTCTTCATTAGTCAACAAGCTACTTTATCCGGCAGAGAAAACCTTTACACGTCGCTTACACAATATTTCCGACACAAAGCTAGATGTCGAGTTCTTTTACAAGGGTACAACCACTCCCGTCACACTATGTATTTTGAGGACTAATATACTAACTGATCACTATCAAAGGTTTATGATGGTTTGGTACAAACAATGATGTATGAATAAATACAATTCACACAATGACAAATAAACAAGCCTTGCAACGTTTTGTTGAAGCTTGTAATGCTTTGATCTTCTTGCTACAAAGAAGTTCACTAAAATGAAATAAGAATGAGTTAGATATAGAGAATGATAAATGAGAGAATGTATGTTGTTTTATGTATGTGAGTGATGATTAAACGACATGGAGTGGCTTGCTATTTATAGGCACAAAGGCTCAGCAAACCACGGATGGGACGGAACCAAAATGAGGGTTCCGTCCGTGTAACTTTTTGGTTCTGCGGGTACGTGATAAAAAATCTTCACAATCTTTTATCAAATCTAACAAAATATACACCATATCTTTCAAGGATTATAGAGTGATAATCTAAACAAGATATTCACCATATCTTTCCAAAGATCCTAAAGAGCTATGCAATCTTAGAATAGGATGATGCATGGAATGATGTAAAAATACATTTTCATTTTAGATTATCATGTTTATAAAAGTATACTTGTAAAATGAATATACTAGCTAAGTAATGTTTAATTTGTGTTTAAGAAAGACTTGTGACTATATATGTAAAAGACTTAACTATATTTATGTTTTGCTAAAATAAAGTTTATAATTGTTGTTAACAAAATATAGCAAAGATTGTAAAATATAAATAACATTTTTTAGACGATATTTGTATTAACAAACTGGATGACACCTATCATCCGGTGCCTCGAAGAAGGGATATGGCCGGAAGACAAAAATGAATCACGTTCATTAAGGATGAAAATCAGCCAATATGTGATGGAAGATGGGGTACTCTACAATAAATCGTACTTGGTCCCGACGTTGCGATGTGTCGGACCCTTACAAGAAAACTATGTGATCCGAGAATTACACATTGGGGCTTGAGGCATGTACTCCAGACCCATGTCAGTAGTAGCGAAGGCTATGTAAAAAGGGTATTACTGGCCCACCATGCATCGTGATGCTCGAAATGAGATACAGAAATGTGACTCATGTCAAATCCATGCCCCAATACCGAAGCTCCCGAAGATGAAGCTAACACCAATCATGGCCTCATGGCCATTCTATCAATAGGGCATGGACATCCTGGGTCCCTTGCCTCAGTCGGCGGGAAAGATAAATTCGTCATAGTGGCCATCGACTATTTCACAAAGTGGATCGAGGGCAAGCCATTAACAAGAGTTACGGGGAAGGATGTCAAGAAGTTTGTCTGGGACAGCATTGTCTACCGGTTTGGCCTGCCTAGGGTTATTTTCACGAACAACGGGAAGCAGTTCATCGACAATCCGTTCAAAAGTTGGTGTGAGCAATTGAACATCAAACATGTTAACACGGCTATGGCTCACCGCAAGCCAACGGTCTGGTAGAAAGGGAAAATAAAAGTTTGATGTCGGGGTTCAATACAAGATTGGGCAGAGCAAGAGCCGGCTGGGTAGATGAATTACCGAATGTTCTATGGGCCCGCCGGACGTCCCTCAAGCAAAGCAATGGAGAGACACCTTTCAGCTTGACTTACGAAAGTGAAGCGGTGATAGCTGCCGAGATAGGCATGTCGACGCATAGGACGATGATGATAAGGGAAGGCATGGACGAAGAAGAAACACGTTGGATGGAAGATTTGAACGAAGAAAAAATGCGTCTGAACCTTAATCTGTTACAAGAGAGAAGGGAGGCAGCAGTTATACGGGAGGCCCGATACAAAACCAAAATGGAGAAGTACTATAACCGAAGGGTCCGTCCCACATCTTTCAAACCCAGAGAGTTTGTGTACCGAAAGAACGAGGCAAGTCGGGTGGAGGATCAGGGAAAGTTAGGGCCAAAATGGGAAGGACCGTACCAGATAACGGAGGCGTATCAAAATGGGTCATACAAGTTGCAAACAATGGATGAGGTAGAATTGCCCCGGAAATGGCACGCAATCAACCTAAGGAAGTGTTTTCTATGAGTTAAACTGTCTCTGTAAGGCTATAAGCCATCATTGTAAGAACACATTGAATTATGAAATGACAATACATTCCGCTTCGACTTAGAAGGAGGAAAATTTTCCCACATTTTGTGAAAACTATAAGACATAACACCAAAATGGCTCCGGTAGAGATTAGCTAGCTCTGACTTATTAACGTAGCCAATGCCTTGCCAATAAGGCATAATACCCTCGGAAGTGCAACATCACTAGGGAAGGTCGAGGTGCAACGCCCTTAGACATACATCAATGCCCCCAAAAAATGCTAAGGCATTAGGGATGAGCCGAGGCGTATACGCCACAACGGCAAACAATTATCCCGTAGGCGTGACGACGCCAGGGATGGGCCCCTAGGTATATCTACCAACAGGCAATACAATACAAAAAAAAAAAAAAAAAAAAAAACATACACACACACACATACAAAAGAATGTAAAACGTACAAGTGGCAAGCATCAATATAAGGAAACGGTATATTAGATAATCAAAATTGCACCAAAGTGTGTCAGGACCTCACAAGGCCCAACATCAGTCGCAAATTGTTCGGTTACATACAAAATACATATTGTTCAGTTACATCACAAATTGTTTCATTACATGCACTAGTACAAAAATGGGATTTAGTCACACATGCTTTTTTTCGAACAGCCACACAGTCGCCTTTTTATGTGACTAAATATACCAGAATAAAATAAACAGCCACACTTGATCCGACTTGTGTGACCATTTCGGAATTACATCCGAGGCTACAGCCACATATTTGAATATTTTCGTGACTATACGTATCTGGTAAAAAAAATTTTGATTTTTTAGTCACATATAATTTGGGACGTGTGACGGATACAAATAAGGTTGAAACATTAGTCACACTATATATATACATATGTGACAAATATATGTCACGCAATTGAAAAGTGTGACCAAAATCCATATATGGTCACACGAAGTAATTGTGTATGTAGCTAAATCATATGCTCAAGTTTGTCACACATTATTTAAGCGTGACTGCTAGTTTTTGTTGAAAATTTAGCCACATATGAATTTGAAATGTGTGACAACTGAAAAGTAAGTTTGAAGCATAGTCACGATATGCATTTAAAAGTGACAAATATATGTCACACACTTGAGATGTGTGACCAAATGTCATATATGGTCACACTAAACCATAGGCATACATGATTAAGTGTGACCAAAATTCGATACAAATAGTCACGTAAGTTAATATGTGTGTCTAAAGTTAAGTGTGTGTTTGCCTGCCAATTCCTAATGTGTATGGTCACACATTTAATTGTAGCACAATCATGTGACTATAGGCAATAGTCAAATTTTGTCACACATTATTTAAGTGTAGTCACAATTCGATACATATGGTCACACATTTCTGATAACTTATGCAATAGTCAAAAATTTAAAAATATCAATGTTTTGGCTCGATTGTAAGCATTTATGTAAGCATATTTTGTCAGACTATACATTCTAGCAGTAATAACTATACATTCTAGCAGTAATAACTACACATGTTTAAGTCAAACTATACATTCTAGTAGTAATAACTATACATTCTATTTCTTGTCCTTGGGTCCTAGATACTCTTCCATCTTCTTGAGCAGTTCATATGCCATGTTATCATAATTAAGCTGAAGCTTGAGTATTTTCTTCCCACGCAACATCTGATGTAGAATGTCTTTGTGAAACTTTAAAGGGTAATCCTTTTCTACAAGCATGTAGATCACCAACTCATTCACAGTTAAAGCATGTACTCCACATCGTTGAAAAATTTTCCATTCTTTAACAGTATTGTGCGTTAGTCTTCTCCAACATTCATCTTCATGATTTGGTTCAAACATTACCTTCAAATAATTCCAGACTTCTCTATCATAAGCTTGTTCTGGTGTCTTATTACCAAATCTTTGTTTGAGTAATTTCCATAGAGCTATCATATCTCGTCTATCAAAATCATAAACCATGTGAAGAAAGCTTACAAACCTTCTAGAAGAACCATCATGCCTCTTAATATCGTAATAAATTGTTTGCCCATGAGATCCATACTTATAATCAACAATGGGATGTTTGACAGTTAAAGGTTGTGCATCCATGGCTTCTCCTACAGAGTCAACTGCAAGTTCAGTGTGAGCTTGCATTTGTTCTTTAGCAACAGCTTGCTCAGTTTGTTCTTGTTTTCTCTTTTTACTGCTTTCTATTTCAACTGTTCACCTGCTCTCTTTGAACTGTCATTCAAGAAGAGTTCATTGTTTCTCTTGGCAATTGCATACAATTCTTCAATGCTTTTATCATCCAAGAATTTCAAATCCTTTAGTTTCCAACTGGCCACATTCTTCAAATATCTACACATGAGTAGATGTTTATGATGTACATATTGGGTGTTGTTGATATTAATATAAATATACCTTTGAAACAAAAAAATAAATAAATAAAAAAATAAAAAAATACCTGCACATGAGATCTCTTCTTTGTTTTTGAGTGGGTGGCTTGTTCTTCTTAGCTGCATATCTTTGTGCTGTAAACAACTTCTTTTTTGCATCAAAAATTTCTTTCAGCATCCTGGCTTTTTCATCTACTGAGTACTTATCTTGCTCTTCTTTATGTACTATTTTAGCAAACTCACAATCAGCTTCAACCTGAGCCCTTTCCTCAAACCATGAAGCTATTAACTCTGATTTTTTTGCGCTTGTAATTTTTTGCATACTCCTTGTCTGAAAGAATCTGAGCAGCTTCTTGAGCATCAAGATCAGCCACTTGTCTTGTCAATTCTTCATCTGTAATCATTGGTTGTTGTTGTTGTTGACTAGGTGACTGAAACTTAAATTTCTTCTTAGGTTTTGCACTCCTCATCTTTGTTAATATTTGAGCCATAGTCATATCATCATCACCTTGAGTAGCAGTAACCTTATCAATAGCAGGAATAAATTTAGTTTCAGTAGCACTAACATCAATAGCAGCAATACTAACTTCAGTCTCAGTATAGAGAACTAACCTTATCAATAGCAGGAATAGCAGGAATAACTGGCTCACTAGCAAGAATAACTGGACCACTAGCAGGAATAACTGGGTCACTAGCAGGAATAGGTGGCTCACTATCAACAGTTGTAACCTTGCCCAAACGCCTATCCATCACCGCTTCATTCCCTTGGTTATCAGCAACTAGAAATTCCATTGGATCACTCTCTTCACAAATACTTTCACCCTCTTTATCCTCCCCTGAAACTTTGCCTTCATTCCCCCTTGTTTAGGAGCATCCTTAGAAGCTTCAGAAGATTTAACCTTTTGTTTGGGAATTCTTGATCCTTTGACTCCTTCTAAATACCTAACCCTTCTCTTCAAAGCCTTTATCTCCCCACCTTGAGCTTTGATGACTCCATCTTGGGAAGAAGCTATTGCTCGCAGATCACCAATTTGTGCAGACAGCTTGGCACAGGTATCCTTCAATTCATTCAAAAGTTGCAGACTATCCTCACCACTTCGGCTTGTGTTACCTAGCCCGAGAGGTGGATCACTGGAAAAGTTAAGTTCAGCCTCACCCCTAGGATGAACATCCGAACCCCCCATTGTTTCCATGTGACTGGGACCTTCACCTGAATCAGTTCCAGAGGAATTTTCTTCATTAGAAGTTGTCTTGGTTCGGGTCTTAATGATGTTACCACTGTCCTGTGCTGCTGCTAAGCTAGACACAGTAGTGGCAGCCCTTGCCAACATGTCACTCTCCCCCCCAGTAACATCCTCATCTGCAACAGTTGGTATAGAACCACTAGTCTGAGGTAGCTCAGTGTTCTTGGTGTTAGTCCTACGTTTATAGGTCTGTTGTTGTTGTTGTTCTGTGGGTGTGTGATGGGTACCAGCTGGGATTGCTGAACCTTCACCCATTTGGGTTTGGGCTAGTGCCAACATTGTTGGAAAACAAAGGTGTCACTCTCCCTGAAAAATCTTTTCCAACCCTCCTCATATTAGCAAAAACCTTTTTGGTAAGGCAGGGAGTGGGAGAAACATTTTTGTGACTTTTCTTTTTTTTAAATTGGTTGTCCAAAAAGAGTTACAAAAACCTTGGATATAGAAAATATTTAGCCAAATATTTTCTATCCAAGTTCTTAACCATATTATCAAAAATTAATTTTGAGAAATTAAATCTTTGAGTATTTTCAGCCAAACAAATTATAGCAGAAGCTAAATTACTGCTAAATTTATTCCATGCAGTGGTCTTTGGACTTAGACACACTAAGACAGTATGAATTAAGAATTTCCACTGAGGAGAAAAATTACCTTTTTGGAACTTTAAAGCATCTGTATATCTCTCATAGCCCATCAGTGCAAGTTTTTCAAAGATTGTAGTATTTGGAAGATTCTCAACTCCGTTAGCATCATCTAGGAGAAGATCTCTTCGAATAGACGCCTCTGTAATGATAATCATCTGCCCATCTACAAGGGCTGGATTTGTGCTTCCCCATTAATAGTTTTGACCTTAGCAGACGACCAAAACTGGATAATGTTGGAAGTATATATAGTAGGTTTTACTGTTAATGTAAACTTAATATAGCTTGCATTAAGGAAATCAATGATCTCAGTAAAATCTACAGACTCATTGGATTTTTCTAAAAAGGCAACATTATTATGAGGTTCGGTAAAAGTTAGGTTCGACATTATGATTTGATTTGGGGGTTTTGCAATTTGACGATTAAAATTCGATTAGGGAGTGGAAGAGAGAGAGTAATGTGTGCGTGAATGTGATTGTGTGCAGCAATTGGGGGTTTATACCCTTTAAGTAAAAAGTGATACAAACTACCCTGCACTCCCAACCACTGCTAAAAGGATACCCAGCAGTACAACGTTTCGCTAGCAGTACAATTGTTTACCTAGCAGTACAATAATAATAACTACATTCAAATATCATAAACTTGTAATAATAACTGCATTCATATATTAAACCAAGTCAAAATAAGTTTACATTTACATAGGCAAAATATATAAAGAAAAGATACATTAAGACACATATTTACTAGCTTCAATACTTCTGTAAACATCAACTATTTTCTCTCTTTCTTCTTCTATTTTTTTGTTCCTCTCCTTTAATTTTCTTCTGATGCTCCTCAATGACCTCTAAATCTTTCTTGTTCCTTTCTTCATACATCTTTATACGCTTGTTGTGAATTTCTAACAATGCGTTTTCAACACCATACTGGCCTTCACTACATTTCTCCCAAATATGTTGGGATATGCCAAATTTTTTATATTTTTCAGGCATTGGTGGAGGAGAATCATCCCTTGGGCGTTTGTTTTTGTTGGAAGAAGGAGTTGAAGAGGAGTCAGCCATTGAAATTTGAAATTTATTGTGGAACGGTTTTGTTCGATTGAGATATTTATGTATTGAATGTGTTTAGCATGCGGAATCTACTACAACACACTTAAAAGAACACAAGGTGGTGAGTTTATGTAATAGTGAGAATGCAATGAACAAAGAACACAACTTTGGTTTAACACAAAACGATTCAATATTATTGATGAAATAATATAGATGATCTAAGTATCACCGGGATTACAAAGTAATCTTGAATCTAAGATTGTAAAAGGGTTTTTGATTTGAAGTAACTAAGTTACTTGAGAGATAGTTTGGTTTTTGGTTATTAGTTGTGAAAGATGCATTCATGAAGTGGTGACTAAGATATCCTTTTATAAGATAAGGATATCTTATTACAAGAGTGTCAAGTGGTTGAATATAAAACTATACTTTGACTATATTGGCGCCTACAATTAAATACAACTACCAATGTACAACTCTGCCATATTCTTCTGTGAACCACAGAGGACTACACTACTTCTACATAACGTATAACTTTGTACAAAGACTAATAATTCAACTAAATATCTATTACAAAATATCTAATCGACTTGACATAAGCTTGGCAGGCTCTTCATCAACCAGCAGTACCTTCTACCCAGAAGGTACTGGTAGAACATCTTTATACACTTCAAAATCAACTAGCAGGCTCTTCAACATCTTTGGCAGGCTCTTTGACTTTGATCATTTTATTCCCAACAATCCTCCCCTAAACTTGTTATTTCCATTAAAATACACAAGTTTCTGATGAATAAAATACATACCTTGAGGATTTGAGAGAACTCTTCCAAAAACCTTCATTCTCTGTTCTTCCTTTTTCTTTCATATTGCTCAGATATGCTCCTTAGCAAACTCTGAACAATTTCTGAGTTCTCATCATCTTTGTCACACCTTAATCTCTTGGAGATCATGGTTTTAAGCACTTCATAACTAAGTGGATACTCTTTCTCAGCCAACATAAAGAGTTCTATCCCACTCTGTGTGAAAAGGTGATGAATGTTGCTATGGCTTAGAAATTCCCAAGTTATTGAAGGATCATAATAGGGAAATTTCCAATGAACATCTTTGGGTTTAGGATCAAACATCCTATTGAATTCTACCCATAGTTCCTGTTCCTTAGCATCTGAACTAGAAGTTGTGTCTAGCCTAATCTGCACTAGATTCCACAATTCTTCCAAGTCTGCTCTGTCACATGCTCTAACTAAATTTTCAAAATTCTTGAAGATAGCAAACTGACCCCCAACCCTTGTTACTTTCCATGATTTTCCTAATTTATCATGGTTGATCTCCCAATCAATAATAGGTCGTCTACAGCTAATTGGATCAGCATGTATGATTGTAGGCAAAGTAATCAACAATTTACTTACTTGCTTTGTGTCCAATTTTGCTACTTCTTTCTTCTGAGCATCCTTGTTCTTCATTGAGGGGTGTACATCAGATGGAACATTATAGTAAAGACTTTTGTAGGCTTGTAGATACAGGAAGAAGATTTCATCAGCAGATTTCTTCTTTAGTTGATAATCAGTCCAATTTGCCTGATTCTTCAGAAACCTTTTCATAAAAATCACCTGATCTTTCTGAGCTTGTCCTACCTTGAAACCTCTCTTCTGACTTTCCTTCATCTTCTCAAAAATGTCAGCCAAAGCTGCTTCTTTATACTTCTTGTTGATGAAAGATTCAAGTGCTTCTGTTTTCTCATCAGAATTGAGTGTCTTGTCATTTACTATATTTGCTGCTTGACCTTTCACAATTGGATCATTATTGATAATCCATCGCATCTGTGCATCAAAGGTCTCTTGAGCAATTTGAGTGTCAAGAAGAGTCTGAGCAGCATCTTCAGCATCTTTCTGCTCTTTCATTACTTGAAGCATTCTTGAAGCTTCAATAGCTCTTAGCTCTTCTTCATGAACTCTTTTGGCCTCTTCTTCTCCTAAAGCCATCTGAATTTGCTGAGTTCTTTTCAACTTCTTGGACTTTGGCTCATCTTCAATCATAATGCCTTTGCCCTTATCCTTTGGAGTTGGTGCTTGTGATGGAGCAGAGGATTGCTCATCAGCAACTAAAACCCTCTTTCTTTTGTACACTTTCTCAGCAGACCCTTTGTACCCCATAGCCAATAGCCTTTCTCTCATAGCAGGCTCTTCTTCTGGCCTAGCAGGCTCTTGCCCTGCTTCAACAGGCTCTTCATCATAAACTTGAGTTCCATCATGGAATTCAAATTGAGCCTCTTCCTCATCTTCAGAACTATCCTTCCTCCCCTTTTTGGAAGAGTGACCTATCCTATCATCATCTGACTTTGAAGAACTAGATAAAACAGTCTTTGCAGATCTTTTACCCTTCAACTTCTTCACTTTTTCCTCCAATTTCTTTACCCTCTTAACTAATTTGATGTTGATCTCAGAAAACTTCTTGTTTTGACTTTTAAGAGCTTCTTCTAAGATCTTCACCTTCTGCTTTAGTTCTTGCATTGTCTGAGGTGATTGGGGTTGTGATACATGATGTGATGATATTGGTGGTGTTGGTGATGGTACTGGAGATGGTATTGGTGATGTTTGATGTGTTGGTGAAATGTAACCATGTAAAGAACTAGATGATTGTGTTTCAGCTGATGGTGTTGGTTCTTCTGGATGTTGTGGTAACATTTCATCAAAAAGTGGTATTTCTTCCCCTCTAAAACCAATTCTCATATTTGAAAATACTTTGTGAGAAAGTTTTGGTGTGTCATAAATTGAGTCTGTGGGAAGTAACAAATGTTTCAATTTTGCAATGATGCACCCAATAAATCTTGGATACATCAAAAACTTTGTTTCACTTTTCACATTTTTAATCAACCCTTCAAAAATATGTTTTGAAAAATTGTATTTTCTGTTTGTGGCTAAGCAAATGAGAGCAGAAGCCATGTTTCCACTAAATTGCTCCCAAGAGGTTTTCTTCTGGCTCAAACAGTGAAGGATTGTGTGAATCAAAAATCTCCATTGTGGAGTAAGATGCTTTTTCAGAAAAGTGAGTTTGTTAGACTCAGCATGATACCCCATTCTTTGTAAATTTTCAAAAATTTCAATATCTGGTAACTGACTAATACCATCAGAATCATCCAAATGAAGATGCCTTCTTATGGATGACTCAGTAAGAGTCAAATGTTTACCATCCACTTTGGCCTTAATTCTTTGTTCCCCATTTTCAGAAGTTTTAATTTTAGCAGATTGCCAAAATTGTAAAATTTGATTTTCATAAATAGTAGGATTGACTAGCAAAGCAAACCTGATGTAGGAGTTGTTTAAAAATTCCACTATTTGATGAAATGAGGCATTATCCGCTGACTTCTCCAAAAATGCTAACTGATTGTGACGTTGGGCAAAATCTAGAACAACTGTGGAAGCCATAATGAAAATTTTGAAAATGATGGTGGGATTTGTTGGTAGTACTGGTAGAAGATGAAAGGTGTATGTGAATTATGATAATGACTGATGAAAGAAGATATGAGAGAATTACTTTTAACCGACAATAAGAAAGATTATAATAAGTAAATGTATAGGCGGTTAAAAAGATCTTTTATATGTGAAATATAATATAATATAATCATCAGTAATTTACATAACTACCCCAACGGCTAATTTTAACTACCAGACCTAATGGCTAAAACTTTTTCTGACAGGCTCAACGGCTATATAGCAGTACCTTTTTATACTAGCAGTACCAATTTTGAACTACCAGTACCTTTGAAAGTTTTATAAAAATCCCTTATAGTTTTTAGCAAACTACCAGCTATCAACGGATTTGAGTTGTCTTTAACAAAAGCCGTTTGCTTAAGGACTAGCTAACTATTTACAATTAAGTATGGTTAGTTAACAACCATATAGTTTTTGGTAAACTATCAACCATCAACGGATTTGATTTGTCTTTACCAAAAGCCGTTTGCTTAAGGACTAGCCAACTCTTTAGTTTGTAAAAACTTGGTGAGTGGAATACCAAAAGCCATGATGGCCCAAAGATGGTGCAATTTCCTTGGATGGAGGAAATTTAAAAAGGCAATGATGCTGTGTATCTTGGATGATTGGTTCAACAAGTGAAATCATCTAATGTCATGCCTTTGAGTTGAAACTTTCCTTAGTTTGATCTAGATAGAACTTTCTCCTTGAGAAATGCTTCATCCCTTCTAGATATGTGATCTAACTCTCTCTTTTTCAACTCTGCATCATCTTGTATGCTCTTGTCTTTCCTTTCATAAATTGGTTTTTCTTCCATTCTGGGCTATTAATTCCTCCCCTGAGATTGTTATCTCTACTGAAATGAATATAACTTTTGTTGCTCCTTTTTGTTTGGAAGAACTCTTGTTTTGTTATCAACCTGAAATGTGTTAGTTGCAAACCAAAAGAACAAAATGTTCTACCAGTATTTTAAACATTCAAGCCTTTATATGAACAAAACATAGCAATTTTATATCAGCAGTACCAATTATGAATTAACAGGACCTTTTGACTAACTAGCAGTACCATGTTTTAAAATCCAATACCAGTTAATTTTATGAACAAAAACATATGATTTTCAAAGATTTATCATTCCAATACCTCCTACAAGATATTTGAATCTACCTAAATCAAAAGCTTTGGTGAGAAGGTCTGCATAATTCTTTTCAGAATCAATTTTAACTACTTGAATTAACCTCTTCTCATTGCAATCCCTTATGAAATGGTGTCTGATTTCAATATGTTTTGTTTTTGAGTGTTGAACTGGGTTTTTAATGATACAAATAGTACTGCTATTGTCAATATAAATAATGGTGTTAAGAAAATTGTACCCATAGTCAAGCATTTGATTTTGGATCCAAAGAACTTGCCCACAACAACTTGCACCAGCAACATATTCTGCTTCAGTTGTAGAATTGGCCACCATTGTTTGTTTCTTGCATTGCCAAGAGATTAGTCTGCAACCAAGAAATTGACATCCACCAGTTGTGGATTTTCTGTCTAGAGTTGCACCAGCATAGTCACTATCCGAATAAGCCACCAATTCAAAAGATGATTCCCTTGGATACCAAAGACCCAACCTAGGTTGACCCTTAAGATATCTAAAGATTCTTTTGACTGTTGTGAGATGAGAGATCTTGGGATGTATTTGAAACCTTGCACATACACATACTGAGAACATGATATCTGGTCTTGATGATGTAAGATACATCAAGGACCCAATCATAGATCTATAATTGTGCAAATCCATATCTTCTCCTTCAACATCCTTGAGTAGCCCTTTGTCTGGATCCATTGGTGTACTTGCAACTTTAGAATCAGTAAAATTAAATTTCCTTAGGATCTCTGCTACATACTTATCTTGGCTGATAAATATGCCTTCTTTGGATTGTTTCACTTGGAGACCCAAAAAGAAAGTAAGTTCCCCCATGGAACTCATTTCAAACTTACTGTGCATAAGTTTTTCAAATTGTACACACAAGTCTTGGTTTGTTGATCCAAAGATTATGTCATCAACATAAATCTGCACTAGCAAGATGTCCTTCTTTGTTCTTTTGATGAACAAAGTTGGATCAATCCTGCCTCTTTGGAATCCACTTTCTAGTAGAAAACAAGCCAATGTTTCATACCATGCCCTAGGAGCTTGGTGTAGGCCATACAAAGCCTTGGTAACCTTGTAAACTTTGTCTGGATACTCTGCATCAATGAAGCCTGGAGGTTGAGATACATATACTGGTTCTTCAATTTCACCATATAAAAATGCACTCTTAACATCCATTTGATAGACAGTGAAGCCTATGAATGAAGCATAGGCCAAGAATAGCCTAATTGCTTCAAGTCTTGCAACTGGAGCAAACACTTCTTCATAATCTACCCCTTCTTCTTGAGTATATCCTTGTGCTACCAATCTAGCCTTGTTTCTGATCACTATACCCCTTTCATCTTTCTTGTTTCTGAACACCCATTTGGTTCCAATTGCCCTATGACCTCTAGGCAAATCAACCAATATCCAAACCTTCTGAATCTTGAATTGGAGAAGCTCTTCTTGCATTGCTTCCACCCAACTTGCATCATCTAAAGCTTTGTTTATGTTTTTGGGTTCAGCCTGAGATAGAAAACATGAAAACAGGCATATATTGGAAGTATCATTATTCTTTTCTTCATAAATAGAGGAGATAAACCCTTCTTCATCTGAAGATAAGACTTGAGATAAACCAACTTGAGATCTTGTTCTAACACCAGAAGTTATGCTTCCAATCACATCATCAGTTGAGTGATCTTTGAGAATTCTAGTGTTTGGTGTTTTAGGAACTTCATATGTAGATGGAAGATTGCTAATCCCCACTTCTTCTTGAAAAGAATCATCTATTTGAACATTCAATGGCTCAGCAGTACCAATACTTGAACTAGCAGGACCATCTGGTGAACTAGCAGTACCATTGTCATTTGTACCACTTTCTTGATTCTCTTGATTCTGAGTTCCTTGATCATCTTCATTGCCTTCATTTGTTGTGTTTGAAGGTTCTTCTTGACTTGAAGATAGATCCATACTTTTCCAAATTGGCATCCAGATGTAATCTTGATCTTTAGGAGTTTCAACATGATCTTCAAAACCTGCATTATCATTAGTATTTGTACCTGTAACAGGCACATAATTCATAGATTCTGAAAGCCTATCAACATCAAACATCCAATCTGGTCCAATTCCTTTCACATTTGTTAGTTTCTCTTGAAACTCTATGTGAAGATTCTCTTCTACTTGCCTAGTGCAAGTATTAAACACTCTATAGGCCTTACTCTGCAAGGAATACCCTATCAAATAGCCAACATCTGCTTTTCCATCAAATTTGCCTAAATGATCTTTGGTATTGAGAATAGTGACATGACAACCAAAAGGTCTCATAAAACTTAAAGATGGCTTTCTACCAAAGAAAAGTTCATAAGATGTCTTTCTATGTGGCTTTGTCACAAGAACCCTGTTTTGCACATAACAAGCAGTACCAACTGCTTCAGCCCAAAATGAAATAGGTAACTTAGAGTCTACTAACATAGTTCTAGCAGTCTCTATAAGTGTTCTATTCTTCCTTTCTGCTACTCCATTTTGCTGAGGTGTTCTAGCTACACTAAACTCTCTTTTTATGCCTTTTTCCTTGCAAAAGTCATCCATTACTCTATTTTTGAAACCTGTCCCATTGTCACACCTGATGACCTTGACCTTCTTATCAGATTGGTTTTCTACCTCAGTGATATAGGTTTTAAGTATCTCACTAGTTTCATGTTTAGATCTTAAGAAGAAAACCCATGAAAATCTGCTATAGTCATCAGTAACAACCAGACAATATCTTTTTCCATTCAAGCTGCACACATTAGTAGGACCAAAGAGATCCATATGAAGCATATGTAAAGCCTGAGAAATAGAGTTTTGGGTCTTGGGCTTACAAGAAGCTCTATGTTGTTTGCCTTTTAGACAGTCAACACAAGTTTGGTCGTTTTGGAAAATTTTTTGGGTAAACCTCTTACTAAATCATATTTTGCAATAGTGTTGATTGTTTTAAAGTTTACATGACCAAGCCTTCTATGCCAAAGCATAGATTCATCTAATGAGGCTTTTGCTACCAAACAAGTTAAACCTTCCTTGGGATCAATTTTCTTTAAATTGACACTATACATATTGTTCCTTTTTGGAATTTTAAGAAGGATCAGACTCTCATCAGGCATCTTAAAATCAGAAGAAAGAACCATACATTCATTGTCAGTAAATCGAACATTGTTCTTTTTGTCACCCATTTGTGAGACACTAAGAAGATTAAACTGAAGTTCTTTCACAAAATACACATTTTCAACATCTAGTTTACTGGTTTTGATAGTACCTTTACCAGTGATCTTTCCTTTTATTCCTCCCCCAAAGGTAACATATCCTCCATCAAAAGTTTTGAAGTCTGAGAGGAAAGACATGTTACCCGTCATGTGCCTTGAACATCCACTATCAACATATCCTTGATCTTCAATATCAGTTGAATGTTCCTGCACATGAATAAACATATTAGTTTCCTTGGGGTACCCAAGCCATGACAGACTTAGGTTTGCCTCTTGCATCAATGAAATCAAACCTTTTCAGGATTGTTGATGCACCTTTTGATTGGATTGGTTTCCAAATCCAACATGCTGAGGACTTAACAGCACTTTCCCTTTTAATCCATTGTGTGGTCTTTGGTCTATTAGTACCAATTTTGGTAATACCAATCTTGGCAGTACATGTGGTCTAGCACAACCTTTTGGTCTAGCAGGACCTTTGGTTTTTGGTTTCCAAATTTGTGTTTTGACCACAGATTTCTTTTGAATAGGACTATTCACAACTTTTGGTACACATTTGAAAGTGTTTCTTGTACCCTTATCAGTTGGTTTTGCAATAACAAGCTTATTTTGTCTAACAGTATGTTTAACATTTGTGGTGTTAGACTTAACAAAACTTTTTCTGGGGTGAGTAACATTTGTTTTAGACTTTGATTTACTCCCAGAAACCCATTTATTACAATAAGCATGAAGATGATTAAAGCTACCACAATAATAACAAGCCTTATTGAACATAACAAAGTCATCACCTAGTTGTTGTGACTTAAGGTTGTTCCAATTTCTTTGACTTCCCCTAGGTTTGTTATTACAATTTTTACAACTTTCAACTGTTTTCAAAACAGTTTTAGCCTTAGCTTTAACTTCTACTTTCTTAGGACTGTTTGGTCCTACTTTGATTCCTTTGATAGGAATAGTTTCAACTTCATCATCATCAGATACCCAATCTTCAATAATTAGGACATCTGGTCTCTTATCAGTGAGCACCTTAGAGAGTGAGACATTCTTAGCACTCTCAGAAGGTTCACTTATCTCTACAGATTTAGCCAATGGTTTGTTCATGACTTCATGCAAACCTGATGCAGCTAAATCTGATCCTGGAGGACAAGGAATTCCTCTATAAGGAGGTGGACATTCATTGTATCCTATCCCTGATTTTATTCTCTTATTCATCTGATTCTCTACTATGCTCCTAGTACACTCAGAAGCATTTTCCAATTTAGTAACAGTCAGTTGAATATTATCTCTAGCCAAAGTAACTTTAGTACACTCATTCCTTACCATTTCTATTTCTGAATCTTTCAAAAATATTTGTCTATTAAGAGCAGCTTTAGCATCAGAAAATGTAAGTTCATTTTCTCTATAGTGAATGATTTGTTTTTCTAGTTTGGCCATACCACATTGATGGTTAAATAAGGTTTGTTGGGTTTTTCTGTGTTCTAAAATTTCTGTATCATAAGATTTTCTTATAATTTCTAATTCTTTAAGAAATTCACAATTGCTAGAACATTTGATAGTTTGTACCTCAGGAGTGGAGAATGCCATCAAAGCCAATTCATCAGAAGTTGACTCATCTTCACCCATGAAACTCCAATCAAAACCCATGCCATCAATAGCAACCATTGCTTTTGGCTCAGCAACTTCAACAACCTTACTCTTGCTTTCAAAGCTTCCTTTCTTCTCAAAGCTTCCTTTATTCCTGTTGTCAAAACCTCTACCCTTGTCATCCTGCTTCTTAGGTCTTCTACACTCTCTAGAGTAGTGACCTTTCATGTGGCAGTTGTAACACTCCACCTTTGACTTATCATAGCCAGCAGGCTCATTTCCATTTATCATTATCTTCTTGCCAGTCCTCATCATCAACTTCTTAGCTCTAATGCTTAAAAGTGAAAGTTGCCACTTTATGTCCATCTCTTCAAGATCATCAGGATGAATCTCTTGAATATCTTCAAATGTTAGGATGGACCCATTGTGTTGAGATGTGAGAAAAGCACACCCAATTGTTTCATCTAAAATGGATTTGGTACTACCAGAAGCACTAGCAGTACCAAAGGTTGCGTTGGCAGTACCTTCTTCTCTGCCACCTTGCTCTTCATTATCAACCTTTGTGATGCTTGGGGATGAAACAAAAGCCATATTTCCTGAGCTTGACCCAGTAGTCTTCTTTACTTCATGTTCTACAATTTTGAAATTGTTGTAGAGATCATTGAGACTCATCTGGTCAATATCTGACTTGTTCTTCCATACAATGACATGCATAGACCATTCTGAAGGTAAACTCCTAAGAAATTTAGAGTTTAGGTCTTCTTGAGTTATCATCACTTCATGGATGGCTAACTGACTTGCAAGCTTCTGAAGTCTATTGAACATACTGTCCAAAGACTCATTGGTTGTGGCTGTAAAGTTCTCAAATTGTTGTTTGAGAAGTGTTTTCTGTGTTTTCTTGGTAGCATCATTACCACCAAACCTAGCCACAATAGCTTCAAAAAGGGTTTTGGCATCTTTGTATTTGTTAAAGATCAGAAGTTGATCATTTGGAATAGTCATCAGTAACATACTCCTTGCTTTTAAATCATTTCTCTTCTGAATCTTTTCATCTGCATTTGATGGTTGGTCTTGTATTCTTGTTACAAGAGCATCATTTACTGTTGTAGTGGTGATTTGGGGTTTAAATGAATTGCCTTGTTCAATGATCTCCCAAAGTGCATAATCCTGCACTTGAAAGTATTGTTCTACCCTTAGTCGCCACATTTCAAACTCATTTTGCTTAAGTAATGGAAGTTTTGCTGCAACATTTGTTTGAATATGTTCAACATCCATTGTTCTTTTAAATTAGTAAATATCAAGCCTGGCTTTGATACCACTTGTGGAACGGTTTTGTTCGATTGAGATATTTATGTATTGAATGTGTTTAGCATGCGGAATCTACTACAACACACTTAAAAGAACACAAGGTGGTGAGTTTATGTAAAAGTGAGAATGCAATGAACAAAGAACACAACTTTGGTTTAACACAAAACGATTCAATATTATTGATGAAATAATACGGATGATCTAAGTATCACCGGGATTACAAAGTAATCTTGAATCTAAGATTGTAAAAGGATTTTTGATTTGAAGTAACTAAGTTACTTGAGAGATAGTTTGGTTTTTGGTTATTAGTTGTGAAAGATGCATTCATGAAGTGGTGACTAAGATATCCTTTTATAAGATAAGGATATCTTATTACAAGAGTGTCAAGTGGTTGAATATAAAACTATACTTTGACTATATTGGCGCCTACAATTAAATACAACTACCAATGTACAACTCTGCCATATTCTTCTGTGAACCACAGAGGACTACACTACTTCTACATAACGTATAACTTTGTACAAAGACTAATAATTCAACTAAATATCTATTACAAAATATCTAATCGACTTGACATAAGCTTGGCAGGCTCTTCATCAACCAGCAGTACCTTCTACCCAGAAGGTACTGGTAGAACATCTTTATACACTTCAAAATCAACTAGCAGGCTCTTCAACATCTTTGGCAGGCTCTTTGACTTTGATCATTTTATTCCCAACATTTATTTTCTAATGAAAATATCAAAGGAGTTGTATATGGTACGGTTGATTATGAACGGTTTTCCATGTCGAGTTGTACAAATAGGCTAGCTAGAGAGGTATACGAATGGTTCCCAATACTTTAGGCGGGAAGAGGGACCATCGAGAGGCGCCAAAAGTAAACAGATGGATAATATTGATCGGATTTGGTTTGTGTTTGGTTTGGATTTGACTAGTGTAGTTGATCTAGAAGTGTGTTTGGTGTTGGATTGACTAATTGACTTTTTCATTAGGGTAATTGATATTTTCTATATTAATGATGTTTAATGTAATTTGTGTGCTAACTTTAATGACTAATTGACTTTTTCATTAGAGTAATTGATATCTTCTAGTACATGTTTAATGTAAATACATGCTTTAATATCTATCGCAGTCTGAATGTGTTTTTGTGTGAGATGTGTTTGAGAAGTATGGATATATTTAGGCCACTTCCAACAATAACTCAGCCTTAACAAATTAAAATTCAAATTCAAATTCAAACGTAAGATAAAGTACAACATATTAACGCTGCGTTAACGCAGGTTAGCCCCAACAATTAAAATTCAAAGTCACGTTAATAAAACGTGTGCATTTGTACCCTATAAATACCAATGCTTCTGAAGCACAAGTCACACAGAAACACATTCCAAACTTCTCAAATACTCAAGATCCAAGCATCTCAAATTCAAGATGTCTTCCAGAAAAGATTTCGGGCAACAATTTCCAAGCCCACCTCGCCAAAAGGATTTTGGCCAACAATTTCCAAGCCCACCTCGCCAAAAGGATTTTGGCCAACAGTTACCAAGCCCACCTAGCGAAAATGAAAAATTCCATACTCCACCCGAGCATATCTTTCCGGTTTTCCAACCGGAAAATTTTCCGGTGAATAATCAACCTGAAAATGAACCGGTTCCCAACCAAGACCCAAATCCGTTTGGGTTAACTGAGGAACAACTTAGGCAAGAGGAAGCAGATATGCAAGTCCTCCTGGAAATGGAAGCACTTGAAAGAGAAGAGGAAGCTGATCGTTTGGAGCGGCAAGCCAGGGAGGATGAAGAACGTAGGCAAAGGTGGGAGTCTGGTTTTTTCACACCTTCCGAATCCTCTGAAGATGGTTACCCAGATTCAAATGATAGTTTTTATTAATCATCCGTTGTTTATGTTAATCGTATGTTGTTTATGTTAATCAATCGTTGTTTATGTTAACGTAGTTTTTATTTGACATTTAATGTATTTCTATTTCATGTTTAATGTATTTCTATTTCATGTTTAATGTATTTGTATTTGATACTTTATTTTCAATTTATAAATTGAATTGAATTTGAATTGAATTGATAAATTTTAAATATATCCCGCCTTTTTGTTTAATTTGAATTTGAAATTTTAAAATTTAAATATCCCGCTCGTTATTAATATGTTGTACTGTTACTTTACGTTTGAATTTGAATAATACTCGTACGGTTACTTTTACTTTCAATCTGATTTTTAAAATAGCCTCCAACGGCTAGTTTAACGGCTTTCCACTATCAAAGCCACTTTCACAACACTTCGTTTTCTCACACAACTTCTTATAAAACTCTCTCGCAAGTATCACTAATTTTAACACAAACACTGTGGCTAACAAATTAACTAGCAGAGGTGCAAAAGGCTATCCTCACCCGATTACACAATGAACAAGAAAAAGAACTCAAATTGATTAACAATTTGCTAGGTGAGATAACTCGTATTATGCTACAGATGCATAATCGTGCTGATCCAGAGGTCGAAAGGTTGCGTGAGTTGCCTCAAGACCATCCAGCTATCAGGGTTGGTCTAGAAATTAAACTCTTTTAAGAAATGATGAAACAGGGTCGAAAGGTTGCGTGAGTTATTGTTGGGTGTGTTGCTCATGTACAAACATATAATCTCGGCTCATTCGTTAAACATCTCGTATACAACCATATCATCTCGGCTCATTCAATTCGTTAAACATCTCGTGTATAACCATATCATCTCGGCTCATTCGTTAAACATCTTGTATACAACCATATTATCTCGGCTCATTCGTTAAACATCTCGTATACAACCTGTAGAATGCTTAATATTACTCTTTATCACACAACAACAATATTAGAAAGAGATAGAGAAGATTAGAAGATAGAAAGAGATGGAGATGGTAACTTCTAGAGATTAGATTAAGAAGAGGAAATGAGTTACAAGATGTGAGAATACCCCTAGAAGCAACACCCTCAAATGAGGAGGGTGAAGGGTATTTATAGTTTTGAGAGATGGATGGGCTTGGACTTGGGTGGGCTTTTACATGGGCTCTTTTAAACACTAAACATAACCTATTAGCTTAAGTCCAAGCCCATTGATTAACTTAACTAACTCAAACAACGACACATTAATTAAACTATTACAATGACGAATGACCATCACTTTAAAATAAATCCTAACAATCTCCCCCTAAGGGATGGTCATTCAAATGATGCTCCATGTGAGTTGGTCTTTCGTCTTCAATGTCTTTGAGCTTTGAGTGTCGTTGTATAGCAGTCTTTGTTTTTGGTTCCTTCATGCTATGTGATCTTCAAAGTATCGTCTTTGAGGTAGTTCTTGCCTTCGATCAGCATCTTCATGTGATTATGACGTCGTGACCTCCAACATACCCATACATCTTGGACATTATACTTATGCTAACAATCTCCCCTTATCATTCATCATTTGATATATGAACTTGTTCTTGACATATTGATTAGCCTTTTGACTTTGACGTTACAGTCTGTCTTTAACTTGATTCTTTTATCTTGAACTTTTACACTTGAGCTTTGTTGGAGATGTTCTTCATAAGTATGAGTATGCTGAGGTGAAGATGATTGATGTATGTGGTGATGGTTAATGGATGTTTATAGGTAGCTGCATAAAACCGTTAGTAATAATCATCCAGCGCTTACAGGTTGGGACTTTGAGATTGTCAACAGCATAGTGTGAAGACTTTCTCTAATCCTTCCCCAGGCCGTTCTGAACCGGATACCCCCAAGAGGGCTTACACGGACACACCGAAGTGCACCTACGATTCAGTGAGTCGCTGGAGATCACCCCACGACTGTAGACCGTTTGAAGCACGTAACCATCATGATGTAAATGACAAGATCCGTAGATCTCATTAAGACTCTTACAACTTGTGTCCTTTTTGGCGAACACAAGTGTATCATTTTGGAAGTGTTCCTAACGAGATATTTTGATGAATCTCATGGCTCTAGACTCTATTGTGCGTTTTGGTTTTTCGTCGTCGGAGGCATGGAGCAGAGTGCCACCTTTTCAATATCAACACATCTCGGAGTGAGAGGCCGATAGATTATGTAGTGTTCTCCGTGAGAAATGAAACAAATATCTTTTAAGAGATATCTGAGTGGCTAGGAGGGGTGGTGCAGCGCGTCACTGGGTCCATGACGTCTTGTCTTCAATATCAGTATCACCTTAGTGAATACCGATAGCAGATGTATTGACCCGGTTTCTGCCCTAAGTTTTCATGGAGGGCTATTTCTTTTCACCCTTACATTAAACTTTTCTTTTTCATTCTTCAACCCCTTCTTTCTCCTTTCTCATTTACTCCTTTTTTCAATCTTACCTAAGGACTTCTAATTCTAATATATTGGAATTGTCCTTGGGTAGATCCCTCCGGCTCTGGCGGATCATAGGAGGTTTTCCTAACCTTAGTCACCTTATAACACCATGACTATCCTAGATTTGCCATAAAACCTTTTTATGAAAATCTCTCAAAGTGTTTATGGATAAACACATTTAGTTAGCACTTTGAGAGTTTTATATTTTTGAAATACTCCCCCTTCACATGTGCTCATGCATTTTTAACTAAAATTGCACATGTTGGGTAGAGTTCGCACATTTGAAATGATTGATTTTCAATGAACATGACCTTTGCGAGACACGCTTACATCACTAGTTAGACTAGCTTGAAATTATTACCCGTCCCGGTCATATTCAATGATCATCTCTCGAATTGGTACATTCTACTCAGACAAGTCCTTCGCGAGACACGTTTACATCAATGGATAACCATCTTGAAATTATTACCCGTCCCGGACAAGTCTTTTCGATAACGGACATTTAGGTTTCGTCAATTCGAGGGTTAGAACTGAGTCTGTCTGGAGAGCATACTTTGAGATTTTACGAACTTTAAACCTTTTGATCACATTTTAATCACGTCTTCTCCCCCTCAAAAATAGCATGCAGTGATATTTTTGATATCAACTGATTAAAATGAAACTTTTTTGGAGAGAAAGACGGATTATAGCATGAAATAGGAACATTTTTTCTTTTGAATTTTATACTCCCCCTTAAATAAAGCATGATTTATCTTGTTTTGGAGGGAGTTATCTTGAGCACTTTATGAAAGATTTAGAAAAATCTTTTTGAAAAATCTTGAGGAAAATGTGCTCAAAATAGAGAAGATTTTGAAAATCTTTGAAGATATGGTAGGGAAAGTATCTTCATTTGTTTTTAGGATAAGTGTTTGAAAAAGAGATTGGTTTTGCACAACACTTTCCTTTATTTGAAGTTCGGGTTGTAAGCTGAAATACTTACAAGCCATTGAGATTTTTAGGATAAGTGCTCTGAAAGATTTTGAATAAGCACTTTCCTTTCTTTGAGGCGCGGGTCCTAATCCGATATGATTAGAAGCCATTGTGAGAAGAAATTTTGAGAAACGACATGTTTTGAAAACATTTAAATGAACTCTCGCTCAAGCATCTGTACATGCCCGTATCATTGTTGAATGACATTTCTAGGTACGTACAGAATATCGATTATACGAGAGACATGCCGGAGAAGAATATTTTTGAATTTTATATTTTATATTGTTTTTGTCTTTTTGGAAATTTTCTATTTTTATATTTTGCTTTTGTTGGTTTTTCAAATTTTGTATTTTGTTTTTGATTTTTTCTAAAAAAAATGTATTCACAAAGAAGAATTAAGTATGAACAAGTAGAAGTGGAGTTAAGAGAGGAATAAGACCAGGATTTCCAAATGCAATGTTGGCATAGAGTTCTTCTTTTCCACATTGGTTGTATGAACCTTCTGCACTTTCATAAGTACCTGCATCCACAGAATCCACAAAAGAAGAATATGCACAAATAGTAGTGTTAGCAGCACATGAATCATCACTCTGAGGGTGGTCACAATCAATGGATGTAGTGGTTTCTTCATCCTTATCCTGATGATTTTCACTACTACTTGTTGTGGTGCGACTATCAAGAATCTTTCCTGTGGGAATCCATCTAAGACGACTGTTTTAAAAACTTTTCCCATGGGAATCCACCTAAGGCAGGATCTAGGAGTTGTTTTCTTATCAGATACAGTGGAAGTATCATTTTGAGAAAAACTACGTCCTGTAGGGATCCACTTGGTAGAATTCTTAGCTTTTTGCTTCTTATCAACGGGTGTGTTTCTATTTGGTGTCTTAGAGGATTGTGCCTTAGCACGCAAATTTGCTTTCTTGATATACTGAGCCACACATGCATCATGATTAGCTGAAAAGACACATTTTTTACATGTAGGACAGATAAATTCAACATTCTTGTTCAAAACAGCAACCTTAACTTTGTCACTACAGTCATTTGAAGCTTGTTTTCTGTGCGAAGAGGAATTCTTAGGGGTTGCATTCTACTTGTTTAACATTTTCTTTTTCGCAACTACTCTTAGATGCAGGCCAATCCCTAGTCTTTTGTTGAGAGTTCCTAGGTAGTGGTTTACAACTACTAGCAGTGCCTTGTAATGTTGTAGAATTCATCACCGTAGACGGTGTTCCTAAAATTCCATCTTTTCGAATCTGTGCCTTTTTCCTAGCTTTTTCTAGATAGGAATTGTGGACCATGTTGTTTGAACCAACAAATTCTTTAATAGTATTTGTGGTCACATTTGGTGAGCTATTCCTGGGGGCACACACATTAGGATTCAACTTGTTGTCCTTTGAATTTGTAGTAGCATTCCTAAACTCTTTTGGATTATCTTTTGCACTTTTGTCTGTCGCCCTATGTGATTGAGATGTAGAGGCAGACGCAGTAGTGGGACTAATCCTATTAAGGTCAGGTGCTATCACATTTGAGTTTTCGACAACAGCTTTTCCTTTTCCTTTCGCAGTAAACTTGTGCAAGGGTGTTGGAGTGACTGGTTTTGTCAAATCAATTATCACATCAGCTTTCGGAACATTTTGAGAAATTGATATTTTTGGTTTTACAACCGGTTTGTCCGAAGTTGATGGTTTTGCAAACTTAGTTTCCTCACCCTTCCCTTTTTGACTTTCAAGCTGAGACTTCAAAAGATCAATTTGTTCTTGCATATTTTTGTAAGAACGCTCATACGACAATTTGTCATACTTGCATTCTTCTTTTTTCTGATCAAGTTGTTTAAAATATGTTACATTTTGTTTTTCAAGCTTAATAAGCGCCTTTTCATATTTTGAAACAATTTCAGAAGTCTCAGCTCGAAGTCTTTCATCATCCTCAACAGAATACATTTGATAAATAATGGACATAATATCAGTTGAAAGAGCTTCTTCAGAGAGTGAGTCATTTTGTTTTTCCAAAACTTTGTTTTTTCAATGTTTTCATTGGCTTCAAGTACCAAGGATGTGTGGTCCTTGACAAATTCAGTTACTTCTTTGATAATTGCGTTCTCAACATGAATTGCTCTTGCATGTATGCCAGATACAATGGGAGTAATTTCTGTTTCGAACATCTTTTTCTGTTCAGTTTGAAAACTTGAAAACCAATCGTTGATTTTAGTATTAGTTTTGGTTGCCACAACATCTTAAGCATTTCAACTCTCCTTTTAAGATCGGCCAAAAATATTCTAGCTTCACTTTTGGAAGTGTCGTTAGAGTACATTTGTTCGATGTTAGAAAGGTGTTTTGAAACAACTTTGAATTTTGAGGCAGCCACTGGTTTTTTGAAAAACAAAGGTGACTCCTTTTTAACAAGATGAACACCAGCAAGTTTGTTAGCTTCATTATAATCAATTGGTTTGATTTCTCTATTCAATTGCCTCATTTTGTTTCGACTCTCTTTCGTAAGCTCAATCGTTTCATGCGAATCATAACAAGCAGGTGGATCATGCACATCATTTATAAGATTACCATTAAATAGCACATTTTGTTTTTGCTGAGCTGTCTTGAGATAACAAGGGTTTTCACAACCGAGAGCCATTTTCTTTCTTGTATATAAAATCGGGTTTTTGTCGTTAATTAACATATTAATCGTTTGAGTTGAATGACCCGTTTTTACAAGAATTTCTTCCAACTTTTTAATAGTTTCCTGTTTATCAAGAACTTCATCAAGAAGTTCGTCTTCTCGTTTTGAAAACTTTGAATGCAACTCGTTCTTTTCTTTTTCAAGATCAGAACAAATTGATTTTTGTTTAGAAAGTTGGTTGGTTAGATCAGAAATTTCTGCTTTTAGGGATTTAATTTGCATGTTCAGTTTAACATCAAGAGTGTCGTATTTGATTTGCAAATGTTTCTCCCTTGAAACAGAATCACTGTAACCATTTTCAAGTTCTGACAGTCGTTTGTGGTGAAATTCAAAAGCTTTTTCGTTCACCTTGTATCTCTCAAGCTCAGTGGTCAATTTTTCATTAGCGGCCTTAACATCGCTATTGATCTTTTTGACCTTTTCAATTTCAATACGACAATTATTCAGTAATGATTCAAATAAAGCACGAGTTTCCTCATCATTAGCGTCATTTTGTGCAACTTGAACTTCATTAGGATTCATATCTGGAGATGCCAAATTAATATTGCTACAACTTGGCGAGTCCATATATGTATCATAAGTAGGTTCGAGAGGCACAGAATGTGGCTTTTGTTGAGCAAACGGATTAACCTCATTACTTGAAATTGATGTCTCATGGAGTGGTTCTTTGTCATAAGTAGGAGGAATGTCAGAATCGCTGCTTGATGTTGCTTCTTGCTGATTAGGCATAGGGTCGGAGATTCCAGTGACTTCTGTAGAATTATCATTGATTCTGGTTGAAAGCAGGAAGTCGGATTCCTCAGCAGTCAATGGTATTCCCGAGTCTCTCTTTCTGGCTAGTATCAACAGGTACTGGAGCTTTTCTACCCTATCCATTGCCTGGACATTACCAGCTCTACCTATATCACTCCTTTGGGTTGCAGAAGAAGTCATGAAGCAATAATTCTCATTATGATTGACCCCATTCTGATTCACAAACTGATCCATTTGATTTCCCGTATTCTGCCCAGCATATTGCATTTGATTCCCCATTTGAATACCCGTAGCATTTCCTTGCTGATTCCCGATAACGTCAACCATTTGTCCTTCTTGACCTATATATGACTGCATGTTGTCAGTGTACGTTGAGTTCCATTGGTTGTTGTTATGTGGTGGGATGTTTAATGCTTTGGTGATTAATGCAAACGCATGTGCCAAATCAGTTGTGATATTGTTTTGGTGAGCGGCCATTGATGAAGTTGTATGATAAAGATGATGTTGGATCGGTTAAAGAACTAGGATACGGTTGGTTACTGTTCACGAGTTTTGTATCGTTTGAAAATTATTATTACCCTTTTTTTTTTAATTATATATTATTATTTTTATTTTTTATTTTTTATATTTTTATATTATTATTATTATTATTATTATTATTATTATTATTATTATTATTATTATTATTATTATTATTATTATTATTATTATTATTATTATTATTATTATTATTATTATTTTTTATATTTAATCTTCACGTTGGATTAAAATAAAGACCAAAAGAAGAAGAAGAAGGACACGAGAGATTCAAAAGTTGATGAATCTTCACGTTGGATAAATTTAATCTTCACGTTGAATTTAATCTTCACGATGGATAAAAATAAAGCTGTTACAATACGCAACTTTTGATGAAGTTGATGACACGTCAAAAGCAAAATACTACTTATGTAACACACTTGCAAAAGTTAAATGCAACAAAACACGTTAAATGAAACCACACGTCACAGCAAAAGTTTAACCAAACACGTTAAATGCAAACACGTCACAACAAAAATACTACTTTTTTATAATACTTCACATGCAAACCCACCAAACTCAATATTATAATTCAAACTCTATGTGATACTCACTTTACATATCAACTTTAATATAAAAAACACGTTATCCTCTCAGAATTATAATGCAATGACAGTATCAACTTCAATATAACAAATGGCTCGTCTAAGTTTCTGGTTCGATCAATGTCTTGATTCGACTTCTTCAAATGTTCGCCTACAAAGATGTTCGATCAGGTTTCTAGTTCGACTATATTAAGTTTGGTTCAATTATGTTACTTGGTTCGACTAGACAACCTTGCTTCGACAATTTTCTTGGTTCGACTAGATTCTATGGTTCGACTAACTTCCTGGTTCGACTAATGGTTGTGTGTTGTTTCGATCAACTTTGCTTTTCTCGTTCGACTTATGTTGTTGTTCGACTATTCTCGTTCAATGAGAGTGGCTTGATGAGAATGGATACTAGAGTCGTTCGATTAAAGTTATTGTTCGATTACCTCTGATCAGTATCGTCATAAGGTGAAGTCGTTAGATCAAGAGAAGTCGTTCGACTAGCTAACTGGTTCGATGAAAAAAAAAATGGTTCTATGAAATTTTAAGTTCGTTCGACTAGATAACTCGTTCGATGAAGGTTACTCGTTCGATTAAGGTTGCTCGTTCGATTAAGGTAACTCGTTCGACTACCCAAGCTCGTTCGACTAAACCTTGTTCGTTCGATGAGGTGAAATGTTGGTTCAATAAAATGACTCCTTCGATCAAGTAGATCCTTCGATCAAGTAGGTCCTTCAATCAACTAACTAGTTGCTTCGATCAAAGAGAAGTCGTTCGACTATGGAGTTCGTTCGATCAAAGTGGTCGTTCGATCAACAACTTCGTTCGATCAATGAACTCGTTCGATCAATTTGGAAGAGTGTCTAACTCGACTACCCTTGAGAATGTTGCTCGTTCGATGACTGCTCCTTCGATGAAGTGCTCGTTCGATGAAACCTCCTCGTTCGACTATATTGCTCGTTCGATGAAATAAGTCGTTCGATCACTTTGTTGCTTCGACTATACTTTGTTGTTAGATAAAAGATGGTTCGATGAAACAGTAGTGATAAAATATAAACAAAGCAAATGAAAAACACAACAAATGGAACAGAAAGTAACCAATAAAGTGGTGATAAAGTGGTTCGATCGCTTTTAAACTAATGTAACAGTAACCTAAATGAATAGAACAGTAACGAGACAAAAGAAAAGAAAATATCCTAGATCTTTATATTTTGCTCTTGATACCACTTGTAAATTGCTTAATATTACTCTTTATCACACAACAACAATATTAGAAAGAGATAGAGAAGATTAGAAGATAGAAAGAGATGGAGATGGTAACTTCTAGAGATTAGATTAAGAAGAGGAAATGAGTTACAAGATGTGAGAATACCCCTAGAAGCAACACCCTCAAATGAGGAGGGTGAAGGGTATTTATAGTTTTGAGAGATGGATGGGCTTGGACTTGGGTGGGCTTTTACATGGGCTCTTTTAAACACTAAACATAACCTATTAGCTTAAGTCCAAGCCCATTGATTAACTTAACTAACTCAAACAACGACACATTAATTAAACTATTACAATGACGAATGACCATCACTTTAAAATAAATCCTAACACAACCATATCATCTCGGCTCATTCGTTAAACATCTCGTATACAACCATATCATCTCGGCTCATTCGTTAAACATCTCGTGTATAACCATATCATCTCGGCTCATTCGTTAAACATCTCTTATACAACCATATTATCTCGGCTCATTCGTTAAACATTTCCTATATATACAACCATATCATCTCGGCTCATTCGTTAAACATCTCGTATACAACCATATCATCTCGGCTCATTCGTTAAACATCTTGTGTATAACTAAAGCTCAGTTAATTAAGGGTGAGTGTGTTAAAACTGATGTGGCATTGTGTTAAAGTTTAAAGCTGAGTTATTGTTGGGAGTGGTTAGAGTATTTTCTTTTGTTTTTTCGGTGGATTTTAGCGTGACTTAATCTTAATACCGCCAATTTTGTCCATATAATATTCAACTACGTACGGATAACTGATACCTGCGGGGAAACCCGAAAAACCGATGGATAATATTAATCGGGTATCCGGTGGGATATGGGGCGGATACGGGTATATTATAAACGGGTTCGGTTATGGGTATACTAAAACCCGCCCTGAACCCGAACCGTTGCCATCCCTATTTACCGGCTATAGCCGGATTTCACCGCCACGTCATCACCATTAGTTTTTTTTTTTTTTTTTTTTTTTTTTTTTTTTTTTTTTTTTTTTAAACAAATCTTGCCACGTCAGCTATAGTTAAACCAAACCACAAATTCAATATTCAACCAGCAATTAATCCCTTTACCCGGTCATTTGTAAACACACACAAAAATCAATAAACCCTAATCAACACACACATTCTTATGGCAAACACAAGCACGCAAACAATGAAACCAAATAACAAAAAGGTAATTAGTAATTTGTGTTTTGTAAATGTAATTAGTAAGGGTACAATAAGTAATTATGTAAGTATTTTGGTTTGTTAAATGGGTAGTAGTTTGTACTGTTGATGTGATGGTTGCACAGTATGATACATTATTTGCGATTATTAAGATAGTACTCTATAAAATTTGGAGCCAAAAATTTGATTTATTCAAGTTTATGCTTTAATTAACAGGTTCAAAGGCAAAATTTTTAAATAATTCAATTGTTAATTTCAAATTACAACTTGGAGGCAAATTTTTGGATCGAAATTTTTTGAATCACAAACGATTCATATTCTTGGTGTATAGCCTCTTTTCTCTCCTTAAAAAAAAGACTGCAAATAAAAAACAAAAATCAAATCTTCTCTCACCATTACTCTCCAAGCTAAGCCATAATCATTTTCTTTTACCCTTTGTTGCTCAAGAGTCATGGAAACTGAACCCATTGTTGATAACCATACTTTGCTTCCTCTTGATCATATTGTACATGATGATAACGCCTTAGAATATGAATCCGAAAAGTCTTCTGATGAAGAAGATATAGATGAGCCTGTAACCAACCAAACACCTGAGATACTAGCTAAGAGGGGCTCAACCAGGCTAGTAAAGTTTCGCGCGAAGCATGACAAACCTGGTGCAATAAAGCTCAAGGTAACCTTTGATGCATTCGGTAGGGTAACAGGGGAAAACAGAGCAGTGTTTGTGAGTTTTTTTAGGAGATGTGGCTCGTGAGCAGATAGGTGTGAAGATTCTACACTAGAAGAAGGTGAATAAAGAATCAATAGATAAACTATGGGATGAAATCTTGGTACATATATACTATTTTGTAACCCAGTACTACATAAGTTTATGTAGCAGTTACATTATGTGCAACTAATTAACAACATTGTGTTAATCTTTTCAGAAATTTTTTATTGTTGACGTCAAATACAGAAAATTGATAATGATTCGTCTTGGTAAAATGCAAAGGAATTACAGAAGGAAGCTCAAATTCAACTACATTTTGCCCAACCTAAATACACCTTCCAAACTGAATGAAGTCCCGGACTTGTATAATTCAATAATGAAATCAGAAGACTGGGTCGAGTATGTTAAATACACGACCACCGAAGCATACAAGGTTTTAATTAGTCATCTTTAATTAAGTGTATATGCCATTTTATTATTTTCAGTTTGCAGCATTACCGCATCTAAACGCCTTATGATTTTTTGTTTTTAGGAGAAATCTGAGAAAGGTAAAATGGCGCGTTCCCAAAATATTTATCAGCATAAAATGGGACGAGGTGGATATGCTTATGTCAAAGAGAAAATGGTAAGATTACACAATGTTTGTTTTACCAATTAAGAGACGATCAGTATGAGAAATGAATCTGTTTAAATTGCCCAATTTGCACATTTGCATTAATACCCTCATATTTTCGATTATCTTGGTTTAACTGTACATGTGTAAGCATCCTCATATTTTCGTTTATCTTGGTTTAACTTTACATGGGTATGCATTTGATGTTTATTAGATCCAAAATAAAGAGATTGAAGCAGATGTAGAACCCCCCCCCCCCCCCGTGATGTAATGTGGGTGAAAGGAAGGGTAAACAAAGACGGCGAATACCCAAATGATGATATTAAATCAAAGGGAGATGAACTTGTAAGTTTGACTGCTAATTCTATTATTATGCTTATATAGCAGCAACATTTAACTGTGTACTAGCAGTAGTAGCTTATATACCAGCAGTTACTCTAACAGCATCAAGAAGACTTTTAATCCCAACATTTCCTATATTTTTTGGTGCAGAAAGAAGCTGATGACAAGATCAAGGAAGGAACATTGGGTTTTGATGATGGCACTGATGCCATGACATTTGTATTTGGTAAGGAAAAGGGCGGTTATGCCAGAGGAGTGGGAGGTGCAGTAACATACAAAGAGTATTTTGGCCTTCCTCAAAGAAGACAAGAAGCCAATGAAAAAATTGCCTTACTTCAAACTCAACTGGATAATGAGAGACGCGAGCGTGAATAAAAAGATAAATTGATCAAGAAATTGTCCGCCGAGATGACCGAAAAAGATGTGCAGGTCAATAAATTATCCAGTGAGGTGGAAAACACAAATATAATGCTTTCTCAAATTCTACAACAGTTGAATGATAAAGGGATGAATATAACTCTGCCAACTGAACCATCGCCAATAGCCTCAGTTGTAAGCCATTTTTTATGTTGTTAACAATTTCATTTTCTAATGCTAACACCACTGATGCTAATGATACTAGCCATTGAACATAAACTGATGAGTGACTGTATTTCTTAATTTATATTGCAGGTGACTCCAATGGCCATTGACAATATTGCAGGTGACTCCAATGGCACTCAGACAAGTGGTGTTGTAAGTCCTAAAGATGCGGGAATTGAGGAGAAATCCAATGGCCTTGAAACTTCTAAAAAGGTAACGGAAACAATGGTAAGTATAGTAATAAAAGATCGCCCTTTGATTTTTGAATTTTACATACATGATCGACTAATGTACCTTGTTTTATATATACGTATAGGAACCTGCTGCTAAAACTGTCAGGCCTAAGCATAACCTTAAGTCACGACGAAACGGGTCTCCAGATTCCCAATCGCTACAAAATGTGTCGTCTCCAACACAACCACTGCCAACAGTATGTATTTCAACATGTTTCTTGTTACTCTTTTGTTTAAATAATGTAACGTGTTTTATATATACATATAGGAACTTGCTAAAACTGTCGGACCCAATAAGCCAAAGCAAAAGAAGCAACGAAACGGGTCTCCAGATTCCCAATCGCAACAAGATGTGTCTCTAACACAAGCACTGCCAACATATGTATTTCAACATGTTTCTTGTTATTCTTTTGTTTAAATAATTTCTGATATATACATAAAAATTCTTTTTTTGTAGACACTTAAGTGCAAACTGTGGATTATAAAGCAAACAAATATTGTTGCTTTGGGTACCGTATACCAGTCTCATGGAAAGCAAGTGCTGCATAACCGACCACTCCCAAGTGATTGCTACAAAGTGTCGATTGATGAATCGTTAGTTGATGCAGCATGCGTACCGGACGTAGCAAATAATGGGTTAAAAATAGTTAAGAATGTTGAAGGTAGTTTCGTTGCATGGCCAAAGGATCAAGTTATTTTTGAAGAGGTGGTACGTACATGTGTTTTTTCAACCTACATATATAATTATTCATATGTAATTCAATGTTTGATAGAAGCGTCTTTTGTTTACTACAGGTTACACCAACAAACCATGTGACTAAATGTGTACCACAGGCACCACCGAAGAAACAATATATATCTGCTAACGACTTAAGGCAAACTGCTAAGGGGGTGAAGATTCAAAAGTCTTTAGATATTTGATTAATTAAGTACGACATTACAATTGTATATTCTGTCCAGTTATATACATTCGAGTTTAATTCAATTTGAAATTTCTTGTGTTTTTTAATATTGTTTTATATATAATATATATACTCATTCCAGCAACACTAGCATAGTACTAGCAGCAGTAACTCTGCTTCAGCAGGACTACCTTAGTACTGCTAGCAGTAGCAACTCTGCTCCAACATTATTGGTCACTCTTTGTTTAATTCGATGTGTGACTAAATAGTACCAAAGGCCACACAAAATAAAAATTCATGTGACCATTGGATGAACAATAGTCACGCAAAATACACATTTCTTCACTTTAAACACATATGGTCACACTTATTAACAACTTTGGCCACTTTATGCTTAATTGTATGTGACTAAATACCCAAAACAAGCATGCTTTGTGTGACTAAATATTATAAAAGGCCACACAAACATAAAATTCAAGTGGCCATTGGATGATCAATAGTCACACAAAATACAAATTTCTTCACTTTAAACAGCATATGGTCACACTTATCAACACTTTTGGCCACTTAATGCTTAATTGTATGTGACTAAATAACCAAAACAAACATGCTTTGTGTGACTAAATATTACAAAAGGCCACACAAACATAAAATTCATGTGGCCATTGGATGATCAATAGTCACACAAAATACACATTTCTTCACTTAAAACAACATATGGTCACACTTATTAACACTTTTGGCCACTTTATGCTTAATTGTATGCGACTAAATACCCAAAACAAACATGCTTTGTGTGACTAAATATTACAAAAGGCCACACAAACTAAGAATTCATGTGACCATTGGATGATCAATAGTCACACAAAATACACATTTCTTCACTTAAAACAGCATATGGTCACACTTATTAACACTTTTGGCCACTTTATGCTTAATTGTATGTGACTAAATACCCAAAACAAACATGCTTTGTGTGACTAAATATTACAAAAGGCCACACAAACTAAGAATTCATGTGACCATTGGATGATCAATAGTCACACAAAATACATATTTCTTCACTTAAAACAGCATATGGTCACACTTATTAACACTTTTGGCCACTTTATGCTTAATTGTATGTGACTAAATACCCAAAGCAAACATGCTTTGTGTGACTAAATATTACAAAAGGCCACACAAACTAAGAATTCATGTGACCATTGGATGATCAATAGTACACATTTCTTCACTTTAAACAGCATATGGTCACACTTATTAACACTTTTGGCCACTGTTTTTTAAATTGTATGTGACTAACTCGAAAAAAACAACACACGATGTGTGACTAAATCATCAAAAACGTCACATTTATTATATTTTCGTGTGGCCATAGGGATGGGAAATAGTCACACATACTGATGAATCCAACAAAACTTGTGCCTAATTAGTCACACATATTCGGGTTTTGGTCACTCTTTTTCGATGAAAACGGCCACAAACTAAACAATGTGACCATATGATACCTACGGTGGCGCGACTTTTTGTCACACACACACCCAAAAAAACGTGTGTGACTATATGCATATAGTCACGCATTTCCAGTGTGACGATAGGCAATATCTGTACCAGTGATGATAAATTTTTCATTGACCGGAGGCTCCGGCACTTGGTGTTGCTCCTGTGCCGTCCGGAAGAAGGTTCATCAAGTCCGCTAGAGCAAGGTAGTAGGAATCGATAACTTTGTCCACATATGGGAAGGTCCAAGAGAAGATAACATCATAAGCTTCAGTGAAGCCTTCAATGGCTTACAAGTCGAAGTCTCCATAAGAAGCAAGAAGATCATCCACTTGTTCCTTTGTCCTTCCTATCTTGACTCCCTCCAACTAGCCGGAGTCGATGGCGGCATTGAAGACATTCCCCCATGTCTGCTTGTACTCATCGCTCTCATGTAAGCGTCGGACACCGGCTGGTATCAACTCATTGACATAATTGAAACAGAGCATCTCCTCCTGCCCAGTGTGAACAGCAAACCTTTGAACATCTTGCCTTAGACTGGCAGCTTCCTTCTCATACTCAGTCAACCCTAAATCTTTCTTGGCCATGGCCGCCTCAAGCTGCCTAATCTTGCCATCTTTCGCACCGTCTTTAGCTCTCAGCTCATCCCTCTCTTTCTCGAAAGTGGCAAGCTTAGCGGACAAATCAGCCTCGTGTCCCTCACACGCTTGGTGACTCTGCTGCAGATCCATGTGGTTCTCTAGCAGATTATCATGGATATGGAACTGATCACGGAGGTCTTTAAGAGCTTGTTCCAGCCGAAGGGCCAACTTCTGACAGGGTGCATGGGCCTTATAGAGCTCTGCATAGTTGTAACTCAACCTCTCAAACCGTTGCAGCACGTCTGCCTGAGCTAGGGCGCTCCGGCTTAGTTTAAACCAGGCTCGCTACACCGCTTGGTAGTTAGAAAGACCCCCCTGCTCAGAGCGCACCGGTGGCGGAGCTAAATGAATCATCATGTCCCGGCAGAGTTCAGCTATCATTCAAGTTGGTGTCTATAGTCAGACCACATGCCGGGACGAACGGCTCTCCGGAACGCCTCCTGAAGAATTCACTTGAAATCATAATAATGGTCAGCCGGCAACAACTATATAAAAAGAAAAAAAGATAGAGAACGAGACGGAGGGATAGAAAAGGAATGAACGTTACCTACGGAGCTAGAAACAGGTCTCCGTCCAAAGTCCTGTCGCTCAGGACCTCCGAAAGTAGAAGCAAAATTCTCTAAAAAGACAATGCAGCTAAGTATAAAGACAATAGAAAATCGAGACGAAGGTAATTCAAGAGAGTGAGGGTACCTTCAGTAACAGGAACCTCAACAGCATGATGTGGATTAGGATCTCCACCCTCCCTAACAACCTCAGCATTAACATTCCCCTCATCACCATTACCCCCACCAGGGCCTCCGTCATCAACATCATTCACGACATGACCAACCCCACTACCCCCATCATCATTCTCGGCTCTCTCTTCAACCTCTTCTTGCACTTCATCACCACCCCTCCCTCAACATGCTGGTTCACCACATTCTCCGCAGTACTCTTCGGACGAACGGTGTTGATAGGGGTGACGGAGCGCGTCCCTTGAGAATTGTCATGTGGCGATTCAGCAGACACTTCCGTATCAAGGGCGTGAGTTTTCCTCCTTCTCTTCGGTTGAGAAGGACCTCTGGCAGCAGCTCTCTTCTTTTCGTTTTGTTTGTTCTTCTTGTCTTTTGCTGCTAGGACCGTCGCGTCAACCTTCACAATGATTTTTTGTAGTCCAGTCTTCTGTGGAAGGGTCTCATGAGGAGAGAAAGGCTGCGTAACATGCTGCAGAATTTTTTCATTCACAGCCATAGCCCTCCCCTGACCAAGACGGAAGCATCCTCCTTCTGGAGTCGCAGATATTGGGCATGGTTACATCTGAAAATACAATGTTAACAATATGTTATTTAAAGCCGAATGACAAATATTATAATATATATATATAATATATATATATATATATATATATATATATATATATATATATATATATATATATATATATATATATATATATAGAGTTCGGTTCTAGAGAAAAGTGTAATTAGATAGAAAAGTGAGAAAAAAAGTTACAAGGTATAAGTTGACAATAGTCCAAAGATAAGGGTAAAAATTGAAACATTAAACAAAAACACGCCATATGCGTGAATCCACCCCTTCCCATCTCATTATCACCAGATAAAAATTCCGTTCTCTCTTCTCTCTCCTCTCTCTCTCTCTCCTCTCTCCATTAACTCCGATCTCATTAAAAACCGCCAAACCAAAAAAAAATACCGCCAATTCAACCGTAAAATCCAATCGAATCATATCATTAGCATCGTTTTTTCATTCCGATCAACATAAAAATGACGAAAAAATGATTCAGGAACCGTAAGTGCACTAATTTTTTTTTTCTTTTGCATTATTGGTCTAATTTGTTGCATATTTTCAAATGCAGCTACTCGAATTAGTCCAAGAACGAGGGGAAGAATATAATAATTGAAGAAAATCAAGCCGAATGTAAGAATTTTAAAATATATATATATTTTTAATGCATCTTAGTTATTAGAGTGTGAAATTGAAGCCGAATGTATTCAGAGTGTAATAGTGTAATAAAATTTTAGCGATCGAAGCACAGTGTTAGTGTATATGTGTTATTAGAGTGATAGAAATAGTTTTAGTGCATCTGTGTTAGTAGAATGAGATTTATAAAATATTAGAAATAGTTTTAGTGCATCTGTGTTAGTAGAGTGATAGAAATAGTTTTTAGTGCATCTATGTTAGTAGAATGAGATTTAATTTTAGTCATCTGTGTTAGTAGTGTAATAGTGTAATAATTTTTTAGCAATTGAAGTATCAGTGTTAGTGTATATGTGTTATTAGAGTGATAGAAATAGTTTTAGTGCATCTGTGTTAGTAGATTGAGATTTATAAAATATTAGAAATTGTGAAGGATTATACAAACACTTGGGATGTGAATCTTAGTAACGTGTTTGGGATATTTATGTATGAATCTGATGTAGTATGCGGAATCTACTATAACACACTTAAAAGAACACAAAGGTGATGAGTATGTAAACGTGAGTTATAATGAACAAAGAACACAACTTTAGTAACACAAAACGATTCAATATTATTGATGAAATAATACGGATGATCTAACTATCACCAGGATTACAAAGTAACCTTGAATCTTTGATTGTAAAAGGATTTGTGAAATGAGTAACTAAGTTACTAGAGAGGTTGTTCTGTTTTGGTTATTAGTTGAAGAGATGCATGCACGAAGGTGGTGACTAAGGGAACCTTTTATAGTATAAGGTACCCTTATTACAAGTTGTCAAGTGGTTGAATATAATAAGATACTTTGACTATTCTAGCCTACAATTAAATACAACTACCAATGTAACAACTCTGTATATTCTTCTGCACAAACATGTGAAGACTGAACTACTTCTACATTACGTATTACATTGTACAAAGACTAATATTCAACAATATCTACAAACAAATATCTATCAACTTGATCATAATCTTGGCAGGACCTTTATCAACTAGCAGTACCTTCTTACCCAGAAGGTACTGTTAGTACATCTTCATCTTCTTCAAAATCAACTAGCAGGCTCTTGGCTTGTCTGGCAGGCTCTTTGACTTGAACATTTTATTCCCAACAATCCTCCCCTAAACTTGTTATTTCCTTTAAAATACACAAGTTTCTGATGAATAAAATACATACCTTGAGGATTTGAGGGAACTCTTCCAAAAACCTTTACTCTCTGTTCTTCCTTTTTCTTTCACATTGCTCAAATATGCTCCTCAGCAAACTTTGAACAATTTCTGACTTTTCTTCATCTTTGTCACATCTCAACCTCTTTGAAATCATGGTTGTAAGCACTTCATAACTAAGTGGATACTCTTTCTCAGCCAACATAAAGAGTTCAATTCCACTTTGTGTGTAAAGATGATGAATACTGCTAAGGCTTAGAAATTCCCATGTTGTTGAAGGATCATGATATGGAAACTTCCAATGAACATCTTTTGGACTAGGATCATACATCCTATTGAATTCTACCCATAGTTCCTGTTCCTTAACATCAGTACTAGAATTTGTGTCTAGCCTAATTTGAACTAGATTCCACAATTCTTCTAAGTCTGCTCTGTCACATGCTCTTACTAGATTTTCAAAGTTTTTGAAGATAGCAGCTGACCCCCAACCCTTGTTATTTTCCATGACTTTCCTAATCTATCATGGTTGATCTCCCAATCAATAATAGGGCGTCTAGACCTAATTGGATCAGCATGTATGATAGTTGGCAAAGTAATTAACATCTTACTTACTTGCTCTGAATCCAATTTTGCTTCTTCTTTCTTCTGAGCATCTTTCTTTTTCATTGAGGGCTTTGCATCAGATGGGATTTTGTAGTAAAGACTTTTGTAGGCTTGTAGATATAGGAAGTAGATTTCATCAGCAGATTTCTTCTTCAGTTGATAATCAGTCCAATTTGCCTGACCTTTTAGAAATCTCTTCATAAAAGTCACTTGATCTTTCTGAGATGAGCCCACCTTAAAACCTCTTTTCTGACTTTCTTTCATCTTTTCAAAAATATCAGCCAGAGCTGCTTCTTTATACTTTTTGTTGATAAAAGATTCAAGCTCTGCTGTTTTCTCATCAGAGTTAAGATTCTTGTCATTCACTATTATTGCTGCTTGACCTTTCACAATTGGATCATTGGCAATAATCCATTGCATCTGTGCATCAAAGGTTTCCTGAGCAATTTGAGTATCAAAAAGAGTCTGAGCAGCATCTTTTTGCTCTTTCATGTCTGCAAGCAGTCTTGAAGCTTCAAATGCTTTCTGCATTTCTTCTTCATGAAGCCTTTTGGAGACTTCTTCATCTATAGCCATTTGCACTTGCTCTGTTCTCTTCAACTTTTTGGGCTTTGGTTCATCTTCAACCATAATGCTCTTGCCCTTATCCTTTGGAGTTGGTTCTTGAGATGGAGCATTAGATTGCTCATCAGCAATAAATAACCTCCCTTGAACAAACAAATCTCCTTGAGGCTCTAAGTCCCTTTTTCTTTTGTACACATGATCAGCAGTACCTTTGTAGTCCATGCCAAAAGCCTCTCAATCCTAGCAGGCTCTTTTGAACTAGCAGGCTCTTGCTCTGCACCAGCAGGCTCTTCATCATAAACCTGAGTTCTTTCATGAAAATCAAATTGAGCCTCCTCTTCATCTTCAGAACTATCCATCCTCCCCTTTTTGGAAGAGTGACCTAACCTTTCAGCATCTGATCTTGAAGAACTAGATAAAACAACCTTTGAAGATCTTTTACCCTTTAGCTTCTTCACTTCATTCTCCAATTTCTTTACCCTCTTGACTAACTTGATGTTGATCTCAGAAAATTTGGTGTTCTGACTTTTAAGAGCATCTTCTAAGAGCTTCACCTTCTCTTTTAGTTCTTTCACTGTCTGAGGAGATTGGGGTGGTGATACATGATGTGATGGTGTTGGTGGTGTTGCAGATGGTACTGGAGATGGGATTGGTGATGTTTGATGTGTTGGTGAGATGTAACCAGTTGAAGAACTTGATGATGGTGATTCAGATGATGGTATTGGTTCTTCAGGATGTTGTGGTAACATTTCATCAAATAGTGGTATTTCTTCCCCTCTGAAACCAATTCTCATGTTTGAAAATACTTTGTGAGAAAGTTTTGGTGTTTCATAAAGTGAGTGTGGGGGAAGCAACAAATGTTTTGATTTTGCAATGATGCATGAAATAAATCTTGGATACATTAAAAACTTTGTTTCACTATCCACATTTTTAATCAATCCTTCAAAAATATGTTTGGAAAAATTGTATTTTCTGTTTGTAGCCAAGCAAATGAGAGCAGAAGCCATGTTTCCACTAAATTGCTCCCAAGAGGTTTTCTTCTGGCTCAAACAATGAAGGATTGTATGGATCAAAAATCTCCATTGTGGAGTAAAATGCTTTTTAAGAAAGGTGAGTTTTGTAGAATCAGCATTATACCCCATTCTTTCCAAATGTTCAAAAATTTCAGTATCAGGCAATTGACTAATACCATCAGAATCATCCAAATGAAGATGTCTTCGAATGGATGACTCAGTAAGAGTCAAGGGTTTGCCATCCACTTTGGCTTTTATTCTTTGTTCCCCATTTTCAGAAGTTTTAACTTTAGCTGTTTGCCAAAATTGTAAAATTTGAGATTCATAAATAGTGGGGTTGACTAGTAAAGCAAACCTGATGTAGGAATCATTTAAAAAATCCACTATTTGATGAAAAGAGGCATTATCCTCAGACTTTTCCAAAAATGCTAATTGATTGTGACGTTTAACAAAGATTAGAACATCCATGGTGAAAGTTTATGAAAATTTTGATTATGCTGGTGGGATTTGTTGGTGGTACTGGTAGAAGATGAAAGGTGTATGTTTCTTGTGATAAGGACTGATGAAAGATGATATGAGAGAATTACTTTTAACCGACAATAAGAAAGATTATAATAAGTAAATGAAAAGGCGGTTAAAAAGATCTTTTATATGTGAAATATAATATAATATAATCATCAGTAATTTACATAACTACCCCAACGGCTAATTTTAACTACCAGGCCCAACGGCTAAAACTTTTTCTGACAGGCTCAACGGCTATCTAACAGTACCATTTTACTCTAGCAGTACCAAAATTTGAACTACCAGTACCTTTGAATGAAAATATTACTTGGCAGTCTCTTTGAAAGTTTAGCAAAAATCCCTTATAGTTTTTAGCAAACTATCAGCTATCAATGGATTTGAGTTGTCTTTACCAAAAGCCGTTTGCTTATGGACTAGCTAACTATTTACTGTTAAGTATGGTTAGTTAAATACCATATAGTTTTTGGTAAACTATCAACCATCAACGGATTTGATTTGTCTTTACCAAAAGCCGTTTGCTTATTGGACTAGCCAGCTCTTAAGTTTGTAAAAACTTGGTGAACTGAATACCAAAAGCCATGATGACCTAAAGATGGTGCAATTTCCTTGGATGGAGGAAATAAAAGAGACAATGATGCTGTGTATCTTGGATGATTGGTTCAACAAGTGAAATCATCTATTAGCATGCCTTTGAATTGAAACTTTCCTTAGTTTGATCTAGATAGAACTTTCTCCTTTAGGAATGCTTCATCCCTTCTGAATATGTGATCTAATCCTATCTTTTTCAACCTCTGCATCATCTTGTATGCTCTTGTCTTTTTCTTTCATAAATTGGTTTTTCTTCCATGCTAGGCTATTATTTCCTCCCCTAAGATTGTTATTTCCCCTGAGATTTAAATAACCTATATTTTTCTTTCTGTTTGGAAGATCTCTTGTTTTGTTATCAACCTGAAATTTGTTAGTTGCAATCCAAAAGAACAAAGTGCAAAGCACTTGATCTATAGCATTGTAAACATTTAAGCATGAATATGAACAAAACAGAGCAGATTGTATACTAGCAGGACCAATTATGAACTGACAGTACCTTTTGACCAACTAGCAGTACCATGTTTAAAAGCCAATACTAGTTATTTAATGTACAAAAACACATGTTTTTCAAAGATTTAGCATTCCAATACCTCCTACTAGGTATTTGAATCTACCTAAATCAAAGGCTTTGGTGAGAAGGTCTGCAAAATTCTTTTCAGAATCAATTTTGACAACTTGAATTAACCTTTTCTCATTGCAATCCCTTATGAAATGGTGTCTGATTTCAATGTGTTTTGTTTTTGAGTATTAAACTGGGTTTTTAATGATACATATAGTACTGCTATTGTCAATATAAATAATGGTGTTAAGAAAATTGTACCCATAGTCAAGCATTTGATTTTGGATCCAAAGAACTTGCCCACAACAACTTGCACCAGCAACATATTCTGCTTCAGTTGTAGAGTTGGCCACCATTGTTTGTTTCTTGCATTGCCAAGATATGAGTCTGCAACCAAGAAATTGACATCCACCAGTTGTGGATTTTCTGTCTAGAGTTGCACCAGCATAGTCACTATCAGAATAAGCCACCAATTCAAAAGATGATTCCCTTGGATACCAAAGACCCAACCTAGGTTGACCCTTGAGATATCTAAAGATTCTTTTGACTGCTGTGAGATGAGAAACTTTGGGATGTACTTGAAACCTTGCACATACACATACTGAGAACATGATATCTGGTCTTGATGATGTAAGGTACATCAAAGACCCAATCATTGATCTATAATTGTGCAAATCCACATCTTCTCCCTCAGCATCCTTGAGTAACCCTTTTTCTGCATCCATTGGTGTACTTGCAACCTTAGAATCAGCAAACTGAAATTTCCTTAGGATCTCTGCTACATACTTATCTTGGCTGATAAATATGCCTTCTTTTGATTGTTTCACTTGGAGACCCAAAAAGAAAGTAAGTTCCCCCATGGAACTCATTTCAAACTTACTATGCATAAGTTTTTCAAATTCTACACACAAGTCTTGGTTTGTAGATCCAAAGATAATGTCATCAACATAAATCTGCACTAGCAAGATGTCTTTCTTTGTTCTTTTGATGAACAAAGTTGGATCAATCTTGCCTCTTTGGAATCCATTTTCTAGTAAATAGCAAGCCAATGTTTCATACCATGCCCTAGAGAGCTTGGTGTAGACCATAAAGAGCCTTGGTAACCCTATACACCTTGTCTGGATACTCTGCATCAATGAAGCCTGGAGGTTGAGAAACATACACTTCTTCTCCAATTTCACCATATAAAAATGCACTCTTAACATCTATTAGATAGACAGTGAAGCCTATGAAAGAAGCATAGGCCAAGAATAGCCTAATTGCTTCAAGTCTTGCAACTGGAGCAAAAAATTCTTCATAATCTACCCCTTCTTCTTGAGTATATCCTTGGGCCACCAATCTTGTTTGTTTCTGATCACTATCCCCCTTTCATCTTTCTTGTTTCTGAACACCCATTTGGTTTCAATTGCCCTGTGACCTTTGGGCAAATCAACCAATATCCAAACCTTCTGAAGCTTGAATTGGAGAAGCTCTTCTTGCATTGCTTCAACCCAACTTGCATCATCTAAAGCTTTGTTTATGTTTTTGTGTTCAGCCTGAGATAGAAAACATGAAAACAGGCATATGTTGGCAACTTCATGATTCTTTTCTTCATAAATAGAGGAGATAAACCCTTCTTGGTCTGAAGTCAAGACTTGAGATAAACCAACTTGAGATCTTGTTCTAACACCAGAATCAATGCTACCAATCACATCATCAGTTGAGTGATCTTTGAGAATTCTTGTGTTATGTGTTGTAGGAACTTCATAGGTAAATGGAAGATTGCCAATCCCCACTTCTTCTGGTAAAGAATCATCTGTTTGAACATTTAATGGCTCAGCAGTACCAATTTGTGAACTGGCAGTACCATCTGGTGAACTAGCAGTACCATTTTTATTTGCACTACTTTCTTGATTCTCTTGACCTTGAGTTCCATGATCATCTTCAGTACCTTCATTTGTTGTGTTTGAAGGTCCTTCTTGACTTGAAGATAAATCCAAACCTTTCCAAATTGGCATCCAGATGTAATCTTGATCTTTAGGTGTTTCAACATTGTCTTCAAAACCTGCATTATCATTAGTATTTGTACCTGAAACAGGCACATAATTCATAGATTCTGAAAGCCTATCAATATCAAACATCCAATCTGGTCCAATGCCTTTCACATTGTTAGTTTCTCTTGAAACTCTATGTGAAGATTCTCTTCCACTAGCCTAGTGCAACTATTATACACTCTATAGGCCTTACTTTGCAAAGAATACCCTATCAAATAGCCTTCATCAGCTTTTCCTTCAAACTTGCCTAAATGATCTTTGGTATTGAGAATAGTGACATGACATCCAAAAGGTCTCATAAAACTTAAAGATGGTGTTCTACCAAAGAAAAGTTCATAAGGTGTCTTTTTATGTGGCTTTATCACAAGAACCCTGTTTTGCACATAACAAGTAGTACCAACTGCTTCAGCCCAAAATGAAATAGGCAACTTAGAGTCTACTAACATTGTTCTAGCAGCCTCTATAAGTGTTATATTCTTTCTTTCTGCTACTCCATTTTGCTGTGGGGTTCAAGGTACACTAAATTCTCTTTTTATTCCTTTGTCTTTGCAAAATTCATCCACAACCCTATTCTTGAACTCTGTCCCATTGTCACATCTGATGACTTTGACTTTCTTATCAGATTGGTTTTCTAACTCAGTTATATAAGATTTAAGAATCTCACTTGTTTCATGCTTAGATCTTAAAAAGAAAACCCAAGAAAATCTGCTATAATCATCAGTAACAACAAGACAATATCTTTTACCATTCAAGCTACTCACATTAGTAGGACCAAAAAGATCCATATAAAGCATGTATAAAGCCTGAGAAATTGAGTTATGGGTCTTGGGTTTACAAGAAGCTCTATGTTGTTTGCCTTTTAGACAATCAACACAGGTTTTGGTCATTTTGAAAAATCTTTTTGGGTAAACCTCTAACCAAATCATATTTAGCAATTGTATTGATTGTTTTAAAGTTTACATGACCAAGCCTTCTATGCCAAAGCATAGATTCATCCAATGAGGCTTTTGCTACCAAACAAGTTAGACTCTCCTTAGGATCAATGTTCTTTAGATCAACACTGTACATATTGTTCCTTTTTGGGATTTTAAGAAGGATCTGACTTTCATCAGGCATTTTAAAATCAGAAGAAAGAACCATACATTCATTGTCAGTAAAGAGAACATTGTTCTTTTTGTCACACATTTGTGAGACACTAAGGAGATTAAACTGAAGTTCTTTCACAAAGTACACATTTTCAAAATCTAATTTACTGGTTTTGATAGTACCTTTACCAGTGATCTTTCCTTTTATTCCTCCCCCAAAGGTAACATATCCTCCATCAAATGTTTTGAAGTCTGTGAGAAAAGACATGTTGCCTGTCATGTGCCTTGAACATCCACTATCTACATATCCTTGATCACCAATATCAGTTGAATGTTCCTGCACATGAATAAACATATTAGTTTCCTTGGGGTACCCAAGCCATGACAGACTTGGGTTTGCCTCTTGCATCAATGAAATCAAACCTTTTTAGGATTGTTGATGCACCTTTTGATTGGAGTGGTTTCCAAATCCAACATGCTGAGGACTTAACAACATTTTCCCTTTTAATCCATTTTGTGGTCTTGGGTCTATCAGTACCAATTTTGGCAGTACCATTTGGTCTAGCAGGACCTTTTGGTCTAGCAGGACATTTTGGTTTTGGTCTCCAAATTTGTGTTTTGACCACAGTTTTCTTTTGAATAGGACTATAACTTTTGGTACATATTTGAAAGTGTTTCTTGCACCCTTATCAGTTGGTTTTGAGATAACACACTTATTTTGTCTAACAGTATGTTTAACTTTTGGTGAGTTAGACTTAACAAAACTTTTTCTGGGGTGAGTAACATTTGTTTTAGACTTTGATTTACTCCCAGAAACCCAGTTGTTACAATAAGCATGAAGATGATTAAAGCTACCACAGTAATAACAAGCCTTATTGTACATAACAAAATTATCACCTAGTTGTTGTGACTTAAGATTGTTCCAATTTCTTTGGCTACCTCTAGGTTTGTTATTACATTTTTCACAACTTTCAACTGTTTTCAAAACAGCTTTAGCCTTAGCCTTAATCTCTACTCTTTTAGGACTGATTGGTCCTACTTTGTTTCCTTTTATGGAAACAGTCTCTTCTTCATCATCATCAGATACCCAATCTTCAATGATTAGAACATCTGATTTCTTATCAGTGAGCACCTTAGAGAGTGAAGCAATCTTAGCACTCTCAACAGGTTCACTTTTCTCTTACCGGTTTAGCTAATGGTTTGTTGATGATTTCATGTAAACCTGATTCTGCAAGATCTGATCCTGGGGGACAAGGGATTCCTCTATAAGGAGGTGGACAAGTTTTGTATCCAATTCCTGATTTGATTCTCTTATTCATCTGATTTTCAACTATGCTTCTAGTACAATCAGAAGCAGTTTCCAAAGTGGTAACTGTTAGTTGAATATTATCCCTTGCCAAAGTCACTTTAGCACACTCAGTTCTTAACATTTTTATTTCTGCATCTTTCAAAAATATTTGTCTATTAAGAATGGCTTTTGCATCAGAAAAAGTGAGTTCATTTTCCCTAAAATGGACTATTTGCTTCTCAAGTTTAGCCATACCACACTTATGATTGACTAGTTCTTGATGGGTTTTTCTTTCTTCTACTTTCAGTTCATCATACAGTTTTATAAGAGTTTGTAATTCTTCAAAAACTTTGCAAGTATTAGAACATTTTGTAATTTGTACCTCAGGAGTGGAGAAAGCCATCAAAGCCAATTCATCTGAAGTTGACTCCTCTTCACCCATAAAACTCCAATCAAAACCCATACCATCAATAGCAACCATTGCTTTAGGCTCAGTGACTTCCACAGCCTTACTCTTGCTTTCAAAGCTTCCTTTCTTCTCAAAGCTTCCCTTATTTCTGTTCTCAAACCCTCTTCCCTTGTCATCCTGCTTCTTTGGTCTTCTACACTCTCTTGAGTAGTGACCCTTCATGTGGCAGTTGTAACACTCCACTTTGGACTTGTCATACCCAGCAGGCTCATTACCATCTATGATAATCTTCTTTCCAGTCCTCATCAGCAACTTCTTAGCCCTGATGCTCAGAAGTGAAAGTTGCCACTTTATGTCCATTTCTTCAAGATCATCTTCATGAATCTCTTGAAGATCTTCAAAAGTTAATATGGACCCATTATGTTGTGATGTCAGGAAGGCACACCCAATTGTTTCATCTAGAATGGTTTTGGTACTGCTAGAAGTACTGGCAGTACCAAAGTTTGTGTTGGCAGTACCTTCTTCTCTGCCATCTTTTTCTTCATCTACAACTCTTGAGGTGCTTGGAGATGATACAAAAGCCATATTTCCTGAGCTTGAACCAGTAGTCTTCTTCACTTCATGCTCTACTATTTTGAAGTTGTTGTAGAGATCATTAAGACTCATCTGATCAATATCTGGTTTGTTTTTCCAGACAATGACATGCATGGACCATTCAGAGGGTAAACTCCTAAGGAATTTGGAGTTTAAGTCCTCTTGAGTTATCATCACTTCATGGATGGCTAATTGACTTGAAAGCTTCTGAAGTCTATTGAACATGCTGTCCAAAGACTCATTTGTTGTGGCTGCAAAGTTTTCAAACTGATGTTTGAGGAGAGTTTTCTGTGTTTTCTTGGTGGCATCATTTCCACCAAATCTAGCCACAATAGCTTCAAAAAGGGTTTTGGCATCTTTGTACTTGTTGAAGATTAAGAGCTGATCATTTGGAATAGTCATCAGTAGCATACTCCTGGCTTTTAGATCATTTCTCTTTTGAATTCTTTCTTCTGCACTTGATGGGTTTACTTGCACATGTGTTACAAGTGCATCGTTTACTGTGGTGGTGGTGATTGAAGGTTTGAATGAGTTGCCTTCTTCAATGATCTCCCAAAGTGCATAGTCTTGCACTTGGAAATATTGTTCAACCCTCAGTCTCCACATATCAAACTCATTTTGTTTGAGTAATGGAAGTTTTGCTGCAACATTGGTTTGAATATGTTCAACATCCATTGTTCTTTTAAATTGTAAATATCAGCCTAGCTCTGATACCACTTGTGAAGGATTATACAAACACTTGGGATGTGAATCTTAGTAACGTGTTTGGGATATTTATGTATGAATGTGATGTAGTATGCGGAATCTACTATAACACACTTAAAAGAACACAAAGGTGATGAGTATGTAAACGTGAGTTATAATGAACAAAGAACACAACTTTAGTAACACAAAACGATTCAATATTATTGATGAAATAATACGGATGATCTAACTATCACCAGGATTACAAAGTAACCTTGAATCTTTTATTGTAAAAGGATTTGTGAAATGAGTAACTAAGTTACTAGAGAGGTTGTTCTGTTTTGGTTATTAGTTGAAGAGATGCATGCACGAAGGTGGTGACTAAGGGAACCTTTTATAGTATAAGGTACCCTTATTACAAGTTGTCAAGTGGTTGAATATAATAAGATACTTTGACTATTCTAGCCTACAATTAAATACAACTACCAATGTAACAACTCTGTATATTCTTCTGCACAAACATGTGAAGACTGAACTACTTCTACATTACGTATTACATTGTACAAAGACTAATAATTCAACAAATATCTACAAACAAATATCTATCAACTTGATCATAATCTTGGTAGGACCTTTATCAACTAGCAGTACCTTCCTACCCAGAAGGTACTGTTAGTACATCTTCATCTTCTTCAAAATCAACTAGCAGGCTCTTGGCTTGTCTGGCAGGCTCTTTGACTTGAACATTTTATTCCCAACAGAAATAGTTTTAGTGCATCTGTGTTAGTAGAGTGATAGAAATAGTTTTAGTGCATCTATGTTAGTAGAATGAGATTTAATTTTAGTGCATCTGTTTAAGGTACTTTAGTGCATCCGTTTGTATCATAGTATAAGTTCTAGTTACTCTGCAAATTGGTCAGTTTGACATATGACAGTTTGGTGTCGAAAGTCGTCATGTAGTGCGCAAATTAAAATATGACCAGTTCCTTGAGTTTAGCCATCACACGGGTTGTATGCCTGCAAACTGGTCAGTTAGTTATCAGTTAAGTTCTAGTTACTCTGCAATATCAAGTCAAATTGGTCAGTTGTATTGTGTTGGACATGTATTTCAGTTTACTTGATATCTTATTATACTAGAGTAAAATCCTACAAGCTTTTTGCAACGGACTTATTTAATTGCATCCGTTTGTTATACTTTAGTGCATCCGTTTGAGGTACTTTAGTGCATCCGTTTGACAATGTATATATTAGGGCATCTATGAGTATGATTAGTGCATCGAAAGGTATATATTAGTGCATCGAATTGGTAGTGTTTACATATCTTTGGTGTGTATTGATATCTCATTTTCACTTGATATGGTCTATTAAGTTATGATTGTGTGTTGACTCATTGTTAAGATTTGGTTTAATTTGTTTATAATATACAGATTTCGGTAGTTAGTGCAGTTGTAACTACAGATGAAACTCTTAAATGAACATAAATGAACATTATCCATTACCCAATATGTTTGTTAGAGTAGGGCATCCATAGTGTAAGATTATACATTATTGCATCTGTATTATGCAAGTTAGGTAAGTTAAAATCCTACAAGCTTTTTGGAACGGACTTATTTAATTGCATCTGTTTGATATACTTTAGCGCATCCGTTTGAGGTACTTTAGTGCATCCGTTTGACAATGTATATATTAGGGCATCTATGAGTATGATTAGTGCATCGAAAAGGTATATATTAGTGCATCGAATTGGTAGTGTTTACATATCTTTGGTGTGTATTGATATCTCAGTTTCACTTGATATGGTCTATTAAGTTTATTTTCGTGATCTGCAATAAGTCTATCATGCTTGTAATTAGTAGATGTGTGAAGTTGTTTTAGTATAAATTTGTAGATTTAGTAAATTTGGTATCCCCAAAAAAGAAATTGAGAAACTGTAGTTAATTGTTAATTTGTGCATTTATGCCCCTTCATAAAATTTCTGGATTCACCTTTTTAAGGATTAAACCATGTAGCGCAGAAGGGTTTGATATGGCAGTATTTTTTGTTATTATTATTTTTTTTGGGTACATTGATTTGGTTTGTGGCTTCGACCATTAATACACATTTATTTAGGAGTATGTGTATAATTTTATCCTGATTAACTGAGGACATGATACAGCATATCCCTCGTCAACCAGAGAAAAGAACCTGAACCTAAGTTATTTCACCAATTAATGTATAATGTTTTTAAATAAGGAATTGGTTCCAATTTTCGACAACACCTCTATACAATAAGATAAATCATTTATTGTTATCACAACCCAAATTTGTGTTCTGTGTGTTTGTGGGTGGTTAGGTGTATGTTTCCATGCTCGATTTCTTGCCAAGTGGTTTAGTTTACTTTTCAAATTTCTTGCCAAGTGGTTTAAATTACTTGAACAAAAGTGCAAGTGGTCATTCGTGTTTAATTGGTTTCAGGACATAAAGGCCAACAATCGAAAGACCCATGTGTACAGAGATAAATCATTTTCTGCAAGCAAATGGAAAGATTTACGTGTTGGTGATCTTGTTAAAGTTTACAAAGATGAGTATTTTCCAGCAGATCTTCTTCTCCTTTCATCAAGCTATCCAGACGGGATTTGTTATGTTGAGACAATGAATCTGGATGGAGAGACTAATTTGAAGTTAAAGCATGCATTGGATGTCACGGCTTCCTTACACGATGACGACTCCTTTCACCAATTCAAGGCAGTGGTCAAATGTGAGGATCCAAACGAAGACCTGTACTCATTTGTTGGGAGCTTGGACTACAACGGTCAGCAGCAATCACTTTCACTTCAGCAGCTTCTGTTAAGAGATTCAAAGTTAAGAAACACCGATTATATTTATGGAGTTGCAATTTTTACGGGGCATGATACTAAGGTCATGCAAAATGCTACCGACCCCCCTTCCAAAAGAAGTAAGATAGAAAGAAGAATGGACAGGATAATCTACATCCTTTTTAGCACTTTGATTTCAATATCTTTTATTGGGTCTATCTTTTTTTGGATTACGAAAAAGTAGAGACTTGGAGCATGGGAGTTATAGAAGGTGGCATCTAGAACCTAGTCGCACAAATGCTCTTTATGACCCGCGAAGACCATTTCTAGCTGATTTTCTACATTTCTTTGCAGGCCTTATATTGTATGGCTATTTGATCCCAATATCATTGTATGTTTCCATTGAGATGGTAAAAGTGTTGCAGCATTTTCATAAATCAAGATATGGACATGTACCATGAAGAAATAAACAGGCCTGCTCGTGCTTGAACATCAAATTTGAATGAAGAACTGGGTCTGGTTGATACAATTCTCTCTGACAAGACTGGTACTTTGACTTGCAAGTCAATGGAGTTTGTTAAATGCTCAATAGGGGGAGTTGCTTCATGGTACATGTTGATGCTGGTAATACCTCAAATGCATCAGATGGTGATATTGTGAAATCTGGAAAGTCGATTAAAGGCTTTAACTTTAGAGATGAGCGGATGGTAATACCCAATATGTTTGTTATTTATACTTTTCAATTATGACCGGTTCTTATATTTATTATGATGAAAAATACTTATTCTTTTAGGGCATCATGTTAGTGATGTAAAATCCATTTCAACTAGTAAGTAAAACCTGATTTAGTGCATCTGTTTTGTTTATTAAGTGCATTAGTTTGTTTAGAAAAACAATGTATTAGTATATTTAGGAGTGCATCAATGTAATAATATATCTTGATGAAATAACATTTACCACGTCTGTTAATATGATTATGGTATGAAAAAAGTAGTGAAATCACAAGAAGTTGACACATCAATGTTACATAAAACAAATGCATCATGTTAATACAAGAATGATGCGCGTTGTTTATAGCAATGATGGGTCATTTGGTGCACCCGTTTTGTTTATGTTAAGTGCATCAGTTTGTGTAAAAAACAGTGCATCTGTTTAGTAGTTATGACTCTTTATTTTTTACTTGAATGCTACTTCTAAATATTTGTCGTAAATAACAAAAGATATAATAAAACATTTTCTCCATACATGACGGTACTATAATAAGTTTAGCATCATAACCAATGTATCAAAGTGCTTTTACAGTTTGGTGCATCAATGAAGAAAAATATAAAGTTTCAAATTGGAAAAAATAGCGAACAATGTAGAGAAAACACTAAAAACGATCTAAACAGTCCTTCAATAGAGAACATGATCCTGGAACGTGAGTGTGGATTTCTTTGCAAATTCATCAAAATATGCCTTCATAGTAGAAAACTTTTGGTCTACGAACTTCAAATAACCCCTCAACTCGTTTTGCAGTTGCAAAGACATTTAATCCTGAAACGTAGTAAACTTTATGTTATTAAAGAAACTGTAAATGAATGACTCCTCATAATGATCACGCGATAACTGAGTATTTGAGATATTCTGACCCAACCATTTACAAAAAAAACTATTTCAGCCTCTTACCCGGTCTGCCCGACACACCCCTTTGACAAGCACTAGCATAAACATATAAATAAGCATTCATTAAAAGCCTAACTGGATTAGTGTTTTAAATATGAGAAACTATCCAAAAAAAAAAAAAAAAAAAAAAAAAAAAAAAAAAAAAAAAAACCTCTGATTCTCTGTAATGTATAATCTGCCATTATATTGTTTTGTGGTAGCAAGCCCTTTGCTTTCACCCACGTGGCACTTAGGACCTTTTTCCATGTCAGTCAAATACTAGTTTTCTTTTTCTTGATGGCCAATAAGAAGTAAAATCATCCCATTACTATGATTATGGTATGAAAAAAGTAGTGAAATCACAAGAAGTTGACACATCAATGTTACATAAAACAAATGCATCATGTTAATACAAGAATGATGCGCGTTGTTTATAGCAATGATGGGTCATTTGGTGCACCCGTTTTGTTTATGTTAAGTGCATCAGTTTGTGTTAAAAAAATAGTGCATCTGTTTGTAGTTATGACTATTTATTTTTTAATATGATTATGGTATGAAAAAAGTAGTAAAATCACAAGAAGTTGACACATCAATGTTACATAAAACAAATGCATCATGTTAATACAAGAATGATGCGCGTTGTTTATGTTAAGTGCATCAGTTTATGTTAAAAAAAATAGTGCATCGGTTTGTGTAAAAAACAGTGCATCTGTTTAGTAGTTATGGATTTTTATAGTTAGCAACTTAGCATAATCATTGTAAGAATAATGGGCTAGAACAGCCACTTTATACAAGGTTAATTAAGAAGTTGGTTCCTTAATGTGGCTTTGAAAATCTATGTCAGCAAGTCAATCTCTGGACTGTCATATATTAAGATACTCTAATCAAAAAAATTAACAAGTATGATGTGGAAAATCTAAATTCTAAATCCATATAATTATGGATATAAACAGAACTCAAACCATTTGTCATCATATATCCAAATTTCAATTGACTCAATGTTATAAATAAATGTCATTCACTATTGTCACTCTCTGTTAGGTATAACCACAGTGATTTAGGTACACAATACACAGGATTCGTCCTAAACATGAACCTTAGTTTTAGTGAAGACCTTACTATCATGAAACTTATTCTCGTTGTACCCTTGTCACACATCGCTAGTAAATTTCACCAGAGGATCTGTCTGTGTAACCTAGTACTAGTACAAGTGGTTACAACTACGTCATATACATCAGAACTATGCATTGTCAGTTACAACAAACGGCTTTAATCATTCAAAAAAAACATAGCAATGAGTACACAAATTGCAAATAAAGATAAGCTATAGTTGGTAAATTTTGGTCAGATAAATGGAATGAAAGCATAATGTGGAGGATACAACCAACTGATAGTTATTATAAATAAAACCCGCGCCAATTGCCAAGTGTGCCAAATTTCAATATGTAGAAATTGGTCCGTCTAATAGTTGTGGTCACTTATCTAACCACTAAGTGTATATCATTGTTAAGCAAAATCATCCTCGACTTAACCCTCATATAAGTGATCTTTAACCGTGTAGCACTCTTATCATTTATCTTACACATATTTTCTTAGTAACATAACTTAGGCATTCCGGATGTTGTCTTGATAATTATATATTTGGTAACAAAGATATTACTTTATTTTGTTCAAACTTGAAAAAACATCTGAAAGAATTATTAAAAAGGTAAAAATTGGCTATAAATTTGAATCCATACCTGCTCAGCATCGATTAGGGCTAACATAGCCCATCCTGTATTTACAACATGAGAGAGATTTCCCTCAAGATTGGTATAAATCTGTACACAGATCATTAACACATTATAGTTTTTGTCGTTGAGACATTTTATCAAACACCTTGTGTGCTGAATTCTTAAACATGATTTCAATCTATTTTTGCTCAACTTTTTTTCAGATTTAGAAGTAAATTCTATAATATAACATATTTAGACCAACAATAAGAAAAAAGAAACAAACAAATTAATCAACGGTAATAGTAAAAAATCAATTAAAAAAACATACTTTCAAACTTGAATGATGAATCTGATTACATATTGGGTGCAGAATGGTGGAGAACGATGGTGAACGGTGGGGAATGGTATGGGGAATGATGGTGAACGACGGAGAATGATGTTGAACGATGGGGAACGGTTGTGAAGGCCGGTGGATGTGAATGGTGGTGGAACTGAAAGGGATTAGAGAAAGAAGAAAAAATAAGAGAAGGAAAAAATGAAAAAAATTAGACATTATATATCAAAGGCACGAATTTACAAAAGCTTCCCTTAAAGAATGAATAAAGTTACAATGAGGCCCTTGTAGTTGGGGAAAAAAAAGAGGTGGGAAGAGAGGGGTGATTTGCACTATTTTTCTACTTTTCCACCAAAGTGAATTTTTTTCCAAGAACCAATATCTATATATATATATATATATATATATTACACACACCACACACACACACTAGTTGTCATAGCCCGCCCGCTGGGCGAGCATGCTTTATAAGCCCGTTGGGCATGACTTATAAGCCCTCCCGGGCATATAAGCCCGCCCTGAGGGGCGGGCATGACTTATAATTATCGTTGGCATATTTTACTATAGTGAAAGAAGGGTGGTAAAAAATGGTTAAAAATTGTACATGTTGAAAGAAAGGGTTGTACATAAAAACTTTTAGATTTCTGTAAATAAATTATTAGATATTAGTGATCGAAGGCAAAATGAGCCCATTCGACCAAGTTGTTGGACCCATATATGGTGGAGGCTGTTGTGCATAAAGACCAGGATCCATCATAGGCTAGTTTGAGATCATCCCTGTTGATCCGGAATGCGGTGAATGCTGAGGTGCCATGTAATAATAAGGGAACGTATCAGAAGACCCGCCAACTGGCACATTCACCGTTGGCATAGATGTCATAACTTCTTCTTTTATATCCTCCCTCGGGACTATATCAACCAAAAGTCAAATATTTCAGTCCTCGTGATTGCAGCAGCAATGTCATTTTTTTGCATTGTCCTCCTTTTGTTTTCCTCAGTATGATTCCATGACCGTAGAGTCAACTCCAATATGAACATCTCACATGCTCTTGCAAACACAATAGGTTTAAAGCTTAAATCTAAATATCGCCAAATACATATGTTTAATAACTAAATAAACATAGTACCTGATTATCTGAGCAACCTTAGCAAACAACTAACTATAACTATGTTCATAGACACTCCTTGGCAATTTTATCTGAGCAATTATTTTAACCTACACATGAGAACTTGATTGATAACTCGTAAATGAAGGGTAGAGATGAAAATGGTGATTTAACGGGTAAATTAGGTACATTAGGTATGGGTCAAAACACGTATTTTAAAACGGGTCAACATGGGTAATTTTGGTAACACGTCTAAATGGGTACTTTGTAATACACGTGAACAACATGGGCAAGTATATAATGTCAGCTTTTGGACTCTCCCATGAGAACCTCAATCATGGTCCCATGAAAATCTTTATCGTTGAACCATTCAAAGTCGGCTTAAAAATTAGACAATAACCTTGATAATGCAAATTATAAAGAAGAAAGTGTGAATAAGATGTTACCTGACTCCATAGTCAATTCATTGTGATCAAAGCATCATCATAAGAAGTTTTCCCCTGTTTTAATTGTTTAATTTTATCTTCCATATCATGTAACTCCTGCGTTTGGACTTCTAACTGATGGACAAGCTTCTGATTTTGATACTGTAGCACTGTCGCATCAACCTACAGTGACAATTGGGACTTAAAATTAATCCAAATGCTATGATTTGATTTAGATTATTCTGTTTTTAGTAAATAGTGGAAGAAGCTTACCGAGTAACATCCATTTAAAGGACAACGACCAGGAAGTTTTGATCATGGTGAGTCATGTTGGTTTTATCACAATAATTATCTATGCCACACTGTTCTTGGTCCTCAAACAGCCTTTGGCACTCCTCTTTCTTATACATAGCAATAAATGACACTTGAAACAAAAGAAATAACAAAAACATATGATATAATAGCATATACTTCTAACTTCTAAACATAGGAACTAAAATTGATCTTACCTAGCAAGAACTAATTGAAATCACCACTGGTTTCTCTGCATTAGTATATTCATCCATCTGAAAAGCTCGCCCCATGTCATTCCAGAATGTTTATCAAATGCTAAATGTCAGAGCTAAGGAAATTACATACATTGTATTCTAAATGGTAAACACTCCTAAAAGCTTCAAAAAGTTTGTCGCCAAACACATCCATAGGCTTGTACTTAAAATTAAGTTATTGGCTTATTATGATACCGAACCCATTACCTTCATTTTGCTATCTCTACAACGCATTCCAGGAAGTAAGAAAAAAATACAAATATTTGAAAAATTCTAATTATTTAAAAGTACACAGATAAAGTGACAAATTAGACAAATTTGACTGGTATACTGATAATTTAACTCCTGAATAACAGGAAAATTAGAAGCGGAATCTGTTTATCTAAAAAATTTAATTTGTTCCAACATGCAAATACAAATACTCCTTAATCTAAGGCAGATTGCCAATTCAATTGAAGTGGATCGAAACACAATCACACTGATTGTCTGCGTTCTGAAATAAAGAAAGACCCAACGCACTGATCTCTTTAGGTGATTTTCCCATCGACCCACGGGAGCATTTCCAAAAAGGGAGGTGACTCTACTTTACGGTTTCATTTAAACTCCATATATGAAAGAACTAAATGAAGAACATACCTTTGTTGTTAAATCTGAGACTGCTAACTTCTACTGTTGTCTAGTTTTTGTTTGTGCAACTTTCCCAGGCTTTGACACTTTACCAAAAGCTCCATTCAACCAAGTTTTCAAAAGAGTACCTTCGCATATCATAAGGAACTGACAACACACAAGCAGCCAATGCAAGAACATGGCCATGTAGAGAAGCAATGGAAGGACCACTGGTTGTTATTATGCAGCAATAGTAGTCAACCCGATATGAATTGTTTATCTTATCAGGTTATCGGGTTGAACCGATAAGACCCAGAAACTTATATATAAAATGACTTTTAAATTAAAACTTCAATTTCAGTTGTTTAAGGCGACACTTGTTTTCCTTTTTTTGACAATAAATAATACGGAGTAATGCCTTTGCATAATTCTACTAAAAAAACCTGAATCGACCCGACCTAATCATATACGACACACTAATTATTTATCAAAAAAAAGTAACTGTTTGTAGAAAAAGTGTCTTACCGTCACCCACCCAACCCAAACCAGCCAGTTTTGAGCTATTACATGACCAGCCCAAGTTTCCACCTGTACCTTTTTGCATAATACCATACAGATTGACTCATTGTTGATCTTGTGTTACAATATGCAGTTAGGAAACTGAACTACTTGATCAGGTTACCTACTGATGAGCACCGGGTTAAAGTTGAGCTCAGTTGGATAGCAAAATCTGCAGTGGAATCTGTTGCGACCCTGAAAAGTAACATCACCATAGTTTTTTCAGATTCATAAATGGGAGTTTTAGCTCTTCTTATTAAGTTCTTGATTTTAGAAATGATGCCTATTAGCTATGTACATATAAACCAACTGAGGTATAAACATTTTTAGATGCTATTCTTGTTACTAATGCTGGTTCTTACAAAATTATTAGAATTTTCTATGTTTTATCCCTAAAATGGCAGGGTAGATTAAAATGAAACTAAAAGCTATCATACATTGGCAAAATCTAATTGTAAGCAGAAATAAGGTGATGTTTTTAAGAAACCTAACATTTGGTGGGATGAATATTTCTACTCACATAAGTCGATTATCTGTTTGAGGGAGCAAATGGGAGAATGTTCCTCTACCTACTGTAGTGGCCTAGTGGGTGCTATGCTATAATGAAGGATTAACCTGTGTCGGGTATAGTATTGATTTCATCTTGTTCTCTTTGTAGCTCTCTAGCATAATGATCAACCTCACTTTTTGCAGCTAAATACCTAATCGTTAAAATCCCATTCTGTAAACATATCTAAGAGAACATAACAGGAAGATGTATGGGTTGGGTAATGGGTTAAATTTGGTTCAGGTTGACACAAGTTTTTCTATGATACAACTTCAGGTTGAAGCAGGGGCGGGTGGAACCAGGTTGATCCACAAACACATTTTGTTGTCTAATGTTTTTGATATTTCTTGTAAATAATTACTGCATAAAGAATAAAAAGCAATTTAGTCACATCAATAATCAAAAACTTTGAATCAAATCAATTTAGGATGTAATATGCAATAAAAATAGTCTTTGTGCCACCTCCAACCCGTTCAAGAGTTATGTTGTAAATTCTAATCTGTATCATTTGACCTGTTTGGGATAAAGCATAAGCCATATTGACCCATTTATGAGCAAACGGTCATAAAAGATTCTTAAATTTGACTAAAGTTATGTGCAAAGAAAATACCTCTCTTGAATCTCCTTGTAGGTTTTCTTGAAAGATTCTTGATCTTTTGCAAGTTCTTTGTTAATCTAGCAACAAAAGACAAAATAAATAAATAAATAAAGTGCATTGTTAAAATTTCATAATTATACGATATCAAACAGTCACATTTATTGTCACAAGTTTTTTTCATCCGGCAAACTTCACTATGAGTTGTGACAAAAACACTTACATTAGAAACGCCCTTTATGTCTTTGGCTAGTTCTTCAAGTTTATTTTGAAGTACTTCTATCCTTTCAGTTTCAGCTTTTACTATTGCTACAACTATGGATATCTCCTTTCGACTTTTTGCCTCCGCAAGTAGTATTTCATGAGGCTGAAAAAGTACCAATTTTAGATTGAGCTTTTATATAAAACTAACCGATTACAAAAAAAAGAATAAAAAAACAGCATAATCGAAGTTCGTATAGTTGTCGCTGGGTCTACATCTGGGTTGCTATAAGAAAATTGTACTCATCCGTAATCTGTTTTTGTCAATTCAACAGATAATTAGCATGAAATTTGGAAGAGAAGACATCCATAAACTATATAGAAAATTAAGTAATGACAGCAAGTAGAAATACAAATAAGGATAAATGGGGAAAGTTACCGTATCAACTTTGCTGCTATAAAAAGCCCCACCAATTTCTTCATCTTCTTTATCACCACACTCCCCTTCACTGGAAACACATTGATGATGTTTCACAGTTGACTTGCTACGAACTTTTGATTGATTTGATCGGTAAACATACACCAACATAATCTCGAATTTGTTGTGTTTCAAGTTCAAGTGAATAGCAATGATCAGCATGCCTATAAATGATTATTATTGGACATATTTAGTTAGTATAATTGGACGTATATTTTTTATTATTTATAAAAGTTCTGGCTGCGAACACATTTCAAAAGTTCAATAACTATCATGAAATTTAAATAAAAACTAATCAGTTTGTATGTTTACATATGTGTATATATATATATATATATATATATATATATATAATATATAATGCACAAATGCATAATCTTGACAGGCATAAAATTGTCATACAAATGGAGATTTGTCCCCAAAAAAAATTGAGTGAAGGTAAAAAAACATTGAGTGTCTTATTTATAAAGAGTAAAACATCTACAATAAAAAAGTTAAATAGAATTAAAGCTTGTGAAGGACTTCTTTATACACAACGTTTGTTGTGTAATTGCAATAGTTGTCGTCTTTATCACAGCATAACACTTTTAGACCTTTCTTGCTTTTGACTCTTGATACAGCTACATATAGTTGTCCGTGGGAAAAGACCGGACGTTCCAGGTAAAGACCGACCTTGGATAATGTTTGCCCGTGACTTTTGTTAATTGTCATGGCAAAATAAATAGATATCGGAAATTGTCTTCTGTTAAGCTGAAAAGGCATCTTCTTATCAGACGGGCTAATGTTCATGCGAAGAATACAAAATAATAAAATATTCAAATGCCAAGCATGTAATATTTTTAAACTGAGCTGCACTAAACAGTTGGCTATTTCTATCTGAACCCATTACCTAACCTTTCCGGCCTTCATATTTTCCCATACCTAGTAGATACATTATCTCTAAAACTTTCGTTTGTAATCTATCACCGAAGATGGTTGACATAATATCAATAGGTGCTTTACTCACTCTGAATTGCAGACTTAAGATCCATTTGTGCAGACATGAGTAGTCTTGACATTCTCAGCTAACAAAACCACCCAATAACTTTTAAGTTCCCAAAAGTGCAAAACTGAAAGAAGTAAAAATTGAATTAAGGCTTAACAACTTCTAATATGTTTCCTTAGTCACAATTTAGAATTGTTCATATAAAGTGGGGACACCAAACCCTGCATCTTTAAGTGTTTGATTAACCCAAACACATTTTACACAACCCAAATACATATGGTTTTACTAACTTCATATTTAAAGAGACGTGCACACATTGCACCAACCCAACACATATGGTTTTACTAAACTTTTATTGATTCATTTGCATCAACTATGGTAACATAACCAAAAAAACGTAATCACAACAATAATAACATAACCAAAAAGGTTTTATGTATTTTAGTTTAGCAAACTTCCAAACGTTATTTCGAACAATAATAATTGATTAAGCGGTTTGCAAATGTATCAATTTCTATGACCTTTCATTCGGGTCTTAACTAATTAACCTGATATTATGCCGCCTAACAGATTTTGTATCATCTTAATATATAAATAGATTTCAAAAGAAAAAGAGGATAATGAAATAACCTTTACATCGACAAAATAAGCCTCTAACGTTAATCAAGAAATGTGTTGCACCCGCTAGTGGCACCGATTATGTAAACAGTCGTTTGTTGATCAGCTCTATCTAGCTCTATCAATAGCTGCAGATAGAAAGAACTTTCACTTATAGTTATAGGGTAAAATATCTACTTTATATCTAAATAACGCACTAAGACTATAATACTAAACATTAGTAATGTGTATTATAGTATCATGAAGCATCGGAAGCATATCCAACATAATGCTATCAATATATGACATATACATAATTATAAACCCTTGACTTGCACTCTAAGAACTTAAGGCACATGGCTTAACTCTAAAATTAGATTTATTGGCTGTTGTAAGTTTATTGAAACTAATTACCTATGCCAGTAATGTAACACGAACTTCACAAATAAGTAGGTAAAAAGTGTATGATACTATGGCCCAATTGAATTAAAACAAAATGGATGGAAACATAAAACTTACATAATGATTCTTCGTTTCTCGATGACAAAAATATTTTTCTAATCCCCATCTCTTTGTCTATATGCTCCTGCATAGAACCATAAAACATTTAGTCATATAGTAATTCAAATAAGCTCATAAGCTAATTATCCAAATATCCCTAAAACATTAAGCGTATTGTGTTTAAATCTAAAACAACTTATAAGGAAGAGTGAACTAACAGTAATATTTACCATGCCTGTTTTGATGATGTGCAAATTTTGAGTATATAAAGCCGCATTATGACGATACATTGAAGGGACACCTGATCATAATGAAAAACAATTTCCGTCACCTGGAAACGAATAAAAGAATATGTCAATAAGGCATTACTCTGAAAACAAATGGCGATATGATAAGAATAGGTTTCATTCTTACACGTTCTGATGCAATTAGAGAAAAGGGTATCAACAGGTTCAACGCACTAAAACTGTATATGGTTTTGCAAAAGTACTCAGCTCTCCCCCCCCCTTTTTGGTTCTCCCAACAATAAGAAGAAATAGATGTCACTTCAGACACAATGAGCTTACCCAAACACCCACTTTTACTCTATCCGTAAACCTGGTCATATTAAAATAATCAACTTGATATTCAAGGAAAACGGTCCCTCATTCTAACTTCCAATAAAACTTAATCTCATGGTCCAAAAGCTCAGTCGATAACTCATGGTCCAACAACTAATCAAACTGAAACAAATGAAAAATGCAAAATATAGTTTCACCCATTGGGGACAGTGCAAACCTTTAAATCAATTGTGTGATTCGATCCAGAACCATGCCCTGAAGACATACTTAACCCAGCTTCTAATTCAGCTCGCAGGTCCTTTTCAACTTGTAGCTATTCGTGAAGTCTTGAAACCTGTGATGAACAAATTAATTAAAAACGTATATGATTATTTTTATATCAATTAAACATTTACATACAAAAAAACCATTCGGTTACCAAGTACTCTGATTGGTTTAGCAAACTTCAGTGCATGAAACGCTACCTGCAATCATCAAACATGAACATAAGACTTTTGTTATCTACCAATAAAAAAGACATCAAAAGTTGGTAATGCTATTAAAATAACACCAAAAGTACATTATTAAAAAAAACCATTTCAGCACGTTTTAAAAACACCCTCAAAATGTGAAAATGGGCTATAAATTTACCTTGCAACTTGAGCACGTCTTTTAGCATGTTCAGCGATTTCAGAAAGTTCTATGTAGCTACTCTTCTCGTTAAATAGGTTCGATGCATCAGGTGCTTGAAGTCCATGTAGAGTTCTCTGAGCATGAGCCCATTGAGTCTCTCTCTCTTATCTTCCGTAATCCTTTTTTGTTGTGAACGCGTTCTATAACCAACATACAAAATTTAATAAACTTGAACAAAAGTTAAAGAATATGATAAGACGTGTTATTAAGTAAACATACCATGTTGTCAATCATTGTGTTCCAATCCTTTCCACTAAGGATGCAATGGATGGCAAAATTCATGATATCAAGAGGGAAATAAAACACAATACTGTAAAGCCAGATAACACCAGCCCATTTCCATTCAATTCGCTTGATTCTTGTGAATTCCAAGTCAGCATATATGGCAATAACAGTCGCCACCTAAAATACATCATATATTTGCTTGAATTAGCAAAACATGATAGAAATTTGAAAAGTTTTTTTTTTTATTTTTTTTAAAAAAATAAAAAATAAAAAACATCTGTAGCAGCTTTTTCCAACCACTTGCCTTCTGAGATGCAACACCAGCAGTTGTCCCTCTTTTCTTTGTTGTTCCTACTGGAGGCTTAGATGCTACAGATTCCCTACCAGCCTTTGTTTCCTCCTCAGGTGGTGCTCAAGGGAGAAGACTTCCGTCATAGAACACTGTTGAGCATGAAACGTGTTAGAACACAGAAATAATTAGACTCCCAAAATGATACTGATAAAACTTATCAACAGATCATGAACACGCAAACATGTACTTTCATTAAAAGTTTTTTATTGAATGGTTGTAGATAGTATTCTCAATGACTAAGACAGTTAATGTTGTTGGCAACTCTAGAAAAAGTGAGAATAGTAGGATCAAAGTCCGCTGTGTGGATGCCTGTTTTCACAGAAGGTAGATCAGCCAAAGCTTTAAACCAGTGGCCATAATCTAAGTTTACTGTGAAAGTTGTTAGATCACAACTGTTGTTGCATAAGGGCCCATAATTAAGCCAAATGCAAATAGCTGAATACAGGTTGAAGATAAGACTTGTACTATACAGAGTGCTTGAAGGCAAATTCATATTACCAGACCCACCACAGTAGAATGGCTCCAAATCTCATAGTAACTACCGGAGTTTCACCAGGGTGAGCAAGTGGTGATATAGATCTTAGAACATACATGAAAAGATTCTCATCTCATTATTCCACTAAATGAAGACAATACATCAAGCTGGTACCATTACCTGGTTTTCAATTGCCCTGACATGTTAAAAGAAACGAAAAACAATTACAAACCACCATATTTGACAACATTTCAAAAGCATAGAAAGCTAAAAAGGTAAAACATACCTTTGAACCTCCTGGCCGATCCCCACTAAAGATTTATCCGCCTCGTATAGTTAATAGATCAGAACCCCTATCAATTCTTAACATTTTCGAAGAAAAATCCCATTAGCAACAGTTATTTCCGAGTGTGCTATTAGACTAATAAGCATTTGTATTTCAATCCATTACCACAGGAAGGCTGTAAAGTGTGCATGATTGAGTGAGATTTAGTAGCTAATCTAGATCTTTACACATTCAAATAATCAAGGCCTTTCATTAAAATTAATATTATCTATGTAGTAGCTTGATTATGAAATTTTAATCCTTTCCAAACACACCTTATCTTTATACAAATTAGGAAAAGATAGTAACTTCATCACGTGATGTGTCATCAAGCATTGGCTTACATAAATGCCACAACTGTGCCTGCTGAGTAACCTGGGATCAGCTTGATTGGCATGTCGATTTGGCCATACAAAAACATCTCATTAGAAGCAATTTCAGAACCTGGACACAATCTTATTATTAGTGTTAAACAAATAGGAATAATCATAAGAAAGGTGATATCTTCTGAGCAATCTACTTTGGTCAATTTGGTTAAATATTGGTGTGATTTTAAATGGGTTAACTAAAGGCATTGTAGTCCAAAATAATATCTATTTTTTTTGGGATACATATGTCTGTGTTTTCTCTTTAATTAATTGAACTGAATTGGTTTGGCAACCTCTAAGCTAATATTGCTAAATGAAAATCAGTAACAGAGTGCTTGAAGGCAAATTCATATTACCAGACCCACCACAGTAGAATGGCTCCAAATCTCGTAGTAACCACCGGAGTTTTGCCAGGGCGATCAAGTGGTGATATAGATCTTAGAACATACATGAAATGATTCTCATCTCATTATTTCACTAAATAAAGACAATACATCATGCTGGCACCATTACCTGGTTTTCAATTGCCCTGACATGTTAAAAGAAACGAAAAACCATTACAAACCACCATATTTGACAACATTTCAAAAGCATAGAAAGCTAAAAAGGTAAAACATACTTTGAACCTCCTGGCAGATCCCCACTAAAGATTTATCCGCCTCGTATAGTTAACAGATCAGAACCCCTATCAATTCTTCACTTTTTCGAAGAAAAATCCCATTAGCAACAGTTATTTCCCAATTCATGCTATCGACAAAAGCTTCAATATCCTCAAACTTATTCAGGTTAATTGCCACAGCTAACCCAAAAGCACAACATAAACTCTTGTTTAAAAACCTAACCTAAATACCCCTTAAATCATTAGCCATAAATTAAGTATATACATTACATGATATTTTATACGGTTCTTTTGAAAACTTTCGAACATTGACACCTGTACAGTTAACAAAGCGAGAACTCTTTCTTGGCATGTTCATTAGGAAAAGAATGTTAACTGATAGCCACACCAACATAAAACTTGGATTCTGCCATCGATCTTATAGTTTATGGCAGCTAAAACTAATCAATGCAAAGTAAATTGCTTATAATTTTTTTTGAAGTTTTATATCGGAATATACAAACTTGTAACTTCTACTTTAAGGATTGATTAACCATTAAATAATAGATTGTACCCAAGATTCGTATCTTCTGCATATACAATCCTTTCTATAAACATTGTGGATGGCCAATCTTGAGCAGGCATGTGTATTATATGGAGTGAAAATTAACTCACAAACCTTGTAGGATATGTAAACCGATCAAAATGCTGAAATTACATGAAGCAAATCAATCATAATGCTTAAAATATATGAACTAAAATTATAACAACGCAGGAAGAGATAAAGTATATGAAGTAAAATATATGTTAGAATACATGATAACTTATACATATGAAGTTTATGGTACATACCAGTTGCATGATTTATCAAAAACACATGTTTGAGAATCTTGCATACAAAAACTCCATAGCTACATCCCATGTACCATTGACGCGTTCCTATAATATGACAAATAACAATATGCAAATTCTTATTATGTTTAATCCAACATTTATAAATTAGATGGGTGGAAGTTCGGAATTCACCACCTATAACTATAAACATGAAATCCTAAAGTACATTTACCAAGACATGTACAATCACTAACCGGGGACCATGCTCAACACCCTTCCTAAAAGGATCACCGACCATGTGGTTTACAGCACGTGCCTTTGCAAGATAAATCACTGCAAAGAACAAACATTAGCAGAATATGCATAAACGTACATATTAGGGTTTTGAGAAAAAAAAGAGAAAGTCGACATTAGGATTCTGAGTAAAAAAAAAAAAAAGATATAATGATGTATTGGGCTATATATGTGCTATATAATTTTTGGAGGTAAATACATTCCTTTTCAATTGGTTCATGCAATATCACTTATGAGTTGCAAATTTTATCACAACCATTGGAATGTTCCAATGGTTGAGGTGTTCCTTATTTGTTCCTGCTATCCCAAGTTCGAATCTTGGCAACTCTTTTTACATAAATGAAATCCGGATTTTATGAAGCCCAAAAGAGTGTGAGAGGATGATCGTAACACTATAAGGTGGTTAAACCTTTGTTGCTTTTTGTATGTAATATATTGAGTTAATATGATTAAGTATGCGGAATCTACTTTATCACACTTAGAAGGTTATTTTGGTTATGGAAATGGAAAAGTAATGCTTGAGTAATGAACAATAATCACACGATATTAACACCAAATGATTCAATATTATTCAAGATAATAAGAGTGATCTTCACTATCACTAGGGTTACAAAACCTTGAATCTTAATGTTTATATGACTTGAGATATTGTTCTAGCTAGTTGTTTTAAGCATATGGATTAAGCACTTAATTAGTCACACAAATATCTAGTCTAAGATCTTTCTTTTATAGTCCAAGAAAGATCTTTACAATATTTTTAAGTCTTGTCGAACACATGCTAGCTTATCTTATGTGTGTCAGTAACATAGATACAACATGTATCTATGTACACAACTTGTTACTGAACACTTTGTCCAAAGATATTATCTACCGTATATACTTGACTTTAGTACACAAATATCTTTTCAATACTTATCCAACCAGCAGTAGTATACGTGACACTTATCCACTCAGCAGTATCGACCAGCAGTACCTTCTTTGTACTATCAGTACTAACTTCAGTTAGTACGGTTAGTTATAACTTGAACAGTCCTTAGATATACACTAGCAGTTGGAACTATTAGAGTATTCTTCTCAGCAGTACTAACCTTCAGCACTTGTAATTCTTAATACTTAATCTTCAGAACATTTAATTCCCAACAATCCTCCCCTAAACATGTGGATTCCCTAATCAACATATTTCTTCTGAATTAAATTCTGATTGTGAGGATCTTTCAAACACTTCATAGTCAGACTCTTGATCTGAACTTTCTTCTGTTCTGTGAGATTGAATATCTTTCTCAGTAGCTCATCTGCCATTTACTTTGACTTAAACAATATCAGAACCAATCTCCAGGCTTCATTCAATACCTAAAAGATGGTGCAATTTCCTTGGATGGAGGAATTATAAGAGACAATGATGCTGTGTATCTTGGATGCTTGTTTCAACAAGTGAAATCATCTATCAGCATGCCTTTGCAAGTGATGAACAAACGTAGTGAACTGAAATTGACCTAGATAGAACTTTCTCCTTTGGAATGCTTCATCCCTTCTGAATATATATAATACTCCAGAATCAGCTCTGTTCTTGTCATTTTCAACCTCCATGTCATCATCTTGTATGCTCTTGTCTTTTCCTCCCTTACATTTGGTTAATCTTCCTTGGGCTTTATTTCCTCTCCTGAGATATTTCCACCCCTGAGATGCAAATAACATTTTATCCTCCCCTGAGAACATGTTTTCAGACAATGTTGTACATGTAGCCATCAATTCCTTAAGAGTTTATGTGCTGCCCTCATCACTTCTAGGTGTGTTAACTCCTATGAGAGGTGATTCATGGGGCATTGACTCATTATCCATCAATGGATGGTTTTACTGAGTCCCTTTGAAAATCCTTTTTAAGAAACTTTTGACTTAGCAGTATGTTCATGATTTTATTATAGAAAAATCATACTGCTTTCAACCATTTTGAAGGGATTAAGTGTGTAACAGACACTTAATCAAGAATTCGGTTTAAAGCAACCTCTGGTTGTGTGAGAACCAATGTTTTCAGTTATAAATAACTGCCTGCGTAAAGATAAACCTATTCAAAAGGCTTTCTTGACAGGGTTTCCAGCTCATAGCAATTGTTGCCTCTAACACAAGTGTTAGATTCACTTTTACTAGCTGTTCTTTCTATCAGATGTCCTTAGACTTGCTCATTATACTTAAAAGTATAAAATGATAGAAAGTGAGTTGAGTCAGTTACTATCTGACCAACTGAATCATCAAATCAATGTGAAATATGATAACTAGGTTTCAAGAAAGAAGTTTTAAAGAAGTAATTAACTTAGGTGTTAATCTTTGTTAAGAATTCCCAAACTCAGTCCATCATAAACTTATTATGTCAGCAACTGATATCATCATTCTGCTGCTTCCATTTCACTTGAAACTTCTTTTGTGCTCAATGTTCATACCTGAAAATGTTAGTCCAAAACCAAGAAACAAAATGCAAAGCATATGTCTGATAGCAGTATCAATATATGACCAACAGTATGAACTGTTTAAACAAAATTTATACTTGCAGTACAAACTGTTCAATTAACAGTACCAATTTACATAGTTATCAGTACAAACTTTAACAAATATATAAAAACTACACAGATTTAAAAATTTTAAGGATTTAGCATTCCAATACTTGCTACCAAGTATTGAAACCTTCCAACATCAAAAGCTTTAGTGAGAAGATCTGCAAAGTTGTGTTCAGAATCAATTTTGAACACTTGAATCAACTTTTTCTCATTGCAATCTCCAATAAAATGATGTCTTATTTCAATGTGTTTTGTTTTAGAATGTTGCACTGGATTTTTAATTATGCAAATTGTACTACTATTATCAATATGAATGACAGTGTTTAAGAAATTGTACCCATAGTCAAGAAGTTGGTTTTGAAGCCATAGAACTTGACCACAGCAACTTGCAGCAGCTACATATTCAGCTTCAGTTGTTGAAGTAGCCACAATTGTTTGCTTCTTACACTGTCATGAGATAAGTCTACACCCAAGGAATTGACATCCTCCAGTTGTTGACTTTCTGTCCAAGCTAGCACCAGCATAATCACTATCTGAGAATGCTACCAAGTCAAAAGGTGACTCCCTTGAATACCATAGACCCAACCTAGGTTGACCCTTGAGATATCTAAAAATCCTCTTGACTGCTGTTAAATGAGAAACCTTTGGAGTTACTTGAAATCTTGCACAAGCACAAATAGAGAACATGATGTCAGGTCTTGATGATGTGAGATACATCAAAGAACCTATCATAGATCTGTAAGTGTGTACATCTACATTGTCTCCATCTAAATCTTTAAGAAGTGGCTTCTCAGAGTCCATTGGTGTGCTTGCTACTTTTGAATCAGCAAAGTTGAACTTCCTAAGTATTTCAACAACATATTTATCTTGACTAATAAATATGCCTTCACAAGATTGCCTAACTTGCAGACCCAAAAAGAATGTAAGTTCCCCCATGGAACTCATCTGAAACTTATCATGCATAAGCTTCTCAAACTCCAAACACATCTCCTTCCTTGTAGACCCAAAGATAATGTCATCCACATACACCTGCACTAACAAAGATCTTTCTTGTGCTGTTTGATGAATAGTGTCTGATCAATCTTCCCTCTTTGAAATCCATTATCTATTAAGTAGGAAGCTAGTGTTTCATACCAAGCTCTTGGTGCCTGATGAAGGCCATATAGAGCTTTAACTACTTTGTACACTTTGTCTGGATGTTCTGGATCAATGAAACTAGGAGGTTGTGAAACATATACCTCCTCATCAATAGATCCATATAAAAATGCACTCTTGACATCCATTTGATATACTGTGAAGCCCATAAAAGAAGCATAAGCTAAAAATAACCTAATTGCCTCAATCCTTGCTACTGGAGAAAAAACCTCTTCATAGTCTATCCCTTCTTGTTGGGAATTATGATGCGTATCAAGAGCAGACAACTTAGGTCTGGTAGTTTATCTAAGTTAGGTCTGTTTGTGTTATTAGGTCTGGTAATGTAATGTTAAGTCTGGTAGCATAGTTAAGTCTGGTTGACTTATAAAGTTAAGTCTGGTCGTGAAGATAGGAAAGTCTGTTAGAGTTATGTTAGGAAAAGATACAATGCGTGTATGTATCTTTATAGAAGATTTTGTATATCTTCTGAGTCGGCTAGGGTTTCCTTGTGTTATAAAAGGATCCCTAAAGATTGTTAGTTCGTGTGTGAGTTGTACGAATTCATTATAGTGAATATCAATATACGAAGTTAGTGATATCCCTGCTTGTGTTCTTAATTGTTCTTGTTAAGATTCCGCATTAACAATAACAATCACCTAGGGTTTCTCACTTAGATTGGTTCGGATTTATCCTAATCATCTACTAGGTATTCAAGACTACTTAGTGATCCATATACAATTTGTGGACCAACAAGTGGTATCAGAGCAAGGGAGAGACTCTGAATTCGAAGAACACTAAATCTCAAAAACCTAATTCTCACTCAAATCACCCTACAAAATGTCTGAATTCGATAAGCCTGTTTTCACTGAAACTTTCTCAATCCATAACAGTGAGGATGAGAAATCAAACCATGAAGATGAAGGAAAAACCGATACCAGTAACTCCCAATCACAACAACAACCCATCCCTTCCACAACCACAATCTCAAACATAAAACTTCCATTACTGAAGAGAGAAGAGTATGATATATGGGCCATGGAGATGGAACATTATCTGGAATACATTGATAGCGATGTATGGAAGGTGATTCAAAAGGGAAATTCAAAGAAGAGAATTTCACAAGGGAATGATGGGCAGCTCAGAATAATGCCACCAGTATCTGCTGAGGAGATTAGGGCTGTGGAGAAGGAAAAGAAGGCCAGAACCTTGCTTCTTATGGCTATTCCTAAGGAGCATCTACAAAGGTTTCATGGGATTCTTGATGCTAAGGAGATGTGGGAAGCTATCAAGAAACGATTTGGAGGTAATACTAACTCCAAAAAGATGCAAAAGGCTGTTCTTAAACAGCAATTTGAAACATTCAGTGTTTCAAAGACTGAAGGTTTGGAGAAGGGCTATGACAGATTTCAACATCTGTTAACACAACTGGAAGTTCATGGTGCAGCAGTCTCAAATGAGGATGCAAATCACAAATTCCTTAGATCTTTACCATCAGAATGGGGCAATGTATCTGTGACGATGAGGATTAAGGAGGAAGTAGATTCTATGACACCTGATGACCTATATAATAATCTCAGGATGTTTGAAAGGGACATCAGTAACAACACTCAGGCTTCAACCAGTTCATCAAATGTTGCTTTTGTGTCACAAAACAAAAGCAGTACTTACAAGGTTAAATCTGGTGGTGTTAGGTCTGGTAACTATGAAACTCCTTCAAGTGAAAGGTCTGCTTCAAGTTTTACTGATGAGGTGATACATTCTTTCTTTGCCAATCAAACGGAAGATGAAAGCTTTATTAGTGAAGACCTTGAACAGATTAATGATGCTGAAGTTGAGGAGATGGACATAAAATGGCACATTGCCATGGTTGCTTTAAGGGTCAAACGATTTCAGAAGCAATATGGTAGGACTATCAACTTCAACAATAAATCACCAGTGGGATACACAAAGAGGACTATTGAATGCTACAACTGTCACAAGCATGGGCATTTTTCAAGAGATTGTCCAGAGAAGAAGTCTGCTGATGAGAAAAGAGATGATGATGGGAAGATGGAAAAGAATCAGATGAGCCTGCTGACAATGGAAGCTGGAGGAGTCAATTGGGGTAAGCATCCAAGAGTAAATGAGGAGTCTGATCATGCTCTCATGGCCATTGGTAATGAGGTATCATTATGCTCTAAATTATGTACTGACTCATATAATCATGTTAAGGCTTTGTGTGATGAGCAGCAGGAACAAATAGGTGATCTAGAAGTAAATTTATTAGCACATAAAAATGCTGTAAAAACTTTAGAGGCACAAAAGGTCACCCTTCAAAACCAACATGCTGCTTTAAATGAAAAACTATACTTTCAAGCTAATAAGATATACGAACAAGATGAAAAGCTTAAAAGGTATAGACAATTAGGGCTTAAAATTCAGAAGGAAAGGGATGAGCTAAGAAAAAGGGTAGATCAATGGAACAGTTCAAACAATAACCTGTTTAAGTGTTGGGATTCTCAAATTAAGTCAAATAAAAAATGTGGCTTAGGATATGAGGAAAATGAGAATAGGGCTATATTTAAGAATAGAGAAGAGGACTATGCTGATAAGCCTTTGTATAATAGGTTTGTTAAGACTGGTGACTTTAAGGGAGTACCACCACCTTTGAGTGATGACTATACTCCTCTTGAAAAGGAAGAGTTGGATGATTCACTCTTTGTGTATGGTAAGAAAGGTCCTCAAATGCCTGAACCAACTACCTCAGAGGACAAATCCAGTAGATATTCTTCTTGTCAATCCAATGACTCTGAAGGATCTATTGATGGTTCCTCTGATCACTCTAAGTCTGAGTCAAACAATGAGGAAAAAGAGAATCCTGAACCTAAGGTTGTTGAGAAGTGTGAACCTGTTGTTGCTAAACCTGTAGTGACTGAACAAAAGGCTGAGACAGTTAAACCTAGTTGTGTCAATCACATAAAAACTCCTAGAGAATCTGTTAAATTGAATGAGTCACCTAGAAGCAATAGTGTTCACAGAGAAAGTAGGAGTAGTTATACTTATGCTCCTAAAAGATGCTTTGTGTGTGGAAGTTTGAGTCATTTAATAAGAGATTGTGACTTCCATGAAAAGAGAATGAAAAGAGAGGCTGAGCAAAAGAGAATGAATGTTAATAAGGTTCATGGTTCAAATAAACCAGTTTGGAATAATACTAGTAGAGTTAATCATGCTAACCAGTTTGTTCCCAGACCTGTACAACTAAATAACACTACCAGACCTAACTCTTTTGTTAATTCTGGTAGACCAAATTTTAGGTCTGGCTACAGAAATTTTGATATGAATAGGCAAAATGTTAATTCTATGAAGCCTAGAGTGAATACTGGTTATGTTAACTCTATGAGGCCTAATGTGAACACTGGTTTTGTAAGACCCAAACAACCTTTTCAAAAACCTCAGGTGAATGCAAATTTTCAAAGAAATAATTTTTACAAAGCTCATTCACCTGTAAGGAGACAAACAAATGGGGGTTCTGCTGATAATTTCTCTGATTGCTGGACTTGGAATCCATTTAAAAATGAATTTACCTATAAGTCCAAACATGGTTTCACTGGAGCAAGTTCATACAAGACCTATAAGTATGTTGCTCCACAGAAAGGACTCAAGCCCACTCAGGCCTGGGTTGTTAAGAAAAACTGATCTTCTTTCTTAACTTTGTATAGTTTGTATATTTGTTTGTTCTTTATCTTGCTACTCTTCTTGGTTATTCTTATTTTCAGTAGTTAATTTGTTTTCTGCTTTCTATAGTATGTGTGTTTTTGGTATTTTGTGCTTAACTTTGTTTTGCAGTTGTTAACTCTTCTCTATTGCAAGTAATTCATATGTGGAAAATTAAAACATCAGAACCAAAGAGCTTTTTATTTATTAACAAGAAATTGCATTCTAGGATGCAAGTTACAATGCTTCATAAGACAAAAGCTTTAACACAAACCAGCTAAACATCACCACCTACACTTTCTGTTTCCCTTTACCCATGAAGTCAGGAATGGTCTTCTTGGCTCCTCTGCCACCAAACTGATTCCATGCTTTTGGGCATGGAAGTGCAAGAATCACGCTGCTTGGTGGGGGACGTGGCACAGAACCACTTCTCAGGGAAGGCACAATCTTCGAAGGAAAAGTCTCTTCATCATCTTTGGAGGGGTTCTTCTTTGGCACTTTTATCATCTACATCAGAAGGGGGAATTGGTCTTGAAGTCTTTGGTGCTTCATTGTCTGGTTCCTTTTCAGAAAGGTCATAAGCAGCTAGCCATTGTTTCAGAGTTGCTTCTCTCAATGTCTTGTTTCTTGTGATTGATGAATACCCTGGTGGGAAGTATCCACCCCATCCTCCTGATGATGTATCAGAAGATGAGTCATTTGGATCCCAAGAATCGGATGAAATCTCTATGGTTTTTAAGTTGGATGGATCCATTATGCTTATAAGGTTTTATTTTGGTTTGTGATGGTTTTTATGATAAAACAAGGGATAATTACCAAAATAGCCCAAACACAAATGGGCGGTTCCTTATCTAACCCGAAATCCGAAAATAATTGTGTCGCCCAGGGCAACCGGCATTTTTTGGGGCAACCGAAGGATTTCCAGTGTATTTTTTGGGCAACAATCGCCCTTTTTTGGGCAACTGGGGGCATTGCCCAGGGCAACCGGGGTAGAAATATCCCATTTGGGTTTTGGGCTATTTTAGTAATTATCCCATAAAACAATGGGTGGTTTTATAGGGAAAATCAAGGTTTAATGTCTTTTAATGCTCGGTTGGTGAATGAGTTAATACTTGCAGGGAAAGAGTTATTACTTGTATTTTTGGAAAGTTGACCACAGGTTTTACTTTGATTAGTGAAAAAAAAAAAGGAAGGATTTACACTTAAGGGGAGGTAATGTACATTTAAGGGGAGGCAAATGTACAAGTTTTACATGTTTTTAAATCGGGTAACCTTAAGTGTTAAATCTGGTAGCTCATATGTCTTGCAAAAATTGGTTTTTGTCTCCTCTTTCTTGTTGTTTCAACTAATTCTTGCAGAAAAGATTGGAATGAGGTGATGCAAAGCCTTGCATTCGCTATAGTCAGTGTGTAAGTCCACTCTCTTGGTTAGGTCTGGTAAGTTTATGATTCGGCCTGGTTGACCATTTTAGGTCGGGTAGTGTTAATTTTATGACCGTTAGATCTGGTCAGAGTAAATAAAGATTTTACTAATATATTACCGTTGCACTATTTTCGGTAAAACAAGATATTTATGAAGTATATAAGACTAAAATTTGATATTATTTATCTTCTTTTATTCTTTATTTGCTTCCAAATTTAAATCATCTTTATTTCTCACGACTCTGTTTCTACGCAAATATTTTTCAAAACCCTACCTTTCTTGTCAACCAGACCTAAATCATTAACTCATCCATGGCTAATCTTAAGTTTGTGGACAAGCATAATCAAGTTGGTTTCTTGAAGAAGCCAGATCAAAGTGCAGGTTTCGAGCAGATTGTGGATTTCCTAAAAGGTTCTTACATTTGTTATTCATTAACTCATAATCCTACTATTTATCAGTCCCTTGTCAAGCAGTTCTGGAGGTCGGTTACCTCTGAGACTCTTGATGATGGGACACCATGTTTAAGGGCAATCATAGATAAAAATGGTTTTACCATTACTGAAGCCTCGATTAGGGACAGTCTCCAATTGGATGACGCTTTAGGAGAATTTGATTTGTCTAGTGAGGATATTTTGGAGGGTTTGAATAGCATTGGGTACCCCACAGATGGAAGTTTTACCTTTTGGAAAAGTCATTTTTCACCTCAGTGGAGGTTTTTAGTACATCATTTACTTCAGAGCTTAAGTCCCAAGAGTGGTGGATGGGATCAATTTGGAAGCAGAATTGCTTCTGCATTGGTCTGTTTATCATTTGGAAGGAAATTTAACTTTTCAAAATTAATTTTTGAAGGAATGGTGAAAAATGCTAAGGACCCAAAAATTTTAATGTATCCAAGATTTTTTCAAATGATCTTGAATTTTGAAACTAAGGATAAAGTGCCTTACATCAGTGTGGCCTTTACTCCCAAACTTTTTGCAAATCTAAAAAGGAGTTTTCAAGGGACAGACAAACCTTTGCTTGCTGCTATGCTTGGTACTAACAATGCAGGTACTTCTGGAGCTGCACAAGTGGACCCTGATGAAGCACAAGACCAAGCATCATCTAGGTCTGCTACACCTAGGTCTTCTCCAATTCCATCACCTCAACTAGGTCCCTCACCATCTGTTGAAAGATCATCTACACCTATCCAACAATCTTCACCTCCACAACCAAATGTTCCAAGTCCTGAAAGGGAGGAGGAACATGATCCCATAACTGTGGAAAATCTTCTTATCATTGTTCCTCAACTACAAAAGAAGATTGGTATTTTGGAAAAGTCTAATGGGGCACTCAGAAAAGCTTATGTGACTTTGGTGAAGAAAGTAAAGAAAATGGGGGTAGCAATGAAGAAAAAGGGTGTTTCTTTTGATGATGAGGAAGATGAAGCTGAAAATTCTTCCAAACAGGGGAGGAATTTGGAGCAAGAACAGGAAAATATTCTTCAAACACCAGTTCAAGAACCACTTGTTCAAGAAAATGTCACCACAATTAGTCCAGAGACACTGGAAGTTGCAGAGACTTTGGCTCAATCAATGGGCAAAATTAAACAGGATAGGAAAAGAAGAAGGTTAATTTTGTCTGTTGAGGAAGAGGTTGAAAAGTTTAGGACTATATCTGATGAAAAGTCTGGTGAAGAAAAGTCTGGTAATGAACTTAGTTCTGGTAATGAAGAACAACAATCTGCACTAAGAAAGGGAAAGCAGGTCGTGGAGGAAACTTCATTGCCAAAGAAGTCTAAAAGAAAAACAAGAGAAGAACTTGCATCTGAGGCTGAAATTGAAAGGATCATGGCACAAGATATTGCTGATGAAGAAAGACAAAAGATGCTAGATGCAGTTTATACAAGACAATTGGCTGAGGAATCTGATGATTTTACAAAGCTGCTCAATGTTGATGATGAAGTGAGAGCAAAGTATGAAGAGCTGCTAACTATTGAAGGTTTAACAACTGATGAATGAGCCAAACAGTTAGCTGACTTCATAAATGCAAGAAATAATGATGATACATTGGGTGGATTCTTAGAAAAGTTCAAGCTTCAGAAGAAATCAAAGATTTCCAAGAAGATGTCTATGGCAGAAAAGAAGTATGATATGAAGATGTATCTTAAGAATCAAATGCATCTTTCTTTGGAACAGATGAAAAGGAAGTCATATGAAGAAATACAAGTAGCATATCTCAAGGCATTTGAAAGAGATCAAGGTTACAAAGCTACTGATTATGATGATGTGCAGAAATATTGCTTTCAAGGTAGAAAGGCTAAAGAGACTGAACTAGTCATTGAACCTGATAAAGTGATTGATATACAACCTGAAGCTGGTAAGTCAATAGAAGAAGTGCAAGATGAAGTAATTAAGCCTATTGTGTTTCAAAGAAGAAAAGGTTTGGAAAGGAAGAGTAAATCCAAGAAAGTAGTTGTTGAAGAGGAATTAGATGAAGAACCTTCATCTAAAGGAGCCACAATGGGGACTATTGAAAGCACTAAGGAACCTACTAAGGTTGTCAAGTATCAACTTATCATGACTGGTGGGAGGGCTGCATATCAAATAATAAGGGAAGATAATTCTGACATTGTTTATATGAATTTTGCTGGAATTTTAATTGATGTAAATAGGGAGGATCTTCAAGAACTTTATCAGTTGGTGAATATTAAATATGGAGATCATCCACCTGAAGATGAATTTGAAAGAGTCTGTTGGGGAAATTTGAAGGTGATGTTTGAGCCACCAACTGAGTCTGATATAGTGTGGAAACTTCCTGAAGAGCATAACATTGTCAGCTGGAGATATTTTCATACCTGCAAGGTACATTGTGTTTCATTAAAGAATGTTGATATTTATATGCTTGCAGAGGTGGAATATCCTTTATCATCAAGTGTTTGCAAGGAAATGATGAGCAAAAAGTTGTATGCTAGTAAAAGGGATGAAGGATATGAGATGTTATTGGATTTGATTAAGAAGCAGTCTTTGAAGGATGTAGCCTAAGGGTGTTTGAAAGAATTTTCACAAGTTGTTGAGTGAGACTATTGGAATTTCTCACTTGGTGGAGGTGTTTTGCACTAACACATCAAAAGGTTATCAGTCCACCTTGTCTAATCAACACAAGGACTGGCTAATCCTGAGCAAACGGCTAACAGGTAAAGATTGCTCAAATCCGTTTATGGCTGACAATTTGCCAAAAATTGTATGGTATTCAACTCACCATAACTAAGTTAAGTGAAGAGTTGGCTAGCCCACAAGGTTATGGCTTGTGGTAAAGGTTGTGGAAAACCATAAATGGTAATCAATTCACCATGATGAGGTGCTTTTCCATCAAAGAATTGACTAGTCTAGAAGCAAACGGCTTTTGGTAAAGACTTAGCAAATCCGTTGATAAGCTGATGATTTGCTAAAAATCATATGGTTATCAGTGTACCATGGTCTTACACACCAAAACATTTGGCTACTCCAGTAGTGATGGCTATTGGTAAAGAGACATCAAATCCATTAAATTTCAATGATTCACCTCTCACAGGAGTTAACACGCCTGGAAGTGATGAGAATAGATATGAAACTTAATATGAATTGATGTACATATAGTCAATGTTGCTGCAAAGACCATATCAGAAGAGCTTATCAAGATTCAAGCTGCTAGAAAGGAACAAGACCTAAATACAGTTCAAAGTATTCAAGATTCAATCCTCAAAAGGCTTAATCAGAAGAACTTGAAGTTCATGGAGCATGAAGATCAAGTTAGGGGAGGATTGTTGGGAATTATGATGCGTATCAAGAGCAGACAACTTAGGTCTGGTAGTTTATCTAAGTTAGGTCTGTTTGTGTTATTAGGTCTGGTAATGTAATGTTAAGTCTGGTAGCATAGTTAAGTCTGGTTGACTTATAAAGTTAAGTTTGGTCGTGAAGATAGGAAAGTCTGTTAGAGTTATGTTAGGAAAAGATACAATGCGTGTATGTATCTTTATAGAAGATTTGTGTATATCTTCTGAGTCGGCTAGGGTTTCCTTGTGTTATAAAAGGATCCCTAAAGATTGTTAGTTCGTGTGTGAGTTGTACGAATTCATTATAGTGAATATCAATATACAAAGTTAGTGATATCCCTGCTTGTGTTCTTAATTGTTCTTGTTAAGATTCCGCATTAACAATAACAATCACCTAGGGTTTCTCACTTAGATTGGTTCGGATTTATCCTAATCATCTACTAGGTATTCAAGACTACTTAGTGATCCATATACAATTTGTGGACCAACACTTCTTGTTGTGTGTACCCTTGGGCTACTAATCTAGCCTTATTCCTAATCACTATTCCCCTTTCATCCCTTTTATTCTTGAAAACCCATCTAGTGCCAATTACCTTTGCATTCTTAGGTAAATCAACTAGCACCCATACCTTCTGAATCTTAAACTGAATAAGCTCCTCTTGCATAGCTTTCACCCAGCTTGAATCATCTAGGGCTTTAAGAATGTTCTTTGGTTCTGCCTGAGAGAGAAAACATACAAACAAGCAAGAGTTTGAAAATCATGCTGCTTTGAAGCATAAAGGGCATCAAGAAGCCCTTGTTGGTCTGAAGACATCAGTTGTTGTCTTGTCTTCACACCTGATTGTACATCTCCAATCACATTTTCTAGGGAGTGGACTTTGTGAATCTTGGTGTGTGGGGTTGAAGGAACTTGATAGTTAGGTGAGATATTGCTCAAATCCACCTCTTTATCTGAGAAATCTGCTTCATTTGAGTCTGAAGGGCCAGCAGTAGAATCATTTGGCCTAGCAGCAGAAAAATTAAGCCTAGCAGTAGAATGCTCTGTCTTAGCATTAGAAACTTCTTTTGTACTGCTAACTTGACTGTCTTGTTTCTCAGTTCCATCTTCCTTGATTTCATCATCAACACCTTCTTTTGATTTACCAGAAGAAGATTCATCATTGGTTGAAGTTGAAGCCACACTTGTACTTGTCCATATTGGCATCCAAACATGATCTTGATCTGACTCCTTGTTTAACCTTTCCTCATTTGTTGTGTCAACAGACTTTAAACCTGAAAATTCATTAGTTTCCACAACAACAGGCACATAATTCATTGAATTGGTTAGTAACTCAAGATCAAATAGCCAATTGGGACCTTCACCTACTACATTGGATTTATTCTCTAAAAATTCCACATGTAGGTTTTCCTCTACTCTTCTAGTTCTTGAGTTGTATACTCTAAAAGCTTTGCTATTGAGAGAATATCCAACTAAGAATCCTTCATCTGCTTTTCCATCAAATTTTCCAAGATGGTCTAAGGTATTTAGAATTGTCACATGACATCCAAAAGGTCTAAGAAATCCTATTGCAGGAGTTCTACCTCTAAAAAGTTCATATGATGTCTTATTGTGAGATTTGACAACTAAAACTCTATTCTGGACATAGCAAGCAGTGTTAACTGCTTCAGCCCAAAAAGTGATAGGCAACTTAGAGTCGGCTAACATGGTTCTAGCAGCTTCTATGAGTGTTCTATTTCTCCTTTCAGCAACACCATTCTGTTGTGGAGTTCTAGCAACACTAAATTCTCTCCTAATACCTTTTTCTTTGCAGAAATCATCCATAACTCTATTCTTAAACTCTGTCCCATTATCACATCTAATGACTTTTACTCTTTTGCTTACTAGGTTTTCTATCTCTGTAATGAAAGTCTTAAGGATGCTAGAAGTCTCATCCTTAGAGGCTAAAAAGAAAACCCATGTAAATCTACTATAGTCATCAGTAATAACTAGAAAATATCTCTTATGCTGCATACTTCTAACATTTGTAGGACCAAATAAGTCCATATGAAGCATAAACAATGATTGATTGATAGAGTTAAAAATCTTGGGCTTACAAGTAGCTTTGTGTTGTTTGCCTTTAAGACAAGCAATGCATGTTTGGTCATTTTCAAATCGTTTTTGAGGTAAACCTCTTACCAAACCATTCTTAACAATCTGATTTATGGTTTTGAAGTTAATGTGACCAAGCCTTCTATGCCATTTAAGTGACTCCTCTAATGTAGCTTTTGCAAGTAAACAAGTAAGTGTCTCTTTAGGAACAATGTTCTTCATGTCAACACTGTACATATTGCCCTTTCTAGGAATTTTAAGAAGTACTTGACTTTCATCAGGCATCTTAAAATCAGGAGAAAGCACAAGACATTCATTGTCACAGAAAAGAACTTTGTTCTTTTTGTCACACATTTGTGAGACACTAAAGAGATTATACTTAAGTTCTCTTACAAAGTATACATCTTCAAAGTCTAAATTTCCAGTTTTAATGGTACCTTTACCAGAAATTTTGCCACCAACACCTCCTCCAAAGGTAACATAGCCTCCATCTATTGATTAAAAATCTGAGAGATAAGACTTGTTGCCTGTCATGTGCCTTGAACATCCACTATCTGAGTATCCTTGATCCTCTTGTTTATCAATTGAATGTTCCTGCACAGAAATAAGGAGTATTAGTTTCCTTTGGGGACCCAAGCCATTACTGACTTGGATCTGCCTCTTGCATCAATGTAATTTAATCTCTTGAGAACAGTTGATGCAACATTGGATTTAAAAACCCAACATGCTGAGGCCTTAACAGCATTTGCCCTATTTTCCCAAGCAGCAGTATTAACTACTTGCCTAGCAGTATTAACTGTGGCTTTGCAGTTGTACCCTTAATTTTCCAAACTTGTTTTTGGACCACTGCTTTTGATTGAATGGCCTTTTAACATTGTTGATGCATTTGAGTTAATTGCATTTTTAACTGTTGGTCTTGGGTTAACAGTATCAATGGTTTAGCATAAATGCTTTTGAAACTGTTGGTTTTTATCTATTCAAATTAGAACTAGAGTGAAAGTGAGTTTGACGAGATGTCTGTTAAATTTACTCTATTATTTAATACCAGATACATTTGTTACAGAAAGATTGCAAATGTCAAATCTATCACTGTTGTAACAAAGCTTATTATAAAAAGAAAAAAAGTCATCACCTAATTGGTTAGACTTGAGGCAATTCCAATTGTCTTGCTTGGTTACCTCTGGGCTTGCTAGTGGATCTATATTGTTCACAATATTTAACTGGTTACCTAACATGTTTAATGTTTGTTCTAGGCTTAACAATATCCTTTTTGATCATTTTAGGAACCCTTGTTCCTGCTTTCTTAACTACTTCAGGTTTAGACATAACCTGTTCATCATCACTATCAGTTGTACATTCCTCAAAAACTATAGCATCTGCTTTCCTATCAGAGGACACCTTGTCCTCAGAAAGTGAAGTTTTAGATAAACTCTCACTTACTTTCTCTACCTTAGGGCTCTCAGTAGACTTAGAACCATATTCCATTATTGGTTCTTGAAACTCAGCAAATCCTGTGTGTGCTAGGTCAATACCTGGAGGTGAAGGAACACCTCTGTATGGTGGAGGAACAGACTTGTATCCTAAACCAGACTTAGCTTTATTGATTACTTGAGCTTCCCAAATTTTATTAATTTCCTCTGAGGCATGAGCTAAAGCATCTACTGTTATCTTAACATTTTCACTTTTATTTTTGTGATCTGCTAAGGATTTATTCAGTTTAGTAATACACTCATCTTTGAATTCTATGTTTCTTTTTAGTGCATTCATGTCATCAGTAAACTTAGATTCATTTCCTTGAAAATGCAAGATTTGTTTTTCAAGAACAGCTAGACCTCTTTTATGATTAGCTAAATTAGCTAATGCATTATATAACTGTTCTAGTTGATCATCAAATCTCTTTTTAAGATCTTCATAAGCTTTAAGAGCAGAGCATGATTCAGTACATTTAATTATGGAATTTACCTCTGAATCAGAAAAGGCCATTAGTGCAGTCTCAGTGGCCACCATTGCAGCTTCTTTTGGTGCTTCCTCCTCATCAGCCATGAAGCTCCAATCATAGTTAACACCATCTATGGCTAGCATAGCCCTTGGCTCTTCCACTGTGACTTCCTTTTTCTTCTCTTGCCTATACCATGTGCTTCTATTATCCTGCTTCCTTGGGTTTCTACATTCTTTAGCAAAGTGTCCTAACCTGTGACAGTTGAAACACTCTACTTTCTTCTTATCAAACCCAGCAGTTTCATTACCATCAATGGTAATCTGCTTACCAGTTCTCTGCCAGAACTTCTTAGCCCTCATGCTAAGTAAAGCAACCTGCCATTTGATGTCCATCTCTTCCAAATCATTATCATCCAACTGATCAAGATCTTCATGAGTTAGAGGAGAACCACTAGTTTGACTAGACATGAATACATAGTATACTGGATCTCCAAGTCCAGCAGCATTCTTTTGTGAACTAGCAGTAGGACCACCATAGTTAGCAGTAGAAACACCTGCATCTTCATCTACCTCTTCTGACTTACTAATACTAGGAGATGACAAGAGTGCCACATTCCCAGAACTAGTACTATAGTTTCCAGACTTCTTTAGACTTTGTTCAACAATTTTGAAGTTGTTGTACAAATCATTGAGTTTCATGGTTTCAATGTCTGGCTTGTTCATCCAGACAACCGCATGAGTATGGAACTCATCAGGTAGGCTTCTCAAAAACTTCATGTTGAGATTTTCCTTGGCTATCTCAACCCCCAACACAACTAACTGACTGACAAGCTTATGTAATCTAGAGAACAGCTTATCAAGTGATTCATTGCTATGTGAACTAAAATTTTCAAATTGTTGTTTCAGCAATGCCTTCTGTGTTTTCTTGGTAGTTTCATTACCACCAAACCATGCACAAATCTCTTCAAAAAGAGTTTTTGCATCAGGATACTTGCTAAATGATAGCATCTGTTCACCAGGAATGGTCATAAGCAACAAATTTCTTGCTTTTTGATCATTTCTCTTCTGTATCCTTTCATCACTGGTAACTGGTCCAGTATTTCTTTTTCTATCTGTTTTGCCTTCAAGAATAACATCTGTATAACCTAGTGTAAAGGAATCACCATACATAATGATATCCCAAAGAGCATAATCTTGAACCATAAAATATTGCTCAATTCTTAACCTCCATAACTCAAACTCATTCTGTTTGATCATGGGCAACTTTGCAGCAACATTTGTAGCTTGAGTATCTTGTACGTCCATTTCTTCAGCTTCTTCTTCTAAATCAACTATATCAACCTTGCTCTGATACCAATTGAGAGGATGATCGTAACACTATAAGGTGGTTAAACCTTTGTTGCTTTGTGTATGTGATATATTGAGTTAATATGATTAAGTATGCGGAATCTACTTTATCACACTTAGAAGGTTATTTTGGTTATGAAAATGGAAAAGTAATGCTTGAGTAATGAACAATAATCACACGATATTAACACCAAATGATTCAATATTATTCAAGATAATACGAGTGATCTTCACTATCACTAGGGTTACAAAACCTTGAATCTTAATGTTTATATGACTTGAGATATTGTTCTAGCTAGTTGTTTTAAGCATATGAATTAAGCACTTAATTAGTCACACAAATATCTAGTCTAAGATCTTTCTTTTATAGTCCAAGAAAGATCTTTACAATATTATTAAGTCTTGTCGAACACATGCTAGCTTATCTTATGTGTGTCATTAACATAGATACAACATGTATCTATGTACACACCTTGTTACTGAACACTTTGTCCAAAGATATTATCTACCGTATATACTTGACTTTAGCACACAAATATCTTTTCAATACTTATCCAACCACCAGTAGTATACATGACACTTATCCACTCAGCAGTATCGACCAGCAGTACCTTCTTTGTACTATCAGTACTAACTTCAGTTAGTACGGTTAGTTATAACTTGAACAGTCCTTAGATATACACTAGCAGTTGGAACTGTTAGAGTATTCTTCTCAGCAGTACTAATCTTCAGCACTTGTAATTCTTAATACTTAATCTTCAGAACATTTAATTCCCAACAGAGTGCTTAGGTGGCTTTAATTGTGATGACTTGGAATTAATAGATGATTAGGTGGACTTCCATGTCATTGATGACGTCGTACACCTCCAGTTATATATATATATATATATTATATATATATATATATATATATATATATATATATATATATATATATATATATATTATATATATGTGTGTGTGTGTAAAGGGGAAGAGAAGTGGAAGGGAATAAAAGACAGTGAAAGACGGAAGGACAATTTAATGATTGCGTTACCATTCCCCTCATTATCTTTGAAGGCCGGACGGTACCCCGGATACTTCCATATGGTTGTCAACCCAACCTCGAACAAGAGACCCGGATGAATGGGTCGAAGATCTATGACATTCTCCATCAGTTTCCTAATGTCAGCATCGTTAAACCCCCCGGCTGGAGGAAAATCCGCAACGTTTGAATCTTTATGCCTCCACGGCATTGCATCCGGTATTGCCCTCCAGTCTATCAGAAAAAATCTATCCTTCCAATGTTTTAAGCTTAAATAGGTCTCATTAAAAATCCGTTACTGCGCACCTTTGCCGGTGCGACGCTCGAAGGAGAACCAACGCCCCTGTTTGTTGAGCTTATAGAAGACACGGAAGAGAGTAACGGTATGAACAATTTTAAGGCTCCAACAATACATCTCGAACATAGTCGACCGGCCTAAACCGATAGGCACCAGTTGGGAAATATGTACCTTGAATTATCTGATGACCTAGAGCAAGAAAGTGGAAAAAGGCACCCTAATGCCCGAAAATTCCAAATATTGTTCATAAAGACAAATAGCAGTCGCCGGAAGTTCGTTCATATTAAAGTCTTCCAGAGGAAGACGGGGATTCAGATCACGAGGACTACCATACGTGACGATGACACCTTCTAGGTCCTCCTCACTCATGAGAGACGTGTATGTATGCATGTCAAATTTAGGAATTATTTCAGAGGTGGCCGGCTAGGATCCGGAGGCCATCGTTCAAAGACCGAGAGGAAGGTAACGCACAAGATGAATAAACAAGAAGAAGATGAGACGCACTTGGAAAAAGAACCGGAAGACTTGAAGCAGTGATGAAAAGAGCGGAAGTAAAAGTAGACTATAAAAATGAAGTGAAAATGACTTATATAGGCACCTAATGGGACAACGAAACGTCGTGTCATGTCAACGAAGCGTCGTGTCATGTCAGAAGAACCACGCGCCCGCATCTGAACCGTCACACGCGTACATGGTGCCACGTGGCGAAATCCCACGCACATCGGTAAGTTCTCTGTTTTAACCTATTATAACCGATAGGCCTGGGCCTCTATATCATCACCCAGCCCAATAACATGACGGTAAATAAAAAGAAGAGCCACATGACAAAAATGGAACAATTGATAAGTATTACATTATTAGTCTTCGACCAATAATATAATACTGGGGAGACATGACGACGAATATAGCCGGACGGCCCAGTAGCCGAAAGGCCCAAAGACCGAAAGACCCATTGACCAAGTGGACCGTTGACCTGACACATCTTTTGGCATCTAGCTTGGGGAAAATATATCTTATTAGCTCCTGGGTGTCAGACACAGTGTCAGGGACAGTGTCAGCGGCAACGGCAGGGACAACATCAGAGATAGCGACTGAGAAAGCGACCAGGTATGATTAGTAGATAGTATAAATACACACACAGTAACTCGTATCAAGGTAGCATTTACTTCACTCTCACTTACATTTATTACTTAAACCTTCTGGTAAAAACTCATACTTACTCTCACGCTAGAGCTTGGTCCTGGGGTCACACCCAGGGCGAGGCTAACGTGTTTGTTACATCATATAGGTATCCGAAGGGCTTGTCTACTACAAGACCGAAGGATATTCGAAGGATCTCACACCTTCACGAAGAATTACTTCAACAGTAAACGAATAAGTTTAGGACCTGGCATCTTTGTTACTCAACGTGGTTAAATAACTGAATATGTTAAACAAGTTATAGAAGTTTTTTACATGTGCATGTTGTGTATACGTATAGTAATTAGGTTGTGTGTTTTTGTAAGCTTTTGATGGTTTTGATTATTTATCAAGATATGGATAAACTTGCAATACATGTTAGAAAATTGCTAAACTGTAACTTTGAAGATTATATTTAAATTATTTAGACGTGCATTAATTGCCTGTACTTTTAGTAATAAGTATGCATTTTTCAAATTTAGCTTCTCTCAACTGGCTCTATCAGTTACGCTGTGATGTTTCTTGCAGTAAGGCGACCAAGTTCTCTCATTTTTCTCTGTCACGTCAGCTTTCTCTCTCCAGCGACCTACAGGCGATTAGGTGCCCCAGTAAGGGTGACCAAGTTCAATTTTTTTTTTCAAACCTATATAATACAAATGGTCCAATTAATAGCACATAAAGTGGGAAATAACTCGATCGAGCTGACGACCATCATCCAAAGAAAAAAGGGGTGATCGAATTACCCACACTAACATGATCGAGTGGGAATCGATCGCATAAGTCGATCTCGATCGGTTACTGCAAAGAGCCTCTATCAGTTACGCATGTGATGTTTCTTAAATAAACTCATAGCTATGTTGACAAAACCTTACATATTACAGAATTGTGTTGAAAACAAGTTTTTCATTTTATGAAATGAGGGTACCTTGTCAAATAGTCAAGTTAGGTTAAACGATTTAGCTAAGTTTGGTAATTTACCTTTTCATCTAATAATTGGTTGAGTACTCTAATTGGTTTGTAAGTTACTTAAAAGTTCTAGCATCACAATATGTAAACACGTGGAAAAATAACTTTTTGTCTAGTATCTTTCTACACAATTAAGTAAATTGAAATAAATTTTTGGTTTTAAAATCTACATAATAAATTATCATAACAATTGTAATTTTTGCTTTTACTGGTCTAATATTGTTATCATGTTGTTTTTCTTGCTCTTTATTGTTAGAGGTCTTAAAAGCTAGAGTGATAATTAACTAACTAACCGAATTCTTGCGCCATGCGGCGACAAAAGAGAAAAAAAACATTTTTATCATTGGTGACTATAGATGAAAACGTAAAAAAGTATTCTAGTTGTTGTCCAATTTAAAAGACTCAAAAACTATTTTAAAATTGTTAATAGTGTACGATATTTCAGAAAATTACATACTTATTAACCTTTTTATCTTAATCTAACACATTAAATAAAATAGTATTATTTAAATATAAATAAAATAAAATAAAATAAAATAAAACGATATTAATATTACTCATAAACTCATGATATTATGTAGTAAATTAACTTGAATAAATATTAATATATTATTAATAGTACTAAACTTCAGAAATCATTAATATAATTTAATATTTAAAAGTATATGCTTTGAGTGTTTGTATCAATTTTATAATGATTTGTAATTTTGTACTACTTAATATGCCTATGCATAGTAACTAATGTTCGAATGTTTGTAAAATTTGCTTATTGAGTAGTAATTAAGACAAATTATACATGCTTTATATAAGAGTAAGATATTTCGTTAACGGAGTATTTGTTATTTTCACGATAAAAATCTAAATAATTTTAGCTATTACTCCTTTCATCTTTAATTATTGCCCATATTTTCATTTCGGGTTGTCTTAAATTAATTGTCCACTTTCAAAAATAGATAAGGGCTTTAGTTCGAGTTTATCATATTACTCTTGACGTTAGTATTACAAATATTTAAAATGTTTTAAATTAATTAATTAAGGGTAAACTGCCATTCTTCAAAATATAAGAAAAAAAGTTGTAATGATGATAATTTTTTTTAAACTATGTATTTTTTGTATGTGGACAATTATTTTAAGACGGGATGAGTATTATGTTAGGCATGTAAACACGGCAAGAAGGAGTAGACCATGAGTAAGAAAAAGGACATTCGTATTTGACGAGAGGATAAGAACAAATTAAGTGTAATACTTTTGATATTTTTTACGACTATTATCTGAAAGAGACTTTATAATATTTAATTCGAGTTGCGGTCGAATATGAGTCCATGTCCAGCAAATACACTGTTTTTTTGTTGGAATATATATGTTTCATTATGTACAAAATTTACCACTAGAAAAAAATGAAATGCTGTAATTTCTAGTATTTAAATTTAAAAAGTTAAATAGAGACTCGTGTTACTCGAAATGTATCTATAATACATTAGTAAATTTTGTCGACAAATTAAATTAGTTGATATAAAAAAAATTAGTTGAAAATCAAATCTAAAAAATAAAAAACGAAAAATAATATAATACGTATAAAAATTGATAGACATAGTATATTGTCTATTTTTAGATTGGTCTAACTTCTTGCCTTCCTGGTACTTCATTTTCCATGAGAAAATGATATTTGAACTCGAAATTGTTTTTATCCGTTTATTTGTCATGATGAAAATATGTCAAAGAATCAATTAACACATAACTTTTTGGTTGTACAATTCGTCAAACATCATTTGAACAATTCGTCAGACAACACTAATATTGTTTCGTAAGTGGTTGAGATATCCCTATAAATCTATAATGTGGATTTACAAGCTAACGGATAAATTCGTATAATAATTTACCAATTATGCATCTAAGCAACCAGCTCTTCAATTACTCTCTTTGTCTTATAATAAGTGTCTACATTGCTATTTTAAGATGTCTTAAAATAAGTGTCCATCTTTGTATTTCAACGAATAAGAAGAGGTTTTGGTTAAAGGCAATAATATTTGATTGGTAAAAAGCGTAATTAGTGAGATTTTTTAAACGTTGTACATATTAAAAGTGGACACTTATTATGAGGTTATTATGAGGATGGAGTATTATTATGGTGCGTGAATGTCATTAGTTCTGATAAGATAAAGTATCCAATGTTATTTAAACACCTAGTCGCAACAACGTGTCCCCAGAAGTACAAATTAAGTTACTTTAATCCACGTTTTTGTTTGAGAACCTATGATATCATTCAGAACACTAGAACACATCTTTTCAACTTCCAGAAATCAATGTACAGGTAAAAATGTAAAACTGTAACAGGAACAACTCCGGTTCCTAAGAGCTAAAGCCTTACACACTTCACTCCTCGTATGTTAAATCCACAACGTATGAATATGAACTATACGAGGAGTGAAGTTGGAAAAAAACCGACCACTACTTAAGACCCCAAAAATACACGAGCGTTATGAGAAGACAAGAAAAGCTATCCTTATACGACTCAAATATTTAAAAATACATACTACGTATTCATAAGTAAAAAGTTTAGGTGTGTTTGATGCAATGATGATGACTTGTAAGTTTAGACAAGTTTTTTGATGCTTCAAGCAAGAAGCAACCTTCCTTTGACTTTCACTTTGCATGAGAGTTCCTTTGTTATTAACATGTAATTCGGTAAGCTCTTTTCATCATCAATAATTAGACATGCATATTACTTTTTACCAACATGGCAAAGAAAACCTAGAGAAAATACATTAAAAAAGATAGGAAGTTAAGAGTCACTATCACAGAAAAGAACTTACTACGTGTCTTCACAAACTATTTTTCTTTTTTTTTTTAGGTAGCATTCTTGTGCAGCAAGCTAGTTATTTGAAGATCAATAGGTGTTATGTTTATCTTAGAGCAATTACGTATCCTCTTACTCTATTATTCTTCCTAACCCTTCCTCATAACGATGATAAAAAAAGAAAAGAAAAGAAACATCACCAGGTCTCTCTTTTAATATAAATCATATACTTTATCGAGTGTCATAAATTCATAATCATATGGTTAGGATAATTAAGCACATAGCTTAGGAGGTAATATCAGTTACCTGTATCTCAAGACTTACGATCATAACAATTTCTACTTTCATTCGCAATAAACACAAACTGATAACTTAATGAAAATCTTGAGGTCTCCTTTCGAAAGGCTTCTGTTTACTTTTCTAGTTTTAAATCAAACTCACACACCAATGACCAATCTACTCAACTCTTGTCAAAATTCAACCTCTTGGGACTCAACCTCTTGGTAGAGTAGCATCTAAAAGAAAGATTCTGTGAATCCATTCGACTAAGATTTTGGAAAGAATTAAGTTAGAAACATAATAGTAATGGTCATAATGCAAAACACGAACAATTTTTACCAATGCGCTGGCTATGCAATTTTTACAACCAAGTATAATTTTGTATGACATAAGCATCTATACGGAGTTATTTTCTCTTACAACAAAAATGATCAAATTCTTTTCTTGTATTATGAAACAAACACCAAACTCTACCAAAACCAGAACTGTAAGTGTAAAGCGCTCTGAATGGCGACCAAACTACACTATACCATAATCATTCCAATGACTAATGCAAATTCAATTCAGACTGATTCCACCATTCTAGCAAATCTGCTCTTACACTCTAAACAAAATCCCGACACCATGACTGTTAACTATCAGAGGCTATTTGAAAATTGTGATAGAAGGTGAATTTGATGATTTACCCTATATATATACACATTCTGCACATATGTATAGTAAAAAATGAGCAAGATAGTGGCTTAAAAATGGGAAGATACCAGAAGAGCCATGGTGAAGCCCATGATGATGATAGGACAGCCCATGAGATTCATAGTAAATCTCTAAGCTGAACCAGCTTAACGGAACCATCACCCCCACATGAAAGAAAACCATTAGAAACAACTTGAATGTCTGTTACCGCAGCCTGCAGAGTTTCAAACTTTTGTCAAAATTTTAGAGTAAGTTGTATTCTATTATACACAGCAAAGTATTGAAGTAAGAGGGTGAAAATGGTACCCTAACAACTCCTCCAAAGCCTCGTGAGCTAGGTTGAATGAAGGTGTGCCTATCATGCAATTTTGGCCAGTGATATACTAACTTTGCATTTTTAGCATCCCAAAGCTTTACATCTCCGTCTTTGCTCCCAGTTAAGAAAAAACTGGTATTTGGGATTGCTGAAATTTTGGTGACGCTCCCTACAAGTGGAAGGGGTTTAAAACTCAAACAGTGTGTAGCTATAGTAGATAGTATTTTGAGCCATTAATGGTTCGATTCGGGCTAATTTTCATCTCTTAACGGGTAAATAAGTGAATAGCATTTCGGGTCAACCCAATGCATGCCTAAATAACAAGTTTCGACCCCTTATGAGACCCGCCTGAACCACTACGTCTAAAGCAGGATATTGTTTAGTACCTGAGTGAGCCTTTGGTATGTACCACAGCATCCCATTTCGATTCTGATCCCCATGTTTATTTTGCAGGCCCGCTGTTGAAGATGCATTAAACTTTTGTTCATTGCTATCAGAATTCTTATGTTTTTTTGGTCTTCCGGTAGCTATGTAACGAAAATCATGAACTCCAACATCTCCACCCTTTCCACCAGTCACAATAAAGGGTGAAATAGAACCACTTCCTATGTCATTAGCAAATACACAAACGGAGCGTGCACCACCTAAAAAACATACAAATTATACATCATGAAAAGACGCCGTGGCTCAGACTAAGTAGAAAAAACATGTCAAATTATGAACCTTCATGACACATGATGGAAGCTCGAGATGTTGCGGGTGGAGCAAGCGTATCCCATATAACAACATTAACATTATTGGAGCTATAACCTACTGCAGCCACAATTGATCCACTTGAAGTAACATACGTCACATCCCTACAACACAAGCATAAACTATTTTAACCATCGACTCATCAAGAAAGAAAATTACAATGAATGGGTAAAAGGTGTGGCTATTTCGACCCATTTGCTAATAAATGGGTCGATTTGAGTTATCAATTATCAATAATGGGTAAATTGTAAAAATAAATAACTTAATAGGAAATCGGTGCCCAAAGTGTTTTTGAATTCATAAACCCTCCTACACCAGTTTATTACTTTATTTATATAATTTTAACGGGTTTGTCTAACCAGTGTCCTCAAGGCATTGGTTTAGATAAATAAATAAGGAAATTTTATGCTTATTAAATTAAAAATCACAATTAATTAAGGTAATTTATAAGTTTAATTAATACGGATCAAATGCATTTTTAATTTAAAAGGAAAGTTCGGGATGAATTAATGCACCCTAACCGATGCCCTGAGGGCACTTGTTAGACAATCCCAATTTCCCAATTTTAATTACTGAAATAATATAATTTTGTAATCACATTGGACACACTAATTATGATAAATAAATATAAAAATTTGGGCGCCTTCTTCTTACCAGAAATTTTAAGAATTTTTTTGGACAAAAAGGGGTTTAGGTAAACCTGGCCCATTTCAACCAATACAAAAAAACTGCTTTTGACCTGAACCCGTCTCAACCTTTGTTCTCCCATCTGAAGATAAGGTAAAAGAAAACAGTATTACAGAATCAACTTAAGTAATTAAGTAAAGAGTATGTACGATGTGTAGTTGTTGAAGCATAGAGACGATTCCGTTGGACGAACATTACTCCTTCCTCCAACCTCAAGTTGCCAAGTGCACACAGTTCCATCTAATGCAGCAGTAGCAAATCTCTGCCCACAATGATCAAACTGCACAGCTGATATTGATGCAAGAGCATATGGCGGAGGGACATTTGCAGCAGGAAGAACGCCATATGTAGCTGTAGCTGCATTTTTACCAAACTGTACGTAGAGGTCACCACATAACTTATTAATTACCAAGTGTTTCTTTTCTGATAACCAAATGCTACTTTTCTTATATAAAGAAAAACAATGAGATAATAAAAATGTATACCTCCCATAGGTATACATGCGTATTGCTCGAACCAACCAAGAAAAAAGGTCTAGAAGGGTGACTTGAGAATGCTCGCGTCCTAATATTATCTACAGTTGCAGGTGGATCTATTAACTCCTCAAAATCTTCTTGAATCTCCCAACCAAGATTAGAAGTGCTTAATGGTCTTGCTAAACCCACACCGATTGTTGCTCCTCCCAAACCAAGGTGGGTACCTTTTCTGCTGCCAAGACCAATGCCAGGAGAAACACATGTTGGAACAGGAGTAGACTCAGATCCAGCCCACCCGTCAGTTGGCCAATCAACATCCGTCCAGATATAGTTTGACCTGTCAAAGCAAGTCCGCCCATCTTCCCAATTAAAGAAGACTATCCCCTGAAACAAATCATTACAGCCATTAAGTGTAAACAGAGTGCAACTAAAAATGACATACCAGAATATAATAAGTAGAGGTGATAAAACAGGCCGAGTCAGGAGGGTTGCAGAATGAGTCAAAACAGGTACAGTTGATGTGTGTCAAAATGGGCCGGACCTATTTGGATTGAACCTGAAACACTTTTTGTCCATCCTTTAATTAATTTATTTTTTAAAATAATTTGTTTTTCTTATTCTTTTACAGTAATAATTATAATATACTGTATGACAATGACCCATTTCACACATTTGATTACAAAAACACATTTGGGTGACTTTTGAACCATTTCACACATTTGACCCTCTAGAGATGAAATATAAGCAGAATCAACCCATTCATAAGAAGCAACAGGCAAAAATTTGCCACCTCTATAAGTAATGAACCACAAGGGCTATATAGCAGCAAACCTGACCTTTTTATTGCTAGCGATCGCAGCTTGCTGTTGATCAATGGAGTTGATGCACAATGCCTGCTCAAGCATAAAGAATATATTAATCACAAATTCTGTAAACTGGAATAACTTTAATTTCATGTACTTCTTTAGGTTTCTGTAAATTTACCTCAAGCAGTTCTCCATTTGTTTTGTGTACTTCTTTAGGTTTCTGGAAAGGAGTGTGTTTCATCTTTATAGCTGATTCTTTACCTCCAGAATGGTCAACAGGGGATAAGACTTCTTGGTCATTATCAGAAGCTTCAAGTTCACCAGTGATGCTTTTATACACATCACTCCATCCTTTGAAATGTTTCTGCTTGATAAGCTGTGACCACTTGGAATATTCAACTGCAAAATCTCCACATAGCACTTTTTGATCATCAAACATACTCCACAGTACATCAAAACCTGATAACCCATCTTCATTATTCATTATCCTAGAAAAGTCGATGCCTAGACCAAGACCCTGATAATTGGTTACTGATGTAGACCTACATAGATCTTCTAACCACAAAATTGTAGGTTCATTTGTTTGATCCCTCACTTTCCGCAACATGTATGATGCAAGCTGTTTTGCGCAGTAAGATAGTGCATGCCCTGATTCCACCTTTAGCAACTTAGCCAATACCACCGACACAAACTGAAATTGTTTCTTTTTGCTATTATTATCATGATTGGATAATGTAAAACTATACATGTAGGACGAAAGCTTGCAAGGAGGAGAAACAGAGTATGTATCTTCAAGATTCTCCGGCAATGAATCAATTTGGTATTTCAGAAATCCGGACATGAGTCCCCACAAAGAAGCCCGTATAATTTGCCATTTATCATGTTCAGGTATGACATGTCCACTCCGGTCGTTTACTGGTAAGCTAGTGGTCTGAACAGTCATTTCCTTGTGATCCAGCCACTCAGATAGTTCGGGAAGGATCTCATTCAGATTTTTCAAGTTAGTCTCAAATGATACGGATTCATTGGAATATGTAAGCAAAATAGGTTTCAAAACAAGAATAAGACTCTTGGAATCTTTTTGAAACCAAGCAGATGCAAAATATATGTAGTATTTGCATAAATCTAAAATAAACAACGGTGCCTGCAGAATGTTTTCAGCATAAGAGCCACAAAGCAATTTCAGTCCAGATCTTATCTTTGACATCAACAACAATAGATCCTTTATATAAGTTGTGCAGGAGCTTAACCAACAACAGCTACTCTCAGCCACCACACTTGTCTGAACATGCGATTCTATGTCATGGCAATTCATCAAGCAAGCCACATTATACCTTGAAAATAAATAGGAAAAATCTTCGAGGCCCTTCAAAACAAGCATTGGCAGTGAAGGATAAGACGGATTCACATTCAATGCAAAACGCTCATGTTGCAATATATGGCAACCAATGAACATGAGGCCATAATTGTACAACGAAACAGCAATCTGAAATTAGAAGAAAATCACAAGTGAATAAACATGTTCCGAACATAAATAAATTATTCAGGCATAGTAGTTAATAAGTTAATACCATATTGATCAGATGGTGACTAATCAAGGAATACTTCTGCTCAAAATATGAGATTCCTGCACTTAATTTGTATTCAAAAGTTGCAAGTACTGTGTTGTACTGCTGAGTTTCAGATAATGATGTGATGTTTTCTGGCCAACTTGGATGTTCCATTAACAAATTGGTGATGCATTGCATTGCAAAACCATATTTCGTATGCGAGAGCATATGCAGTGCCACATCACCAGATATCCAATTAGAGGAAGATGATGATGGTCTAAGTATCTCATTCAGAGCTTTAGGTTCTGAATTATCAGATGCACTTTTTGGTTCAGAACTGAACATGCTGACAGACGATGAAAGGCACTCCAACGCTTCAATCTGAAAAGCAATAAACAAACAAGAATCTTAAATTTCAATGGAATCTTATTGAAACTTGAATAAAATGATAGCTTGTAGATGAACATACAGGTAGACCACATCTGCTTAGGGCAGTAGAGCTCATCAAAACTGCCCATCTACCAAGGATGACTGTATTTTGTTCTCCAATAGCATTTTTCATCTGATTTTTGGTCGTCAACATCATGCAATATTGGCCAACACTTGAATCCATAAAAGCTGCATCATTGGACAAGATGGCGAATTTATTGCTTGGAGAATTAACTTGCTCACCAAACATGCTCACAAAAGCTTTAGAGTAATTCCCTGATCCCCACTGAAAACCCAAAGAGAAGACTTAAGAAAAAATGAAAAAATGAAAAAAACTCTTGTTTCAATAATAGAACCGGTCGTTTAACGTCACCTCTAAAAAGCTTGATTTCCAGTAATCGCCATTTTCATATGCATTTGGTAGCAAGAACTTTGAAACAATATGGTGTTCCGATGGTCCACCATTGCCTTCAAGAAGACGGCAAATTACAAGAGCAAGCTGTTCATCGCCAAGAGTTTTCGTGCACACATTCATAGCGGAAGCAGTATCACCTCCAAGCAAGAAGAAAGCTACAGCAAGCTCCAACTGATGTCTCCCCATTAACACATAAGCATTTTTTAAAGCAGCAGCTTTATTCTTCTCATCCTGTATTGAATTGATTGAGCTTATGAAATTCAGTACACTCATGACAAATGTGATGCTTAAAGCAATGGTTGAGCTTGAACTAACCTGAAAATTGCGTGAAAGAAATGCCACCAACGGCTTGTCTTTTTCGTCTTTGCTGATTTTGAAAAGGCCTGCCAAAACTTGCAGCCTGTTTAAAGCTATGTAAAGAAGTGCACAAGCCTTTGGATCCCTTTTTTCTAAATATTGCTGTTTGGCCAGCCTCTCCATCTGCAAGAAGGAAACTGATGTGTTGAATGACCAAGCGTGGCAAAGATACTCCCACAAAAATGATAATGAATAACGTGTTTTCTTGATAAGGTTCATGTAAGTAGCATGTGAAGAACTGAGCTTTAGCATTTTTTACCCTACGAGGTAGATTTGCAATGGCAACTATACAATTCAAATGCATAAAGAACAACCATCAATGCGCATCTTAACATGATTATATAGAAAAAAATATTTTGAAACGAACTAAAAGTGAATGACATAACCATCAAAACATTGAGAATAAGTGTCATAACCAACTTCCAATATTACTCGATAACAAAAACATTGCAGCACTATGTTGCAATATACATCTTATAGTGAAAGTGACCAGATTGTACCTTTACTCGCAACTGTGATTTATTAGTATACCAAAACCCAACACCCATGCTGCGCATATCTTGCCAGGATGATTCATTGTTTAGAAGAGATTCAAATAAACTTTCTTGACAATCAGAGTGGAAAGCCCAAGCAATTAAGGACGAGTCAATGACCAACTCTCCCACTGATGGCAATTTTCCTAGTCTCCTCACACAATAGAGCTGCTGAAACCTTACTGCAACCCAAAACCTACAAAGATATCATGTATAAAAAATAGCATGCATCAAATCACACATTATACTCTTATATCAAATGTATTGTGTATCTTCGAGAAAATCTACAAGTTCTACCTTCGACCAGGCTCATCAAGACCGCCATATGGTGAAGACGCATTTGAATTACTGATTTCATCAAGAAGATCAACAACAGCAAGAATTTGCATCTTCTCAATGTTGGTGATGGCTGAAACGTTCTGTAACTTCTCGGCAGAATCAGCGAGTCCACTCAGTCCAGACCTTGTAGAACTTGAATCGTATGAATTGATAGAACCAGTAGAATCCCAATTAGAGTAACTGAATGGATTTGACTGGAAACTGGAAGATGAGCCTAAATCTGCACCACCACTCCATGTGACAGCTTTGCTGTTTGAATTTGGTGTGAGAAGCCCTTCAACATAGTCTGACAATCTGATTTGTGGAATTCTGTGGCCATATTTAGCAGTAGGATTTCTTTTCAAATCCGTATTACTAGAAGTAAGATGTTCAAAAAGGTGCCCTAAGGCACTCCGCGCACGTTTCCAATTACCTGAACACATCCAAAATATTACAAAGCAAGTATTATTAAGCTGCATGGGACAAGAAATAAGAGGTAGTAGTAGAAAGTAATAAAATATGGTAGGTTGACTCATTTACGACTAGGGACCATTACAGAAAAGCAAACCTATAAATAGCATGCATAAATAGATGCACAAGGTAACCAACTTTGTTCTGGGTAATATAGTAAAAAAAAAAAAATTTTTTTTAATTTATTATTTATTTTTTTATTATTTTTTTTTTTTCACTCACAGAAGGGTACAAACTTTCAAATAGCTTATATAAAAGGTAAGGAGCTCTAATTCTTTTCCATTTTGGGTTCGTGAGTGTTGCTGACTTGCTGAGAATGGTAAGTTCGACATTTGTATTCAATTTACTACTTTTTAAACAAAAAATTTCAAGAAAAAAAAAATAGCGAGATGCTGGATGATAGATATTTTTATGAGTGGGAAATGCTATATTGCCCAGGATAGATATTTGAGGAAGTTGGTTACCTAATTATGCAAATAGCCCTACATACATCATTAATAGAATGTCAACCACAAGCTTCGAGTGCTCAACAAACTTAGGTACCTGAATAAATATTGACCAGGAGTGCTTCAGGGTGGTACGTGGGTAGAGATCCACCAACATGTGCCGCTATTTCCAAGATGTTCTCAAAACCGATCTCTGTACTGGTATTATATATCTGATTATCGATTCCAGATATGTGTGAAAATATACAATTTTCCATGTTCATTTTAATAGAATGTATGCGTGGTTCACTACTGTCCTTCAATGTCAATTTTTCAAGATCAGGAGTATCAGAATCACTAAAAATTTGAGGAAGCAAACATCTAGAAATGTGTTTATTGTTGCTTGGGAGTAACCACTGGCTGAATAAACAAAAGTAATCATCATGTACAAGCACGCCTGTAGCTTTAGGTCTCCAAATGAAATCACGAATAGCAGGGCGAGTATGAGTTTTTGCCAGACAAAACCACGTGTTTCTATCCTTAGAGTTTTCTGAACTTTCAAACTTCTGACCTCCACAACGTCTCATGGAGTACACCCGCAGTTCATTGTGCAAGCAAACTCCAAGCAGTAGCTGACCGTTACCTATTGTAAACCAATTTAAAGCCACAACTTCTCCGTCAAGATTTATAGTGTCTTCAAGTAAAAAACTCCCGGTTACTCCAAGGTACACAGATTCCCATATGTGAAGGATACTATGGTTCTTTAACTCGTTTGAATTGGATATAGTTGCAATCTTTCCACCACAATCAGTAGGACTTACTCTAGTGATTGGGCCCTCGTGACCAGCAACCATGCCTACCAGTTCCCACTCTTGATCTAAGCTCGGTGATTTAGCAACCATACTTCTCCATAGTTTCAAACTACCATCTAAACAGCCAGTAACCATGTGATATGCAACATCATTGTTGAAAGTTTGCTCTTCTACTTTAGCTGTAGCGATGCTATATAGACCAAGAACAGCAAAGCTTGTAATATTATCATAGTTGAATGGATCTGGAAATATAGATGAACAACGATCAACATATATACAATATTTTTTCTCAGAAACATAACTTTCGAAGGAATATGCGCCACTTTCTGCAGTCTTATTAAAGCCAATTTCTGAAGGATGAATAGTAACTTTCCATGACAATGCCTGAAAATGGTCCTTCCATACAGCTAACACCATAAAACTGTTATAAAGGAAGGTGCTGCGTGTAGAAGTTAAAGGAATTGACCAGATACTGCTGGGTCCATTTTCATTATTATCAGTTAAAGGGATAGTACAGAGTTTATGACATGATATCAAGTCTTCGTTTTGAGAAACCTTAACTAGAAAAGAATCTATTCCTCCAGCATGCCCCATCAGTAAAACCCTATGATCATCCATTATTGCAGGGGCCCACCTCAAGCTAGTGTATTTGCAATGAGAATCTTGAGCTACGAACTGTCCAGAAAGCTTGCAGCCAGAATTCAACGGTGAGAAACCCATGGCACTGTTGGAAAGTGACCAAAATAGAATCACCCCATTAGTATCCAAAGAAACTGCAATTTCTGAATAACATCCATAAGGATGCAATGCAATTTGCAATATCTTTCCACTATGACCATCTATGTTTAGCGACCCATTAGCAATAGATGAGAGGGAATCTTCTGATGATTCGTGTTTATAAAATTGTGACCAAAACAAATGATTAGACCGTAACAAGTGAATTACAGAGGATACGTCTGGTGGGCCAAAGAATCCGTTTCTTGATATGACAGATTTGTGAAGTGGAAAGCTTGTAGGTGTTTTAGAACCTGACAATTCTCGTCTTTTCCACAAGGTAACTCGTGGGAATCTCAATGGGGAAAAATCATCCATACAGTGAACCGCCCAGAAGGTTACCAACAATTGAGGACCAAAGCAAATTAACCAATCACATCTGCCAGCTTTACCATGGTGATACTCTTCTGAAGGAAAATATTGGCTAGTTTCTTTACCGACATTAACAATACCATCAAGTTCGGTGGCCCATCTTACAAACACATCCGAACCCAAAATGCCATTTACTGCTTGATTTATCTCGATGGTGGCGGCAACTTGAAAAGATGACCCGGTTGGTTTATGATCATTATGGGCCTTTACAGTTTTCCTGGCCCGTCCATCATCAATCTCACTCCACAACCTTACGGTTCCATCAGCACAGCAGGTTAACAAAACCAGCTTCAACGGGTGCTTGGAATTTTCTTTTGATTGGTTCGCTACCAAAGGCCTCCACTGAATCATGGAAACGGGCACGTGATGATGGAGCTCACATGTGATGCGTTTTGAATTTCCATGACAAATCAATACGGATGTTGAACCCTCAGTTTGCGGTTTGTTCAAGGGTGCAGTTGCAAATGGGCCTTCAACGCAGAAGGTAGTAGAAGACAAAAATTGAGGAACATTGGGTTTAAATTTCCAAGCTATTTCCCAGGACTGTTCTTTCTTTCTCCATAAGACAACATCAATCCCAACTGAGACTAGACCATCTCCTGAACCTGACCATTTGATGGCCTCAACTTTTGTGGCTTGCACAAGTATGGCAGTCTGGCTCCAACAAAAAGAACCTGAATATGAGTAAAAAGTTCAAATGAACAACATCCAAGTTTAGGAATAAAAAATGAAACTATTCAAGTTGATAAACAAGCACAATCACATGCTCATATATCAACACTAGTCTCTTACAAAACATCAACCACCGACCTCAAGGTCATTTTAGTACATTGGTTTTATTTGGCCAAGACATCATAATCATGAAGAGAGTTTTTGCACTTTTCAATCATATACATTCAAATAATATTTTCCACTCTACAATTTCATGTTATATCATCAAATTTAGCCATGTTGAATATTACAATATTATAAATGCGAGTCTTATGCATAGAAATAAAAGCTTAAACTTTGACACCCCCCAACAACTCTCTCTAATAGGAAAAAGGATAATTAACATACAAGTGGTTCAGTCAACAACTGTCTCAAACAGAAAAGCGACACACCTAATCAATATTTCTTAAACATACACAGAGTGAGGCGTCTATGACCATGAGAGAACATGAGCGTGCTAGGCTGACTTAACCTGTGTGGGCATTTTAGTAAGAGTTCGAAGGCTAAGTCAATCCTATAGTCATAGTTGTTAGACTTGTACGAGTCACGAGTCAACTCGTAAGAGTCGAGTCAAAACAGCCCTAAAACGAGCTGACTCAGTAGGTGTGTTTTATACCAACTCGTTGCTTTCTGATTATCTACATGAGCATTCAGTAAGAGTTGAAACGGAGTGACAACAAATTAATCCATGAACCAAGAAGGCTAAGGGTATCCTGTTTAACAGCCTTTTAACCTGCAAAGATAACGCTACTCAAGCATACAACATAGAAGCATGGAACCTAGCAAAATGTACCTCACATAGTTAGCCAAGATGGCATATTACACTGAATATCTTAGATCCATTCTATATTTTTCTAGTAACCTTTGTACACTTAACACTTGACAATTTGACATCTTATGGTGCTTTAAGCCATTGTGATTTCTAGCAATTACGCTAAAAAAAATCCTTCTAGCTTTCTAGGATTGTTGATTGTTGAATTAGTTAAGACACTAAGATCTCAAATCTATGGTTCTAGCGACCATGATCCATAGCATGCTATTCAATAAATACATATAACATAGCCAAATTCAACAATAGAAGTAGCAATGTAGCATAAACTTAAGTTTAAAAACACAATTATTAAACCTATGGTGGATCTATGCAAGACAACAAGGTAGCAGTAAGGGAGAACTGATCTAGAGACCAGAAGATAGTAGATAGAGAGAGCTATCCGAGAAAACATGAGTGGAGTGGACTATGGAAACTTAGGGGCTGTTTCTTTTTCCCTCCCCATAAAGAATTGGGTCCACCAAAGATTAAATATTACGAGTATTTCTTTTTGAAGTGGGTCCCATTATTTTCCTTATAATCCTCTATATCCACAAGAGATAAAAAATGAATCCCTCCCCAACAAGAGGCAAAATCAGACATGGGCCCACATGGACCCCACACATTCTCTTAGCTAACAAAAAAAAGAAACGCCCTCTAATTAATCTACATTGGGTCTTTATTCTGATGGCATTTCTTCTCACTTCCATGCTAAGCCAGTCCATTGAGTTGTGCTCTAACTTAGTCCCAGGCTTATTATTTAAAGGGTCACAACCAAGTTGCTCTAGGAACTACATTATATCGGCAGCCAATAACCAAGAAATGTCTTATTTAACAACCTCTTTACAAGCAGATGTAAGACTAACGAATTGGATCAGTTATCTAATGTGCACCAACTCCTGCTACATATCGATCCATCTTATATCTAGCCTAGTAGATATTGCACCATTGACATTTTATAATGATCATCAATCAAATACTGCTTATGTGATGATGCACTAATAGCAAGACATCAATAACAATATTCTATCAAGATCCTAAATCATGAATCTAGTGACAGTAATACATAGCAGGCTATTCAATTTCAACATTCGACAAAAATGCACAGCATAACCTAATTCACTGAGAACAATAACATAAACCAAGCTTATAGATCAATTAGCATCAAAGTTTTAGAAAGCCTAACCTTGTAAATCACGCCAAAACACACCAACACAATTCTCTAAAGAGTAATTCTAATGAATTGGATCACATTATCTAGTGTTCACTACCTCCTGCTACACGTCGATCCATCCGATATTTAGTCTAGTAATCCTTGCACCATAGACATCTCATAATGATCATCACTTATGTGATTCACTACCACAAACTCTTAACTTATAGTAACAGTTAGTTATCAATTACATTATCTAGTGAGACAATGATCTATAGCTAGCTATCTGAAATCAGCCTTCAGTAAAAAAACGTATAACATAAACTAATTCACTAAAAGTAATAGTATAAACTTTAACACTACTTATTGGACATCAACATCCGATAAAAACACATAACGTTAACTAAAGCAATTTCATCAACATCAAATTCATTCACGTAGTTATCAATTTCATGACTCTAATTAGACAATGACCTATAGCTAGCTATCCGAGATCAACATTTCATATAAAAGAAACGTATAATTGATAACTAAATAACTGAGAAGAATACTAGTAGCATACACTCTAACACTATCGACGTATCAATTTCATTATTCTAATGAAACATTCATCCACGATATCAACATTCAACAAAAATGCATTGAATATGCTAAATGAGACTAATAACATAATAATAGGCTTATAAATCATATAATTAGCATCATCGACATCTTATAATGATCATCACTTAAATACTGCTTATGTGTAACACTACAACAAACTCTTAACTTATAAGAGTTAGTTATCAAATTCATGACTCTACACTCTAGTGAGACAGCGATCTATAGCTAGCTATCCGAAATCAACATTTATTCAAAAACGCATAACATATATTAATTCACTGAGAATAATAGCATAAACTTTTAACACTACTTATTCGATATCAACATCTGGTAAAAACGCATTAAATAAACTAAATGTAACTAATAACTTTCGATTAGCTGTCAAATTATATAAACCCTAACCTTTTGAACTATGCGAAAACGCACCGATACAAATCTCCAAACTCACCGCCACTTCACCACACGATAGCTAGCCTAGTAATTATTGCACCATCAACACTTAAATACTGCTAGCTATAACCTACTCTAACTGGATCAACTTATAACAGTTAGTTATCAATTTCATGACTAGTGAGACAGTATTCTATAGCTAGCTATTCGAAATCAACATTCAGTAAAAAAAAACTCATTACGTAAACTAATTCACTAAAAAATAATATTATAAACTTTAGCACTGCTTATCCTTTATCAACATCCGATAAAAACGCATAACATAAACTAAACGAGACTAACAACATTCAGCTAATTATCAAATGTCATAAACCCTAACCTTGTGAACTATGCGAAAACACACCAACACAATTCTCCATAGTGTCATGATAATGAATTGGATCACATTATCCATCCGATATCTAGCCTAGCAACTATTGCACTATCGACACATAAATACTGCTTATATGATTCACTACTTATAACAGTTAGTTATCAATTTCCGAACTCTAGTGATAGTGATACATAACAAGCTATCCGCAATCAACCTTCGGTAAAAAATTATAACCAATATCTAGCCTACTAATCGCACCACTGTAACTACTTATGTGATGCACTGATGGTTAGGCTTCAATAGGCGTATTCTATCTGGATCCTAATATCATGAATCAAGTGGCAGTTACACATAGCATACTAGAGTATTTGATATCAACATTTCGACTAATTATCATTTTTATATAAACCCTAACCTCGCGAACTATGCGAAAACACGCCGATACAATTCGCCAAACTCACAGCCACTTCACCACACGGCTTCTCCCCGGGAGACCACGCCACAGCCGTAACATCTCCGTCACCGTCGCACGAAACCTCAACAACTTGCTTAAAAAACGGATCATCGTCACATTTTTCATTGTCACCAACTGGTGATGGAAAATGAGAGATCACGAGAAGTGACTTAGCTCCGTATGCGATCCATGAGTGGCCTAAATAGTTTGGGAGCCAGTCGAGTGCGGATTCGGTTCGGGTCGGGGCGGGTGGGATGGTTTCGGATTTGAGTAGGTGGTAGGGTGATGATGACGTGGAGGTGGTGGTTTGCATTTTACGGTTGGTGAATGTGGTTGATGGGGATTGGTTTGTGTGATATATGAGAGTGTGGGGGATGCTTGAAATTACTTCAATTACATGAGGCTACTTGCTGCGAGCGATACATAGCAATAAAAATTAACATCAGTCTAGTGTTATATTACAGGCGATAGTGGTTTAGATGTTGTTTAGAAGCATACAAAAGCTAAGATGTTATTGAACTGCGGTACATGGATTTTTAGTCATTTACGGACAGTTGGTTTTGGTTTTTTTGCTGCATTGCTTGTTTCCTCTGGCTTGTTATCTGTTAAGATTCTTTTTCGAGCAGATGTCCTGAGTACTTCTGTCTTTGTTGCCTGCCCTTGTAAATGGCTAGTAGCTTCTATTGTAGTAGGAGTGCTTGTTTGTAAAATTGCAGGTGAAGCAGGGGTAACCGGAGGTTCAGAAGTAGTACCTGACAGAGTTCAGTTAGTTATCATGCCAAAAAAAGTTAGCGAGTGCATGAAACAGACAACAGCTTGTGAAATTACAACCTTCCTCAGTTGGTGATTCAGCTTCAGCTTCTGTTAGCAAGGGAATGTTTTGTTCAGTTGGTGGCAGCAGATGTGGACCAGTTTCCATGACGCTGTCAAGCACATAACTTTGATATTGTTTTGTAGAATCTGGCGAGAAGTGCAGCTGAAACAAATGTGTGGTTCCTTCGAGGGCTGTTAAATGTGGCGGGACTGTGTATGCATCGGTGTACCCTTCTTCTGAGATAACTTTGTTGACTTCTGTGACAATTGAATGTACCTCATTACTGAAGCATGTTAACGTCAAAATTCCAGTGTTGTCGGAAATCAGCAGTCTAAAGGAATAACTGCATAGGTATTAAACATAGGTGACTTCATTAGACAATATTAAGAGGTTTTTTTTTGTCGCTTATAAACTGTGTTTAGTTACTTGTACCTGTAATCATTCGGCTGTGTTGGAGCTGGTATCTCACACTGTGAATGTGGGCGGTCATCAAAGATTTTCCGCCTACAGTCATGGCATCTGCGGTAGAACCATGGTATGCCAACAACGACTTCTTCAATTCTTGCAACGACTGTGAATCTAACATTCTGTAACAGGTAGTTACATATTAAAATAGGTACATGGCAAATACAAAGCTAGTAGTTGCAAGTTTGATAGAAGTACTGACTGTTTGGTTTCTTGGATCTTCTCGCAGAAGCTCGTCTATTGTAACTCTGTTTCTTTTCTTTTCATCTTCTATGTTATCGTAGCTGTATGGATATTTTAACTTAGTTTGATGCTTAAAAAATTAGGCGAATGTGTTATAAGAGAAGGAGAGTAACTGACATGCTTAGTATGTAATCTGTTTCAGGAATAGGAGGGTTGAAATAGTAGTAAGTTGCGGGTGTGCTTGATAGCTGCAAACCTGCATTTGTTTGTGGCTTTGTTAGAATCTATTATCTTAATATTTTGCAACGTGGGTCTGTGGAAACGGCGGTACCTTTGTATGTCTTCACCCAGCATGAACTGACAGCCATAACGGTTGGTTTAGGTTCTTTTTCATAGGCACTGATGCTAAATTCGTGAGCTCTCTCATTCCAAAGAGTGAATCTGACAGTGTCTCCTCTGCATATGGGAAAATATGTTAGCGAGGTGTTATTTAGAATGGTTGTCATTAAAAAAAGAGTATGTATAAACGGCTGTTATTGAAAAAATAGTTCATATGATTAACTTACTCTAGGTTACGAAGTATGATGTCTCTCCAGACAATTTGTTTTGTGTTGGGCGGCTTTGGTTCACGGATACCACCAACAGAAAGGACGCATGCTATGTAATCTGCAGTGACATAATGTGCAGTTATAGTATTTTGTATTGTATGAGTGTTATTAATATTAATCTGTACCTGTTAGTATGACATTGTTTTTGTCTGCACGCTGATGTAACTGAGTGTATGTGGCAAAGTTGAAATGATGTAGTGGAAAGGTGGTTCCAGTATACGGCTGAACATTGGTGAGCCGTCCTAATATCAAAGTGAAGTGATTAGGTAATGTCTGCATCCATTTTTTGGTGTCTAGAAGACCGTATCCTGTGATTGTGTATGCAGCATTGACTTGAAGGATGTTATCAAATCTTGTTTTTTCGCGGCCTTCTGCGTTTGCCTGTATGGCGCCACCCTATAATATGAAAGAGAAAGACAAATATTAGGAATGGGAAATTTAATGCGTATTAAAAGGCATGATATAGAGTAACGCAACCTGCTGATCAAGTAATATAACGCTCAAAGTTGGTTGTTTTATCCCTCTGGTATCTGTAACTGTCCATTTGCGATATACTCGGACGCATATTGCTTTCGCTACATCTGATGGTTTGAGATTAGCAACTCCAACTATTTCAAGATCTGTTGCTGGTCTTTTTCCTGCAGACCTTGTTATTGTTGGCACTGAAGTATCATGCGACATTTTCCTGTATTATAATGATGGAGTGATAGGTGAGATCATATTTAAATAGGTGTAGTAGCTAAGAAAAGGTAGCTGTCAGAAAAAATGCATAGTCAATAAACTGTATCCAAGAAACCAACATATGAGAGTTGGTATTAGCAGGAGTCAGTCCAGTATACGTTTACCTTGGTTCGAAAAACGTATCGGTATTACATGGGAAGAAATATATGGTTGTGGTCTCCGTAAAGTACATGCGAAAGATGCGTCTGAAGGTATCCATTCTTAGAACATCATAAAAGGGTGGGCCTATTCTCTTGTCTATAGGACCGTAGATGTAACTGGCAAATCAGATGTAGCCAAATCTGTGTCTGATTTCTCATCAGTATAAGCATGACGTTCGAATATGTGTGACCCTATATGGGTTCATTGAGGTAGCCTTTTGACAGTACGTAACAAAATCTGTCACAATATAGCTAACATAGATATAATCCGCAAGGGTTAAAATAAGAGATTAGACTGTATATAGGTTTAGTCACCTGCCCTTTGAATGTGTGCAACCCTATATGGGTTCATTGAGGTAGCCTTTTGACAGTAGCTAACAAAATCTGTCACAATATAATTAACATACATACAATCCGCAAGGGTTAAAATAAGATATTAGATTGTATATAGGTTTAGTCACCTGTGATTTAGTAACGGGATAAAAACATCTGTAAAAATATAGGTAAGGAACATAGTAAAATATTAGATGATATATGAGTTCAGTCTGTAAAAACAGAACTGACTGTATATATGTTTACTTACCTGTGGTTTACCAATATATTACCGTCTGCAAGCGGTTGCATCAGAAAGGTAAGGGAATCAGATGTGAGAGTATCTGTTTATTAGATACTATGTGGGTTAACTGGTCTGTGCGTTGTTAAGTGCATACAAAAGAAGTCTTTGTAGGTATGGTTTCTTTTGCTGTCTATAGGACTGCACATATAGTTGGTAAATCAGATGTAGCAAAGTCTGTGTCTGATTTTTTGTTACAGTGAACTGGTGTTTTGACAGCAGGTAACCAAATCTGTAAGAATATAAATGGCACCCTATATGTGTTTAGTTACCTGTGGTAATCAGTAATAGGCGAACGAAAGAAAACATCTAAAAGTATAACTGATCCTATATGGGTTTACTGACATGTGCATTAGGATTAGGAAGCAAAATATGTTTATTGGATCCTAGGTGGGTTTATTGTTCAGTTTTTTGTGAGTGAGTAATAAGGGAGAAAATTTGTAAAAATATAGGTAACAAATATAGCAACATAATAGACGTTACATGTAACAAATATAGCAACATAATAGACATTACATGGTGGCAGTAATGTGCTAATCAGTAATAGGGTAAGCAAAGAAAACATGTAAAAATAGAACTGATCTTAAATTTCTTCGAGAGAAAGTTAGTGTTTGGTTCAGGCCTATACAACGTCTAAGTATTAGAATAATATATTCTGTTTGCTGTATCTGTGGTTGAGTGATATGCATAAACACTAATACAGAAATGTGAAAGAATATGTGCAATGTGTTTGTTATGAATAAGACCTGGGTTCTGATAATGGTTTCTAAAAAGTCCCTGTAGACGATATTTTTTGTTGTATTCGGTGGTCTGTTGAGCTGATCTTTGATGAGGATTTTTAGCCCGTCAGGAGATGTGGCTCTTGAAAGTGCAACGTATAACTGCCCATGGCCAAAAATGGGTTCTGGTAAGTACACACCGATCTTGTTGAGTGACTGGCCTTGGCTTTTGTTAATGGTCATTGCGTAGCACACTTTGACTGGGAACTGCTTCCTTTTGAATATAAACGGCAGATGTTCGTCTCTGTTGAACAGGAGAATTCGAGGAAGAAACACTTTTTGTAGTATGCGAGTACCGGTAACAATTCTGACTTCGATTACTTTAGCAAGCATCTGTGTTACGATCATGCGTGTTCCATTACAAAGACCTCCAGTTAAATTCAAGTTTCTTAGCAACATAACAGGGGCGCCTATTTTGAGTTCAAGCTTATGTGGCGGAATTCCTGTGAATGATAGCGTGTTAAGGTACTCTGCTGGATATAGCAATTCTGTGGCTCCTCCGTCATTTCCGCGTGGTATAGCTTCATCGTTACTTGTATATACATGACTGGGAGCACATAACATTTGCAGGACATCTGAGTTAATAGCGTCAGCGGTATCATTTTTTGGACAAACAATTGCTCTTTCTTGCAAGGATTCAGCAGTTGGTGATTGAAGAATGGTGTCAGGATATATGAATCGTATAAGTTGCATCCTTGCGTCATTACTATCTGGAATACAATACATATCGGGTATATGTATCCATGAGGTATCTCGGGGATCTGATTGATCTGGTTGACCAATAACACCATTCCCTATGTTGACTAACCATTCAGAAAATGCTGCAGTTGCGGCCAATTGATGGGAAGGTGTCTCTGTTCTTTTCAAGCGCATATTTTCAGTCAACAGATGAACTCTGAAATGTTTCCACAGATATGATTCAGTGATACATGAGGAAATAATTTGGTGTTTTGTACCTTTTTTCTTTACTGGTAAAGTTTGCCTGAAATCTCCACCGAGGATGACTGATTTATTGCCAAAAAGAGCTGTTGGTGTATCTAATAGATCTCGCAAGGTCCGGTCAAGGGCCTCAAAACATTTGCGATCATTCATAGGCGCCTCGTCCCAAATTATCAGATCTGTTTGTATCAGTAACTCAGCCAGCTGAGTATGTTTTTTTATAGTACACATAGACTCGTTCGTCACATCTAGTGGCAACTTAAATCTTGAATGAGCAGTGCGGCCTGATGGTAACAACAATGAAGCAATCCCGGAAGAAGCCACTGCAAGAACTATCTTTCGCTCTGCTCGTAGGGTGTAGATTATGCTCTTCCATACAAAAGTCTTTCCAGTGCCATCGTAACCATATACGAAAATTAGCTTTTGTCTGTTATTTCTTACACCTTCGAGAATAGCATCAAACAGCTGTCGTTGCTGAGTATTGAGATTTGGTACCAAACGATCTCTTTCAGCAGTCATAGCTTCTGTATCATAGCTTCGTTCTTCCATAACTGTTCTGTTTCGCAGAATCTGTAGCAGGCGGCGTGCAGGCAGGTGGATACCAAAATCTGTAACCGATTTCCCATGAGACCTAAGAATAGGCTCCAGCTCGTAGAGGACCCCATTTTGCAGTTCTTCATCAGTGAAGGTAATTCGGGGCATTTGGAACAGGTGTGATAAGATTGCAGGTATATCATCACTCATAAGCTTCCAGTGCTTATTCCAAAGAGAGACTGGATTAGTAACATCACAGAAGATAAGAATTTGACAGAACAGCTGGCGTATCTCTGCTGCGGTAGCTGTTAAGGCTGCTTCTATAAGAGCAAGCGACCATTCTCCATCATCTGCTAATAAACCCATTGCTTCACACGCTGATCTATTACTTGGATAAAGGCGGCCTTCAACTGTACGTATGGCAGAGAATGATGCACAGCCCTTCTGGTGGCAAAGTAAAAGCCTTTGGTAATACAAATCACCAGCGCTAGGATGTATGTATGCTAACCTACCAATCGAAGGCTTGTTAAGGTTTCGTCTAGGTGACCAAAACTTTTGAGCAAGATTCCAAACAAATTCAGAAGGAAAGTCTAGATACGTCAGATGGTGACCGAGTGTAGACCGAGAATTAAAGTCTAACCACTGTGTTAGGGTGGTTTTCTTGTTACTTGGATTTTCAGCAACAGACTCTAAACTTTCATTTGCTCTGAAAGTCACACGTTGCATATTTTGAAGATGAACAGCCAGTATTTGCACAGGCGGATCTCTGTAGTGAATATCGAATCCTAGCAATCGCCAACAGGCCTCGTGTGGACCAATGTATCTTGCATCTAGATAATTGCTTATCTCATCAATTCTAATTGCAGGTGTCTGGCTTGTTGAAGCCGTGTTTCTAGTGGATCTTGTTATCTGCGTGACAACTCGGTCTGTGCCTTTTGAAATATACTTGAATAAATATTTAATCAACGTTGTCTGTTCACAATATTCTACATTGATGTGTGCATAAAACCTGGTAAGAAGCATCATGTTATATGGCACGACATAGCTATTATCCAATTCAACGTTTTGGACAGTAGCAATGTCTCCCGAAGGCCGCCTGCGATAATGTACATAGCCGTTTTTGTCAATAGAAGTAGCATCAGCATACGGTTTAGGAAATCCTTTTGTGCATGAATCAGTTGCCTTCATACATGGCGCTGATCTATTTGCGATGCCACATGGACCATGCATCATAAATTCGGTAACTATTCGATAACCTTCTGGGTCAACGTGTCTACCAGGTAATTCAGCCGATATATATCGGTCGATATCTGCATGTGAGTGCACTCTTGAAGCTTCTTTTATCCACAACAACAAATGACAATGTGGCAGCCCACGCTTTTGAAATTCAACCGTCTACAAAACTGAAAAGTTAAACATAAAAATTGGGTCAGATACAATGTACAGGGTTTATGTATAGGTACATACTAATAAAAACTGAAACTTACTCGCTGCAACTGGTCCAAATGGTCTTCCGTCACGGAGATATGCAATCAGTAGATGAATTTTCTGCTCGAAAACTCGGTCGACAACATCTGGCCTATCAGCAACATTAACGTGCGGAAACTGGTCCATATATTCTGTAATTTCTGGCCATTTGACATTGCATGTAAATGTGATGAAGAAAGATGGGTTTCCATAAACTCGGCAAATTGCGAGTGCATCAAGATAGTGGCTGTACATATAGCGTGGACCACCGACGAATGATGAAGGAAGGATTGTCCGCATCCCTACATCCGAACCATTCCGATCACCGCGTGCAATTGCATCATACACTCCTGAAAGGTAATCGTTTCTGATATCATTCTGGTGGTCACGAATGTAGTCTAACCGATACTGCTCCACACTACAATAAGCTGTGACTACATATTGTTGAAAGAGCCTTCCGGACCGTGTCAGTAGGCTATATTCCTGAAAGCGATCATGCAATTGATATGCGTAGTACATCTTCATTGACATCTTTTTCGTTTGTTCCACTGCTTGAGTATCCGGGTTGCATAAACGTAGGCCAAGGTGGAAACCATCTTCACCGAAAACGAAAATTAGAGGAAACTAGAATGACATATAGCAAGGATGCAATTTGCTAACTCTTTGTGGTTGGCTTGAACGTTGCTGAATAACGATATCAAACTCAGTGCCTGTATCAGGACCTCCTTCATAAACAATAGCTCCAATAGAATCGCCAGAAGGCAGCTCATGCTGTCGTGAACCCTTGACTGCAAATAAGCGTATCTTGAAATCAGGAATGTCTTCAGCATTCAGTAGGTTTCTTGCCGTCCTAAATAAACGAACCAACTCATTGTGCTCATCCAGAACCTGAATCAACCCATTAACAATTTCTGCGCTTAAATTTTGACCGCCATCTTCAAAATGGGTCAAACGATTCTGAATTTCATTTTGTGTATCAAAGATGTATAACTGCAAGAACCGTGGGTCAGTTTCTTCAGCCGGACAAAGAGAACCTATCCAATGATAAATCTGGCCCGATATTTTGAACACATACGGGCCACGACCTCTGTTTACCGATTCATCGGTTTGAACTCCTAACGAAGTCATAGCAAACATCGAGTTATAAGCTCTGACATTCTCCATGAAATGGCGGTCTGTGAACAATTGCTTGATATATGCAGGGTATTCGGATTGATGTCTCAAAACTACTTGACCACCCATGCAACATCTGTGATAGGTAGGGGATGCACGGCTTCCATGTTTGATCCTTTCTTCAAACCAAAAAAGCGCCTTGCAATGACGACAGACCCTGTTACATGGCCCTAAAGACACATATGCATCTGGTGGTCCTGTAAAGGCATTAAAAAAAAAAAAAACTATATAAAAATGAAGGTTAAAAGGAATAAAACAAACAGAAATAACATGACATATAGCAAGGAAACACAACTAATAGTACCTGCACGTTGGCGGTTAATACCAGTTCTTTGTGTTCTCGCTGCTCGCCTAGCGGTCGATATAGGATTTGTAACCATTTGAGAACCGTTAGGAGCAATAGAGGACGGACTTTGAAAGTGCGGATTATAGTTAGAAGATGCAGTAGGAGGAGGGTCAGATTCAACTGCGAAAAGAGCAACAAATGTTACTTACAGATAAAAGTCTTGTATAGCAATAAAACATAATTAATACTACCTGTGTGTTGGCGGTTAACTGCAGTTCTTTGTATTCTCATCGCTCGTCTAGCACTCGATACAGGATTTGTAGATGTTTGAGAAGTGTCAGCAGGAGCAGAGGCCATATTTTGAAAGTGCGTATTATAGGCAGAAGATGGACCAGGAGTAGTTTCAGGTTCAACTGTGAAGGCCAACAGTTAAAGTTAGACAGAGGAAGCAAAATCAGAAGCAAAAAAAAGGGTGTAAAAAGCAATAAAATACAGATATATACAAATGACAATAAGAAAATGTACAGCACCGGTTGTTGACGACGGTGATACATCATCTACCTTCTGTTTTCCTTTTCCAGCAACAGGCGTTCGATCTGAGACACTACATCGATAACCTTCATGGCGCTCATTAATTGATATACCATTAGAACATCTGGCAGGAATTGTGGAAAGAACATCGTCGTTGGTATCATACAAAGAAGTGTCACTATCCATGAATTCAGCAACGTCACATGGAGGAATCATTATACTCTCACAAAACGAAGTTTGCATATCAACTGTTAGGAAGCCACCACCAGTATTAGAAACCGAGCGCGGGCGTATATCTGCTGGCATATCTCGTATGAAAGAAATGCGACGTAAGCAAACATAGGCAACCGATGAAAAATGAAACTGAAAAATAAAAGATACAGGACGTTACCAGAAGAGGTGGCGGTTTCCAAATGCATTGAAACAGGCATACCAACATGACATGGACCTGCAAATAAGAGATGCAGGTAAATAATTATACAGACGAACAAAATACAAATATAAAGAAACAGCAATAAAAAAAGATACAGTACCAGTTGCTGCTGACAGTGGGATGCGATCCATATTTTGTTTCCCTTTTCTGTCGGTAGTTGTAGACAGCGGAAAGGCACAGAGACAGTCCTGACGAAGTTCAGTAATCGATATACCATTCGAAGATTTTGTAGGCATGGCAGGGACAGCGTTGATAGCAACGGAATTATGTCCCAAGGGATCATTACAGCGGAAGGAATCGTCAACACACATGAATTTAGCAAGATCACATGCAGGAAGCATTATACTTTCACAAACTGAAGTAGGTGTATCAATCATAAGAAATCCGCCACCGTTATTAGCATGTAAATCAGCGGCCACATCTATAACACCACCAGGGAGCAGCCCCTCACCAAGATCACAGCCAACAGACCCGTTTCCTTCTAATGATCGTTTACAACTATTTCTACGGACACCTTTAGTCTTAGTCCTCATACTCAACAAATAACTATATTTTTTAGTTATGGGGCAAGGTTTTATTCCGATTTCTTAGGTTTTCACTCTCATGACAAATTACATAAACAAATGACAAAATGCATATATTATTACAATCACCTATACAGATAAGGCGATGACTGATTCGCAGAACTATTCATGACAAACCAAACAAAAGCATAGATTACACAAATGTTCACAAATCAGCCGGTATAACTAAACACAAACAACAACATACCACAAATGACACAAATAACTACAACTACTTAATGGCAAGCGACACAGTTGACGACAAATAACTATAAAGAAAAAAAGTAAAACAAACACACGAATACACAAACCTAACGTTTTCTGATTCGCCGCGACAACAATCCTCAAGCCCTCCAAAGCTGAACAATAAAAAAATAACCAAATAAATAAATCGATAAGGCATCAACGTGTAGATCGTAAGAAGCAAATACACAAACCACAGAAAGTACAAACGTATCGCCCTCCGGCAAAGTTAAACCGCAGCAGCAGCCGATCAAAGGCGACGAAGAAGATCTACACAACTACCAAGAAAAGCACAGGGAAGAGACACGTATAAATCTCTAGCGAATTCTATCATTTGTTAGAACTCGGGTATGGCTAAAAGAAGCGAGGGAACAAACCAAAGGAGAAAAGCGGGAGCCCAGAGCCCAAAACGGAGCCCAACACTGCTACAACAACTGTAGCAAAACTCGACGCTAAATTATATATAGGGTAATTACATTAGGCTACTTGCAGTAACACATGTCATGCAGTAACACATGTCATCGACTCACACGATCGATTCCCAATACGATCGTCCTACTGTGAGAAATTGATCGGGGCACATTTTTTTTGAATCTTGGTCGCATACTCGATAGAATATTTATTAGTTGCATTTAATCTTGGACCGTTACATTTGTGCAGTTTGAAACAAAAAAAAAATATAATAAATAATAAATAGAGCTAACCGTTTGGTTTTGAATGTCTGAAAAAAAAATCTTTTAAACTATCTTATAAATACACAACATATTAACACACTTCAATCCACAAAATCTCACAATTCTCTCTATTCAAAATGTCTAAGAAAACACCACAACAAAAAGGCCGAAAATCCCGATTGCCACAAAACATCCCGCAATTAACACCGGATCCGAATTTCCGGTTAACCGGTGTCTCACCAAACGTCAATTTCCGACCCGCTAGTTTAGATTATCAATCGCAACAACCTCCACAACAACAAACTAACAATCCATTTTATATAAATCGCCCTATGAATCGTCCATTTGTTCCACCGTATCAAAACAACCAACAACAACAACATAGCGACTCCCGTCGAAGCCAACAATCTATGTATGGCTCACCCGAATCGGTGTATCGTCCAACAATGGATTCATCAATGTCTTCCTATTCAAATTATCAACATTATTCTCCGGTTAACCGTATGAATCTTGATGCTTGTGATTTTGAAGAACAATTATACAACAATCCAGATTTTTATGTGGGAACTGGTTCGGGTTATCCGGCTGAAGGTTATCCGAGTCAAGAGTATCACGGTTCGGCTCATGGATCGTATCACGATTCAGTTCCAAATGATGACGACGACAACACTATTTCAGAAGAGATGTCACCAGTCAAACCTAAGAAACGAGCTACAAAGGCTAAGAAGAAGACTGTTGAGAAGACTGTTGAGAAAGAAACCAAGAATGATTCGTCGCTTTGGACACGCAAAGAAGAGATCGCGTTGTGCAAAGCTTGGTGTGATACGTCCGAGAATAACATAATGGGAAACAACCAAAATGCTAAGGGATTTTGGCAGAAAGTGATTACTTACTTTGAAAAAGAGGTTGGTGCAGACAGAACGTACAACTCGATTATTACCAAGTGGAAAAATAGGATTCGTCCTAGAGTTGGTCAGTTTTGTGCCATTTACGACAATGCTTATAGGAATTATGGAAGTGGTGCGAATGACCTCACTGTTTACAGACGAGCGTGTGAAGAATACCAAATAGTGTATAATCATGCGTTTGTATTGGAGCATTGTTGGGAAATTTTGAAGGACCATAAGGTTTGGAAGGATAATGAGATGCCGACTTTTTTAAGCTAAGATGCGGGTCGAAAAAAAGCAAGGACTTCTGAAACCGGTTCGGATGTGCCTGATGATGAAGAGACTCGAAATGAGCGACCAATTGGTCGTGATGCCGCAAAGAAAAATAAGAAGAAATCGTCGGAGAGTTCCAAGTCTTCCTATATGGAAGATGTAGCCGAGAAATGGAAAACCATTAAGTCCATGGCATTAGGAAAGAAGAAGGAGCTGGCAGACGGATACTACGAGTTGAAGAAAAAAGAGCTGGAGCAAAGGCAAAAGGAGTTGGAGCTGGAGCAAAAGAAAGCGGAAATGGATGACAAAAGACTTGCACTAGAACAACAAAGACTTGAACTTGATCGAGAAAAGAAATATCAAAAAGACATCATATTCTATCTCACACCAATCGACCCATCTTTGCCCGCATTACAACGACAAAAAATGCAGGAAATCAAATATTCGATCAAAGCACGCCACAACCTAGATTATTAGTTTTTATAAGTGTTGTAATGTTTTTATTTTATTTGAATTATTATGTAACGTTTTAATTATTAATGGAATTTGAGTTTGTGTTAGTGCAAATATTACGATATTTAAACTAAACAGTTTCTTCGGTTTTAATAATGACAAACATGTAACTTGTAATACATAACGTAAAATGTGCAAGTTACTTGTAAACACAAATCATCAATGCATACTTACATCAACACCTCCCGACGTCTCAAGTATGCTTCAACGAAGTCGTAGATTTCCATCCCGACATAAATCACTCAAGGTATGGACAAACAAATCTACTACTTGACAAATGATCAAAGGATTATATTTTTCTAAACTTCACATTTTTATAAATGTGACAAAACATTTTTCAAAAATACATTTTACAAATTATTTTTGAATTAAAAAGAAATATTTTATTTGGAAAAATCATTTCAAATTATTTTGAATTACCAACAGTCATTTTTCCCCCCAAAACAGCTCCAACTTCCCCAAATAAACCTTCCCCACTAAAGACAAACGAAGTAGCGTCTACGGCACCATTAAATAGGTATGGCTCCATTAAATTTAACGGAGCCGTCGGGTATTTAGTGGAGCCGTGGGTCTGTAACGGTCAGATTTTCCTTTGCCTATAAATAGTGGACCATTCCACACTTCCAACTTGATTTTTCCAGTCCTTTTTCTCTGGTCTTATCCCTCTTCACTTAGATAACTTTCTTTGATCATTTGGAGAGTCTTAGGTTGTTTAAGAGTGATCCAATCATCCACTCAAGTGATCCTCTTCATTCCTCTTGATTAGCAAGAGAAGAACACAAAGTATCCTAGATACAAAGTGTTGTCATCCCTTTTGATTAGCAAGAGAAGAACACAAAGTATCCTAGATACAAAGTGTTGTCATCCCTCTTGATTAGCAAGAGAGGAACACAAAGTATCTAAGTAGATACAAAGTGTTGTCATCCCTCTTGATTAGCAAGAGAAGAACACAAAGTATCCAAGTAGATACAAAGTGTTGGAGTTGTTAGGTCTTGTAACATTGGTTACACTCTTGATTGTATCATAGCATACATCAAGATTATTTTTCTTTTGTGAGAGAGTGAGTCAAGATCATTGTGATCTTAAGAGATAGTGAAGATCTCTTGAAGCCATTGGGCTTGTGTGATTGATCATGTGGATCAAGGGTAGATCGGGTAGATCGTGGTAGATTGGTGCTAGCTAAGATTAGCACTCGACATCTAGCTTAGTGTCGGAAATAGGATAAGCGACGTGTAAGGTGTAGATCGGGTAGATCGTGGTAGATTGGTGCTAGCTAAGATTAGCACTCGACATCTAGCTTAGTGTCGGAAAACAAGTTAAGCGACGTGTAACGGTTTTCTCCGCCTGAAGGGAGTTTGTTGATTAGTGAAGTAACTCTCGAGTTGGGTACTCGGGGAGTGGAGTAGGGCGAAGAGGAGCTTCGTGACCGAACCACTATAAATCACCGTGTCTGGTTTGCGCCTTCTAACTTATCTCTTTACTTTCATTTTATTCCTTATCGCTTTATGTTTATATTTGCATTGTGTTTATGCTTGTGTGGCTAGTTGCTTATGTTATGTATGTGTCATGGTTGATTGTGCTTGTGTTGTAGTTTAATTTATTCATCCCTAGATGATACATAACCATTGTTGACACTTTTCATATATGTCACACTTGATCGGTTATTTGATATAAAAAGTTTTAAGTTTTTAAAGGGAAACGTATTCACCCCCCTCTACGGTTTCCACAATTGGTACCAGAGCCACGTCGCTCAAAATTTTAAAACAAATGGTTTTCAAAATTGAGTACGATCCATGTATCAAATTACCCATGAATGTGATAAAATATGAAAAGTATTTAGTTGCTTAATACTTACAAGTTTTGTTGTTAAGTATACTTTGTCATAATAGCTTGAAGGTTTTCTTAAACCACTAAAAGAATAGTGTTTTTTAAGTGTCCGGTCATGTTTTCAGAACGAGTCATTATGTCATGCAGTTCTGAATCAGAAAACAGACCACGGTACCACTAAATATGGTACGGTACCGTTATATTTAATGGTACCGTGAGTCATTTAATGGTGTCGTGCATCTGCTTGTCTGTTTTTCACTTTTGGTTTATTTTCAGAAATCCATATAAAATCAACCATAAGTCTGTACGAGTCGTGTCGCCCATCATTTTAAATGATGTTGAGTCTACTTTCATTTCAGAAACATTTTTATGAATTAGTTCTAAATGAGAGTATGTTAAAGTCCTTGATTTTCAACTAAAGGTCTTCTGGTCATACAGTTTGCATAAATTTTTGGTCAAACTAAAAAAGGGCGATTCAACTTTTAAACCTTGACATGTTTTCAAAGTGACTCAGCAAAAATCTTTGAAATGGGGAGGAAACAAATTCATTGTCAAATAAAATCAAGCTTAGTATACATTGTTATACATAATACACAAAATGACGATAAGTATTTTTGTGTGTTAAGCTAAATTGCTATTTGCTTATTATAGTTTTTCGGTTTATGCATTTATAAGGCTCATGCTAAATCACTTGCACTATATTAAGTAATTAGTTTGCATTGCATATTGGCATCAACCATTTGTCTTGCATTTGTTGCAAGTTCTTAAAATGGTTTAGTAACTTTCTTAGGAATAGAAACTAAGTTGGTAGATCATGTGTGTTGAAAGATATTGTCTTACACAATTATTTTTCCAAAGGTTTAAGTGTAAAATGTATATCACCCCAAAACACTTAACACTTTCATAAAATCCGTAACATGATCTTTAAAACATTACATCATTTTGTCTTGTTTGACCATGGGTTGTCTAAACAAGATAAAAGGTAATTTTAATACATTAATATTTAAGTAAAAGAAAATGTATTAAACTTGCAGTGATTTAACACACATACAAAATGTTTTAAGCATTTAGTATTTTACGTATGTTGTATAAAAATAGTTAAGATAATTATTTTTATACTAATGAGGTGTCGAAAAACTAAAAGTATTATACTTAATAATATAAATAGTTTTTCTCAAATAAAAATAAATGACAATATCGAAGTAGTAACTTAATATGTCATTAACCTCACACATACAAGCAGTATTAGAATAAATGGAACACACTCCTTAAATTTTTATTTTCTTTTTAAAAGGAGTGATCGTGAGGGTCAAGAAAGATCTCGAGTACATATCAATTCATTATTCAAATTATGATTGATATCATCATCGAATCTAATTGACAAGTTTTCGAGTGTGGACATGAAATTGGAGTCATTATTTGTTTAGCTTCAAGATAACATCAAAACATGATGAAACATATTATCTTGAATCTACATACTCAATCACACTCGATTGTTATGAAAATAATGACGTCCTCTCAAGACTAAAATAATATGCATCGGATCATAACTCACACTTGTGTTGAAGATGCCATGTTAAGTCTTCTTGTCCAATGGTTGTGTTCCAAACTTTAAACTAACATGTTTAAAAGATACATAAAATACACAACCAAGTAGGATTGACAACTTGGATGTTTCATCCGAAATATACAAGTAATTTACATTGCAATGCAATTAGTAAATGTGTCATTTCCGAAAAACCAAACAAGAGCAAACAAACAACATATGTAAACTTTGCTCATGAACAACTCAACACTCAAAGTCACATGTCTAGTAAAAGTGTCATACATAATATATGTAAGTCATCAATCTTTGAGAATATCACATGTATTTCTCTTATCAAAAGATTGACAAAGGATAACTTATATCCTATGCATCTTATTTTCTTTGTGACATGAATGGTTATGTTACAAGAGAATACATTGCATCCTGTTAACAAATATAGGATATTAGAGTTGAATAATAACCTAATATGACATGTGTCATTTCATAAACAAGTAAAATTGGTCATACACTAAAATACTTGTTTCACAAAGCATTCTTAAGAGTGATAAGTTTCCTCTTAGAAAAGCATACTTGTTGAAATAAACAGTATGTCTCATTTTAAATAAAATACTCACAAGATCTATTGAGGTAAGTAACCTCTACTAGATTCTTTCCTCAAGATATGCAAAGGAGCATTCTTGAAACACACACGATGTAGTAGGTTCTACATTGTATCACATTAGAGTGTCTCTTGGTTCTAGGAAACCAAATCATGTTAAAATAACATGTAACAACTCAACAAACAAAGATGTTGTCCAAGAGATCATAAAATACACCATCTCCATCAAATAACCTTTAAATCTCAAACACGAAATTAAAACATCTCGCTTGCCTTTGTTAGGAGTTGTGTAAGACATGTCATTTTCTTAACCGACTTTCAAAGTATGGTTAATTGAGTCATATTAGGCCATGTATAGCAAAACAAGATAAAATCATATTTGCTATACTTCGATAGGCAAATATAGGAATTTAAATTCTTCTAACATGAGAATGACTACTGGAGAACCTATCGCACTAGAAATTCAATTTGACCTAACGGTTGGATTGCTTCCAGGAGAGAAGTTGGGTTGGTGTATAACCCGTAAAAATGGTCGTGTTTAGCCTTAATTGAGCACCACTAGTGATAGTCTCATACTCATTCTCTAACTTGAAAAGTTTTCATTCCTACATTTGACTAGAGATAGTTTACATCGGTGAACTTTATCTCCCGTTAGGATCTCATTTTGAACAAGTAGTAACTAGGATCTTCCTTAGCAAACCTAGATTGCTTGCATCCCACATATGTGTTTCAAAATGATAACATGTTTTCATAAGATATGATTAAATGTCTTCGTGATCTTAAATGCTAAATGATTATCATGTTCTGCATGATGTTTGCATTTATTCGTTATGTACATTCTACATGATTTGCTTGCACCCACACTAGGTCATTTTGACACATTAGGAATTAGGTATGCCTATCACTATGAACCCTTAGAAGTCATAGAGTCATACACTAGTGTCAAAACCCATAAGTTAGAGTAGGCGCGAAGTTGTCCTAATTCCCTAGTCATCCCTTTGCCTTCTTCCAAGCAATACACCCTTTTGTCATGGGTAGGTTAGATACAAACCCAGTAGAACTCGGAGTAGGGTTGACAACTTAAATATTTCATCCGAAATATTCAAGTAAATTTAACTTGCGATCGCAATTGTTAAATGTCATATCCGAAACATCACATTCAAGCCTTTTAACAATATATGTTAAAACGCTCATCCAAAAGCTAAAAGCTTACGTCTACCCTCGGGTGACAAAGGACTCACGAGTTACTATATAAGTGATTAGTAGTTCCTTTCATCTTCGTGTGTATATACACATCTTTAGATCCCAAACCTTGCTGCAAATCAGCACCATAGGCCAGCTTTACGTCTTTCAAAACACCGTGAAACACTCGCGTGCGAAGCACCTCGAAATCCGTAAATCAACCAATCCTCTCAACCGAGAATCCCTTAACCGTCTCCGTCTAGGTCTAGGAATGATGGAACTTATTCCATAAATCTTATGACTATTTAAATATTTCACTGGAAATATTGAAGTCATCTCATGTGTCTCGTCTCATGACTCTTTAAATATTTCACTGAAAATATTGAGTCATTCTTCACATCACTTTAATGACTACCTAAATATTTCTTCGGAAATATGAACGTCATTTCTCACGTCTCGTCATATGACTTCTTAAGTCATTCCTATCATCCCGCTCATGACTATTTCAATATTTCTATGGAAATGTTAAAGTCATCCCTCGCGTCATACCTTATAACCTTTCATCCCCTTTATGACCTCTCAAAAGTTTCGCGGGAAACATTGAAGTCATTTCTCTACTAATCACCCATGACTTTTTAAGTCATCTTTCTCATTCGTCTCATGACTTTTAGAATTTTCTCTAAGAAATTCTAAGTCATTCCCTTTCGACTTGTCACATGACTGTTTGAATATTTCACGGGAAATATTAAGTCATTCCTTGCGTTTCGTATTCCGACTAATTAAATATTTCATGGGAAATATTATAGTCATCCTCCAAAACACTACCAATGCTTCCGCATCCCACTCACCTTCCACACACCTCAAGCGAAGAACCGCTAGGATAAGTTGAGATAACCCCACTAGAACCTTGTCACCAACCTCACAACTCTGAAGATTTTATCTTCTTAACCCTTAGGATATCTCCTAGTAATCGCATGCCTCATCATAATATTCTATGAATATTCACAATGATTGAGAAGAGCTACGTGACTTCAAAGGTGAAGTTTATCGTATGCTATCCACCACTTGTCATGACGTTACTAAGCTCATCGCTTTCGTCAACGTTTGTTTTCCTCTTTATCTTTTACATCTTGTCCGGATGGTCATAGATTAAGGGGGAGTGAAAACACACTCATATAGTCTTTCACCAAACACCCTCAAGAACACACAAATGTGGTTCTTATTCTCTAGGAAACTTCCCTTTAGCTGCCCAGAACTAGGCTACACAGGAAAATTCATGACTTCCAGGTCACGGTACCGTTAAATAGGCCACGGTACCGTTAAATTTAACGGTACCGTGTGGTATTTAGTGGTACCGTACCTATGTTTGACGAATTTTCACTGTTTCCTTTAGATCCCTGCATTCCTAACCTCAAACCTGCAAAATTTTGCAAACTCACATACACCCTAGGATTCCCTCACTACACCATAGGACTCTAACACCAACTTTAGTTCGAATCCCACAAATCTTGCCTATATAAGGCCTCACCATTGCAAGCTTATCTTGCATCTCACCTTCAAACCTCACATTAACATCATCATCACACTCAATCCTTTTAGCTACACTTCACTCTTGACAGTGATAGTTAGTCTAAGAACCTTCAACCCATAGAACATCACACTCAAACCTTATAACCTTCAACTCATCACACTCAAACCTTACAACTACTCGTCACTTTGGATAAGTGATAGTTAGTTCAACAACCTTCAACCCTCACAAACACATGAAACCCTTCATGCACCAAATTATCTCTAACACACAACTAGGATCATCCAACCTAGAAACCTAGAACCTCGTTACCTTAACCCCGTTAGAGATATTCACCAACAATCCTGTTAGAATCACATACACCTTTTTCTTTTTCCCTTTTGAATTATATCATGCATCTCATTGTCAGTGCAAACGATATATTAACCTAAACCATCCTTTCCCACCTTTCCTCAAAGGGCAAAACCAACACCTCCAACCACATCATCATCATCCTACACCTTTAGGATTCCTACACCCTTACCTCCACCAAGTCCACCACAACCTTTAGCCATCACACTAACCCTATCACCATCAAACCTCTTTGGACTTGGCACCAACACATCATCCTTATCACTATCACCTTCACCACAACCACTAATGGGTCATTCCATTATTTATCCCCTACAACAACATAACCCAAGTTGTCCTTGTTGTCACCACAACCAACACTCTCCCACCTTATGGAATTATTTAAGTATAACCTCTATCGAGTCTACTTTATGGCACGACTTGTCATAATAGTAATCATTTAGAGTATGTCTTATTAACAAACTATCCTTAACATCAATCATCTTAGGTAGATGATTATGTTGTTCAAAAGGTTTGTTAGAACTTTCCTTCCCAATGACAACTTGGAAGAAGTCATTTAATGCGTCAATCAATGAACGAATCTCGTTCTTGATTAGTGTGATTGAGTGAACAATTACACCTTAGGTTTCGGTCGGGTTCTGACACTTACGTGTTAACATAGTTTAACCTATGCATGTCTTGCTATGTGTATTCTATCCTTATAATGCTGCTAATATACTGTTATATATTATGCTGCACGAAGCTAACCCTTGATGTAGGAAAAGTCTTTGTAAGAATTTGATCCATGGATCCGCTAGATACTAAGGTAAATAAACAAGGGGTTTAAGTCACCATAGGGGAGCATTGAGCTAGGGGGAGCTCGGGAGTATTTGAATACATAGCATGGAGTCGTCTTCACAAGTGTTGATAGAAGGCTTCACTGGGATGATGCAAGCTCGCCTTTCGGGGGAGAAAGAATAGTAGTGCAATAAGGGGGAGTAGGAAGTAAATCCAAGGAAGCGCTCGAGGCAACTACCTTTTTGATTCGACAAAAGGGGGAGAAGGAAGTGTAAACAGGTAACTTTTACATTTTACTATGTCTTACGGTTTACATATTTGTCATCATCAAAAAGGGGGAGATTGTTAGTGCAAATATTACGATATTTAAACTAAACAGTTTCTTCGGTTTTAATAATGACAAACATGTAACTTGTAATACATAACGTAAAATGTGCAAGTTACTTGTAAACACAAATCATCAATGCATACTTACATCAACACCTCCCGACGTCTCAAGTATGCTTCAACGAAGTCGTAGATTTCCATCCCGACATAAATCACTCAAGGTATGGACAAACAAATCTACTACTTGACAAATGATCAAAGGATTATATTTTTCTAAACTTCACATTTTTATAAATGTGACAAAACATTTTTCAAAAATACATTTTACAAATTATTTTTGAATTAAAAAGAAATGTTTTATTTGGAAAAATCATTTCAAATTATTTTGAATTACCAACAGTCATTTTTCCCCCCAAAACAGCTCCAACTTCCCTAAATAAACCTTCCCCACTAAAGACAAACGAATGAGCGTCTACGGCACCATTAAATAGGTACGGCTCCATTAAATTTAACGGAGCCGTCGGGTATTTAGTGGAGCCGTGGGTCTGTAACGGTCAGATTTTCCTTTGCCTATAAATAGTGGACCATTCCACACTTCCAACTTGATTTTTCCAGTCCTTTTTCTCTGGTCTTATCCCTCTTCACTTAGATAACTTTCTTTGATCATTTGGAGAGTCTTAGGTTGTTTAAGAGTGATCCAATCATCCACTCAAGTGATCATCTTCATTCCTCTTGATTAGCAAGAGAAGAACACAAAGTATCCTAGATACAAAGTGTTGTCATCCCTTTTGATTAGCAAGAGAAGAACACAAAGTATCCTAGATACAAAGTGTTGTCATCCCTCTTGATTAGCAAGAGAGGAACACAAAGTATCTAAGTAGATACAAAGTGTTGTCATCCCTCTTGATTAGCAAGAGAAGAACACAAAGTATCCAAGTAGATACAAAGTGTTGGAGTTGTTAGGTCTTGTAACATTGGTTACACTCTTGATTGTATCATAGCATACATCAAGATTATTTTTCTTTTGTGAGAGAGTGAGTCAAGATCATTGTGATCTTAAGAGATAGTGAAGATCTCTTGAAGCCATTGGGCTTGTGTGATTGATCATGTGGATCAAGGGTAGATCGGGTAGATCATAGTAGATTGGTGCTAGCTAAGATTAGCACTCGACATCTAGCTTAGTGTCGGAAATAGGATAAGCGACGTGTAAGGTGTAGATCGGGTAGATCGTGGTAGATTGGTGCTAGCTAAGATTAGCACTCGACATCTAGCTTAGTGTCGGAAAACAAGTTAAGCGACGTGTAACGGTTTTCTCCGCCTGAAGGGAGTTTGTTGATTAGTGAAGTAACTCTCGAGTTGGGTACTCAGGGAGTGGAGTAGGGCGAAGAGGAGCTTCGTGACCGAACCACTATAAATCACCGTGTCTGGTTTGCGCCTTCTAACTTATCTCTTTACTTTCATTTTATTCCTTATCGCTTTATGTTTATATTTGCATTGTGTTTATGCTTGTGTGGCTAGTTGCTTATGTTATGTATGTGTCATGGTTGATTGTGCTTGTGTTGTAGTTTAATTTATTCATCCCTAGATGATACATAACCATTGTTGACACTTTTCATATTATGTCACACTTGATCGGTTATTTGATATAAAAAGTTTTAAGTTTTTAAAGGGAAACGTATTCACCCCCCTCTACGGTTTCCACAGTTTGTGTTAAAAATGTTTTTTTTTTTTAAAAAAGAAAAAAAAAAAAGATCATGGTCACCCTTACTGGGGCACCTAATCGCCTGAAGGTCGCTGGAGAGAGAAAGCTGACGTGGCAAAGAAAATGGGAGGGATTAAGATCCTTTACTGGGGCCAACCTTACTACTTTAAAAACTGAAAACAGATTTTTGAACAAGGAAATATATTATTGGCTACAATTTTGTGTTAAAAACTGTGGTCCTGATTCTTTTTGTGAGTCACTTATTATTATTTTTTGGGTCCCTAATTTATTGGTTGTGTATTTTTGTGGAGGATTGTAGCCAAGCTATCCCCTTTGAACAAAATATTCTTTCTAGCCTCGGGTTACTGGTGGTGTTACAGCAGTGTTATCATGTCAGTTTTTCACTTTACTTGTTACGCCTCACACTTTTTCAACTATTAATTATGCGAAAAACAAGTTCATACATGTTTCATACATAAACAACTACATTGATCAATTGTATTTGCAGTGGCGGATACATGGCACGATTCTCGCTTCGCGAATACTTTAAAATTTTAGTTTTTCATTTGTCAGAGCAAAATTAGTTTTTTTTTTTTTTTTTTTTTTTATTTATTTATTTTTTATTTATTTATTTATTTATTTATTTTTATCTTTCAATCTTTGGAATTTAAACATAGTATAAAAATAATATAAATCTTTTCAAGATTTTTTAAATGTAGAATAACATATACACATTTATTTAGTAATTTTACTATTTGTGTATTCAAATTACTATTGTCTATTCGCATATAAAGAAACCACCAATCTTTTATTAACAATGTTGTACCTTCCCTTTTTTTAAGAGAAAATTACCAAAAAGGTAGAAAAATCCAAGGTTGATCCACTTTCTAGACACTTTTAACACCCTTTTCCTATTTTGGTCATGCTGAAATGCTCAACTGCTCGACTCCACACAAATAGTGACACGTGTCCTTGCAAGTACAAATGATTGATAGTTTGTTTTATTATTACTAAATGTAAAATGTCTAAAATACCCTCATTGATTAAATCACCACCTACCTCTTCTTTTACATCACTACCTACCCCCAACCCCCCTCCTTTTCCTATCATTATTACCACACAAACCTTATCCACCACACACATCAATTTCCAACGATCAAATCCGGAGATTCTCCGACGAATAAATCCGACGACTCTATATGTGACTCTCGGACTCTCTGGCGTGTCACCTGCGTGTTACACACTTACCCCACCACCACCACCACTAGAACCAGAATATTTTAAAACAACCACCGCCACAACTACAGCTATTACTCACACCCCACCACCACCACCACTAGCGTCTCCGTCGTTGTAGATCTAATAGTCCGACTGGGATGCTCATGGCGCGTGCTCCGTCTCCGCGGCCCATGACCGGACCTCTATTAACGGTTTTACTGGTTGTCCGACACCGTTAGATCTCACCGTCACTTGTTACTATAAAGTTTATGTAAAAACAGAGCATCGGTAATTTCAAATATTTGAGGCGTTGTTGGGATATCACGAAGAAGATGAGAAAGATCTTCATCATATCACGAAGAAGATGAGAAAGATCTTCATCAGAATTTTCTTTAAATAGCTTACAAAGTTTTGATGATCTTGCAGCAAGAAGATCCTGTAGTTCAACAAGCCACAAGGTTTTGGTACTTAATCATTAAAACTTGTACACTTTGACTTTATTGTGGTCAAAGAATTAGTTTAGTACTCAACTATATGTGTCATTTCATCGTGGTTTTGTTATAATAAATTTTGATGTTTAGTACTCAAGAATTAGTTTAGACACTGTGACATATTTAATGTTTTGATGTTTGTTATAATAAATTGACTTTGACAATGAGTGAAACTAAAGTTCAAAATATGAGTATTTGAAATGGTGGAGCAGTTGTGGTGTGGATCCCTTTCATCCTTTTTTTACTCCAATTTTTCTTTTCTATTTGTACCAGTAAAGATGGAAAATGTTTTTATAAATAAATGGTCTAGCAGTTGTGCGGGTTTGGAATGTTTGGTTGAGTATTTTGAGGTAGTTGAGTAGTTAAGTAGTGGTGGTTGAGCGGTTGAGCAGTGGTGGTTGAGTGGTTGAGCAGTTGAGCAGTGGTGGTTGAGCAGTTGAGCAGTGGTGGTCGAGCAGTTGAGCAATGGTGGTCGAGCGGTGGTGGTGGTGGTGATGGACTAGTAAAGTGGTGAGGTAGGTGGGTGGAGTTAGGTAGGGTGAGTGGGGTTAGATGGAGTAATTAATAAAAAGATAATAATATAATATGGGAGGGTATATTTGTAATTTAATAATAAAACAATAAAATACTTCACCTAACTTTTGTACTTGCAAGAGACACATGTCACAAAAGGGGTAGAATCAAGCAGTTGAGCATGACCAAAATGGGAAAAGGGTGTTAAAAGTATCTAGAAAATGGATCAACCTTGGATTTTTCTACATTTTTTGTAATTTTCTCTTTTTTTAAACCCACTAGTCTTTTTATAACGTTATCAAGAAAAGTTAGTATTTTATAATTTATATTTATAGTACTTGTACTACTATTCCATTTTAAAAATACTTTTCTTACTGCAACAAACAAGCGCTTATTTTCCCAATAAAAGCAAAAAATCTTCTTTCCCATTTCAACTTTTTCTTCTTCATTCTTTGTAACCTACAACTTCCGAGCTCACTTCGATAGGTCGATGTCCAAATTCGGCTCACTAATATGGTGAGTTTATTTTGAGTTATATTATCATCAAAACATTATCTTCATCACATAAAACTTGAGGTGTAGCACTCTCGAAAAACCAAAATAAATCACAAAAAAACTACGCTTCGTCGGCTGAAACCATATGTGGCCCGTGCCACAGGTAGCTCGGGCATAGCTCCGCCCCTATGTATTTGTGTATGTACCCCGTTAATATTCTCATTACCACACTATGTTCGTCAACAATGCAAACCTAACAGGGACTAATGGCGAGTCTAAACATTAAAATACTAAATCTTTTAGGGTTGAAACTGAACAAAAAAGAAGATATCATCTTCTTCATCAGTCCATCTTGGTCGGCTCCACCTACAAGAACACAAAAACATAAACACCTAAACTCAAACACAAAAACCTACCAAGAAAAAATAATAATAATAATAATAATAATAAATAAAAATGTCGATACGTGGCTGGTGGCCACGACATTGACCCCTATAACGCCAGCACCAGTAGAGTCCCTCGCGCCATAGGCTGCGTTATAAGGCTATAATGCACCCGTACCAGGTGCTCTTATAATTACAAAATAAGCAAAATATTTAATTTATAACAAGATTTAAAAAATAGTGTTTTAGTCACCTTTGAGTGGCTCCCTTAAATATATGTGTGGAATGCCCTATTGAGTAATGAGAAGTGGGCTACTCCTCGAAAATGTCCAGCACGACATCGCAAAATGTCATAAATTATTGCGGGTGTCATTAGTTTTGTTAAACTATCACTAAAAGTTTGTCACTAAATTGTTGTTAGTGTGTTACTAACAACAAATAATAACAGAAATTTTAAAAAAATTTATCACATAATTTCCTAGAATCTCAAAATTGTGCGCGAAAAACAAGTATTTTGGTGAAACCAAAAACTTTTAAAAAACTTATGGAAAAAAATCGAGAAAATTGGACAGTGTTGTGATTTTTCATATTTCTTACCATGATCTACTTTTGGTTTAATTACATTTAACATAAGTAAAAGTATTCTTAATATTCATTTTTAGACTAGTTTTATACGAAGTGACCACGCCAATCTTCCAAGAGTGAAAGCTTTACTAGATTTAATTCCGTGTAACGATGTGCTTAAGCTATATTGATTAGTAGACCAAAAGTCCAAAATCATGCCCCAAAAGAAAATAAATAAAGAATTTCGAGCAATGGGTAAACTGGTAAAGTATCATATCACAACAAGCACTATCTATTTCTTATACACACACTTCATCAGAAATCAAATTACACCATTGTATACTCTCAAAAAACAAGTTCTATAAATGGGCATGTTAATACGATAGTAGGCGAATCATTCAAGACTCTAAAAAAACATGTACAGAAGAAGTTCAAAAAATGAGACATGCTGGACTGATGGTATCAACAGTTTTTAGTAAGTATGTTCCTTGCAAGTTGCAACGTCAAGAGCTTTGTTTGTAAGATCACTTTGTCCTGCCTTGTGTGGGTTGTGGTAACATCTTACCAAGAAATTATTGAACCATCCACCACTTAATTATGTCAAAATTTATGTTTTTGCTTCACGATCTTCTTTATAAAACCAAATTGGACAAACTGTTTTAAGAAAAATAAATTGATATTTTATGACACTAAAAGTTACTAAATAAGAATTATCAACTGTTAACATAAAACGGTATGAATTGTAATGATAAGTATAAGTTTTGCTAAACCATGTACAATGTCCGCTCTAGTTTGACATTAACATTTTTTACTTGCACAAAAATGAAAACATTCTCCTCCATACTAGATGGACCCATGACTATTTTAGAGGGTGTTGCACATTTTTTTCTTAACATAAATACTAAAGTTGCACCATAAGATATTTATCAGCTAAAATTGTACAATAAAAGATATATTTAAAGAACAATTTACAATTCGTGACCTGAAATCGAGTATGAGTCGTGCCACACTCGGCTCCCAAGTGGATCCGTCTCTGCCTCCAATAGAAATGGATTTTATAAAAACAAATGACGTGAAATAAATAAGCAATGAAAAACTAGGCGAGTACCCATGCATAGCGACGGAATTTTATAGGGGAAAATAGTTATAATTGCGATGGTGCTCGTGTAACATTTATGTATAGAACGTAAATAATAAAATTTTAACTGAAAAAAGGTTGTAACATACGACAATTCAATTCAACGAACAATTATTAAAATGTCTCATCTTAGCTAAGAGATTGTTTAACAACGTTTTCAACCTTATTTACCTTCTTCTACAATTTTTTTCTATCTTACTTTACAAATGATGGATGATGAAAATGGTTGTGTTATATATAGTTGAATATGTGCACTATATATGAAATTTATTCAAATGTGATTAAGTGATTAAATGAGAAATAATGTGACATTTAAAAACCAAAACAAAAGCGTGTCAATTAAAGAAAATACATTTGAATTTAAAAATCAAAGACAACCTTTATTTGGTGACAAATAAAACAAATATTTCAAATTTATAACCATTCATTTAAAAATAAGGTTTAGGGAGACATTTTTGTCAAACTACTTTACTTAGGTTGTGTTTGTTTTTAAAATTTGTCTCTTAACAACATCTTAATCTGACTCATTCAGATGTGGTCAGACATTTGGGTCATTTAGACTGTTTGTTTTTTTTATGTCATTCAGAGGTGGTAAGAGGTAATCTATATTAAGAGCATTTGTTTTTTTTTCTGACCATTAAGAGACAGTAAGAGGTATAAACCTCTTATTGAACTAGATGTGGAGAAATGTCTTAACACCTCTTAATGTCTTATTATTATTATTATTATTATTATTATTATTTATTATTATTATTATTATTATTATTATTATTATTATTATTATTATTATTATTATTATTATTATTATTATTATTATTATTATTATTATTATTATTTTCATTTCTTTATTTTTATTTTTATTTTTTGTCTTGTTTTACCTTTATTTTTCGTATTAAAAGTATTAAATAGAATCATTGCATATGTTTTGTTAGATAAAGAATGTATAAGATGATATGTGACAATTTATATTTTTCTCAAGTTGAAGGGTTTGGTTTCAGACTCATATATCTCAACTCTAATGCGAGCCATATAATGAATCGTTTTAAAAAGTTAAATTTAAACTTCGTAACGTTTATTTTGTCAAATAATCATGAAATTGCATGTTTTGTTTAAAATACTTTTAACTTTAAATTGATTATTATATTATAGAATTTGTTTTCTTATATTTAATAAAATTTATTTATTGTGCGAATGCAATGGTTTTATATTTATATTATAAAAACTGATAGTTTAACCACATCCAGATGTTGTTACAAAAACAAACAGTTTTTGTTGATCCCAGTTTTATACTTGATCGAATTCCCTTATCTTGTAAAGGTTTAGCTATGCTAGATAAATCTAACACAACTAATATAAAAATTGTCTTGGAATATATTAAAGTTTATGCGGAATCTAAACTTTAATCTTAAGAAGAACTTTGATGTAACAGTAAACACAAGATTAACAAACAAAGCTTCAATATTATTACTAATATGAATACTCAAAAGTATTAGGGTTTACAACCTTGAAGATAATCGACTTTCTAATAACACGCCTTTAACGCAATGCCCTAGGACCTCATTTTATAGGCTAAGGAGTCCTAGTCGGCTTACAATAACTTTCTATACAAGATAAATCTTTTCTATATCTTTTCTATACTTATCAAAACATTTTATTCATATCTAACCGACTTAATAACATTTTATAAATCTTTTCTTAATCTTTACTCTGGCAACATTAACTCTTCAGCAGTTGTAACTTAGTACTAGCAGCACTAAGTTTGTTCTGGCAGCACTAACCACTTAGAGTATTTTTCATGAAGTTCAGCAGTAGTATTAACTTGTTCCAACAGTCTTAACTCTTCACAAGCAGCAGTCAAACACTTAGAGTATTTTCATTGATTCCTAAGAGCAGTCTTAACCATATGAGCAGCAGTATCATCAATAACATCAAGAAGCCTTTGAATCCCAACAGTTTTAATTGAGTCAGATTCAGATTTATAACAGCCCGAAAATTTCCAAGCAAGTTTTTAATAATAAATTGTATTTAATACTTTATAAGTTTCACTTTTGGACACTTCTGAACTTATTTGAATCGAAAACGAGAGGTTATCTCGTGAAATGTGAAAACCGACACTCAACGCGTAACGACACAACCGTAAACCAGATAAACAAATTTATTTGATTAATATTTTAATTTTGAGAAACTATACGTGTGAATACTTATTTTTTATCAGAAAAATCATTTCAAACATAATGACGAAAATTTCGTAATTTAAAACGGACGTTTGCTACGTCAATGGGGCCCACAGTGTTAGTTTTAAAAGAATAACTAAAGTTTAAAAAATAACCCCGCACCCTAATAACCCCGTCGCCCCCCTATTTTCAGTTTGTACGAGTTTAGTCCCTCATCGGGATATAAAAGACCCATTTTAGGGTTTCCTCTCCCATTTTTCTAACTCTCCATCGGAATCCGCTATTCCGGCGCCGTCATCGTTTTTCGGCCAACTTTATTTTGAAACTGATGCCTCCGTACTTCATCTTCACAATGTGGTTCAAACATAATCTTTAAATCACCCCATACGACTCTATACATGCTATCAGTTGGCCTTGTTGATCCAAACCTAGCCTTTACCAGTCTCCACAGTGTCTCAATGTCTTCCCTACCAAAATTATTCAGCATTTGACCAAAACTAATAAATATCTGGGATTTGCCATCAGCCCTTATAATCTCCCAATGCATTTTCTTTCCCTCTTGATAACTCTTCCAGTCCACAATAGGTACTTTAGTCTTCAAAGGAACAACATCAACAATTTCCTCTTCACTATCTGAAGCAAGTACTGTTAAGTCTTTGATCTCAGTTGTTTCTTCATCATTACCTTCTTGTTGCTCCTTTTGCTCATCAATCTTTGGCTTTTTAGACACCTCCTGCTCTAACTCTATATCAGCTCTCTTAGATCCTCCCACTACCTCAGTCTCCATAGGCACAAATCTGTCTACTTTTCTCTTAGCTAAATCATATAACTCTTCAATCTTCCCATCATCAAAATGGTTCAAATCTTTGAGTTTCCATTTATCCATATTTTTTAGATAAGTGCACACGAATTTTCTTCATTGAGCTCTGGTGGGTGGTTTATTTCTTTTAGCTTCTGCTCTTTGTGCTGCATAGAACTTTCTTCTCTGTTCAATAAATTCAGCCAACAGCTTAGACTTCTCTTCAATGGTAAGTGATGCTTGCTCTTCTTGAGTTAATCTTTGAGCCAGCTCCCAATCAGCATCACATTGTGCCCTTTCATTATCCCATTGCTGAATAAGTACAACACTGGCTTCTTCCTCCTTTTGAGCTCTTTCTTGCCTGATTCTTTCATCCTTAGCAGTAAGCTCAGCTTGCACTTGTCTTGCTAACTCTTCATCTGCTATGAGTTAAGCTTGTTTAACTTTCATTTACAAGGGTTTCACCACAGGTTCTTTAATCAAAATGCTTTTTCCCTTATCCTGTGATTGTGTTGAAGTTATTGGTTTTGTTGTTGCTGTGATACTTGGCTCTCTGATGGTTACACCTTTTCCTTTGGGTTTTGAACTTTCTTTGATTGGTGTTTTTGTCTTCTTCAGATCAGTAAGAACCTTAGCCATAGTGACTTCATCTTCATTTATTGTTGTTGTTGCAACATTATTAACTTCTTGCTCAGCAGTAGTAATTTTCTCACTAGCAGCATTAACCGATACACTAGCAGCATTAAGTATAGCAGTTTCAACCATCAGCTTAGCAACTTCAACAACTTTATCAACATCAATTTTTTTAGCAGTACTAACAATAGCATCAATCTTTAGCTTAGCATCATTATCTAACTCAACAACATTCCCTTGTTGATCTTGAACAACAAACTCATTACCTTCATCAATCAACTCTTCGATATTCTCATCCTCCCCTGAACCCTTGCTGTCAGTCCTCCCCTATTTGGAGGCATCCTCCCCCAAACTAGCAGCATCAGAAGAAGATTCAACCCTAGCAGCAGAACCAATTTTGTGTAACCTTTTCAGCTTATGTGTTCTTGACCTCTGTCTTCCTTTAAGATATCTAACTCTCCTCTTCAACCTTTTGATTTCATCATTTTGAGAAGATGTAGTCTTTTTGAGGTCAAGAACCTCCATTGACAATTTGGTACATGTTTTCATCAATTCCTGAAGTTTCAAACTACCCTCATTACTTCGGATTGTGTTACCTATTGATGAAGCGAAAAGTGTACCGCTTTTAGGGGGTCATTTAAGCCCTAAATCGTATTTATTTGATCAAATATTTCCCTAAATCGTTCCTTTTGTCATTTTAGGTACTTTGGAGAAGAAATCTGGAAAAGGAAGCATTTTGGACGTTTTTGGAGCATAAAAGTGAAGAAAACGACAAAGTCTCAAAATCGGCTAAAAAGTACCTTTGACGGCGTCAGGGATTACCTTGGACGGCGTCATGGCTTGGCAAGAAAAAGGTGGATGTGAAAATTACTCATGATAAGCCAGAGAAATTTGCATGGGAATTCTGACGGCGTCACCCTTTGGAGTGATCAAGGTCGTCACGACTTAATTTAAAGAGGGACGGCGTCACGCCTAATTCTGACGGCGTCAAGCCTTGATAAGCCAGAACGGATTTTGGAGAGCTAAAGAGGGACGGCGTCAAGAAGGCCATCCGGGAACCCTAAAAGCGGCGAGGTGACGGCGTCACACTCCATAACGTGACGCCGTCAGATCTGAAAGTCTATATATAGTTTTGCAATTTTTTGTCATTAGTGTGGAACTTGTGTGGAACTTTGTGTGTGAAAAACCCTAAGACGATTTTAGCAGCCTTTTCAAGGCTTTTTGCCTTGAGATCTTCCATGTTACATTGAAGATAAGTTATCAATTAATCATTCAATATGTCTATGTGTTGTTTGATTCTATCTTGTTCTTGTCTTTTGTTTAACATGTTAGGCTAGATTTATCTTGTGTTTGCTTAGATCTAATGAAACCTAGCTATTGATTATTGGTTATTAGTGTGTTATTAGTTGTATTGGATGATTGTTCATCTATGTTAGGCTTAAGAAAACTGGCTAACTTCCTATTCGGTAACTTGCTTGAACGTCTTAAGAAGCATGAACCAATGCGTACTAAGGTTTTTATGGTTGTATTTAATGCACAAGCGAATTCTAGTGATCCCATGTTAGGAGCTTCCTAGCCGGCTCGACATAGGAGTGAAGTAGGAGCTTGTAGAGTTGGGGAAGTACGTACGCCACCCCACAATTGGTATTAAGGAATACACCCGTCATCCACGCGATTAACACACACTAATCAACCGGTAAAAGATAGTTAGGGAGTAAGGAAATCTAAGTAAACACATTCTCTCCACATAAGTTTTACCACCTTTTCATTTTCTGTTATTTATTTTATTTGCATTCGTAGTAAATTGGGTTAGTTGACTAGCAACTAATTCCGCCCACTCTTTCAAACCCGAGATTTTACTTGCTTTCATAAAAATATAAAAACATAAAAAAGAATCTTCTCTCACCCCTAGACCTATTAGAGTAGTCTTTCAATCCTAACGACACTATTCCCTGTGGAGAACGATCAATCCCCCGTACTTACCACTACACTATACTACATCGGTCAGGTACACTGCCTGGTGGGGTTGTAAGCCTCTTGAGATCCCTCGAGAGGTAAAACCTGTTGTAAGGTCGCAAAACCACGCATCACCTATCCCGAGAGGTGAATCATTGGGTGTGTTAGACATAGTCTCAAACCTAGTTTGAACATCTGTGCCCCCTATGGTTTCCAATTGGCTGGGACCATCACCTGAATCAGTTCCATGGGAACTGGATTCATTAGATGTTGCCTTGGATTGGGTCTTATTGTTGTTACCACTATCTTGTTCTGATTCTAAACTAGAAACAGTAGTGGTAGCCCTCACCAATCTACATCCTCTTTCCTTATGGGTAGCCTCATATGCAACCATACCAGCACTAGACTGAGTGATCTCAGTGCCCTTTTTCTTTGTGATCCTACGGGTATAGGTCTTTTTTGGTTGAGATAACGATTATAAAAGTGTGGGTGTGTGATGGGTTTCAGTTGGGATTACTGAACCTTCACCCTGGTTTTGAGGTTGTACCAACATTGTTTGAAACAATGGTGTTACATTCCCTGAAAAGTCTTTTCCCACCCTTCTCATATTTGCAAAAATCTTTTTAGTATGAGAGGGTGCATGATAAATTCTTTTATGAATAACTTTCTTAGAAAATTGTTTGTTCAAGAAAACTTGTAAAAATCTTGGATACATATAAAATTTGTTTGCTAATTTATCCAAGTTCTTAACCATACCATCAAAAATCATCTTTGAAAAATTAAACTTTTAGTCTGTGGCTAAGCAGATAATGGCAGAAGCCACATTGCTGCTAAACTCATTCCATGAAGTTGTTTTAGGACTAATACATTGTAAGATGGTATGAATTAAGAATTTCCACTATGGGGAGAAGGATCATTTGAAAATTTTTAAAAAATCATTTTTCCTTTGATACCCCATCAGTGCAAGTTTTTCAAAAATTGTAGAATTTGGGAGACACTCAATACTGTTTTTATCATCTGCTAATCGAATAAATCTTCTAACAGATGTTTCAGTAATGAGTATATCTTGGCCATCTACAACAGCCTGAATTTGTACTTCATTATTAAGTGTTTTGACCTTAGCAGTAGACCAAAACTGTTAAATATGTGAAATATATATTGTAGGACTTACAGTTAATGCATACCATATAGGATTTGCATTCAAGAAATCAATTATCTTTGTAAATCCTTCAGACTCTTTTAATTATTGCAAGAACGCAACCATATTATGAGTATCATCAAAGTGTAATTTCATCATTGTGTTATTTGTGAAATCGTGTTGGGTTTTTGGTGGGTTTTTCAATTAGATGATAAATTTGAGTTAGGGTTTCATTTGAGAGAGTAATTAAACGGATAAATTGATTATGTGAATGATTGAAGGATATAAACCCTTAATCAATTTGAATTTATAAAACAGTACCCTGTACTCTCAAACTCAGCAGCAGAAACCTAGCAGCATTAAGTTAAGCCTATCAGCATTAACTTATGCCTAGCAGTTTTAACTCAACTTTCAATCCAAATAGCTTATCTAGCAGTACTCCATCACTTTTCTTTGCTTATCCTACAAAATGTTAGTACAAACACCAAACAAAAAGACAAGCCATAACACTTTGCACAACATGATTAGACTAAACAGTTTTAACCAACAATAGAAACTTAGCAGTTCTAAGTATAACTAGCAGTACTAAGTACACTTAGCAGCAGAAACATTTAATGACTTGAATAACAATACTAATCCTTACAAAACTCTACAAAAACATAAAGAGATCAAAGATTTAAAGATTTAACATTCCAATACTGGCAGTTAAATATTGAAATCTACCTACATCAAAAGCTTTTGTAAGCAGATCTGCAACATTCTTGTCAGTATGAATTTTAACTGTTGGGAATTATGATGCATATCAAGAACAGACTACTTAGGTCTGGTAGTTTACTACTTAGGTCTGGTCGTTTACTGAGTTAGGTCTGTTTGTGATTTAGGTCTGGTTATGTAAAGATAAGTCTGGTAGTACATGTTAAGTCTGGTTGACTTATAAAGTCTGGTCTGGTCGTGAAGATAGGAAAGTTTGTTAGAGTTATATTAGGAAAAGATACAATGCGTGTATGTATCTTTATAGAAGATTTGTGTATATCTTCTGTGTCGTCTAGGGTTTCCTTGTGTTATAAAAGGATCCCTAAAGTTTGTTAGTAAACGTGTGTGAGTTGTACGAATTGATAATAGTGAATATCAATATACGAAGTTAGTGATATCCCTGCTTGTGTTCTTAATTGTTCTTGTTAAGATTCCGCATTAACATTAACAATCACTTAGGGTTTCTCACTTAGATTGGTTCGGATTTATCCTAACCATCTACTAGGTATTCAAAACTACTTAGTGATCCATATACAATTTGTGGACCAACAAGTGGTATCAGAGCAAGGAGAGAGACTCTGAATTCGTAGAACACTAAATCCCTAAAACCTAATTCTCACTCAAATCACCCTTCACAATGTCTGAACTCGATAAGCCTGAAACTTTCTCAATCCATAACAGTGAGGATGAGCAATCAAACCATGAAGATGAAGGAAAAACCGAAACCAGTAACTCCCAAACACAACAACAACCCATCCCTTCCACAACCACAATCTCAAACATAAAACTTCCACTACTGAAGAGAGAAGAGTATGATATATGGGCCATGGAGATGGAACATTATCTGGAATACATTGATAGTGATGTATGGAAGGTGATTCAAAAGGGAAATTCTAAGAAGAGAATTTCACAAGGGAATGATGGGCAACTCAGAATAATGCCACCAGTATCTGCTGAGGAGATTAGGGCTGTGGAGAAGGAAAAGAAGGCCAGAACCTTGCTTCTTATGGCTATTCCTAAGGAGCATCTACAAAGGTTTCATGGCATTCTTGATGCTAAGGAGATGTGGGAAGCTATCAAGAAACGATTTGGAGGTAATGCTAACTCCAAAAAGATGCAAAAGGCTGTTCTTAAACAGCAATTTGAAACATTTAGTGTTTCAAAGACTGAAGGTTTGGAGAAGGGCTATGACAGATTTCAACATCTGTTAACACAATTGGAAGTTCATGGTGCAGCAGTCTCGAATGAGGATGCAAATCACAAATTCCTTAGATCTTTACCATCAGAATGGGGCAATGTATCTGTGGCAATGAGGATTAAGGAGGAAGTAGACTCTATGACACCTGATGACCTTTACAATAATCTCAGGATGTTTGAAAGGGACATCAGTAACAACACTCAGGGTTCAACCAGTTCCTCAAATGTTGCTTTTGTATCTCAAAACAAAAGCAGTACTTACAAGGTTAGATCTGGTGTTAGGTCTGGTAACTATGAAACTCCTTCAAGTGAAAGGTCTGCTTCAAGTTTCACTGATGAAGTGATACATTCTTTCTTTGCCAATCAAACGGAAGATGAAAGCTTTATTAGTGAAGACCTTGAACAAATTAATGATGCTGAAGTTGAGGAGATGGATATAAAATGGCACATTGCCATGGTTGCTTTAAGGGTCAAACGATTTCAGAAGCAATATGGTAGGACTATCAACTTCAACAACAAATCACCAGTGGGATACACAAAGAGGACTGTTGAATGCTACAACTGTCACAAGCATGGGCATTTTTCAAGAGATTTTCCAGAGAAGAAGTCTGCTGATGAGAAAAGAGTTGAAGATGGGAAGATGGAAAAGAATCAGATGAGTCTGCTGACAATGGAAGCTGGAGGAGTCAATTGGGGTGAGCATCCAAGAGTAAATGAGGAGTCTGATCATGCTCTCATGGCCATTGGTAATGAGGTATCATTATGCTCTAAATTATGTACTGACTCATATAATCATGTTAAAGCTTTATGTGATGAGCAGCAAGAACAAATAGGTGATCTAGAAGTAAATTTATTAGCACATAAAAATGCTGTAAAAACTTTAGAGGCACAAAAGGTCACCCTTCAAAATCAACATGCTGCTTTAAATGAAAAACTATACTTTCAAGCTAATAAAATATATGAACAAGATGAGAAGCTTAAAAGGTATAGACAATTAGGGCTTAAAATTCAGAAGGAGAGGGATGAGCTGAGAAAAAGGGTAGATCAATGGAACAATTCAAATAAAAACCTGTTTAAGTGTTGGGATTCTCAAATTAAGTCAAATAAAAAATGTGGCTTAGGATATGAGGAAAATGAGAATAGGGATATATTTAAGACTAAAGAAGAGGACTATGCTGGTAAGCCTTTGTATAATAGATTTGTTAAGACTGGTGACTTTAAAGGAGTACCACCACCTTTGAGTGATGACTATACTCCTCTTGAAAAAGAAGAGTTAGATGATTCACTCTTTGTGTATGGTAAGAAAGGTCCTCAAGTGCCTGAACCAACTACCTCAGAGGACAAATCTAGTAGATATTCTTCTTGTCAATCCAATGACTCTGAAGGATCTATTGATAGTTCCTCTGATCACTCTAAGTCTGAGTCAAACAATGAGGAAAAAGAGAATCCTGAACCTAAGGTTGTTAAGAAGTGTGAACCTGTTGTTACTAAACCTTTAGTGACTGAACAAAAGGCTGAGACAGTTAAACCTAGTTGTGTTAACCACATAAAAACTCCTAGGGAATCTGTTAAATTGAATGAGTCACCTAGAAGCAATAGTGTTCACAGAGAGAGTAGGAGTAGTTACAATTATGCTCCTAAAAGATGTTTTGTGTGTGGAAGTTTGAGTCATTTAATAAGAGATTGTGACTTCCATGAAAAGAGAATGAAAAGAGAGGCTGAGCAAAAGAGAATGAATGTTAATAAGGTTAATGGTTCAAATAAACCAGTTTGGAACAATGCTAATAGAGTTAATCATGCTAACCAGTTTGTCCCCAGACCTGTTCAACTAAATAACACTACCAGACCTAACTCCTTTGTTAGTTCTGGTAGACCAAATTTTGGGTCTGGCTACAGAAACTTTAATGTGAATAGGCAAAATGTTAATTTTATGAGGCCTAAAGTGAATACTGGTTATGTCAACTCTGTGAGACCAAATGTTAACACTGGTTTTGTAAGACCCAAGCAACCTTTTCAAAAATCTCAGGTGAAAGAAAATTTTAAAAGAACTAATTTTTACAAAGCTCATTCACCTGTGAGAAGACAAGTTGGAAAGCAAACAGCAAAACCTTTAAAGGGAAATGGGGGTTCTGCTGTTAAGACCTCAGCATGTATGTCTTGGGATTCAAACAAAAATAAATCCATGTATATATCCCAAAACAACAGTGGATCAGGTTCAATTAAGAAATTTAAGCATATTGATCCACAAGGCGGACCCAAGCCTACTCAGGCCTGGGTTCCTAAGAGAAACTAATTTCTCTTCTTTTTGTGCAGGATCATCCACTTTGCTATATGGAAGATAGAGGAATACTTGACAGTGGATGCTCTGGGCACATGACTGGTAACAAGAACTATCTTAATGATTTCCATGAATTCGAGGGAGGTTCTGTTACTTTTGGAGGAAGCAAGGGACAGATAACTGGTAAAGGAAGAATCATTGTGGGCAACATAGAATTTGACAATGTATCTTTTGTGAAAGAACTTGGGCAGTTCAACCTTTTCTCAATATCACAGATTTGTGATACTCAGCATAAGGTGCTTTTTACTGAAACTGATTGTCTTGTGTTGACTCCGGACTTTAAAATGCCTGAAGAACATCAAATTCTTCTTAAAGTTCCCAGACAACACAAAATGTACAGTTTTGATATGAAAGCATCTAATCCTGCAAAAGGTGCTACCTGTTTAATTGCAAAAGCTACATTGGATGAATCTAAGTTGTGGCACAGAAGGTTAGGCCATGTGAATTTCAAAAATATGAATAAACTTGTGAAGAATAACCTTGTGAGAGGTTTGCCTTCAAAATTGTTTAAAAATGATCATACCTGTGTGGCTTGCAACAAGGGAAAACAACATAGGGCATCCTGTAAGGTTAAATTAGAAAGATTAATCACTGAACCTTTGCATACCTTACATATGGATCTTTTTGGCCCTACATCTGTCCATAGTATAAATCATGCATGCTATTGCCTTGTCATTACAGATGATTGTACTAGATATTGTTGGGTGTTCTTTATGTCTAGGAAGGATGAAGCTACCCCTTTGATTCAAAATTTCATTAGACAGATTGAAAACCTTATTGATAAACGAGTCAAAATCATTAGGAGTGATAATGGCACTGAATTTAAAAACAAGAGCATGCTAGATTTTTGTGGTAATAAAGGAATTAAGCAACAATTCAGTAATGCAAGAACTCCTCAGCAAAATGGAGTTGCTGAGAGAATGAACAGGACACTTATTGAGGCAGCTAGGACTATGCTTGCAGATTCACTTTTACCTACTACATTTTGGGCTGAAGCAGTCAGCAATGCCTGCTACATCTTTAATAGGGTTAGAGTGACTAAGCCTCAAAATAGAACTCCTTATGAGCTTATGTTTGGCCACAAACCAGTTGTTAGCCATATAAGACCTTTTGGGTGTCATGTTACCATTCTTGATACTCTGAGTGTTCTTGGAAAATTTGAAGGAAAGTCTGATGAAGGGTTCTTACTTGGGTATGCATTAAACAGTAAAGCCTTTAGGGTTTACAATTTAGTATCCAAGAAAGTAGAAGAAAATCTGCATGTAAACTTTCTTGAGGAAAAACCCAATGTCAAGGGAATTGGTCATAGGTGGATGTTTGATATTGATTATTTGACTGATTCTATGAATTATGTTCCTGTCTCCAAGGAGAATCAAATTAACCCTATTGCAGGTACCCAAGAAGCTACTAACATTGCAGGTACCAAAGATTCTTCAAATTCAGGGAACATTGATGATATGGCTGAGCTTGTTGTGATTCCCTCTACAGAGAACAAGTCTGATGCAGGTGAAGCAGTAATCAAGGATTCTTCACCTCAGAAAACAGACTCTGAAGTTAAGTCTGGCAAAGTCAAATCCCCTAGCATTACCAGTACTTCACTTTTTAAGTCTGGTAGTGATGTTCTACCAGACCTTACTTCAAATGCTGAATGTGCTGATTCTATGATGCCAGAACTTGAAGTATTTCCTAATCCTAATGAAGGTGTTTTTGATGGGGCTTCCTATGATGAAGGAGGTATTATTACAGATTTCAACAACTTACCCACTGAAGTGGAAGTAAGTCCAACCCCCACTCTCAGGATCCACACCATTCATCCCAAAAACCAAATAATTGGTAACCCCAAGTCTGCTGTTCAAACAAGAAGTAGAGTGCACCATCAGTCTGCTTCTCTTGCACTCATTAGCCTGATCAAGCAACAACAAAGGGTCAACCACAAGGACCAGCAACATTGCTTATTTGCTTGTTTTCTTTCTCAAAGTGAACCCACTACAGTTTCTGAAGCTTTAGGGGAGGAAAGTTGGGTAGAAGCCATGCAAGAAGAGTTGTTGCAGTTCAAGCTACAGAAAGTATGGGTTCTTGTAGACCTACCTTATGGAGCTAAAGTTATTGGTACTAAATGGGTCTTCAGGAATAAAAGGGATGAAAGAGGGGTAGTTGTAAGGAACAAAGCAAGGTTGGTAGCCCAAGGATACAAACAGGAGGAGGGCATAGATTATGATGAGGTTTTTGCTCCTGTGGCAAGGATTGAAGCTACCAGGTTATTTTTGGCCTATGCATCATACATGGGATTCAAGGTATATCAGATGGATGTCAAAAGTGCTTTTCTTTATGGCACTATTGAAGAAGATGTGTATGTACATCAACCTCCTGGCTTTGAGGATCCTGCTAATCCCAATCAAGTGTATAAGGTTATTAAAGCTCTGTATGGTCTTCATCAGGCTCCTAGAGCTTGGTATGAAACTCTTTCAGAGTTTCTTGAAGAACATGGATACATCAGGGGTGTAATTGACAAGACATTATTTATCAAGAGAGATCAGAAGGATATTATTCTTGTCCAAATTTATGTGGATGATATCATTTTTGGATCCACAAGAAAGTCTTGGTGTGATGAATTTGAAGGTTTAATGAAAAGCAGGTTTGAAATGAGCTCAATGGGAGAACTTACATTTTTCTTGGGACTGCAAGTTAAGCAAAAGGATGATGGACTTTTTATTTCTCAAGACAAGTATGTTGCAGAAATTTTGAAAAAGTTTGAATTCTCAAATGTAAAGGCAGCAGTCACTCCCATGGAGAATAAAGTGCCTTTAACAAAGGATGAAGATGCTGCTGATGTAAATGTGCATCTTTACAGATCCATGATAGGTTCCCTCATGTATCTTACTGCTTCTAGACCTGATATTATGTATGCAGTTTGTATTTGTTCACGTTTTCAGGTTCAACCAAAGACTTCACATCTTAATGCTGTGAAGAGAATCTTTAGGTACTTAAAGGGCAAACCAAATTTGGGTCTTTGGTATCCTAAGGAGTCAGCTTTTGATCTGACAGCTTATTCAGACAGTGACTATGCTGGTGCAAGTCTGGATAGGAAATCAACAACAGGAGGTTGTCAGTTCCTTGGAAGGAGGTTAATATCTTGGCAATGCAAGAAGCAGACGATTGTGGCTAATTCAACTACTGAGGCTGAGTATGTAGCAGCTGCTCATTGCTGTGGACAAGTTTTGTGGATTCAGAATCAGATGCTGGACTATGGTTTGAATTTTATGAATACTGTTATCCACATAGATAATAAGAGTACTATCTGTATTGTTAAGAATCCAGTATATCACTCTAAAACTAAGCATATAGAAATAAGGCATCACTTCATTAGGGATTGCTTTGAAAAGAAGTTGATTAGAGTGGAGAAAATACATACAGATTTTAATGTTGCTGACCTGTTAACTAAGGCATTTGATGGTCCTAGGTTCAATTACCTGGTAGTTAACATTGGTATGATGAACCCCTAGTTTGAATTAAGGGGAGGTTTGGCCTAAGGGGAGGTCAAACTGTGAAGTATGTAAAATATGAATACTTACCAGCATTTAGGTTATTTTTAAGTTTTGTAGTTTTGATTTTAGTTTTGTTAATGATTTGATAAAAAAAAAAAAAAAAAAAAAAAAAAAAAAAAAAAATTTAGTTTGTTTTATTTCTTTTATAGGCAATGCTGGTTTAAGTATATTTTCACAAGTTATTGAGTGAGATTATTGGAACTTCTCACTTGGTGAAGGTGCTTTGCACTAACACATCAAAAGGTTATCAGTCCACCTTGTCTCATCAACACAAGGACTGGCTAATCCTGAGCAAACGGCTAACAGGTAAAGATTGCTCAAATCCGTTTATGGCTGACAATTTGCCAAAAATTGTATGGTATTCAACTCACCATATCTAAGATAAGTGAAGAGTTGGCTAGCCCACAAGGTTATGGCTTGTGGTAAAGGCTGTGGAAAACCATAAATGGTAATCAATTCACCATGATGAGGTGCTTTTCCATCAAAGAATTGACTAGTCCAGAAGCAAACGGCTTTTGGTAAAGACTTAACAAATCCGTTGATAAGCTGATGATTTGCTTAAAATCATATGGTTATCAGTGTACCATGGTCTTAACAACCAAAACATTTGGCTACTCCAGTAGTAATGGCTATTGGTAAAGAGACATCAAATCCATTAAATTTCAATGATTCACCTCTCACAGGTGTTAACACACCTGGAAGTGATGAGAATAGCTATGAAACTTAATATGAATTGATGTACATATAGTCATTGTTGCTGCCAAGTCCATATCAGAAGAGCTTATCAAGATTCAAGCTGCTAGAAAGGAACAAGACCTAAATACATTTCAAAGTGTTCAAGATTCAATCCTCAGAAGGCTAAATCAGAAGAACTTGAAGTTCATGAAGCATGAAGATCAAGTTAGGGGAGGATTGTTGGGAATTATGATGCATATCAAGAACAGACTACTTAGGTCTGGTAGTTTACTACTTAGGTCTGGTCGTTTACTGAGTTAGGTCTGTTTGTGATTTAGGTCTGGTTATGTAAAGATAAGTCTGGTAGTACATGTTAAGTCTGGTTGACTTATAAAGTCTGGTCTGGTCGTGAAGATAGGAAAGTTTGTTAGAGTTATATTAGGAAAAGATACAATGCGTGTATGTATCTTTATAGAAGATTTGTGTATATCTTCTGTGTCGTCTAGGGTTTCCTTGTGTTATAAAAGGATCCCTAAAGTTTGTTAGTAAACGTGTGTGAGTTGTACGAATTGATAATAGTGAATATCAATATACGAAGTTAGTGATATCCCTGCTTGTGTTCTTAATTGTTCTTGTTAAGATTCCGCATTAACATTAACAATCACTTAGGGTTTCTCACTTAGATTGGTTCGGATTTATCCTAACCATCTACTAGGTATTCAAAACTACTTAGTGATCCATATACAATTTGTGGACCAACATTAACCATTTGAATTAACTTCTTATCATTGCAATCTCTTATAAAATGATGTATGATCTCTATATGCTTTGTTTTTGAATGAAAAACAGGATTTCTAATTATGCACAAAGTACTGTTATTGTCAATAAAAATCTTTGTATGCATAAATTGTACCCATAATCCATTAGTTGATTCTGAATCCAGAGCACTTGTCCACAACAACTTGAAGTAGCCACATATTCAGCTTCTTTTGTGGAATTTGCAACCATAGTCTGTTTCTTGCAATGCCATGAGATCAATCTACAACCAAGAAATTGACAACCTCCTGTTGTAGACTTCCTATCCAAGCCTTCTCCAGCATAATCACTATCAGTGTATGCTACCAAATCAAAAGGAGAATCTTTTGGATACCAAAGACCCAATTTTGGTTGACCCTTTAAATATGTGAAACTTTTGGTGTGACTTGGTATCTTGCACATGCACACACTGCAAACATAATGTCAGGTCTTGAAGAAGTAAGATACATCAATGAACCAATCATTGATCTGTATAGATGAACATCAACTTCTTCACCATCTTCATCCTTGAGCAGAGGCTTTGAGGTTTCCATAGGTGTGCTTGCTGTCTTGACATCTGTATATCCAAACTTCTTTAAGATCTCAGCAACATACTTATCTTGACTGATAAATATGTCTTCCTTGTTCTGCTTTACTTGTAAACCCAGAAAGAAAGTAAGTTCTCCCACAGAACTCATCTGAAACTTTTCAGGCATTAGCTTCTCAAATTCAATACACAGCTCCTTCCTTGTAGATCCAAATATGATATCATCTACATAAACCTGAACTAGCATAATATCATCCTTGTGTATTCTGATGAACAAAATCTTATCAATCTTTCCTCTATGAAACCCATTGTCTAACAGGTATGTTGACAAGGTTTCATACCATGCTCTAGGAGCTTGATGTAAAACATAAAATGCCTTTTCGACCTTGTAAACTTTATCAGGAAAGTCAGGATCTTCAAATCCTGGTGGTTGACAAACATACACTTCTTCTTTAATCTTCCCATACAGAAAAGCACTTTTGACATCCATCTGATACACCACAAAGTCTTTAAATGAAGGATAAGCTAGAAATAATCTAATTACTTCAATTCTTGCAACAGGGGAAAAAACTTCATCATAGTCAATCCTTTCTTCTTGTGTGTATCCTTGAGCAACTAATCTTGCTTTGTTTCTTATCACAATCCCTCTTTCATCCTTCTTGTTTCTGAAAACCCATTTTGTACCTATAGCCCTTTTGCCATTAGGTAAATCTACCAGAGTCCAAACTTCTTGCAGCTTGAATTGTAGAAGTTCTTCCTGCATAGCTTCTACCCAACTTGAATCAGTCAATGCTTGGATTGTCTTTTTGGGTTCCACTTGTGATAGAAAACAAGTAAACAAACAATTTTGAAGGTCTTTATGACTGTTTCTTTGTTTAATAATTCTAACAAAGAGACCTTGATCCTTCACATTCTTGGACATCTTCCTTGTTTGAACAGCAGAATGCACATCTCTAATAATTTGTTCATGTGGATGATCTTTGTGAATTCTTGTAGTTGGAATAGGATTGACTTGAATTGTTTCATTCAAATTGCCCATGTCAGCCTCTTTACCAGCATCTTCATCATCAGTTTCAGCCCATACATCTTCCAATATAGGCATGTCTGGATCATTTGAATATTCACTGCTATCTTTTTCACCAATAGCATCATCTTGTATGCCAGCAGCATTAACAGTTGAACTAGCAGTATTAACTTTGTAAGTGTTGTTAGTGTTGTTAACATCATTATTCTTCTCCTGATCATCATTCCTGCTGTCTTTTCCAGGATCTTCATCATCCTTCTTGTTATCATCACTTGAAGATTTCACTTCATCATCTTGAGAACTCTGTGGATCTTTGGTTAAGATTGGTGAATCAGCAGTCCATAATGGTAGCAAGATATATTTCTTTGCAGGTTTTGTCTCCTTTCTAGCTTGACCTGCATCATTATTTGCTTTTGAACCTGCAAAATCATTAGACTGTGTACCTGCAGCAACTAGCTCACAATTCATTGTTTTTGTTAGTGCATCAATATCAAACAGCCAGTCTGGTCCACTACCTACAGCATTAGGTGTACTCTCACTAAACCTAATATGTAAGTTTTCTTCCACTATCCTTGTTCTACTATTGAATACTCTAAAGGCTTTGCTATTTATAGAGTATCCAACAAAGAAACCTTCATTAGCCTTACCATCAAATTTGCCTAAGTGATCTATGGTATTGAGAATAGTAACAGGACACCCAAATGGTCTCATAAAACTTAGAGTTGGTGTTCTACCATGAAAAAGTTCATATGGGGTCTTGTTATGAGGCTTAACAACTAACACTATATTTTTCACATAACAAGCAGTATTAACTGCTTCTGCCCAAAAGGTAGTTAGCAACTTAGAATCAGCTAGCATAGTCCTAGCAGCCTCAATAAGTGTTCTATTTCTCCTCTCAGCAACTCCATTATGTTAAGGAGTTCTAGCTACACTATACTGTCTCATAATACCTTTCATCTCACAAAACTGATTCATGTCCCTATTCCTAAATTTAGTTCCATTGTCACTTCTAATCACCTTAACCTTTTTTCTTGATAAGTTTTTTATTCTAGTTATAAAAGACTTAAGAATGTCACTAGTCTCATCCTTACTAACTAGAAAGATAACCCAAGTAAATATACTACAATCATCTATGACAACTAGGCAATACATTTTCTTCATTAAGCTTTTTACAAATGTTGGACCAAACAAATCCATATGCAACAATTGTAAAGGTTGGCTGACAGAGTTCAATGTTTTGGACTTACAAGAGGCTATGTGCTGCTTTCCCTTCTGACAAGCAACACAGGTTTCATCATGTTCAAAAAATTTGGAAGGTAAACCTCTTACAAGATTTCCCTTAACCAGTTTATTCATTGTTTTTAAATTCAAGTGACCTAGCCTTCTATGCCAAAGTTTAGATTCATCAGATGTGGCTTTTCCAAAGAGACAAGTTAAACCTCCTTTGGGAACTATGTTCTCTAAATCAACACTGTATATATTGTCCTTTCTAGGAACTTTAAGTAAAACTTGACTTTCATCAGTTAACTTAAAGTCAGGAGACAAGATAATACATTATGTGTCATTAAAGAGAACACTATTCTTTTTGTCACACATTTGTGAGACACGAAAGAGATTGAATTTTAACTCCTTTACAAAATACACATTCTCAAAATCTAATTTACCAGTTCTTATTGTACCTTTTCCTGTGATTTTCCCTCCTTTGGGGTTACCTCCAAAGGCAACATATCCTCCATCAATTTTGTTAATACAAATAAACCTTAAAAATGTTTATTTATATTTTACGATCTTCTAATGTTTTGTCGATAACAAAAGTAAAATCATTTTAACGAGATAGATTAAATACGTAAGTGCTTTGAGCCAAAAGCTTACTAACTCATTTCATTAAACAAACCTTAAACATATTTAGTTAAACAAGTTTACATAAAACCAAAACCATTTTGTTAATACAAATATCCTCCATCAATTTTGTTAATACAAATAAACCTTAAAAATGTTTATTTATATTTTACGATCTTCTAATGTTTTGTCGATAACAAACGTAAAATCATTTTAACGAGATAGATAAAATACGTAAACTCTTTGAGCCAAAAGCTTACTAACTCATTTCATTAAACAAACCTTAAACATATTTAGTTAAACAAGTTTACATAAAACCAAAACCATTTAATAAAAACACTTAAGTAAACTAGTTACTTACATTTTTATAAAATACATATGACTTGTAAATTACTAGAAAAAGTCTTGGACTATCCATGACCCAAAAACCAAGCCCATAACCCATTGAGCTTGATCCATAACCCATAACCCACTAGCATGACATTATGCATGACTTCATAATGGGTAAAACCCATGACCCATGACCCAAAGTCCATAACCCATAACCCAAAGTCCATGACCCATGACCCAAGATGTCTTTGACATCATTCATGACATCACTTGACCCATGGACCTTAACCCATAACCCAAAACCCGGAATTGCAACCCAAAATCCGAACTGGTACTACCAGATACCTGGATCCCTTGGATTACACTGGCCGGATCCCTTTGGGAAGGGATCCGCCGGATCCCGGTGAACAGTGCTTAGTTTTGCCTATAAATAGTGAGCCATTTCTCTCTTGTTTCTCACCCTACTTAGATATATCTTCTCTCTACATTCTAAGTTCTCTAACCTCAGATCCAAGGATCTTTCTATGTATTCTCTCTTTGTGATTCTCTAGGTTCCTTCTAAAAGGCGAGATCACGACCTCTCGAAGACTTGCAAGCTCATGATATGAGTTGCTAGGATTCTTCTCTTCCAAGATCACAGAAGTGCATCTTGTTCTTTCTTCTTCTCAAAAATGTGTTGTAGATGTGTTGAGTCGTTAGGTGTAAAAGGACGTTGGATCCTTTAGTCATGTTGTGCTAGGTGTGTTGGTTGGTCCGCCGTGCTAAGGACTCGGTATCTAGCCTTGTACCGGATAAAGTATAGGCGACGAAGGTTTGGCTTTACTTCATGGAAAAACCCGGTATCTACTTTGTACTGGATAAAGTGTAAGCGACGTTGTGAAGGCTTCTCTGCCAAGTGAAAGGAGTTTGTATTGTAAAGTGTTTACGAACTCTCGAGTGGGTGACTCGGGGAGTGGAGTAGGGCAAGGAAGGTGACCTTGTAGCCGAACCACTACAAATACTTGCGTTGTGGTTGTGTCTCTCTAACTCTATCTCGTAGTTTAGTTTATATGCTTTTATTACTATCAATATCCAACACACCAAAACTAGATTGACATAAGTTGATCTATTAGTTTTAAAAAAGGAGTTTTAATTGGTAAAACTATTCAACCCGCCCTTCTAGTTTTCTACAATTGGCATCAGAGCTTCGTTACCAAGTTTCTTAGAGTATATTGTACTTTAAAAACTTGATATGATCTGTGTATGACTTGAAAACTACTAAGAAGGAAAAACTTTTGCATAAACGAGAAACTATGTTTTACTAAGTAAAACATGTTTAGATATTGATAAGTTTTATAGCATTACTTTCAATAATCATTCTTATAAGATACTTAACTCAAACAATTTTTTTTAAGTATCTTCATGATAGGAAAACTCTTAACATCTCTTAATCCACGGAAAGATTAAAGTTGACACATTACAAAGATGTGTTACAATTTTGAAGATGTCATAAAGCCTTCAAAGATCTTCCAATCTCAAGAAGTCTCTTAAAAATTAAAGGTATGTCTCATTCTTTAAATATACATTTGTCTTAACACATGTGCCTTTCCAAATATTTTCATTGCCTATACGTGCCAACATGTTTATAAGTTCATAAGTAATTTCTTCTATCTCACTAGGATTAATTTCTTGAAATACTTCTATGTGTGAAATTTTTTCTAAAACCAAGATGTATAGTATACATTATTAAACACAACATTCAAAAATCCCTCTTCACACTATCCCACATCACTCGAGGCTCTGCTACAGTAAAACATCACTTCAAAATCTTTTATTTAATCTAATCCTTATCATTCTAATCCCCATCATAATTCAAAATTCAAATTAACCTTCTCCTTCAAAAGAAACACTCCCAAAATCAAAGACGACACAAAAATGGTGTATTATACGTTGATCCATATCATAATCTCACTCGTGATGCTTCTCTATCCCATTCTCAAGCTCTCTCATGGCGATGTTTTCTTTATTTTATACTTTTACTTGTTGTTTATTTATCCAATCCTTTGTATTGCCTTGTGCATTGAAGTTAATGGAATATAAGTATCTTCTTCCTTTATTTTGTTTTTCGTCATTTAAATAGTTACCTAACGCATGTCTCGTTATACTTATATATATATATATATATATAATATATATAATATATATATATATATATATATATATATATATATATATATATATATATATATATATCTTAGAATCATCAAGTATCTCATTATAAACTTGTAACAACAAACATTGATATCATAAGTAATTAGGATCAAAACTCTACGTCAAAAATCAATCATACCAATCTGTGTAATAACTAAACAGCCGGATCCCTTGGTTTGATGTATACATTTTTAATGTTTATGTTATTTGTTTTTTAAATGTCTATTTTATAATCAATATTGAATGAATACATTTGCATGCAGGTTAATGATTACTTGTGAGTAGACTTAAGCCTACAATGGTTACTATCTTTATCTTTGTTTGATTCTTTAGCTTCAGTTTATTTATTATAAGTTTAGTTGTTCTTCCCATCTAGAGATAAGATAGAGAGAAATTCAAAAGTTATCAGTCATCAACTATTCTCATATGCATTGTGTGAAAAGGTAAGAGATTTTAAATCTCGTAGCATTATCTAATCGTGTTTTCACTCTTAAACGTATATAGTCGTTAATTTTATTGATTTTGTTAATTATATATGATTAGGGTTTGATAGTATGTGTTGATTTCGGCAGTTGATTATTACAATACTTTTGTTGTTCTTGATTATAATCCTCTAATTTAAGTTATATATAGGTGATGTATGTGTTTGTTGGCATAAACCCTAAATTGTTTTCTATGTTGTTAAGAGCATTGTGTAACTGCTGTTTATAGATTTTTTAGTTGTGGATCTGCAATAAGTATTGAAGTTGTATTTTTTGATTAATATAGGTTGTAAATATTATTGATTTTGGTAGGATGTATAGAAAACCATGTGTTGATACTTGTTTTAGTGTATAATGATTTAACCCTGTTACTATGAAATGTTGCGAAAGTGATGTTTGTTAGATGTAGATGTTTTGTTTGTCTGTTAGTGCATACATGTTGTACTGGTGTTTGTTATTATAATAGTCTTTGAGTGTGTATTTGAAGGACTGATTCCTGTTTTCATGTTTGCTACATGTTAGGTGTTTTTGGATTGTGATATGGTTCATGTTCTGTTTTCATGTTTGATAGATGTTTGATGTATTTGGATTGTGGTAAGTTCTGTAATGATGTGGTTGTTTAATTTGTTTTGATTAGTTGGTGAATAATGACAACACAATTCATCAAGGATTATAATCATGTAGAAGATATGGGAACTTTGGTAAGTGTCTATGTGATTATATTCCAATAATAATCTTATTATACACGTTTTTTTAGTTTGTTTGCTTATGTATTTGTTTGTTTGTTTTATGTAAGTACTCCCTGATTACTATCATATTAACTACTATAACAATAAGGACTATGTGTACCTGATTAATAATAATAGGGTTAAAAGGAAACTTTTTATTTGTCGGGAAAGAGGGAATGAAGAATGGAGTTTATCTGGTCGAAGCTGGAATAACTTCATAGAGCAAAGCGGCTATTTGAATATCAGGACTTTGCATTTCATAAAGGAGGCTGCAAACACCTTTTTTGTTACAGCGTATGATGCAGATGGATGGGAGAGCGGTGGTTATGGGAGAATTCATACACGGAACAGGCTGGTTAGGTACATTGCTGAAGTTGGGATTAATAGAAGTTTATCACTGGTAAAGTAATGTTATACTTGTATATATGTAAAATATTTTGAGTTCATAAAGTTTGTTTTAATACTTCCGAAATTTGTTTTATTAGTGGTTTCCTGTGGAGTTTCTTCAAGATGTTAAACGCAATGATTTTGTGATTGAATTTTCTGATTATGAAATATATGCGGTTGCAAACCGGGCTGTTATTCCTGGGAGTTTGGATAGCGTTGGTTTTCAGTTTAATTTTAATTGGAATACGGTTGTTCATCATGCAAATCTAATGGTTGGTGACCGAGTTGTGTTGACCAAAAAGACTGATATGCGATTGGCGTTGATTAGGTTTGATAACGATGGTTTTCAGCTCATACATGAACAACATTACCCCACACGGCTTGTGTTTGTTCAAGGACATGATGCAAATGAGCCAGGTAGTATTATGTTTTATTGTAATATTTATTCAATTTTACGTGTTAATTTGAGGTGAATCAGTTGTATGAGTTTGCGGGTGAGTAACGTTTACTTTGTCTCTGATATTCGTTAAATGAAAGGTTGGTACACGGTTGTAACTGGTTCCAACATGGAGTCCACTTGTCTGAAGAGAATACTTTCTACCAGAGGCTTTTCCTGTTTGTGCTTGATTCTGGAAGAATGGTAAGGGTTTTTACTTTATATAGTTTATGTTGTGTGAAAGTTTTAATAAATATTTAATAGTAAAAGCGTTGAAGTTAATACGTTGTTGTAATTGCTTTCAGACTATACCAAGCGGTTTTGTTTCTGATAACAATTTGTAACAATTTGCCCATGCAATTCTAAGGAGGATGGACAGTGAACGCCGTGTAGTTATGAAAATTGAGCATCACGCTGATAGGCCATGGAGAAACGATCATATGAACTTTATTTACATGACCATTGTGATGGTGCCATGTGCAAATGTGATGCATTCTCGGGTCTGCAATAATAATGTGATTGCGTTGTTATGCAGTTTGACAGTAGATGTCTATGATTGTTTGATTTCTTTTTTTAAATTATAAATAAAATTGAAAAACAGCGACTTTTACTTACCATTACGATCTCGATAAAGAATTGGTCTAGGTGGTCTCTTTAGCAAAGTAGTTCGTATGTCTTCCCTGCCGAGTCCAAGACCATCATAGCCTCCTATGACCACAACTGATAATGTGTATCTTTCGAGGTTTGTAAAGACAAGTTGTTGACCCCACTCTATCCCCGCTGTCACAACGAAGTCGTCCCACCCGTAACCTGTTAAGCCATTCATCCTAACGGGCCTGTCCTCCCAAGGTTTAACCCTCTTGTGGCGAACATGGAAAGCCATTCCTGCGTACATGAGGGTGAAATTGTTTTGCCAGATATCTTGGAAGAAATCGCCTGGTAGTAACTGCACATAGAAAAACGTCTTTTTATAATTAAGTTATACATTGATAAGAATGTTTAATTTAGTTTTGAATCGAGATTATGATTAGAATATAGATGTTTTATTACCGTTATTCCTGGAGCATACGTTGCCAAACACCTGGTTATTCTTGGTCCTATTTTTCGCTTATCGTACCCCATATACTCTGATCCACTAATGTCGTAGACTGTCACGTAGTAGTCGTCTTGTCCGATCCTAACAAAATGCATTGTAGTTGCAATGCGAGGAACATTTGCTGCAACAAACTCATACCACTCTTTGTCACATAGCACCCATTTTCCGTCTCTGTTTTGGAGCTCTGTTTTGTAACGGTACCTGCCGGTACCGTTTAGGTAAAGCATGTTGCTTTCATTCTTGAAGTACTCGGCAAAAACATCCGGCAAGATCTATTGTTGCGAATCGTAACAAAAACCAAATTTTTTTATTCCTTGACTTAATTTGCATAACTGTTTATGCATTAATATATAACATAAATATGTATCAATAAGGTTTACCTGTTGATTTTCAAATGTGTCCTGCGTGTATTGGATCAGAAATTGTTGAGCCATCTTGTTTGAAGTGAATATGGTATGTAAACTGGTGTAAATCATGGTTTTTTTAAAAGTAATACTTGAATGTTGACAAAATCTTTAGACAACATTATACTGTTTTAGGCCAAAAATAACACGGAGGAATACATTGTGTACATTCAAGCACAGCGGCAATTACACGTTTGTTTTCACTATTGTTAGGACGGTTACAATTATCATGAGTGTATGTTTAATGTAAAAAAAGTTAATCATTGTTATTTATAAAAGAAAAGTTAAGCATTCATATAATGTTTTATTATAACTTGAGCGACTAAATGTATAATTACAAATTACCGCCCAAGATATAATAGAACTTCATACTAAGCTTAACACGTACCTCTCATGCACATCACGTTTTATAAAGCATCTTCAAGTTTACTATTTCATCTATGTGGGACATGATGTAGCTATTTACATAATGCTATAATATAAAAAGTAGCTATTTACAAACCTACGGCTAACATCAAAGTAACTGGCATAATACTAACAAATCCAGTAAGAGTATTTATCAGTGTCATTGTTGGTCAGGTAACTATTTATGTAAGTGTGGACTATAACACACTATGATTAACCTAAGGTTAACATGAATATAGCTTTATTACACATCTAAGAAGACAAATATGTCAATTATGGCAGAGTTAAAATTTGGTTTAACCTATCTTAAACATAAATCCCAAAATACAAATGTATTTAGTTTATGTATGAATCTTTAACAATATGTTACAGGGTACGACTTTGGACTATAAAGTATTTAGTGAGTTTGATAATAATATATAAAAAACACAAAGTATAAGTACCAGGTTAAACATTGTGGGGGTTGATTAACATATAATCGCAACCACTACGATTAAACCGTAAATAACGATTATAAATCTTCGGCTAACATAAAAGTAACTGTGGCATAATACTAACGAACCCAGCATATAAATCGAAAAAGATGTTGCACTGGTAATGGGTGAGTTGTTACATCATGATCAGATTTATAGCTTGTTATAAAATTAAATGTCGTGATTACCTCAAGATTTTTGAAAGAGCTGTTGATTTTCCAAGATTTGATAGAAGCTTAATGGAGGAGGAGATTCAGTCGAATAATTATGATGTGATGGAATTAGGGAGAGTTGGTTTGCATGTTTTATTGTTAACTCAAAGTCCCAAACCGACTTTTGGTTGACTTGGTTGTAATTTTTTTTTTTTTTTTTTTTTTTTTTTTTTTTTTTTTTTTTTTTTTTTAATTTTAGTTATTATTTTTTATAAAAAAAGGTTAAGCATTCATATAAATTTTAATTATACCTTGAGCCGCTAAATGTATAATTACAAATAACGGCCCAAGATATCATAGAACTTCATACTAAGCCCAACACATTCCTCTCATGCACATCACGTTTTATAAAGTAGCTTAAACTTTACTATTTTATCTATGTGGGACATCATGTATTTTTTACATCAAGCTTATAAACTCAATAATGTTAACCATGTTAACTTATATTAACAATCAGCATATTGGATTTGTTAGGAATTTACAACATGAATGCCGGTTTGATTTGAACAAAATGATGCGCTTCAAATATATGTTTGATTTCTACGACCACACAATTGCAGACACAGGACCATTCCCTTTGTTCCATGATTGTTAAAATAACTATCGAAATTTGAATATTCCATGTTTTCGTTTGCCTTTATTTTCGAGTCTATTAGGTATGGTTTAGACAATAATGTATTAAGTAATTTTGGTCATGCTATGTTTCATTAGAAGAGATAAACCGAATTCTTCTTCCAGTTTTTAATTATGTTTTGATATATTAATTGGGTACTTTACATACTTAATTTTGTATTTCAAGTTTTAGTTATGTTTTGAATTTTCAAGAGAAAATAAATTTTGTTTTGACTATAAAAAAAAAAAAACATAAATTTATAGATTTACATTACCCCTAATAATTTGAAAAAGACAATGTGAACCATATCAAAGGTTTGTTATACATTTTTTTTAAAGAATATCTTTTAAGTTTTTTTTAAAATTTCACAAAACAAAACAACACACACAATGGTTTAGTGGTTAACATATTATGATTTAGATTTAAAGTTTATAAGATATTATATTATCATAATATTAAGGGAAAAATACTTCAAAGTAAAACCAAACCAAAAACAGTAAAATGGTTACATACATAAATCAATATGGCCTAGTATTTACAATTGGATATAGGCATTCAAGTGCAAATTGAATAGAAAAAATAGAGTTAGTTTCTTCATAACTCTATCATCAAATCACATAGTAATAAACTCTTTCTTCTTCGGTTTGTGTGCTATCAAACCTTCAATCCCTCATTTTCATAGATTACGATCGGATATCATAAAAAACCAATAATTCCAACACCAAATTAAGGTAAACATTATACTTTAAGTCAGTTTTTACTTAATTTCCATTTAAACACTAAAAAACATCTATACATAACTATAATATGTTGATATCATCTCATATAGGTTATGCATGAGCGTCTATGTTAAAGTGGGCAATACAAATGTTGATTGCATTAGATGAATATCATTCGGTTTGGCATTTGTTTCATTTTATAAAATACACATGAAGCCCACATTTTTATGATCGTTGCATATAAATAAGTAAGCTCCTTATAAATTATAGTGTGTGAGGGTGCACTTTAATTCAAAACTTGTTTCTTGAAGATGAAATTAAAAACCTATCAACAAAATAACCATATATTGTATGCAAAATAATTAGATGTCTAACATATTGCATTTTTTTTCTAGAATACAAATTATTTTTTAGTTGCTTATATGAAATAAGTTGAGTGTACAAATGAATGGTATAAAAAAAAGGTTAACAAATTTTGTTATAGAATGTAAAAACGCTATACACATTAGATAGTCACTTTGGATATTTTGTTAAAAAAAAGTTAATAAATATTTGTTACACATGATACCCAAAATCTGTTTAACTTATAGTAATACATATATAATCATTGCATTTCCAAATTGTGTGTTGGTTATTGTGAAAATACAGTACCTATAAAGCATCATTGTTGTTAAAAACTTTAGCAGTACTAATTTTAAAGGAGGGTACTTCAAAGTTAGTATTGTTGGTTACGTTTCGCTTATTTCTGGCTAATTGTGTTTAAGGAAACATGTAATATGTGATTCTTATTTTATCTGTAATATGTGGGTTGTGAAATACATATAAGTTATTTCTTAAATATAACGTTTAGGAAATTCTGATAATTCATGCATAATATTATCATTTATATAATTGGTATGTTTTCAAATCTGATAAATTAAATTTTCATTCTTTGATATTGTATATGTGGAACCTTTCATGTGAAAGACGTATCCCAATGTTAATTTTAACTATATATAGTTAATCAACAACAATATCTTATTTGTGTAGTTAACCCATACCCATTTTAGTTTTAGTTGACTTTTTATAGTCAAACACAACCATTTTATGTCAGAATTTAACCATAATCTTTTTGTTGGGTTTTTTATGGTCAAGCAAACATAAAAAAAAATGTCCATGCCTTTACATATTCAAACATCAGCCATGCATCATTTATATTGTTGCGTAACATGTTATTTATTTGATTAGTATGACTACACTGTTTATATTTAAGTGGAATGTATCATATTTTTTACTAAATTTGTGCTAAATAAGAATGATGATAAAACTTGTCTACTCCTTTGAGATAATAACTTGACCACCACTATTTTAAATAGCATACCATTTGGGATACAAAAGATACATGATACTTAGTCTATATAGTTAATTACAAAACACAAAAAATAGAAATACTAACATGATACTTAATCTACAAAGTTAATTACAAAACACAAAATTAGAAATACTTATAAAGCATTTAGGGTGTTGAAGTAAAAGAGTGTGCCAAATGCAACTCATCATAAGAGAAAATTTCAAAGTCTTCAGAGTCAATGTTGTCTTCGGTTTGATCAACATCAAATTCTTTATTCTTGCCTTTTGATTTCCTAAATGCACTAACTTCTTTCAAAAGTTTCTTAGCAGCCTGTCTTTCTTTTTTCATCTTTTCATCTGTTTACTCTTTTTATTTCTAGTTTCTTATTTTCTGGGCTGATTGCTCAGAAATCAACCATTCATAAACGGAACTTATGGTCTCTATTTGATCCTCATTTTCAGAACCTTCAATTTCTTATAAATGAATTAATATAAATCAGACATAGTAGTTAGATAGCATATCAGTTTAATGAGGTTGTTTTTAACCTTAATTACAAAATGTTAACAATATACCTTCAGATGTTGCATGTGTTTCAAATGTTTCTTCATGTGATTGATTTTCAGTGCCTAACACTTCATTTTCATCTTGTTTAGTTTGCTTGCTACAAAGATATCAAACATATTCAGTTGATAAATATATAGGATAACATATATTATAAAGAATTTAACATACTTTGGTTGATCTTGTTGATTGTCTTCAATATCTGCAACTCCTAGTGTTCTTTTTCTTGAAGATGCCATTGTTTTGATCAACAGTAGGTTTAGTTTAGGATTTTATTTAGGTAGATTTACAAATATGATTATACAATGGTGTTTATATATAAAATTTTATAACTGATATGACATATTAACAGTGCAGCCGTATTTCACATTGGAAAGTGTATATTTGAAGAGTCAAATTTTGTAAATAATGATGATGATTTAACTTCTTTTGCAATTATGTTAAGTAATTTTTTTAAAGTGTAAACTTATATGATTATCATTATTATCAACCAAAACATCTAAAAGTTTATTATCTTTTAACCTTCTAAACATTTGTTTGTCTATAAAAGTTTTATAAACTTACATTTAAAGATATTATTAGAATTGATGATGTATATAAATAATGGCCTATGTGTATCTAAAGTGATAATGTGGAAGTTGAAGATGATGCAATTCATTTCGGTAAATTAGTTTTTGAATATCACCACTATATTGTTCAACATTATGTAAATTAGCTTTTCAATATCACAACCATATTCGAAGTATTAAGAATATAAAGTTTTATAAAGTAGCTTTCGAATCACGTTTTAGAAATTAACATATATGTATTGTTAGTTTTGTTAATTGGGTACGTAATATTACCACCAGTACTAACCTTCAATGGCAGTACTAAGTCGAGAACGTAGCAGTACGAATGTAAAAGTCATACTGGCGACATCTCAGCAGTACAAAGGACCATTGCATGCACTTTCAATGTCGGAATAGCATAAACCTACCCAGATGCATCGACCCTCTAACCAACACAAACCGTGAATCAGAAAATAAACCAAAAGCGGATTAGAAGTTTTTCTCAAAAGAAAATTACGTAACTTTAAAAACTAACGTAATCTTGCATTAAAGTAGCAGAAAGTAAACTTGCAAAATAGGTAAAAAAATTGCAAATTAAATTTGACATAATATAACAAACATTACATATAATTTAAATCAATCATATTCCAACATTACATATTGTCAAATCTCATACTACATATATTTTAAATAGATAAATAATCTTCAATACTTTTATAAACTCCAACAATTTTCTGCCGGTTTTCTTCTATGTCTTTATTACGATCTTCAATCTTCTTCTGATGCAACATCTCCAATGGATTCGTCATCTTCAAATACTGAATCTAAGGAAATTAAAAGATCAAGAGATATGATACCTTAATAGATGATATGTTTTATGAGTAAAAAGATAATTACCAAAAATTAATTATATTTAGATATGATTTAGTTTTTAAATATAAGAATTGTGACTTTCCAATTTACAAAACGTGACTTTGAATAGTATATATATACAAAGATATAACAAAAAGTTCTATTATCTTCTCATTCTAAATTATATTTTTAGTTTCAATCTCCAATAGATTCATCATCTTCAAATACTGAATCTAAGAAAATTAAAAGATCGAGAGATATGATACCTTAATAGATGATATGTTTTATAAGTAAAAGATAATTACCAAAAATTAATTATATTTAGATATGATTTAGCTTTTAAATATAAGAATATATCTTAAAAGATAATCACCAATTGAAAAATTGTTTTCAATGGCACAATTCCAGATTTTAGATGAGCTAATGAATCTTGCTGGCTCATCCAATTTGCATAACTGTATGCGTGTGTGGTTTGTGCAGCAGGCAGGTGAAGAGTCAGCTTGTTCAAAATTGATTCACGCTTGTTGTGAGCACCTCAGGAGGGTAATGGCGAAGAACCGAGTGATGATGGTTGACATGGAAGCATTATGTAACACCCCGAAAATCGGGTCCAGTGGAAGCATACATGTCACTAGGGTGCTACTAAATTGGTATCACAACACAGGGTACAAAGAACGGTTTTACCTTAACCGTTTAGAAGAAAGTTTCATTATCAAAACATTAAGTTTACATCATTCGAAATATAGTGCGGAAGTAAGGCCCAAAACGATTAAAGCGGTCCCAATATAGTTATCTGAGTCGTCTATGACCATGCCCCTTGCCAAGCGCCTCCAGAGATAAGCTACAGTCTAAAACCTGAAAATACATGCTAAATGGGTCAGCTTACGCTGGTGAGTTCATAGAGTTTAGTGTAAAATGTAAAGCATTCAAATAACGATCTCCTAGCAAAGGCATTGTAAATCCACTCAGTCCCAAGTCCCGCCCATACAAGACTTGCAACCTGTGTGTTTACAACCCACTGCCAAATAATATTTGGTTTAGGTGAACAAAAGTAGTATGTGGACCAAGATAAGGGATTTGCTACACTGGACTAAGATCGATGTAAACCACGAGTTCCAATAATACATCCCAAAACCAATCATTCCAGTACCAATCGTTCCAAAATTAATCATTCCAATATCAATCATTCCCAAAATCAATCATTCCAATATCAATCGTTCCATAATCGTAATGAGATCTCAAGTAGGGCCCTAAGCGGTCTCTAGCCAGGTGACATGGTGATAGCAAGGGATTGCTACCCTGGTCTAGGCCGTAAGTAGATATCTATTCTTAGCTAGGCATCATGGTTATAGCAAGGGATTGCTACCCTAAACTAAGTCAACATCTACCGCAAGTTTAACTCTTAGCCAGTCAACGAGTTATAGCAATTCCAAAACGAGGTTAGGTCCATTCAAAAGAGTTTAAAAGTTTTCACGTATGAATACCAGATAAATCACGTAATGCCATCAAATAACCAAGTCAAATATATCAGCCAAATAGTCAAAATAGAGCAAATAGTTCACGTATTCCAAATAAACAGTCATGAGTTTAGTTAAAAACGAGCATGTATTCTCCCCCGAAAATAGTTAGAAAACCGGTAAAAGTAGGGGCCATGAACTCACCTTAGCCACAGCAATGCAAGATCACAACTGACACAACTGGCATCTAGAGCATATCACAACGGTCTCAAAAACATATGGCACGAGGGTACACGGAGGTACAAGCACGACGGTACACAACGGTCGAGGATCGGCACAACCTAATACGTATACGATTATCTCAAAACACGTCTCGCAAAATAATAAAGTCTATAAAAGACAATGTGTCGTAGTTTTCGTGGATTACTCAGTTTTCAAAACTTGTCAAAAGATTAGTTTCAACATTTCGTGTGGTGTGGTAAGAAGACATAGACTCGACAGACAACTCACACCAAAGAGAAGAGACATCGACATAGTCGAGAGAGTACTGACGAGAACTCAAACCAAGGAAGACAACCTAGAAGTTAAAGACAAACAAGCACCTCAAATCAAATAACTCAGTTTGTACGTTTCAACGTTTACCCCGTTATCCCCAAATAACTTGTATAAAACATAAACGTTTTACAATAAAAATAAGTTTAATTAATAAAACTAGTTTTTCTCGAGTCGTCGAGATTTGGATTAATCAAAACTAAAATTACAATATTTAATAAGTTTGTGTCTCGTTATTATTCTTGTAAATATTAGGTTTGGTTTTATTGAAGATCTTGTGTCCATTTCGTGTTTAATATATTAAGTTCATTTTGAAGTTAATATATTATACCGGTTCGAGTCAAAATGTTCAATAAGTCCGATATCTAATATCGCAAGTCCAATAACGATTCACAATTTTTCCAAACGTCCAAGTATAATAGATAAAGTCCATATTCAAATCCTATTCACGATTCCAATATAATCCGAAACGTATCAATAGCATCAATGTCAAAGCTAATAAAGAACTCGTTAGTTAATTATATTTTGACACCACCAGTTTATAACTAACACACTCTATATTACATTTTTACCCTAAGTGAGTTAACACAACTTGTAACCAATGTAGCATGGGCTTCGGCCCATTTGTAGTCCAAACAAACGCACCCTGATTTGACTGACTATACCACAAAACATCTGACCACCCTTGTGGTTGTTTTCTGAGTTAAACCAAAAGCAGACCCGACCAAAAATCATGTCCAACTCCAAACCAAACTTCATTCGAGACCAAGTAACTTAAAAATAAACGAAATAAGCTTAACACAATTCCAAAACGCAAAAGGTAAAACCCAATCCAAATCTGGACCAACAATATTAACAGTAACAACATAAACTAAGCGAATCCAAACTCCAACTAAAATCAAACCGAGGCACAAATACTATATACCATTCGGACCAATATTACTCACCTCTCCGAGACAAGGTCTCGGCTTCGAACCATGACATGAACCGAAACAACACAACAACAAACTCAACATCAGCTTCAACTAAACTAAATTTCAAACGCGAGCTAAGACACTAACCGGGTTTGATAACTCGACCCGTTTTCAGAAACATAAACACCACGATTTCTTACCACACGAATCTTAGCCAAAAACATGCTTATATCCGGTTTTTAATTTATAAATTAATAACGAGTTTTATTCGGTTTTTAAATCCATTCAATCCACGAAAACACTAACAATAATAATCGGTTTCAAAAATATAAAAGAAAATATATAACGACGGGCTTCTCGGTTTTACCATGACGAGAAGGAGAAGAGAACGAGGCGGTGGAGACGATGGCGCGTGGTGACTGGAAACTCGAACCAAACCTTCGATCTATACTCGTTACCTCCAACTTGTGTTGCTAGAATACTCGCCGGAAAAATCGTAAGTTACCGAGAGAGAGAGGGAATAGATGGGAGTGGGTTGGAGGCGCGTGAGCCATATAGAAATGACGATGAGGGTGAGAGGATTAAAGTGGTGGTGGCGGTGAGAGGTGGTGACCGGAAGTGGAGCTCCGGTGGCCGGAACAGTGGCCGGGAAATATTAGAGAGGGAGGGAGGTGTGCGGCTGAGAAGAAGAGAAAATGAAATGAAACCTTAAAAAATATTATAGTAGAGTATATATAGTGCTAGGTTAGTTTAAATAAACTCTAGGGACTAGGATTGTCAATAACTAAAGTCTAGGGAAAATGGTGGAGCTTTAACTCAAGGACCAATAATGAAACTTTTGCAAACTTTCTTGAAATGAGACTCGGGGCTCGTTTGAGATAGCAAACGATCGATTCAAAACACGATAATTTCACCACTGCGCTCAGAATAATTTTTCCAATAAAAACGACTATTCATACGCCTCATTTCTCACGAACATTAAAATAATCAAATCAAATCGTTGGTTGTGCTAGTACGCGTTGTGTACGAATTTCATGTTTCGCGAGATAAATTTCACGTTTTAGAGTCAAATGAGTCCAGAAAGGCTCGTAAATGAAAGACAGAGAAAGTTTCGTATAAAAATATATTCGGAAAATTATGGGGTATTACACATTAGGACCTCGTGGGGTCGCATTGGACTCGCTTGATGCTTTGAGGAAAACTCAAGAGAGGCATCGGGTATTGCTTGAATTGTTGGTAGATTTGTGTGCTCAAGCCAAAGCTGGTGCCCGCGAGGAAGAAGCTAATGCCATGAAGATGAATGATTTTAATTAAGTTGTTTGATCAGTGTTTTCTATACAATCTTTGCTTTGTCTATTTGCTTAGTCTATTTGCTACACAGCTTAACCTAAGTCGATCAACCTCATCACTAAATTATTAGGTATCGACTTCTCTTGCAAAGACTTGTGAATCAATTGCAGATCTTATTAAAATTTCATATCGTTTTAAATATTGAAAAAAGGAGGCTATTTATATTCCAAAATACAACCTTCATGCAATCAATTAGGATGAATTTAAAAGATAATACTATTTTTTAAAAATATATCGATATCTTTTTAATTTGGTTAAATTATTATGGTATCTTGTGCATCAATGATGGTTTAGTTTAGGATTTTTTTTAAGGTAGATTTACAAATATGATTATACAATGGTGTTTATATAAAATTATATAACTGATATGACATATGAACAGTGCAGCCGTATTTCACATTGAAAAGTGTATATTTGAAGAGTCAAATTTTGTAAATAATGATGATGATTTAACTTCTTTTGCAATTATGCTAAGTAATTTTTTTTTAAAAGTGTAAACTTATACGATTATCATTATTATCAACCAAAACATCTAAAAGTTTGTTATCTTTTAACCTTCTAAACATTTGTTTGTCTATAAAAGTTTTATAAAATTACATTTAAAGATATTATTAGAATTGATGATGTATATAAATAATGGCCTATGTGTATCTAAAGTGATAATGTGGAAGTTGAAGATGATGCAATTCATTTCGGTAAATTAGTTTTTTAATATCACCACTATATTGTTCAACATTATGTGAATTAGCTTTTCAATATCACAGCCATATTCGAAGTATTAAGAATATAACATTTTATAAAGTAGCTTTCGAATCACGTTTTAGAATTTAACATATACGTATTGTTAGTTTTGTTAATTGGGTACGTAATATTACCACCAGTACTAACCTTCAATGGTAGTACTAAGTCCAGAACGTAGCAGTACGAATGTAAAAGTCATACTGGCGACATCTCAGCAGTACAAAGGACCATTGCGTGCACTTTCAATGTCGGAATAGCATAAACCTACCCAGATGTATCGACCCTCTAACCAACACAAACCGTGAATCAGAAAATAAACCAAAAGCGGATTAGAAGTTTTTCTCAAAAGAAAATTACGTAACTTTAAAAACTAACGTAATCTTGCATTAAAGTAGCAGAAAGTAAACTTGCAAATAGGTAAAAAATTGCAAATTAAATTTGACATAATATAACAAACATTACATATAATTTAAATCAATCATATTCCAACATTACATATTGTCAAATCTCATACTACATATATTTTAAATATATAAATAATCTTCAATACTTTTATAAACTCCAACAATTTTCTGCCGGTTTTCTTCTATGTCTTTATTACGATCTTCAATCTTCTTCTGATGCACCAATATAATCGCTTCATCTTCCTTGTTCTTTTCTTCTAGCCTTTTGATACGGTTATTATAAATTTCAATCAAACTTTTTTCTGTTCCAAATTGGCCAGAATTACATTTTTTCCAAATAGCTTCAGATATGCCAAAGAGTTGGTATTTTGAAGGAATAGGAGGAGGAGAAGTATCTCTTACACGTTTTTGTTTCTTTGAATCAATATTTGAAGATGATGAAGCCATTCAAGTTTGAAATCACAATATAATTAAATAATGAAAATATGATAGAAGTTGTTTGTTAAAGGTTTGTATTTATACACATTGTAAAGTCATATCGTTCACATTGTAAAGTCATATCGTTTTAAATATTGAAAAAAGGAGACTATTTATATTCCAAAATACAACCTTCATGTAATCAATTAGGATGAATTTAAAAGATAATACTTTTTTTTTAAATATATCGATATCTTTTTAATTTGGTTAAATTATTATGGTATCTTGTGAATCAATGATCCAGTTGTTTAAATATAAAATTGATTGGTACTGGTAGTTTGTTTTTAATACTGCTATGATACGATTAGTGATGCTAATTAAATCTTTAGTACTGCTCTGTATAAAAGTTAGTAATATTCGACATTATGTGTTACTGCTGCTTGGTAACAAACATATATAAAGCTATCTATGTAGGACATCATGTATTTATTTACATCAAGGTTATAAACCAAATAGAATTTTCATAAAAACACCACATATCATATTCCTTATTGATTGTCTAACAAAAGCAGATAAGCTTATTTTTATGAATGCACTTTTTCTAAAACTTCTTAACTAAGCCATAAATAAGCCAAACATAACCAGCAGTACTAATTTTCAAATTAGTACTGCTACTTTAATATTAGTACTGATAAAGTTTTTAGCAACAATGATGTTTCTTGAATTAATCAACTTTCTTAAATTAAATTAGGATTATGAGGAATCTTCCAAACACTACATTGCCAACCTTAGTCTTCTGGCTTTACTTTCTTTTGCAAGCTGAAATATCTTCCTTATCAATTCTTTTGTCACGTCTGATTCTTCATCAACTTTGAGTCTGGATGATACCATGACAATTAGTACTTCTCCTCTGATAGGATACTCCTTCGCCACTAACATGTAGATCTCTACGCCTCCTTTAGTAGACACCTTATGCACTCCATAGTTATCAAACAATCTACATGTGATAGCCAATGTACTGTTAGTGTAATCCTTTTAAATACACATATGGACCATTAACAAAATAATTTTAAACCAAATACATTGTCTCTGCTTTATTGGTGTATCACTTTCAAACATTCGCGCATCTGTTGTTGTATTTTTCGGCTTTGAAGATCTCACCGATAGAAAAGGTACAACGTTATATCTGAGTAAAATTAAATATAAAATCAAAGCCATTATCATACTAAAGTACAAACATAATACCTTTTGGTTGCGTAACTGGTGTGTCACTTTCAATCATGAACCCATCTATTGGGACTGCTTTATTTTTTTATAGCATTCCCATTTACAAATTCAAACAAAACTCAGCCTTGTAAATATAAAGTCTATGACGGAAACATAGTTAACATAAGACATTAACATATAAGCTATAAAGAAAAATAGGAAAACATGTAACATCTAACATCACAAAATATAATAGAACTCTTATGAACTGCTTATATACTTTTGAAGTGTGTGCTACTTAAAAGGTCTAGCAGTACTAAGTTTGAAGGACCAGGACTAACTTGAAACTTAGTACTGCTATTATGTGTTTAAAGAAGCAGTACTAACTTGCAAGTTAGTACTGTTGTAATATAATTGTTATAGCAACACATACCTATTATGCACAACATGTTTTATAAGGAAGTTTCAATTTTACTGTTACATCTATGTGGAACATCATGTATAACACAATCATATAAGCTATCAATCAGACAATATCATTGTATTAAGAATATGTTAATGGTCATATAAGCTATCAATCACACAATATCATTGTATTAAGAATCAATATTAAATTATAAACCATAAAATCTATAACACAAATATTGTCATAATACTTTTAAAACATAATACCTTGTGAATTACTTGATGGTGTGTCAGTTTCAAACCTGATGGCATCCATGGTAGTAGTTTTCTTCTTAACAGCTTTTGAACCTGAAACAATTATTTAAATATTTATAAGAAATTTAACACAATGGTATAAACCATGAAACAAAGCATACATATCTACAACAACAAAAATGCATCAAGATACAAAGCATACATATGTAATTTATGCAATCACAAAATAAGACGCACAACATTCATTGAATCATGAATTAAATACAAATTATATGTAACCAAATTATTCAAGAATACAATACCTTGAGGACTCTTCCAAACACTACATGGTCAACCTTAGTCTTCTGGCTTTCCTTTCTTCTGCAAGCTGAAATATTTTCCTTATCAATTCTCTTGCCATCTTTGACTGTTCATCAACTTTGAGTATGGATGATAGCATATGCATTAATATTCCTGCTCTTAGTGGGTAATCCTTTTCCACTAACATATAGATTTCAACCCCTGCTTTAGTGGAAACTCTGTGAACACCACAGTTATCAAACAGTCTCCATGTGATATCTGAACCAACAGCTTCAAATCTCCATATAGCTTCACCTGTATTAGGATCATAAATTCTCTTCAGTTCAACCCAAAGCTCTTTGTCTTTATCATCTGTAGGTTCTGAGGTCTTGAATCTATCTTGAACTAAGGCCCACAGCTTATTCAAGTCTTCTCTGTCAAAATCCTTGATTATGTCTTCAAAGAACTTGTAGACTTCAAACTTTCCTCCTACTCTGATGATTTTCCATCCCTTGATCATTCCATCTAAGTACACCTCCCAATCAATGATGAGATGTTTGGCTTCAATAGGATCAATATTAAGAGCTTCTGTAACAACCACCATCATGCCTTGGATCTGTTCATCTGTTAATATTTCTTCTACCTTTTTTTTCATTTGCTGGTTCTTCTTGAATTGATTCTTCCTCAGTTCTATGTTTCTTGGAATCTCCTAATTCCAATTGGTTTGCTGTTCTTTTCTGTCCTCTTCCTTCACTTCTTTCTAAATTACCTCTCAGAAAATTCTGTATCCTCCTATGAGTATCAATGTAGATCCTTTCAATCTCTTCATGAGATCTACCCTTGAAATGCTCCTCTTTCCAGTTGTCTTGATGCTTCAAGTAGTTCTTCATATACGTTAGTTGTTGACTTCTTGAAAGAGGTTTATTTTGATAAGTTTGCTTCTTTCTTTGTCTCTGCCTGATTTGCTCCAAAAGGTCATCAATGGCATGTTCTTTTTCTTCTATGGTGAACTTTGACCTTTCTTCCTCTTGAAGCTTAGCAGCTAGATCCCTATCAGCAGCTTCTTGAGCAGCTTTTTCTTGTACTTCAGTCAATAGCTTTTGCTCAGTCAGTATTTGAGCAACCTTATCTTCTTTAGCTACTCTTGCTAATTCTTCTTCTTGAAGTTTTTTAGCCAACTCTTCATCTAAAGCAATCTGAGATTGGCTTTTCTTGAATGTTTTCTGAGAAGATTCTTCTGCTATCATGATCCCCTTACGTTTGACTGGCAGTACCTTCTTCATGTTGTGCATCTATCCTCCACTGAGTACCAGACTCTTGTTGGACCAAAGTAACATAAGGATCTTCATCTAGTTGAGCAATCTTCCTCCCCTGTTTGGAAGATTCATCACCTTTATCTGCACTCTGACCATCTGATGAGCTTGATGAAGAAGTTGATTCAGTGGATGCTACCATGTGAGCTGATCTCTTTCTTTTAATTGTCTTGACCTGTTGCTCCAATTTTTTGACTTTACGCACCAGCTTTGTATACACCTTGCTAAACAGCCTCTTGTGAGAAGACATATCAGACTCCAAAGTAGTAACCTTTTCAGACAATTTTGTACATGTTTCCATCAATTCCATATGTGTCTGTCTGCCCTCAGCACTTCCTGATGTCTTACCTTTAGGGACAGGTGCTTCATGGGGCATAGACTCATAGTCCACCATATGGTGAGCTTCTGAGCCACCCAATATTTCCGGTTGGCTTGGGATTCCACCAATAGTACTGGGTTCATAGAAACTTGGTACTGTTGGTGTTGCCATAGATTAGGTTTTATGTATGTTGCTTGTGTCCTGCCCAGCTTCTAAGCCTGATACAGTTGAAGCAGCCCTTTCTATACAGACAAAGTCAGTCTCATCTGCTACATGGGTAGTTATAGGGTCTCTGTGCTGAGGAACAATAGAGCCCTCTCTGGATATTGACCTACATGGTGATGAGATTGGTTGTGAAGGTGATTCTTTTGATGTTGTGGGTGTGTGACGGGAGTCAACTGGGCTTGATGTTCCTTCACCCTGTATCTGTAGCATAGAATCAAATAAAGGAACTTCTTCCCCACTATACCCTTTTGAGACCATCTTCATATTACTGAAAAGTTTTTGGGTAAGTTTGGGTGTGGGATAAACATTTTTATGAGGAAGAAGTTGATGTTTCCGCATGTTCAAAATAGTTTGTATGAACCTGGGATACATAAATTTTTTTGATTTGCTATCAACATTTTTAACCATTCCTTCAAAGATAAGTTTAGAAAAATTGAAAGTTCTTTCAGTGGCCAAGCAGATGAGAGCAGTCGCTATATTGCTACTGAACTGTTCCCATGAGGTTTTCTTAGGACTGAGACAGTGAAGGATGGTATGAATAAAAAAGCTCCATTGTGGGGCAAAACAACCTTTTTGAAAAGTTAAAGATTGTGATTGGCTGTTGTACCCCATCCTGGTTAAAGTTTCAAAAATTTCTATATTTGGCATAGCACTAATACCATTTGCATCATTAAGTTGGAGATGCCTCCTGAGTGATGCTTCAGTAAGAGTGATAGATTTACCATCCACTGTTGTATTTAATTCTCTGTCACCATTTTCAAATGTTTTGACAGTAGCAGTCTGCCAAAACTCTTTGATTTAGGAGACATATATAGTGGGATTTAATGTTAAAGAATACCTTAACTGAGAACCATTTAAAAACTCCACTATCTGATGAAATTTGGTGGCATCCTCTGATTTTTCTAAATAAGCTACCATGTTGTGTGTATCGACAAAGGTTAAAGTAGCCATGATTGTTAGTAAATTGTTGATTTCACTGCTGGGATTAAAGTAATTTAGGTTAGAAAGTAGGTTGAAGAAAGTGAATTGAGATATTATGAAATACTTATGAGAGTTTCTATTGGACCGACTTAAAATAAAATATAACTTTTGATTCAATAAAGATGAAAATAAGATATTAAAAGTTAAATTATCCAAAAAGTAAACCATTAAGATAAGGAATTGTAAGTAAAAATATCTACAAACTTCGCAATACCTATTTTTAAAAAGCTGTAATTTCGCACCAGTACTAACGTCTATCCAGCAGTACAAACTTACTCCTACCAGTACTAACTTTTTTTCCTGGCAATACTAACCTTTGGTAAAAATTTAACTTAGCAGTGTGAACTCTCAAACATGATTTCTAGAACTTCTTTCAGGTGTGTCACTCTCAAACATCCATCTATTAAAGAGTATTTATTTTTATGTGATTTTAATAATACAAAGTAATTAATAAATTGTGTTAACTGATAAAATACCTTGTTGCCTTTTACTCTCCTGATTATCACATGGTGCTTCATTCAACACTGTAAATTACAAAAGGCGTAATTGTTAATCAAATCAATATATATGAATCATGTTGATTTAAAGAATATGAGTTATGCAATGAATTTTTAATATGTTTAAAACCATGCATGTTTAAAGGAGTAGTGCTAACTTGAAAGTTAGTACTGCTGGAATCTCAGTGTTGATACAAAGCTTTAGCAATACTAAGTTTAAAGGAGCAGCACTAAGTTTGCTTCATCTGTTGCTGTTGAAAATTTGTACACAAACAATTCCTAATTACATCTGGAAACCTAAACATACATATACTGCTCCTTTAACAATTAGGTTACAACAGTACTAACTTGCAAGTTAGCACTGTTTCTTTAAACTCATTATAGCAGTATTATACTATATATTAAAACGTCAGAATTTTTCTACAATGCTCTGCTACAGTGCTTGCTACAGTGAAAGGCCAGAATTTACAGCCCAACCCAGTCCATTTCCCCCCCCCCCCCAATCACAATTTCACCGCCTCTTCTCCGGAAACAGCCCAGTCAACAGATTTATTACAAACAAATCTACAAACTCAAATTTACAATACATAAACTTTATTATAACAAAATTTACATAATAAATATTAACAACCTATTCCGGTGACAAAAATAACTTCCGGCAGCCACATGAATTTTTCCGGCAACCTCAAATTTTCCGGCGACAGTTGCAAGTTTTTTAATGTCCAAACTCTAACCCTAAGTCTATTCCCAGTTCTGCCGGCTTCATATGAGCTCGAAGGTGTTCGGCTTCAACCACCAGGACCAACTCGATCGGCCCAAACGCAAACAACACAACTTCATCAACTAATCCCAACAGCCACGGTTGGCTAGCCATGTGGCTGCCGAGACTCAAATCAATCAAACGGACTCAATTTAATATCAAACTCTTCACAAGAACAACACCCACACGAGGGTTTACACAAATTTTTAACAACCATTTTTATTAATAAAACGTTATTATAATCGGATTAAATAAAAATATAGAACTAGGGTTTTAATAAAAGTTATTAAAAATGAAGATAGAGGGCGCGTGGTTGGGTTTACCGAAGGAGAATGATGGAGGAAGGCTGTGGTGGCTCTCAGTGGTGTTAACAGGCGGCGGCGGCGGCGCGTGGGCGATGATACGGGGCGCGTTATGTGCTCACGAGCTCCAGAAACAATCTAGATACACCGATCTATCGAATCGGCAAACAAAATGTATCGACGGAAAATTTTCTGGTGACGGCGGTGCCGGAATCTGCTGGTGTTCGCCGGAAAATATGAAGACTCCGGTGGGGTTTGAGAGAGAAAGAGAATGTTTGTGTGTGTGTGTTTTATAAAATAAAAATAATTGAGTTTAAATACTAAAAAATGAGTAGGGGTGTAAATGAAAAATAGAAAAGTGGGGGTGGGAATTGAAAAATAGGGGCGGAGGAGGTATAAGTGCCAAACTAGCAATACTTTTCACAAAAACGGTCCAGGGCTCATTCGACATAGCAAACGGACTCGAAAAATTACGAAACTTGCGCCATTGTTCACGAAATAATTTTTTCAATAAAAACGAGTATAAATTATACTCTTCTTTCTTTTTCAGGGAAAATAATTTCGAAAAAATAAAATTTTGAAAAAAAAATATAAAATAAAAAAAAAAAAGATTTTGAAAAAATATTTTCAAAAAAAAAATATTTTCAAAAAACTATAAAATTAATTTTTCTAAAAAAATTAATTTAAAAAAAAATTCTAACAAAAATACAAAATAATTGTGAACCTACAAAACGTAAAACAAACATCATACAACAAAAAACAACTATCTGAACAACCCGCTGCAACGCGCGGGCTTCCCTGCTCGCAGTATTAACTTAAAAGTTAATACTGCTAATTTAAACTTAGCACTGATAAAGCTTTTTAGTAACACATATGTTGATGCAAATAATGTTCTAAAAACGTTATTTATATCTTTCGATTACTTCACGTTTTGAGGATGACAAAATGTGAAATCACGATACGTTAAAATTAACGTAAACAAGTCTTTAATCGGAAGATCCCGTTTCTACGCAAATCACTCTAGAACAAAGTTACAACTTGAACTAGTGATCAAAGAAGTGAATTTATGTTTTGAGAATTCACATTTTAAATGGGACAAAACATTTTTTCAAAAATAAACATGACAAATTATTTTTGAAATATTAAGAAATGTTTTAATGGAAAAAAAGTTTGAAAATCACAACAGCTATTTTTCCCCCCAAAATCAGCTCCAACCTTCCCCAAATAAGTTTTCACCAGAAAAGACAAAATTTGGAGCGTCCTAGTCTAGGACGGCTCCACGGTACCGTTAAATTTAACGGAGCCGTGGGGTATTTAAAGGAGCCGTCCGTACCATTTTTTCTGTAACGTTCAGATTTTCTTTGCCTATAAATACCCACCCCTTTCACAGTTTTTAGGCATCCTTTTACACACAAAACTTTCTGAGTTGAATACTCTCTTCACACTTTCTTTCTTAGATCATTTAGGTTAGTTTTTCTTTTGTTCAAGAGTGATCCAATCATCCTTCAAGTGATCCTCTTCATTCCTCTTCACTTGCAAGAGAAGAACACAAGTATCTAAGTTGATACAAGGTGTTATCATTCCTCTTCATTATCAAGAGAAGAACACAAGTGTCCAAGTTGATACAAGGTGTTATCATTCCTCTTCATTAGCAAGAGAAGAACTCAAGGTATTCAAGAAGATACAAGAGTTGTAGTTGTTAGGTCTTGTAACACTTGTTACATCCTTGTTGTATCTTAGCATACATCAAGATTATCTTCCTTTTGTGAGAGTGTGAGTGAAGATCATTGTGATCTTAAGAGATAGTGAAGATCTCTTGAAGCCATTGGGCTTGTGTGTAAGTAGTCAAAGGATCTAGAGTAGTTAGATTAAGTAGAGTGAAGTGAGAGTTGATCTTTGTGATCGTGTTGAGATCTTGGTGATCTCTTGAAGCCATTGGGCTTGAGTGTTTGGTCACGTGGACCTTGGTAGATTGGTGCTAGCTAAGATTAGCACTCGACATCTAGCTTAGTGTCGGTAATAGGATAAGCGACGTGTACGGTTTTCTCCGCCTGAAGGGAGGTTGTTGACATAGTGCTTGAAACTCTCGAGTGTGGTACTCGGGGAGTGGAGTAGGGCGAAGAAGAGCTTCGTAGCCGAACCACTATAAATCCTTTGTCTCGGTTTGATCTTTCCAACTCTACTCTTTACTTTCATTAGCTTATATTAGCTAGCTTAGTGTGTAGTTCATATTGGTGTTGATTGATTACACATAGAGTTCGAATCAAAGTTTCCAATAGCCAACTTTTAAAACAAGATTTTTAAAAGAATTTTAAACCGGTAAACTATTCAACCCCACTTCTAGTTTCCCACAATTGGTATCAGAGCCAGGTTAGTCAAGTTTTTAAAGTATATTGTATTTTAAAACTTGAATCAATCAATGGATTCTGAAAAATATCTAGAAGGGCAATCTATGCAAAGACCACCACTTTTCAAAACCGATTGTTTTATTTATTGGAAAACATGATTCGAAACGTATGTGAAATCAAAAGACATTGATCTTTGGCATGTTATTACCGAGGGTGACTTTCAACCTATTCAAATGAATCCGGAAACTAAAAAGGATGAAGTAGTTTCTTATGATAAACAAAGTGATGAACTTAAAAGGAAATTAGCCAAAAATAATGAGGCTAAAATGATGATTTATAATGCTTTGCCTAAAAAGGAATTTGAAAGAATTTTCATGTGTAATACGGCAAAAGATATATGGAAAACTTTGTTAGTCACTCACCAAGGTAATAACCAAGTCAAAGAGAACAAGGTAGATCTTCTTGTTCAACAATATGAACAATTTTCCATTACGGAAGATGAATCTATAGATAATGCTTTTGCTAGATTCAATACTATTATTACTAGTCTTAAAGCTCTTGATGAAGGTTACTCTAGCAAGAATTATGTTAGGAAGTTCCTTAGGGCTCTACATCCTAAATGGAGAGCAAAGGTTACCGCCATTGAAGAGTCAAAGGACTTGGCGATGTTGTCACTCGATGAACTTATAGGAAACTTGAAAGTTCACGAGATGATAATTAAGAAAGACTCCGATATAGTCCAAGGCAAAAGCGAGAGAGTTAGATCTCTAGCATTGAAAGCCAAGAAGGAGTCTAATGATGAGGAATGTTCGAGTTTTGATAGTGAAGATGAGGAATATGCATTAGCGGTTAGGGACTTTAAAAAGTGAAGAAGACATCACAAAAGAACCATGCTGAAAAGAAAGGGACAAGTGATAGGAAATGCTTTAGATGCGGAGATCCTAATCACCTCATAGGAGAGTGTCCCAAGCCACCGAAAGTCAACAACCAACGAGCTCTCATAGGAGGCTCCTGGAGTGATAGCGGTGATGATGAAGAAAAGAAGCCCAAGGACGAAACATGTCTAATGGCTCATGCTTCTAATGAGATAAGGGCAACATTATAGGCAAAGGTACGATTACTCAAGACTCTCTCATTATTAGAAATGTTGAGCACGTAGATAACTTAGGTTTTAACTTACTTAGCATTAGTCAAATGGTAGATAATAAGTGTAGAGTCATATTCTCTGAAGAGGGTAGTGAGATCATTAAGAATGGGAAAACCATAGGCAAAGGAGTTAGGAAAAACGGCTTATTTGTCATGAAGATAGGAAATAAGCCTGAAGATAAGATTTGTCTAGCAACTATAGATGATCATACCACTCTGTGGCATAGGAGACTAGGTCATGCCAATATGCGTCTTATACAATCATTGGCATCTAAGGAACTAGTTAGAAACCTACCTAAGATTAAGTTCGACTCACACTTTTGTGACGCTTGTAAAGTTGGAAAACAAGCTCATTCTAGTCACAAAGCTAAGAATATGGTCTCGACCTCTAGATGCCTAGAACTACTTCACATGGACTTATTCGGTCCATCCGCCGTACGGAGCTACGGAGGAAATCTCTACACCTTAGTAATAGTTGATGACTACTCTAGGTATACTTGGACTAGATTTCTTAAGAATAAGACTCAAGCCTTTGAGGAATTTGAAATCTTTAGTAAGAAAGTCCAAAATCAACTAGGATGTACAATAGTTTCTATTAGGACAGATCATGGTCGGGAATTTGATAATGAAGTGCAATTTGGAGTATATTGTGATGCTAATGGTATTACTCACAATTTCTCAGCTCCATGCACTCCTCAATCAAATGGAGTAGCTGAGCGAAAAAATTGTACTCTACAAGAAATGAGTAGAACGATGTTGAATGAACAATCAATTCCTCAAAAGTTTTGGTGTAATGCGGTGGACACCTCAACTTACATTCTAAATAGGATTCTAATTAGACCTATCCTAGGAAAAACCCCATATGAAATCATGAAAGGAAGAAAACCTTCTCTTGATTACTTTAGAGTGTTTGGAAGCAAATGCTTCATACTAAACACTAAATATTACCTCACCAAGTTTGACCCAAAGTCTTACGAAGGTGTATTCCTAGGTTACTCCCAAAACAGTAAAGCCTACGTTGTCCTAAATAGAGAAACCTCGAAAGTCGAAGAATCACTCAACGTGACATTCGATGAAAGTCCTCCACAATCTAAGACATCACCATTGGTTGATGATGACTTAGATGAGGATGAAGCCATTAAGGTTAATGGCAAGAAAACCCTAGAAGATGACATTGAGGATGAAATAGTTGAAGTTGACGAAATTGTCAACATTAAGGAATCCAAAAACCATCCTATTGAAAATGTCATAGGTAACCTAAACCAAAGAACCCTTAGGCCACAAGCACAAAACAAAAGTAACTTCTTTTGTTTCATATCTACCGTAGAACCTAAGAATGTAGGTGAAGCAATTAAGGATGAAAGTTGGATAGTTGCCATGCAGGAGGAACTAAATCAATTCACCGTAAACCAAGTTTGGGATTTAGTACCTCTTCCTAGAAATCAAACTATCATAGGAACTAAATGGGTGTTTAGAAACAAACTCGACGAAAATGGCGTCGTAGTTAGGAATAAGGCAAGGTTGGTAGCACAAGGCTACAACCAACAAGAGGGAATAGATTATGATGAAACCTATGCACCCGTAGCTAGATTAGAATCAATTAGAATACTCCTTTCCTATGCATGTGCCTTAGACTTTAAGCTATACCAAATGGACGTGAAGAGTACGTTCCTTAATGGTTATATCAACGAGGAGGTGTATGTTGCGCAACCTCCGGGATTTGTTGATTTCGAATGTCCGAATCATGTTTATAAACTCAAGAAAGCACTCTATGGTCTTAAACAAGCTCCTAAAGCTTGGTATGATAGACTGAAAACTTTCTTGATTGAACATGAATATACCATGGGAAAAGTTGATAACACACTCTTCACAAAGAAAAGAGATTCACATCTCATCATTGTTCAAATATATGTCGACGACATTATATTCGGATCAACTTGTCAAGAAATGTGCGATGATTTCTCAAAAATCATGCACGACGAGTTTGAGATGAGCATGATGGGTGAATTAAATTTCTTCCTTGGTTTACAAATTAAACAAATGGAAGATGGCATCTTCTTTAATCAAGCTAAGTATAGTAAAGAGATGCTTAAGAAGTTTAGTTTAGAAGAGTCTAAGCCCATGAAAACACCCATGTCCACGGAAATAAAACTCACGAAAGATGAAGAAGGTGAGTCCGTGGATAACACTAAGTATAGAGGTATGATAGGAAGTTTACTATACCTCACGGCAAGTAGGCCCGACATCATGTTTAGTGTCTGCCTTTATGGTCGCTTCCAAGAGGATCCCAAAACCTCTCACCTTGAAGCGGTTAAGCGTATCTTCCGATACATTAAAGGCACTATACACTTGGGATTATTTTATCCTAAGGGGACCGGTGTAGAAACTGTTGTCTATGCCGACTCTGATCATGCGGGAGATTATGTGGATCGAAAGAGTACGAGTGGCGTTTGTACCTTCATGGGTTGTTGTATAACTTCTTGGTTCTCCAAGAAAAAAACGGCTCTTGCTATCTCCACGACCGAAGCCGAGTACGTAAGCGCCAGAAAGGCATGTCAACAAGCACTATGGATGAAACAAGCCCTTATAGACTATGACATCCATCTAGATGACGTTCCCATTATGTGTGATAATAAAGGTGCTATTGACTTGAGCAAAAACCCCGTTCAACACTCTCGTACCAAACACATCGAAATCCGCCACCACTTCCTTCGCGATAATGTTCAGAAAGGAAACATTTCCATTGAGAAAGTTCCTTCCCAGGACAATATCGCAGACATCCTAACCAAACCTCTCAAACGAGAATCCTTTAACTATCTCCGTCTAGGTCTAGGAATGATGGAACATATCCCATAAGTCTCATGACTCTTGAAGTCATCTCGTGAGTCTCGTGTAGTTTAGGTTAGGTCTCCCTAGTCAAAATAATTTGTTAGGTACAAATCCTTTCCTCGTGACAATAGGTCTCACTGAAACGGCGAGACTTGTTCGTCAAAAATCAAAATGGGACAGAAAACAGTCCCAGCAGATCATGACTCCACTAAATGTGGCACGGCACCGTTAAATTTAACGGTACCGTGGAACTGTGCATCTGGAACATTCCGTATTTTAGTTCCCCTTTTTCCACACTACTCATTCCAAACCCTCATAACCTCAGCAACTGCTGTCATAACTTAACCTCACATCAAACACTTAATTACACCCCTTCAAGATCATATTCAAGACATTAAAGTTTTAAGATCCTCAATCATTCTCACCCTTTTTCAACAAAAATTGTAAGTCATCTTATTCCAATGTTTTAATTTTGGGTCTAGGGTTTATGCATTGATGAAAATTGAATTGGGGTTTTTCAATTTTTTCTAGGAAATTTTCAATTAGATGTCATCAACACCAAAACATTTCAAAATCTTTGGTACCAAAAACATTGAGGTTACCAAAACACCCCAATTTCATCATTTTCAAAATCTCACGAAACTAGGATCATGAAATTGTTCTTTTTATGCATTGTTGATGCAAACTAAAAACCCTTTCTCATGCATACATGATCTCACGAATATTGATCGAACTACATAATCAATATGTACTTTTCGACATATTTGTTTGAGCAAAAGTAAAATTAGGAGAGTTAGGGTAATCTCATTATTTTCTTTTGAGTCGAGATTACCGCACCTCCACATAGTTTGCATATAGGCACACACCAGGCATGTGCATAATGCAACTATTCTTCACTCTAATTTTTTTTCCTTAAAATTTTTTTAGGAAACAAAAATGTCTCATGAATATGATTTTGATCATCTCCTAACCGATACCTACACACCCGAAATCTCACGTGAACCCACTACACCTGGTAACCACATTCGTGCCTATGTCAATCTTGAAACCCGTCGTTTCATGAAGGCCGTGTCGTTGATCCGTCCCTAATTTACCATCGGGACATCAACACTTCCTTTAGAGCTATAGGATTCGATTGTTTACTCCACATTAACGAGCACATTTGTCCTCGTTTTGTGTTAGAGTTCTTTCGACAAGTTGAACTCGTACGTAACGAGGATCAATCCTTGTCACTTTGGTTTTGGGTCCAAAACTTCAAATTTGTCCTAACTCTTGAGCAATTTGCTCAGATCCTTCGAATACCCAATCATGGGCAATGTGCCTATACTGAAGATTGGTGTCTTGAGTCTCTCTTTCACTATCGTGAGGAGAATAGTCCGTACTGTTCGTACATACCCTCTCCATCCGAACTAACCAAACTCATCCGTACTTATAAGTACCCCTCTTACCTTAATCCAACGAAAATTCGTTTAGAAGAGGTTCGTCATGAACTACTTTCTTGGGCAGTCATCCTGCGAGAAAATGTTCTAAGTCTCACAGGAAATCGTGAGCAACTCCCGGCGTGTTGTGCTCATATGATTTACTGTCTCCTAACCCAACAACCATACAACCTCGCTTACTTATTCGCTAAGCGAATTGTCCATCTCAAGGGTAACAAGAATAAATTGATACCCTATGGGATGTTCCTAACTCGTCTCTATCACCATTTCATGAACCTACACCCTTACCTCAACGGTCCTCAATACTCCCTTGTCAAACCCATCATGCAACCCATAAATGAGTCACATGTCTCATCAATCCTCATTTCCGAATCCTCCACCCATTATGCACCCTTTGATGATCCAAATCATGAAAATGAGACTCATGCTCAAGACAAGAGTATGCCAAGAATGGGGGAATGCTCAAGTCATAAGTGTTGAAGAAATCTATGTTTCTTATTAGGATTTATCTATGAATGAATGCTAATTGATTTATTGCATGCTTCACTATCTCCTTGCCTAATCAATCTATGTGATATTTGGATGATAGCTTATTTTGTCCCTTCTTATTGCATGCTTATAATTATCTTAGGAAACTACATGATAGCCTTTATGTGCTAGTTGTAGCCTAAATGGGACACTTTAGGAAAACAAGTACCTAGTGAGTTGAGGCACTATCATTTCCAGGAATTAGTTCCCCTAGAAAACATTCCCCTAGCTTCCCAGAACCAGCCTGCACAGAAATCTTCTTGCAAACAGTGGCACGGTACCATTAAATATGGACGGTACCGTTAAATTTAACGGTACCGTGGGTCATTTAAAGGAACCGTACCCCTGTTTGACGGATTTTTACTGTTCCTACCAAAAACCCTACACCCCTAACCTCAAACCTGCAAATCTTTGCAAACCTAACACACCCTAGGATTCCCTTCCTACACCATAAGACACTCCCATCAACTTTAATTCAAATTTCACCCAACTTGCCTATTTAAGGCCTCACCCTTGCAAGCTTATCTTGCACTTCACCTTCAACCTCCCATCACACAAACACCATGTCCTCCACACATGGTTCAACCTCTCAAATCTCCAAGAAACCTAGGATAACCGTGAAACCACCCTCAAAACCACTCTTTGTGGATCTCACAAAAGATGATGAAGCTATGACACCACCTTCCCAAGCCACTCCATACTCACCATCACCACCTTATGCACCCTCTAAAACATCATCTACCTACACAACATCTTCATCATCCTTCTACACTACATCATCAATGGAGTACACACCATCCCCCTTAACTCCATTGGACAATGCCATGCCAATTTCACCTCCAACAAACCTACCCCAATCACCATCTCCTATCATGGCACAACCCAATCAACCACATCCCTTTGATTTACATAGTGCTAATTGCCTATGTTGTCTCCATAACCGCAACCTCATCTACTTCTTAAGAGACGAGATTCATTTCATGTTCTACTTTATAGAACATCTCTTGACACCACCACCACCCCAAATGGGGCCCCAATCTCCACCACCTCCCAACCCACAATAGGTCTTTAGGAGCCCTCTTGGAAATGAAACATGCCTCTAGTCATTAGGGATTTATGCTTATCATTGTCTCTTTTATGTTTCCATGAAGTCATATCCATGTATGACATTTGTTTTCTTTTAATGAATGAATGGGTTTTTATGAGGGTTGTTCATTATCATTTTTAGCTCTTAGCTATTTTTTTTCTTCTTGTGTGGTTGGATATTTGTCATAATGTGCTACTTGTTACATATTATACATGTATCTTCTAACTTTGTTTTGTAGCAAGAACCATTGCTCGATTCCTTTGTGTTCTCCAAATGAGGGGGAGTACACATCAAGGGGAGCATTCGTCACCTTTTTGATTAGACAAAAAGGGGGAGAAATGGGAGTAAACTCATTAAAAACTTGTTAAAACTAATTTTAACCTAACATGAGTTTATATTTTGTCATCATCAAAAAGGGGGAGATTGTTGATGCAAATAATGTTCTAAAAACGTTATTTATATCTTTCGATTACTTCACGTTTTGAGGAAGACAAAATATGAAATCACTTTACGTTAAAATTAACGTAAACAAGTCTTTAATAGGAAGATCCCGTTTCTACGCAAATCACTCTAGAACAAAGTTACAACTTGAACTAGTGATCAAAGAAGTGAATTTATGTTTTGAGAATTGATGAACTCAAATAAGTACATTTTATTACTATCATTTATCCTATTAATTTGACTTGTTTTACTATATTATGTATGAGGATTGATACTTAATTGTTTACTTTTGTAATTCTCAGGTAAAAACAAGCATTTGGTGAAACTTAGCTATTTTGGACTAATAATGGAGCAAAACGTGCATAAAGTGGAAGTCTACTGACATGGACAAGATCAAGTCAATTCTGCTCCAGATGCGCCGCATCTCACTATCAACATGCGCCGCATCTCTATCAAGATATCACCAGATACGATCCAAGATACAAGAGGACATGCGCCGCATCCTAATCAAGAGTTACGCCGCATCTTCTGGCGGTGTACGAATATTCCTGAATATTATAATCTTGGACCCCACGCGAAGTTAAGTACATACGCCGCATCTACTTAGTAGATGCGCCGCATCTTCCCTCAGACAGAAACTATAAATACCCCGTGGACCAGACGAATTAAAGAGTTCGAAACCCTAAAACCGAAGTTCGGACAGCAGAGCAAAAGGACGAATTCAGTCAAGGAGGCAGCACAAGACACACCCAAATCAAAGATACAAGAGCTGTAAGAAGGTGCTGCATGTATTTAATTCATTAAGTAGTTTTGTTTTATTGTGTTAGCAAACTTTAATTCATCAGGATTGGTGGCTTGTGTAATGTGACAACGAAAGATTGCACTCCCTTTAATACTTGCTTTCCCATCAATTAAAGTTTATATGTTGATGTCTTTGGTTACTACTTATTAGTGCATTGATAACCTCTGTGTTTATTAGTGGCTTGCGGGCATTTGACTGCGGGACAAGATGTGGCTCCCACGGTTGTTTCTAAATTGATCACTTAGGAATAACTTTTAGACATAAGTAATCATTAAGGGTTTACTCGCCGATGAGAATAGGACCAACGAGAAAGGGTTAATTACATACACTTCATATAAAGCTATCAATAAAACAAGTGACAATCTACTTAATCATAAGGACAGCCCTCTTATTGTCTCGAGTATCTATCTGTGTACGTGTGTGCTACTTGCTGATTCGTGCCTATTGTTTATTTTATTATTTAATTGCAAACAAAACTGTGCCAGTCTCTCAGGCTGAAACCCCCTTGCGTTAGGATATTAAAATACTGATTAGATTAACGAGATAATACGTTCCACTCTTAGTGATCGACACTCTACTTACCATTATCTTCATACTGACCGGGTACACTGCTCGTTAAGTGTGTGTGTTATTGATAAGTCGGCTAAATATAAATTTAAAACTTGAGTAGGCATTAAAACTGCTAAACCGCAACGACACATCACGCGCATCAAGTTTTTGGCGCCGTTGCCGGGGAGTGAATTGTTATTATCTGTTAATTTGATTAGTATTTTAATTAGGTTTTTTTTTTTCTTTTTTTATTAGATTAATTGCATCATTGTACTATTTTGCATATTTGTTGTATTGTGTGTTATTTGTTTCGTGTTAATTGTTTTCTTTTATTTTTGTGTGTTTTATTTTTGTTTCGTGTGTTTTATTTTTGTTTTTATTTTTCGTGTTTTTCTGTTCTGCTATCGTTGTACTGTGCTAAATCAAACGATACGGCGCATCTGATCTCTCAGATACGGCGTATTGCGTTTAATTTTTTTAATACAACGAGTTTAATTAATTCGATACGACGCATCTTTTCCCCAAGATACGGCGTATCTGTTTTTAACAAGAAAATTTTTCTAAGCGATAAAGTAATACGACGCATCTGCTTTTGCAGATACGGCGTATCTGTTTTTGATAAAAATTTTTCTAAACATTCACGCCATACGACGCATCTTCTTTTGAAGATACGGCGTATCTATTATTTTAATTAAAAACAGTTTGCGAATTATTAAACAGATACGGCGTATCGATCTCATCTATACGGCGCATCTTACTGAATCAAAAATCTTTTATTTTTAAACGTAACGAAAATACGGCGCATTAACTTTCGTTAATACGACGCATTTAATTTTAATTAGATAAATTGATTTTTGATTAATTAATTCGATACGGCGCATTCTTAAATTCTAAAGCGGCGTATCTATTTTCTGAATAAAGTCTGATTAATTTTTAACGTATTAAGATACGGCGTATCCAACTTTTTGGATACGGCGCATCGTCTGCAGATATCAGTAACTTTAATTTTTCGTATTCCGTTTTCATTGTTGATTTTCTGATATACTACTTTCTTGGGCATACCCTACTGATGCTTTTGTGATTGATTTCAGGAAGTGCATGACCAGGAGTTCGACCAAGAACTTGATTCAACCTTTCGAAGATCCTGAACGAGCCCTACATTCGCTTAAAAGGCTTTTCAACACAAGAAGCTTTGATCTTTCAAGTTCACTCGAGCTTGATTATTTTTCTGAAGAGAAAGAGGAAGTTGAAACAGAAACAATGGGCGAAAACACTACTATGGAGGAATACATGAACAATACCCGTGCTGATTACACTTCAGGAGTTGCAAGACCTAAGTTTGATGACAAGTCAAAATTTGAGTTGAAGGGACAATTTCTCAAAGAGCTCAGAGAGAACGCTTTCAGTGGGACGGAACAAGAGGATGCTAATGAGCATGTTGAAAAGGTCCTAGAGATTGCAGATTTGTTTACTACAGAAAGTGTCAATACCGATCAACTCATGCTAAGAATCTTCCCAATCTCACTAAAAGGAGCTGCTAACAAGTGGCTAAGGAATGAACCTGCTAGTTCAATCACTACGTGGGAAGGTTTGAAAAGCAAATTCCTGAAGAGATATTGTCCACCTGCTAAGACTGCTAAAAAGATGGAGGCTATCAATAGTTTCAAGCAAGAGCCTGATGAAACCCTTTACCAAGCTTGGGAACGATTTAAAGATTTATTGATAAAATGTCCTCAACACTATCTAACCCCTATGCAGGAAATAATATTGTTTTATCAGGGATTGGACGTGCCTACAAGACAGATTTTGGATGCTAAGGGAGCTGTACCTCAGATGAGTGCAACTAATGCTAGGAAAGCGATCCAAGATGCTGCTGATCATTCTCAGAAATGGCACGATGGGACCTCTACTAGATCTAAGAGCAGCACTAATTTTGACGGGATTGCTGCTATTCAAGCTCAATTGGATAAAATTAGTAGAGAGATGAAGAAGCGAGATGAAAGAGCATATGCTGCCCAAGTTGGATGTGAAAAGTGCGAAGGACCTCACTACACTAAAGATTGCCCGAACAAGAATGAAAGTGAGACGTTTGAAGAAGCTTATTACACCCAATTTGGACAACCGTTCCGACCTTCAGCAAGATTTAGGGAAGCTAGTCCGGGATTCTATCAAAAGAACAACTTCAATCCCGCTTATCAAGAAAGGAGGCAGACTTTAGATGATACTTTAAAGCAAATTATGGCCGATGCTGCTAAAAGACATGAAGAGAATACTGCTATGATCAAGGAAATTCGAGCTTCAACGGACACCACTACAAGAAATCAAGGAGCTTCGATCAAAGCATTGGAACAACAAATTGGTCAAATGAGCAAAGTTCTTCAAGAAAGGGGATATGGAAGTTTACCGAGCTCAACTGAAACCAACCCAAGGGATCATGTCAAGGCCATAAGCACCACTGAAGAAGTCACTCCTAATATACCTAGAAGGTCGATGAATGGTAATGATGGTGCAAGACCCGAATTTTTCTTTAACTCTTCAATCAGCTTAAGGAGACTACTAAAAGAGAAGACAAAAATTGAAGAGGAGATCAAGGCAACAATGAAAGAAGAGAGCCCTGCAACCGATTCAAATGCCTTGCCTCATAAAGAAAGAGACCCAGGAAGTTTTACTCTACCTTGTTCTATTAATAATATATCTTTCAATAATGTGTTGGCTGACTTAGGAGCTAGTGTTAGTGTTATGCCTCTTAAGACATTCGCTACCCTAGGACTAGGAAAATTAGCACCAACTAAATTACTTATTGAATTGGCTGATAAAACAGTAAAACGACCTGAAGGGATTGCTAATAATGTGCTAGTTAAGATTGAGCAGTTTATTTTTCCCGTAGACTTTATTATACTAGACATGCCCGAGGATGTTAAGATTCCTTTAATCCTCGGAAGACCTTTCTTGTCTACTGCCCATGCTAAGATTGATGTGTTTAAGAGAAAAATTTCATTAAGGGTAGGGAATAATAAACTAGTCTATAAGTGCCAAGATCCGGTTAAAAGCATAATTAGAGGTGTTTATGTGCTAGGATTAAGAGAGCGTATGGACCTCAATCTTGAAGCTAGACTTATGGGAGAAACATTGATTCAAAACAACTCAACTAATCCTAATCATGAAGACTTTGAGGAATTCATTGACCTTAATGTACCTACAGAACTTAGACGCGATATTGTTAGTGATTCTGATGATGAGTGGTATGATTGTGTAGTAATTAATAAACGTAGGAGAGTAGTTGAGAAAACGAATTTGAATAATGATGTGTTTATTGAACTACCACCCCACCTTGCTTATTTGTGCCTGTATAATAATAAGAATTTCCCGTCTATCATTTTGTCGTCTCTGCCCGAAAAGGACAGGACTTTGTTTATACAGATATTAAAGAAGAACGGCGTGGAAATTAAGGACGAGCAAGGAGTGTTCAATATTACTAAATTGGGGATGAAGGAGCGTGATGTTTCCGACTCCTTCAATGATCGATACTAAAGTGCTGAACGTGAGTCTAACTTGAAGACTCTGGAATAAAGACAAGTGCTTACCGGGAGACAACCCGGATTTATCTTTTATTATTCTGTTTTCTGTGTCGAGTCAGTCCAGGCCGCACGAAGATACGGCGCATCTCAATTCTGAGATGCGACGCATCCTCTGCAATGGTCATATCTTATTTTATTTTTCTGCATTTTTATTTTCGACTTTAAAACTATTTATCAGTTTATTTTAATGCGGCGCATCCCTGGTTAAGGATGCGGCGCATCTTTATTCTGATCCGTATTAATTCCAGGCTCGATACGGCGTATCTTCTTCAATAAGATACGGCGCATCGACTGACCTGATGATTTTCAGTTTTAATTTTTTTTTAAGTTTTATTTTTCCTAACTACTAATGTGTTATGCAAGTTGAACCTTTCTTATCTTAGGTGTGTTTTAAAGTGTTGGTGGTATTATAGTTTCCTGGATTTCCTGTGGATACATCAAGTATGAAGCTTTAATGTTCTAATCCACAAGAAGTTGATTTTTGCTCATATACAAATGGAGGATCATACCGAGCAAATCTCAGGGGAGTTTTTCCGTTCTAATTCTTTTATTTCCAGTTTTTAACCTTTTATACAAACAACGAGGACGTTGTTTAACTTAAGTGGGGGGATAGGAGAATTAGAACACTTAACAATTACTTGTCCTACTTTTTCAAAAATTATGCTTAAAATGTGCTTAATATATCAAACTTAAAAAAATTTTCAGCATGTTTTTGTTTAAGATCTAAGTTACATAACTGCACACATGACGTTATTTTCAAAAATTGTGATTTTTCAAAATTCACAAATCTATGAGTGTGCCGGTGACTTGTAAACTTTAGAACTTGGCTTGTATACTATTCGAGACCACCATAATGAGTATTATTTATATAATTGGAATGACTTGTCTAACTTGGTAAAATTCTAGGATTACACCAAATAGCCTTTATATGTTATGTGTTATTAGCTAACTACACTGGTTAGTTAACCCCCGTATAAAACCTTTTGTTACTCTCATTTTTAGAGTAAGATACCCCTAGAAAAACACTCAGAGCCATTCCTTTCGTTTCTTACACCTATGTTTAAAATGTTTCGTTACACCTTAAACCTTAGCCTACCCTGTAGATTAGAATCCGTGGTTGGTTAATTGCTATAGGCAGAGTGTGTTTCCTTACATTACCTGTGTTCGCGTGCGTAATTCATTATCTATGGTTAGGTCGGGAAATTGCACAATGCAAATTGGAGTGAAAGTAAATATTGTATATTTTTGAGTTTATTTTTCGTGTGTTTACTACTTTCACTATTACCGTTATTTCTGAAAGTATGAAAAGTATGAAAAAAAAATTATCCGGAAAGAAAGTTGTAGTGATGTGGTGAAATTTTACACATCTATGTTTATGTTTCAAGTTAAAAAAAAAAAAAAAAAAAAAAATCGAAAAAAAATGAGAAAAGAAAAAGAAAGAAAAAAAGAGTTGGATGTTTATTTTAAGCCAACGATGTAGAGTTATGTAAGTGGTTCATATGGCCACTATTTGTTGTACTATATCTATGGATTGAATGGGAATTGGCAGTTATGGGAATGCCAATTAAGGTTTATTCTTTGATTAAGATTTTGTTGAGTATAATTCGTGTCTACGTAAAGCGTGTGTTTCAAGTGTTAAAGCGTGAGTTATTCAATGATATGAGTCTTATTCATGGGATGGTTGGGATAGTGATTAACCACACTTAGGATTTTAATTTATTTGTTTTGTTTTGTTTATTTTTATTTTTACACCAATTTATATCCCAAATGTTATCCATACCCTGTATTGTTCTTTATCCAACCAAACCTTTGATTTATTGAGATTAGGGATTTGAGCAATCTTAAGTATCGTAGTCGTGGATTCGGCTATGTATTTATGATTTTGTCGCCCTTTTTGATATATTATTATTGGTGAAGTTTGGACCTATCTTTAGCCTATTCGAGTTAAGGATTTGAGCAATTGCAAGTATCGTGTTCGTGGATTCGATCATGTATTTGTGATTTTGTCGCCTTTTCTGGAATTTGAGATCGATAGTGTAAATAAGAATAATTGACCCTTTAGCCTAAAAACCCTTTTTACCGCTTTAGACTTGTTATTCCTTAGCTTTAGTGGTGGAGATGTGTATACTTGCCAAGCTTATGATAGAATATTCGTCGCGACTGGACAGTTAAACGATTAGATTTGATTTTATCAACTTATTTTATTTTACTTCTAATTCGTTAAGTGTTTAGTTGTGTGATTATGAATTAAACGAATACATGCTTAAATATAAAAATAAATCCTAACATCTTTTAGGATACATTTTCATAAATGAAATTCTAAGGTTTACTTGGGGACAAGTAAAGTTCAAGTGGGGGGATATTTGATGAACTCAAATAAGTACATTTTATTACTATCATTTATCCTATTAATTTGACTTGTTTTACTATATTATGTATGAGGATTGATACTTAATTGTTTACTTTTGTAATTCTCAGGTAAAAACAAGCATTTGGTGAAACTTAGCTATTTTGGACTAATAATGGAGCAAAACGTGCATAAAGTGGAAGTCTACTGACATGGACAAGATCAAGTCAATTCTGCTCCAGATGCGCCGCATCTCACTATCAACATGCGCCGCATCTCTATCAAGATATCACCAGATACGATCCAAGATACAAGAGGACATGCGCCGCATCCTAATCAAGAGTTACGCCGCATCTTCTGGCGGTGTACGAATATTCCTGAATATTATAATCTTGGACCCCACGCGAAGTTAAGTACATACGCCGCATCTACTTAGTAGATGCGCCGCATCTTCCCTCAGACAGAAACTATAAATACCCCGTGGACCAGACGAATTAAAGAGTTCGAAACCCTAAAACCGAAGTTCGGACAGCAGAGCAAAAGGACGAATTCAGTCAAGGAGGCAGCCAAGACACACCCAAATCAAAGATACAAGAGCTGTAAGAAGGTGCTGCATGTATTTAATTCATTAAGTAGTTTTGTTTTATTGTGTTAGCAAACTTTAATTCATCAGGATTGGTGGCTTGTGTAATGTGACAACGAAAGATTGCACTCCCTTTAATACTTGCTTTCCCATCAATTAAAGTTTATATGTTGATGTCTTTGGTTACTACTTATTAGTGCATTGATAACCTCTGTGTTTATTAGTGGCTTGCGGGCATTTGACTGCGGGACAAGATGTGGCTCCCACGGTTGTTTCTAAATTGATCACTTAGGAATAACTTTTAGACATAAGTAATCATTAAGGGTTTACTCGCCGATGAGAATAGGACCAACGAGAAAGGGTTAATTACATACACTTCATATAAAGCTATCAATAAAACAAGTGACAATCTACTTAATCATAAGGACAGCCCTCTTATTGTCTCGAGTATCTATCTGTGTACGTGTGTGCTACTTGCTGATTCGTGCCTATTGTTTATTTTATTATTTAATTGCAAACAAAACTGTGCCAGTCTCTCAGGCTGAAACCCCCTTGCGTTAGGATATTAAAATACTGATTAGATTAACGAGATAATACGTTCCACTCTTAGTGATCGACACTCTACTTACCATTATCTTCATACTGACCGGGTACACTGCTCGTTAAGTGTGTGTGTTATTGATAAGTCGGCTAAATATAAATTTAAAACTTGAGTAGGCATTAAAACTGCTAAACCGCAACGACACATCACGCGCATCAAGAATTCACATTTTAAATGGGACAAAACATTTTTTCAAAAATAAACATGACAAATTATTTTTGAAATATTAAGAAATGTTTTAATGGAAAAAAAAGTTTGAAAATCACAACAGCTATTTTCCCCCCCAAAATCAGCTCCAACCTTCCCCAAATAAGTTTTCACCAGAAAAGAAAAAATTTGGAGCGTCCTACTCTAGGACGGCTCCACGGTACCGTTAAATTTAACGGAGCCGTGGGGTATTTAAAGGAGCCGTCCGTACCATTTTTTCTGTAACGTTCAGATTTTCTTTGCCTATAAATACCCACCCCTTTCACAGTTTTTAGGCATCCTTTCCCACACAAAACTTTCTGAGTTGAATACTCTCTTCACACTTTCTTTCTTAGATCATTTAGGTTAGTTTTTCTTTTGTTCAAGAGTGATCAAATCATCCTTCAAGTGATCCTCTTCATTCCTCTTCACTTGCAAGAGAAGAACACAAGTATCTAAGTTGATACAAGGTGTTATCATTCCTCTTCATTATCAAGAGAAGAACACAAGTGTCCAAGTTGATACAAGGTGTTATCATTCCTCTTCATTAGCAAGAGAAGAACTCAAGGTATTCAAGAAGATACAAGAGTTGTAGTTGTTAGGTCTTGTAACACTTGTTACATCCTTGTTGTATCTTAGCATACATCAAGATTATCTTCCTTTTGTGAGAGTGTGAGTGAAGATCATTGTGATCTTAAGAGATAGTGAAGATCTCTTGAAGCCATTGGGCTTGTGTGTGAGTAGTCAAAGGATCTAGAGTAGTTAGATTAAGTAGAGTGAAGTGAGAGTTGATCTTTGTGATCGTGTTGAGATCTTGGTGATCTCTTGAAGCCATTGGGCTTGAGTGTTTGGTCACGTGGACCTTGGTAGATTGGTGCTAGCTAAGATTAGCACTCGACATTTAGCTTAGTGTCGGTAATAGGATAAGCGACGTGTACGGTTTTCTCCGCCTGAAGGGAGGTTGTTGACATAGTGCTTGAAACTCTCGAGTGTGGTACTCGGGGAGTGGAGTAGGGCGAAGAAGAGCTTCGTAGCCGAACCACTATAAATCCTTTGTCTCGGTTTGATCTTTCCAACTCTACTCTTTACTTTCATTAGCTTATATTAGCTAGCTTAGTGTGTAGTTCATATTGGTGTTGATTGGTTACACATAGAGTTCGAATCAAAGTTTCCAATAGCCAACTTTTAAAACAAGATTTTTCAAAGAATTTTAAACCGGTAAACTATTCAACCCCCCTTCTAGTTTCCCATAACATAATTCAACAATATATAAGCAGTTCATAATACGATTCATATTCATAAACAAATAGTCAATGTCTAACTCATAATAAGCCAAACATATATAAACAGTTCTTAATTACATCTGGAAACAATATATAATCAGTTAATAATACATCTGGAAACAATTCTTAGTATTGCTCCTTTTAACTTAGTACCGCTAAAGCTTTTGAACCTGAAACAAATTCTTAGTACTGCTCCTTTTAACTTAGTACTGTTAAAACTTTTGAATCTGAAACAATTATTAAAACATTGATAAGCAATTTAACACAATGATATCAACAATGAAACAAATAATATCAGTTTGTTTGTTTAACACACATCATCAATATAATTAACTAAAGAATGTCAATATTAAAGGTATGAAAAAAATAATTTAAAACCACAATACCTTGTTGATGCATGGTTGCATCCATTGTAGTAGTTTTCTTTTTTGAACCTTTCAAATAAGACGCACAACATTCATTGTATCATGAATTAAATACAAATTATATGTAACCAAAATCTTTAAGAACACAATACCTTGCAAACAACTTTTAGAACTTTTGTTTTGCTTAGCTTTTGAAAGCCTTTGAGAATGTCTTTGCCACTGCATATTTGATTAGGGTTGCTATGTAGATGCGTGGTTAATGATGTATATATAGTGAAAATTAGGGCTACAATTGTGTGGATTATAGATATCTGTAAACTATTTTTGGAGATAAAAGATATCATAGAATACATTCTAAACTTTTCCTCATACGAAGCAAACTGGAATAGGTATGCTATTCGGATTAAGCTTCCTAATACTATCTATCCTTCCTTGTGTTTATAGATTTTAGTTTGTAGAACAAATACAAAACATTGTATTGGTGCAGTGGTTAAGATGTGATTAGCACTTATTCACAAACCCATGTTCGAATCCATGTCCTCATGTATTTTTGAACAAATAAATTCCGGAATTCACAACAGAAAATAATGCTTATGTGGCATCATTGTGAGATGATGAGGTGGATTTACATGTCATTGATGACATCGTACACCTCCAGTTATATATATATATATATATATATATATATATATATATATAACTGGAGGTGTACGACGTCATCAATGACATGTATATAAAAGAAATTACTTCCAAGTGTTTTGTATCACAATTTTGATTAAATGGATTTAGAAACTTGTATAGTTTGGTTAAGAAGATGCAAACTTATATATATATATATATATATATATATATATATATATATATATATATATATATATATATATATATATATTATATATATATATATATATATATATATATATATATATATATATATATATATACACGTTATTTTCACGAACACCCGACCCAAGTTTACATTCCCTGTATCGTCAAACTATGTTTTAGTTTAGATACTCAACATGCCAAAATCAACCAACAAGATTACCGCGTCACCGCCTACTACATTCCTATGCATCATCGCAAGGAAGGGCTTTCATCCAACGACAGAAAATTTTTCAAAATGCTTCAAAAGCGTTTCTTCCATGAAGGACGTGTTGTTGAGCAAACCTTTCTCGATGACACCAACATAGCCCAAGTCTTTTCTAGAATCAACTTTGATTGCCTACTCCATATCAATGAACAAATTTGTCCCGTCTTTGTTCTTGAGTTCTATAAAAGTATTTGAATCATTCGCAACGATGATGGAACTATCTCTATTTCCTTCATTATCAACGAAACATCCATTGTCCTACCTTTTCGTGTCTTTGCCGATATCCTTGGTCTCCTTTGTCAAGGCATTTGTATGTACTCAAATGATTGGTCTCTTGCCAAGCTCAATGATATGCTTGATTCTCACCAAGTCTATCACAATCCTCTTCATGCTCCATCACCGTAAAAGACGCAATCTTCATTGAAAGGACCACACCAACTTGTCTCACTTGAAACTCTGAACTCATCCGTCGAGATCCATTCCAAATGGATCTTTATGAATTGTTTCCCATGTACAAAAAGTAGGAACAAATCCTGAGAGAAAATGTCATTTGTCTAGTCGGGAACAAAGATCATCCCAATACTTGTCTTGTCTACATGATTTATTGTCTCATCAATGGAACTCCTTTCAATCTAGCCTATCACATAGTCAAAAGAATGGCTAGTGTATTCCGAACCGACAATATGGTGCTCCCCTTTGCAATGCTTCTCACTCGTCTTTCAAGGTTCGTGAATGGAATGCAACCTTCTCCTATAAACGATGATCATTTTCTTTGTGATCATGTCATGGTACCACTAACCGAGGGATGGAAAAAGAGGTTCATGGTTGATGGAAAGAGGCCACATCCTCCCACCGACTCTTCTGATGAAGTTGAAGTTGAAGTTGATCCAAACGACCCAATTCAAAACTATCAACTCAATCCCATAACCTACATTGATCAACTCCCGAGAATTCGCAATGAAACTCAGGAGTTCAAACAAAAAAAAGGTATGTTTAAGTGTCTTACTCACTTCATATCTAGCATAGGAAAGAAGAAGAGGTGAAGAGAAAATGAATGTTGTTGGTTAAGGTTTAAAACAATTTGGTGAATGTTTTTCTAAAAACAATTTCGTTTCTATGTCTCTTAAAACATGTAACCTTGGTAATACTTTGTGTCTATGTGTAGTAATGCTAGATGATAGCGTGATGGATAATACTCTAACATTTGTAGTTTCTCTAATTGCTTTCTAGGAAATTTTACCACTTTTGATCATATATCAAAAGTCGGTCATTATCTTATTTGATTATCATAATGTGCTCGTTAAGTGCTATACTTGTCACATCAGTAGTATATTGATGAACTCAAATAAGTACATTTTATTACTATCATTTATCCTATTAATTTGACTTGTTTTACTATATTATGTATGAGGATTGATACTTAATCGTTTACTTTTGTAATTCTCAGGTAAAAACAAGCATTTGGTGAAACTTAATGATTTTGGACTAATAATGGAGCAAAACGTGCATAAAGTGAAAGTCTACTGACATGGACAAGATCAAGTCAATTCTGCTCCAGATGCGCCGCATCTCACTCTCAACATGCGCCGCATCTCTATCAAGATATCACCAGATACGATCCAAGATACAAGAGGACATGCGCCGCATCTAATAAAGAGTTACGCCGCATCTTCTGGCGGTGTACGAATATTCCTGAATATTATAATCTTGGACCCCACGCGAAGTTAAGTACATGCGCCGCATCTACTTAGTAGATGCGCCGCATCTTCCCTCAGACAGAAACTATAAATACCCCGTAGACCAGACGAATAAAAAAGTTCCAAAACCCTAACACCGAAGACCGAACAGTAGGAACAAAGGACGGATTCAGTCAAGGAGGCAGCACAAGACACACCCAAATCAAAGATACAAGAGCTGTAAGAAGGTGCTGCATGCATTTAATTCATTAAGTAGTTTTTGTTTTATTGTGTTAGCAAACTTTAATTCATCAGGATTGGTGGCTTGTGTAATGTGACAACGGAAAGATTGCACTCCCTTTAATACTTGCTTTCCCATCAATTAAAGTTTATATGTTGATGTCTTTGGTTACTACTTATTAGTGCATTGATAACCTCTGTGTTTATTAGTGGCTTGCGGGCATTTGACTGCGGGACATAATGTGGCTCCCACGGTTGTTTCTAAATTGATCACTTAGGAATAACTTTTAGACATAAGTAATCATTAAGGGTTTACTCGCCGATAAGAATAGGACCAACGAGAAAGGATTAACTACATACACTTCATATAAAGCTATCAATAAAACAAGTGACAATCTACTTAATTATAAGGACAGCCCTCTTATTGTCTCGAGTATTTATCTGTGTACGTGTGTGCTACTTGCTGATTCGTGCCTATTGGTTTATTTTATTATATTAATTGCAACAAATCGTGCCAGTCTCTCAGGCTGAAACCCCCTTGCGTTAGGATATTAAAATACTGATTAGAATAACGAGATAATACGTTCCACTCTTAGTGATCGACACTCTACTTACCATTATCTTCATACTGACCGGGTACACTGCTCGTTAGGTGTGTGTGTTATTGATAAGTCGGCTAAATATAAATTTAAAACTTGAGTAGGCATTAAAACTGCTAAACCGCAACGACACACGCAGCACATCAAGTTTTTGGCGCCGTTGCCGGGGAGTGAATTGTTATTATCTGTTAATTTGATTAGTATTTTAATTAGTTTTTTCTTTTTATTAGATTAATTGCATCATTGTACTATTTTGCATATTTGTTGTATTGTGTGTTAATTGTTTTCTTTTATTTTTGTGTGTTTATTTTTGTTTGTTTGTTTAATTTTTGTTTTTCTTTTTCGTATTTTTCTGTTCTGCTATCGTTGTACTGTGCTAAATCAAACGATACGGCGCATCTGATCTCTCAGATACGGCGTATTGCGTTTAATTTTTTTTAATACAACGCGTTTAATTAATTCGATACGACGCATCTTTTCCCCAAGATACGGCGTATCTGTTTTTAATAAGAAAGTTTTTCTAAGCGATAAAGTAATACGACGCATCTGCTTTTGCAGATACGGCGTATCTGTTTTTAATAAAATTTTTTTTCTAAACGTTAACGCCATACGACGCATCTGCTTTAGCAGATACGGCGTATCTATTATTTTGATTAAAAACAGTTTGCGAATTATTAAACAGATACGGCGTATCGATCTCTGTCGATACGGCGCATCTTACTGAATCAAAAATCTTTTATTTTTTTAAACATAACGAAAGTACGGCGCATTAACTTTTGTTAATACGACGAATATAATTTGATAAATATAGTTGATTTTTGATATTTACTTTGATCGGTCCGCTACTCTCGTGTGCAAGTTGTTTATTTTAAGGATAAATGATGACTCAAGCATCACCAAGAAGGATTACATTCTGAACCAAACCAAGAGACGCTAGCTGAAGTGACCAAACATAAGACGACATGAGTGGAGGAAAACTCAGTACTGGTAACATTGAACTTCTTTAATTCTTGAAGTAGAATCCCAGGTAAACTCTACGATAATTCAACTGCCCAAAGGAAAGTTCTCTACACTATGATCTCAGTTTTATTATCCTTATTATACGTCTGATTCAATTCGTAATCTTAATTTTGTATGCTCAAAAACGATATTTGTTCCTAACCTCGGAATAAATCCTTATCCACTAAACAATAAGATTACAATTATTAATGAAACGTTTATGCCTATTACTCTTATTTTGAATTCATCTATATGGTGTGCCGTTTTTACCCAAATTTGATGTATAAGGAACTGTGTTACGGAGGCCAAGGTACGTTCTTCATTTAAATTTCGTTAACTAACATAGAGATACGGCGGATCTAAATATCCAAAGCGCCGTATCCCTGACCAACTAGGACTTATTGACTAGTCAACGGAATTAAATAGATACGGCGCATCCCAATTTTCTAATACGGCGCATCGTGTCGCCCTATAAATACGACGGGAATACGCCGCATGAATACACACAGTTAAGAACACGCACTAAAATTATACTCGAAATCCGATCATCTTTCTTAAATCCTCCGTTAATCCGAACTATAACCTTTCTCCTAATCATCCAATTAAGGTAATTGTTCTATTTTAATTTAATTTCGTTTAATTATAAAAATTAGGGTTTATATGTCCACTTCGATTAGGGCTTAAACGATATAGGGATATGATTAGAACTTAGCATTGATAATTTCCCCTAAGTTAATTTTAGATTTGGACATCGAATTTGGCACTAATTTAATCGAACGAAATATAGGGTTTTGGGTGATTGTTTTTAAATTTTAGAGGGAAAGTGTGATAGAAGTTTTTGATAGGAATAATTCAGTAAATTTGGTCTGTGATATAATGCGGGAGTTTACGTCACGGATACGGATTCTTGAAAAACGTGCCTAACCCTTTATTTTATACTGATATGCTTTTAGATGCGGCGCATCTGGGTTGGTTAATGCGGCGTAACGACCTATTTCAAAATTGATAAAATTTTAGATACGCCGTATTGATTAATCTAGATACGACGCATCTTCATACGCCGTATCTATTGTCTTGCATCGCATCTCTTATACTTTATACAGATACGCCGCATTGATTTAATCCAATGCGCCGTATCTACCTGTTTTGCAGACTGTTTACTGACTGTGAATATCAATTTCAGATGGCATTACCAGAAGTCACACTAAGGCATCAGTGGCTACAATTTGAGAGCATGGGACTTACTCCGGCCGCTGAATATATACGTGACGAATTAGTTGCTAAGTGGATCCTACACGGCAATGTAGGAGTCAATGATCGATACTAAGGAGCTGAACGTGAGTCTAACTTGAAGACTCTGGAATAAAGACAAGTGCTCACCGGGAGACAACCCGGATTTATCTTTTATTATTCTGTTTTCTGTGTCGAGTCAGTCCAGGCCGCATGAGGATACGGCGCATCTCAACTCTGAGATGCGACGCATCTCCTGCAATGGTCATATCTTATTTTATTTTTCTGCATTTTTATTTTCGACTTTAAAACTATTTATCAGTTTATTTTAATGCGGCGCATCCCTGGTTAAGGATGCGGCGCATCTTTATTCTGATCCGTATTAATTCCAGGCTCGATACGGCGTATCTTCTTCCATAAGATACGGCGCATCGACTGACCTGATGATTTTCAGTTTTAATTTTTAAGTTTTATTTTTCCTAACTACTAATGTATTATGCAAGTTTGAACCTTTCTTATCTTAGATGTGTTTTAAAGTGTTGGTGGTATTATAGTTTCCTGGATTTCCTGTGGATACATCAAGTATGAAGCTTTAACGTTCTAATCCACAAGAAGATGATTTTTGCTTTTATACTAATGGAGGATCATACCGAGCAAATCTCAGGGGAGTTTTTCTGTTCTAATTCTTTTATTTTCCAGTTTTTAACCTTTTATATAAACAACGAGGACGTTGTTTAACTTAAGTGGGGGGATTGGAGAATTAGAACACTTAACAATTACTTGTCCTAAACTTTTTCAAAAATTATGCTTAAAATGTGCTTAATATATCAAACTTAAATTTTTTTTAGCATGTTTTTGTTTAAGATCTAAGTTACATAACTGCACACATGACGTTATTTTCAAAAATTGTGATTTTTCAAAATTCACAAATCTATGAGTGTGCCGGTGACTTGTAAACTTTAGAACTTGGCTTGTATACTATTCGAGACCACCATAATGAGTATTATTTATATAATTGGAATGACTTGTCTAAATTGGTAAAATTCTAGGATTACACCCAAATAGCCTTTATATGTTATGTGTTATTAGCTAACTACACTGGTTAGTTAACCCCCGTATAAACCCTTTTTGTTACTCTCATTTTTAGAGTAAGATACCCCTAGAAAAACACTCAGAGCCATTCCTTTCGTTTCTTACACCTATGTTTAAAATGTTTCGTTACACCCTTACACCTTAGCCTACCCTGTAGATTAGAATCCGTGGTTGGTTAATTGCTATAGGCAGAGTGTGTTTCCTTACATTACCTGTGTTCGTGTGCGTAATTCATTATCTATGGTTAGGTCGGGAAATTGCACAATGCAAATTGGAGTGAAAGTAAATATTGTATATCTTTGAGTTTATTTTTCGTGTGTTTACTACTTTCACTATTACTATTATTTCTGAAGTATGAAAAGTATGAATAAAAATTATCCGGAAAGAAAGTTGCAGTGATGTGGTGAAATTTTACACATCTATGTTTATGTTTAAAGTTTAAAAAAAAAAAAAAAAAAAAAAAAAAAAAAAAAAAAAAAAAAAAAATCGAAAAAAAAATAAGAAAAGAAAAAGAAAAAGAAAGAAAAGTTGGATGCTTATTTTAACCAACTTATGTAAAGTTATGTAAGTGGTCGATATCACCACTATTTGTTGTATTATATCTATGGATTGAATGGGAATTGGCAGTTATGGGAACGCCAGTTAAGGTATATTCTTTGATTAAGATTTTGTTGAGTATAATTCGTGTCTACCTAAAGCGTGTGTTTCAAGTGTTAAAGCATGAGTTATTCAATGATATGAGTCTTATTCATGGGATGGTTGGGATAGTGATTAACCACACTTAGGATTTTAATTTATTTGTTTTGTTTATTTTTATTTTTACACCAATTTATATCCCAAATGTTATCCATACCCTTTATTATTCTTTATCCAACCAAACCTTTGATTTATTGAGATTAGGGATTTGAGCAATCTTAAGTATCGTAGTCGTGGATTCGGCTATGTATTTATGATTTTGTCGCCCTTTTTGATATATTATTATTGGTGAAGTTTGGACCTATCTTTAGCCTATTCGGGTTAAGGATTTGAGCAATTGCAAGTATCGTGTTCGTGGATTCGATCATGTATTTGTGATTTTGTCGCCTTTTCTGGAATTTGAGATCGATAGTGATTAAGAATAATTAACCCTTAAGCCTAAAAACCCTTTTTAACCGCTTTAGACTTGTTACTCCTTAGCTTTAGTGGTGGAGATGTGTATACTTGCCAAGCTTATGATAGAATATTCGTCGCGACTGGACAGTTAAACGATTAGATTTGCTTTTATCGACTTATTTTATTTTACCTCTAATTCGTTAAGTGTTTAGTTGTGTGATTATGAAATGAACGAATACATGCTTAAATATAAAAATAAATCCTAACATCTTTTAGGATACATTTTCATAAAAGAAATTCTAAGGTTTACTTGGGGACAAGTAAAGTTCAAGTGGGGGGATATTTGATGAACTCAAATAAGTACATTTTATTACTATCATTTATCCTATTAATTTGACTTGTTTTACTATATTATGTATGAGGATTGATACTTAATCGTTTACTTTTGTAATTCTCAGGTAAAAACAAGCATTTGGTGAAACTTAATGATTTTGGACTAATAATGGAGCAAAACGTGCATAAAGTGAAAGTCTACTGACATGGACAAGATCAAGTCAATTCTGCTCCAGATGCGCCGCATCTCACTCTCAACATGCGCCGCATCTCTATCAAGATATCACCAGATACGATCCAAGATACAAGAGGACATGCGCCGCATCTAATAAAGAGTTACGCCGCATCTTCTGGCGGTGTACGAATATTCCTGAATATTATAATCTTGGACCCCACGCGAAGTTAAGTACATGCGCCGCATCTACTTAGTAGATGCGCCGCATCTTCCCTCAGACAGAAACTATAAATACCCCGTAGACCAGACGAATAAAAAAGTTCCAAAACCCTAACACCGAAGACCGAACAGTAGGAACAAAGGACGAATTCAGTCAAGGAGGCAGCACAAGACACACCCAAATCAAAGATACAAGAGCTGTAAGAAGGTGCTGCATGCATTTAATTCATTAAGTAGTTTTGTTTTATTGTGTTAGCAAACTTTAATTCATCAGGATTGGTGGCTTGTGTAATGTGACAACGGAAAGATTGCACTCCCTTTAATACTTGCTTTCCCATCAATTAAAGTTTATATGTTGATGTCTTTGGTTACTACTTATTAGTGCATTGATAACCTCTGTGTTTATTAGTGGCTTACGGGCATTTGACTGCGGGACATAATGTGGCTCCCACGGTTGTTTCTAAATTGATCACTTAGGAATAACTTTTAGACATAAGTAATCATTAAGGGTTTACTCACCGATAAGAATAGGACCAACGAGAAAGGATTAACTACATACACTTCATATAAAGCTATCAATAAAACAAGTGACAATCTACTTAATTATAAGTACAGCCCTCTTATTGTCTCGAGTATTTATCTGTGTACGTGTTTGCTACTTGCTGATTCGTGCCTATTGGTTTATTTTATTATATTAATTGCAACAAATCGTGCCAGTCTCTCAGGCTGAAACCCCCTTGCGTTAGGATATTAAAATACTGATTAGAATAACGAGATAATACGTTCCACTCTTAGTGATCGACACTCTACTTACCATTATCTTCATACTGACCGGGTACACTGCTCGTTAGGTGTGTGTGTTATTGATAAGTCGGCTAAATATAAATTTAAAACTTGAGTAGGCATTAAAACTGCTAAACCGCAACGACACACGCAGCACATCATATATCTATGTATTATTGTAGTGTGAAGTGTTAGAATTTTTATTTGACAAGTGTGCTAATTTCTACGAGTCCTCTGTGAAAGAAATAGACTCAGGCGCCGGATCCTTTCATTTTAACTGGTCGGATCCCTTTTAAAAGGGAACCGGCAGATCCGGAAAAACAGAAGATTTTTTATACCACCTCTCATCACACTCAACCATTCTAACTTTAATACACTAGTTATTCATCTCCTATTAGTCACATTTGAGCTGAATTTGAGGTTAGTAGCTCTTTTGATCTATTAGGATTAACTTAAGTTTCTTCTAAGATGTTTATGATTTATCATCTTCAAAATAGCCACCATTTCTCAATACCACTTCTTGCATCACCTCCCTCTGATCATTATACACTTATCTATAATTTAAATAAATTTTTAACAAATTTATTTCCACCAAATCTATCTCAAAATGCTCTAAAACCTATCTTTTAATTCTTATGATTTTTAAAGAATTTCTAAATTTTTCATACAACCTTTTCCTGCAACCTACATACAATTAACACTTAGTGGTATGATTTTCTTATCTCATATTCACTTATTAACCTACTTTAGATCTCTTTCTCCTTACTAAAGACCATTAATGGCAACCCCTCATCATTAGTCTTAAACCACTCAGGATTTTCTCATTTAAGACACCTTCTCACACTCATTACACCAGAAAACATAGGGCTGCTATAGCTTAATCATAATCATTTTTCCCTCACACCTGATCAGTTGACCGGATCCCTCAGCTAAAGCTAGCCGGATCCCTTTTGTAAAGGATCCGCTGGATTCGGGCAAACAGACACAGGTTTAATCATCTATAACCTTCTAAAACTCAACTTTTTCCACTCAAACACTCCACATTGCCTTTAATATATCTCCTAGAAGATTGTATCACTGTAGTTGACCTTGATGCATGCATATCATTGCAATTCAAAGGATTTTAGTGGTTTAGGCTTTAATTACCATACTTGATCCTTCACTATTTAAACCACTTGTGTTTGTGCTTCCAAACCACACCTAAACAAACCATCTTCTACTGCAAACTCACCTTCTAAACCTACCTAAAAACATGACTAAGGCACCAAGTGCAAGATCATCCACTAGGAGTCCACCAAGAAAAACCGCACGAATTGTGTATGAAATATCCTCAACCGAAGCCTCACCTAGATGTTGACATAAACATACCACCACCCATAGCAAACTTGCCTTCCTCTCCTCCACCCTCAAATGACCCATTTTGGGTTATGAGAAGATATCAACCACTCAACCATCTCGACCAAACAATGACACGCTTCCACCCACACATACTTCTCAACCAGCACCCGTGGTACATCCACAACCTTTCCATCTAGGTGCTTCCACCTCAAACATGCCTCAACAACCTTCTATCTTAAGACCTCAACAAACAAACCATGATGATACTTGTGATCATTGTCAACATGTCCAAACCTTAGTTCATGAACCACGTGATGAAGTGCGTTTCATGTTCTACCATCTCCTTGAACGTCTTGATGACGTCACCAAGCCAAACCTACCAAAAAAACCTTGAAGTGCAAGCACAAGTGATCTCACTATCCTTAGTCTTAGGCCTAATTTTAGTCAATAAGACTTTTTCATGATTAGATCATTTTCTCAGTTTTTAGTGATTTGACCGTATTGTATCATTTCTCTTACGATTATTGAATGATTTTTCATGACTATGTGCTTATGTGAACATATTTGGTGTGTTTATTACTTGTGTTCATATCATTTTCTATCATCTTCTACTGCTAACATAACTGCAGGTAGTCGGATCCCTGAGTTTATGATTGGCGGATCCCTTCTGAAAAGGATCCGTGGGATCCAGGCAAACAGATAACTAACAAAATTTTTATGTAGCCAAATTTTGGACAAAGTGACAACATATACTTGTTTTCTAACCATCGTTTTGTAGATTTTCAAGAATACACATGGAGCACTCGACGCCCTCAATGAGGGGGAGCTTTCCTCAAAGCAAAAACATTGCAAATAATTTGCAATTATCACGTTTAGTCTTCCTAATTACTTGACGCCCTCATCAAGGGGGAGCAAACGTCAAGGGAGAGCAACTAAGCACTTTTTATCCTCTTTGCTCCATATTTACATCTTTACTTCTCTTAAATGCAAACTCAGGTTAGTTGCTTTTCGACACTCTTTTAATTTCGACAAAAAGGGGGAGTAAAGTGTAAAAGCTTAAATTCAAACTTACGAATTTTATGCTTTTACTTAAAATAATTTTATGTTTTGTCATCAACAAAAAGGGGGAGATTGTTAATACAAATAAACCTTAAAAATGTTTATTTATATTTTACGATCTTCTAATGTTTTGTCGATAACAAACGTAAAATCATTTTAACGAGATAGATAAAATATGTAAACGCTTTGAGCCAAAAGCTTACTAACTCATTTCATTAAACAAACCTTAAACATATTTAGTTAAACAAGTTTACATAAAACCAAAACCATTTTATAAAAACACTTAAGTAAACTATTTACTTACATTTTTATAAAATACATATGACTTGTAAATTACTAGAAAAAGGCTTGGACTATCCATGACCCAAAAACCAAGCCCATAACCCATAACCCATGGAGCTAACCCATAACCCACTAGCATGACATCATGCATGACTTCATAATGGGTAAAACCCATGACCTATGACCCAAAGTCCATAACCCATAACCCAAAGTCCATGACCCATGACCCAAGATGTCTTTGACATCACTTGACCCATGGACCTTAACCCATAACCCAAAACCCGAAATTGTAACCCAAAATCCGAACTGGTACTACCAGATACCCGGATCCCTTGGATTACACTGGTCGGACCCTTTTGGGAAGGGATCCGCCGGATCCGGGTGAACAGTGCTCAGTTTTGCCTATAAATAGTGAGTCATTTCTCTCTTGTTTCTCACCCCACTTAGATATATCTTCTCTCTACATTCTAAGTTCTCTAACCTCATATCCAATGATCTTTCTATGTAGTCTCTCTTTGTGATTCTCTAGGTTCCTTCTAAAAGGTGAGATCACGACCTCTCAAAGACTTGAAAGCTCGTGATATGAGTTGCTAGGATTCTTCTCTTCCAAGATCACAGAAGTGCATCTTGTTCTTTCTTCTTCTCAAAAGGGTGTTGTAGATGTGTTGAGTCGTTAGGTGTAAAAGGACGTTGGATCCTTTAGTCATGTTGTGATCGGTGTGTTGGTTTGGTTCGCTGTGCTAAGGACTTGGTATCTAGCCTTGCACCAGATAAAGTGTAGGCAACGAAGGTTTGGCTTTACCTTGTGGAAAAGCCCGGTATCTAGCTTTGTACTGGATAAAGTGTAAGCGACGTTGTGAAGGCTTCTTCGCCAAGTGAAAGGAGTTTGTGTTGTGAAGTGTTTACGAACTCTCGAGTAGGTGACTCGGGGTGTGGAGTAGGGCAAGGAAGGTGACCTTGTAGCCGAACCACTATAAATACTTGTGTTGTGGTTGTGTCTCTCTAACTCTAACTCGTAGTTTAGTTTATATGCTTTTATTACTATCAATATCCAACACGCCAAAACTAGATTGACATAAGTCGATCTATGAGTTTTAAAAAAGGAGTTTTAATTGGTAAAACTATTCAACCCCTCACCATTCTAGTTTTCTAAAAATTTCTTTATAATCAGTAAGATAGGACATGTTCCCTACCATGTGCCTTGAGCATCCACTATCAATCACTCCTTGATCCTGTAACTCCACCTGTTGATTGCCCTACACATAAGCTAAGAAAATCAATTTCTTTTAGGGACCCAAGCCATTACTGACTTGGATTTGCCTTGTGCATCAACATAATCAAATTTCTTTAGGACGGTTGATGCACTGTTATGTTTGGAAACATGGTCTAAAACTTTAATCTTTGGTTTCCAAACCCAACAAGCTTATGCCTTAACAGCATAAAAATGATTTCCCTTGATATTGTTAATTATTGTTTTTGGCCTAACAGTATTAACTACTGCCTTTGCCTTAGCAGTATTAATTGTTGTTTTCTTTTGAATAAGCCTTTTAACAGTTGAATGTGCTGTTTTTGAAAAATGGGACATTGATTTAGCACCATTCACTATTGATTTTGGTTTTATTTGAGCAATATTAACTAGTCTAGCAGTATTAGCCAATACTGCTATTTTGGAAACATTTTGCTTGGCAGTATTAACTGATACTAACCTAGATTTCATTAACACTGCTCTTGGAACCATATTCCTTTGAGCATTGGTGTGAGTATTTTTAGAAAAACTTTGGTGATTCACCATCTGAGCATAGTTCCACATAGGTTTTTGATAGTAATGACAATCATACTGCGAATGTTTAAAGCTACCACACATATAACAAGCTTTGTTTAACATCTCAAAATCACTTCCTAATCTTTGAGACATCATGTCATTCCAGTTTCTTTGGTTTGCTTTAGGCCTATTAGTGTTCTCCCTAGGTTGCTCAACTTGATTAACAGTTCTCCTAGTCAACTTGCTGCCAAAATTAGGTTTGACAAACTTTATCTTTTCAACACTAGGCATAATTGTTTCATTTACTATCTTAGGTTGAGATACAACCTGATCCTCATCATCTGACACACAGTCTTCAATAATTGGGGCATCATTGTACTTCCTATCAACCTTAGGCTTTTCCTCAATTGTCTTAGCTTTACTAGACTCACCTACAAACTTATTAGCAAACTCTTCTAAACCTGTAAAAGATAAATCAGCTGTAGGAGGCACAAATTTTCCTATAATGGGAGGTGCAACTGCTTTATAGCCTATACCATTCTTACACTTGTTAACAATTTGACATTCTACAATCTTGTTAACACTTTCAGATGCATGTTCATATCTTTCTACATTAAATTGAATGCTTTCTTTTTCCTGTTGAACTACATCTTTTTCATTTTGAGCTTTTTCAAGCCTTTTCCTAAGCTCTGTAATAAGTGATTCTTTTACAAAAAGTTCACCTTCTAAAACATTAACCTTTTGTACATACTCAGCCTCATTCTTCTTATAAAATTCAAGTCTTTGTGCTAAAGACTCTAAACCTACCTTATAGCCCAAAATATGCAACTTAGATTTCTGTAAATCTTCTACTAGTTTATTATTCTGAGCTTTAAGTAACTCAATAGTATCTAAACAAGATCTATAAGAACAAACAGAATCCTTAGATACCTAAGAATCAGAACTTGAAGATGAAGATGAACAGGCCATCAGAGCATAGTTAGGTCCTTCTTCATCTTGATCACTCCAATCATAGCCACCAAGACCATCACAAGACACCAAGGTTGTTGAAGAAGGTGTTTCCACTGATATACTCCTTCGTGAGCCTTCCTTATTCCTGTTGTCTTGGTTCCTTGGAGCTCTACATTCTATAGCAAAGTGTCCCTTCCTGTGAAAGTTGTAGCATTCAACCTTGGACTTATCAAACCCCATGTTTTCATTGCTATTGACTGTGAGCTTCCTTCCAGTATTCTTCAAGAACCTTCTTGCCCTCATAGTCAACAAAGCCATCTGCCACTTCAAATCCATATCTTCTAAGTCATCTAGATGAATTTGTTCCAAATCCTCATGTACCATCTGATAACTATTAGGTTGACTATCCAGGAATGCATAAATAACAATATCACTCAAGTTGTCAATGTTTGTAGAACTAGCAACATTAACTTGAGTGCTAGGAGTAGTAACTCCATGAGCAGTTTTAACTGCTTCATCAGTACTGCTAGTGTTATTGTTTGAGGAGGACACAAAAGCCATGTTTTGTGAACTTGAGCTTGAGCTGAACATCCCTTTGACCTCTGGTTCATACACTTTAAGATTGTTGTAAAGGTCATCTATTTTGAGTTGTATTATCATCAAAACATTATCTTCATCACATAAAACTAGGGGTGTAGCACCCTCGAAAAACCAAAATAAATAAATAAAAACTACACTTCGTCGGCTGAAACCGTAAGTGTCCCGTGCCACAAGTAGCTCAGGCATAGCTCCGCCCCTGCGTATTTGTGTATGTACCCCGTTAATGTTCTCATTAACACACTATGTTCGTCAATAAGCGTCACGGTTCCTATCCTATCGCATAGTGATTCCCTAAAGGCGTAAATCATACATTTCATGTTATAGCGTTACTCAATTAAAATAGTTCAAGTTTAGGCATTCTATAGGGAATATCTAAGGCTCTTGAACCAAGGCTCCGATACTAACTTTTTATCCACATAATAGCTCAGAATCTATAACTTAACGCAAAAATACACTCTCAATCATCATTCAAGTTATAAGGCACCCATGGGCCTCACAATTTTTACTCATTTTTTTATTCAAATAAAACATCAGATTAAAATAATAACATTACATAATTTAAATAAAGTAACACGCCAAATTTATACATTTTTTAGACTAATTATGTATTAAAAAAAATCAAAAGGCTAACAATGCAAACCTAACAGGGACTAATGGCGAGTCTAAATATTAAAATACTAAACACTTTAGGATTGAAACTGAACAAAAAAGAAGATACCATCTTATTCATCAGTCCATCTTGGTCGGCTCCACCTACAAGAACACAAAAACATAAACACCTAAACACAAACACAAAAACCTACCAAGAAAAAAAAATAATAATAAAAAATAAAAATGTCGATACGTGGCTGGTGGCCACGACATTGACCCCTATAACGCCAGCACCAGTGGAGTCCCTCGCGCCACAGGCTGCGTTATAGGGCTATAATGCACCCATACCAGGTGCTCTTATAATTACAAAATAAGAAAAATATTTAATTTATAACAAGATTTAAAAAATAGTGTTTTAGTCACCTTTGAGTGGCTCCCTTAAATATATGTGTGGAATGCCCTATTGAGTAATGAGAAGTGGGCTACTCCTCGAAAATGTCCAGCACGACATCGCAAAATGTCATAAATTATTGCGGGTGTCATTAGTTTTGTTAAACTATCACCAAAAGTTTGTCACTAAATTGTTGTTAGTGTGTTACTAACAACAAAATAATAACAGAAATTTTAAAAAAATTTATCTGTTAGGATTTATTTTAAAGTGATGGTCATTTGTCATTGTAATAGTTTAATTAAGTGTGTCGTTGTTTAGTTTAGTTAATTTAGTCAATGGGCTTGGATTAACCTTATAGATTAAATGTATGATTATAGTCCATGTAAAAGGCCCAACCTTAATCCAAGCCCACCCAAGCCTTCCATCCTTGAAGCCTATAAATACCCTTCCCCTCCTCACTTGGAAGGGTTGGATGTGTGTGTTGCTTCAAGGGGTATTCTCATCTTGTATCTCATTCTTTCTCTCTTAATCTAATCTCTTGAAGTTACCATCCCATCTCCATCTATCTTCTATTCTTCTCTTATTCTCATATTGTTGTTGTGTATGATAAAGGATTAATATTAACATTTAACAAGTGGTATCAAGAGCAAAATATAAAGTCTAGGATTTATAAAAAAAATAAAATTTCACGTTACTGTTTCACATCTATTTTGTCAAGTTACTGTTCCATTTTGTTTTGTTTCATTTGCATTGTTTTTGTTTTGTTTCACTACTGTCCAATAACCACCTTTCATCTAGACATCAAAGTAGTCGAAGGAGCAAAGCAAAGTGATCGAACAACAATATAGTCGAAGGAGCAACTTTCATCTCATCGAACCATCTCATCGAAGGAGCAACTTTAATTCATCGAACTTCTACCTTGATCGAACAACTTAGTCGAGCTAGACTATGTTTGTTCACCTTTGATCGAACAAGTGTTGATCGAACAACTTAACCGAACAATTCACCGAACAAAACTCGTCGAACAACTTGTGTGATCGAACAACTTCGTCGAACAATTTAACCGAACAACTCACCGAACTTTTTCACCGAACAAGTTGTAATCGAATAATTTCACCAAAGAAGTTTTGATCGAACTTTCATAGAGTAATGTTAACCGAACAACTAGCGAGTTAGCTAAGTTGATCGAACATCGATCCTTTCTTGATCGAACAACTTCATTTAGTCGAACTTGTTTTGATCGAACTTCATTTGATCGAACTTCATTTGATCGAACTTCATTTGATCGAACTTCATTTGATCGAACTTCATTTGATCGAACTTCATTTAGCGAACTTCATTTGATCGAACTTCATTTGATCGAACTTGATCGAACTTGTTTTTTCACAGAGCTTACTCTCTTGATCGAAGCAAGTTAACCTAGTCGAAGCAGTAAAACAATCGAGCAACTTTCTCTAGTCGAACCAGCAACTTGGACGAGCCACTTTTCCATATTTGAGTTTCTTCATAAGTTTGCATGCGAAGTGAGCATAATTTTGAGTTTGCATTATAAAATTGAGAGCATAACTTTGAGTTTGCATCATAATATTGAAACTATAATACAAGTGTTTGCATGTGACGTGTGGATTTTGGTTTACATATAATCTTTTCACGTGTGTTTTGTATTTGACATGTGTTGCATGTGAATATTATTTTAAGGATAGTAAGCTTTGACGTGTTTTAATATTACAAAAACCTGCTTTTGAAGTTTGCATGTGAGAGACGTGTGTTTTGTTTTGACAAGAGCTTGCATGTGATGTGTTTGATATATTATTAAAGAGGTTGCTTTTGAGGTGAAGTTTACAAATTTTCATGTGTGTTTGCATGTTTTGCTTTTTGACGTGAAGTGTTTACTTTGCATGCTTTTGCTTTTGAGTCACTAATATATAAACTTTGGGTTATCAACTTTTTCTCAACGACTATTCAAGGACAACGATAAAACTCTTGAACAGTAACCAACCGTATCCTAGTTCTTTAACCGATCCAACATCACCTTTATCATACAACTTCATCAATGGCCGCTCACCAAAACAATATCACAACTGATTTGGCACATGCGTTTGCATTAATCACCAAAGCATTAAACATCCCACCACATAACAACAACCAATGGAACTCACCGTACACTGACAACATGCAGTCATATATAGGTCAAGAAGGACAAATGGTTGACGTTATCGGGAATCAGCAAGGAAATGCTACGGGTATTCAAATGGGGAATCAAATGCAATATGCTGGGCAAAATACGGGAAATCAAATGGATCAGTTTGTGAATCAGAATGGGGTCAATCATAATGAGAATTATTGCTTCATGACTTCTTCTGCAACCCAAAGGAGTGATATAGGTAGAGCTGGAAATGTCAATGCAATGGATAGGGTAGAAAAGCTCCAGTACATGTTGATACTAGCCAGAAAGAGAGACTCGGGAATACCATTGACTGCTGAGGAATCCGACTTCCTGCTTTCAACCAGAATCAATGATAACTCTACAGAAGTCACTGGAATCTCCGACCCTATGCCTTATCAGCAAGAATCAACATCAAGCAGCGATTCTGACATTCCTCCTACTTATGACAAAGAACCACTCCATGAGACATCAATTTCAAGTAATGAGGTTAATCCGTTTGCTCAACAAAAGCCACATTCTGTGCCTCTCGAACCTACTTATGATACATATTTGGACTCGCCAAATTGTAGCAATATTAATTTGGCATCTCCAAATATGGATCCTAATGAAGTTCAAGCTGCACAAAATATCGCTAATGATGAGGAAACTCGTGCTTTATTTGAATCATTACTGAATAATTGTCGTATTGAGATTGAAAAGGTCAAAAAGATCAATAGCGATGTTAAAGCCGCTAATGCAAAATTGACCACTGAGCTTGAGAGATACAAGGTGAACAAAAAAGCTTTTGAATTTCACCACAAACGACTGTCAGAACTTGAAAATGGTTACAGTGATTCTGTTTCAAGGGAGAAACATTTTCAAATCAAATACGACACTCTTGATGTTAAACTGAACATGCAAATTAAATCCCTAAAAGCAGAAATTTCTGATCTAACCAACCAACTTTCTAAACAAAAATCAATTTTTTCTGATCTTGAAAAAGAAAAGAACGAGTTGCATTCAAAGTTTTCAAAAAGAGAAGATGAACTTCTTGATGAAGTACTTGACAAACAGGAAACTATTAAAAAGTTGGAAGAAATTCTTGTAAAAACGGGTCATTCAACTCAAACGATTAATATGTTAATTAACGACAAAAACCCGATTTTATATACAAGAAAGAAAATGGCTCTCGGTTGTGAAAACCCTTGTTATTTCAAGAAAGCTCAGCAAAAACAGAATGTGCTATTTAATGGAAATCTTATAAATGATGTGCATGATCCACCTGCTTGTTATGATTCGTATGAAACGATTGAGCTTACGAAAGAGAGTCGAAACAAAATGAGGCAATTGAATAGAGAAATCAAACCGATTGATTATAATGAAGCCAACAAACTTGCTGGTGTTCATCTTGTTAAAAAGGAGTCACCTTTGTTTTTCAAAAAACCAGTGGCTGCCTCAAAATTCAAAGTTGTTTCAAAACATCTTTCTAACATCGAACAAATGTACTCTACCGACACTTCCGCAAGTGAAGCTAGAATACTATTGGCCGATCTTAAAAGGAGAATTGAAATGCTTCAAGATGTTGTGGCAACCAAAACTGATACTAAAGTCAACGATTGGTTTTCAAGTTTTCAAACTGAACAGAAAAAGATGTTCGAAACAGAAATTACTCCCATTGTATCTAACATACATGCAAGAGCAATTCATGTTGAGAACGCAATTATCAAAGAAGTAACAGAATTTGTCAAGGACCACACATCCTTGGTACTTGAAGCTAATGAAAACATTGAAAAAATCAAAGTTTTGGAAAAACAAAATGACGCACTCTCTGAAGAAGCTCTTTCAACTGATATTATGTCCATTATTTATCAAATGTATTCTGTTGAAGATGATGAAAGACTTCGAGCTGAGACTTCAGAAATTGTTTCAAAATATGAAAAGGCGCTTGCTAAGATTGAAAAACAAAATGTCACATATTTTAAACAACTTGATCAGAAAAAAGAAGAATGCAAGTATGACAAATTGTCGTATGAGCGTTCTTACAAAAACATGCAAGAACAAATTGATCTTTTGAAGTCTCAGCTTGAAAGTCAAAAAGGGAAGGGTGAGGAAACTAAGTTTGCAAAACCATCAACTTCGAACAAACCGGTTGTAAAACCAAAAATATCAATTTCTCAAAATGTTCCGAAAGCTGATGTGATAATTGATTTGACAAAACCAGTCACTCCAACACCCTTGCCCAAGTTTACTGCGAAAGGAAAAGGAAAAGCTGTTGTCGAAAACTCAAATGTGATAGCACCTGACCTTAATAGGATTAGTCCCAATACTGCGTCTGCCTCTACATCTCAATCACATAGGGCGATAGACAAAAGTGCAAAAGATAATCCAAAAGAGTCTAGGAATGCTACTACAAATTCAAAGGACAACAAGTTGAATCCTAATGTGTGTGCCCCCAGGAATAGCTCACCAAATGTGACCACAAATACTGTTAAAGAATATGTTGGTTCAAACAACATGGTCCACAATTCCTACCTAGAAAAAGCTAGGAAAAAGGCACAGATTCGAAAAGATGGAATTTTAGGAACACCGTCTACGGTGATGAATTCTACAACATTACAAGGCACTGCTAGTAGTTGTAAACCACTACCTAGGAACTCTCAACAAAAGACTAGGGATTGGCCTGCATCTAAGAGTAGTTGCGAAAAAGAAAATGTTAAACAAGTAGAATGCAACACTAAGAATTCCTCTTCAAACAGAAAACAAGCTTCAAATGACTGTAGTGACAAAGTTAAGGTTGCTGTTTTGAACAAGAATGTTGAATTTGTCTGTCCTACATGTCAAAACTGTGTCTTTTCAGCTAATCATGATGCATGTGTGGCACAGTATATCAAGAAAGAAAATTTGCGTGCTAAGGCTCAATCCTCTAAGACACCAAATAGAAACACACCCGTTGATAAGAAGCAAAAAGCTAAGAATTCTACCAAGTGGATCCCTACAGGACGTCGTTTTTCTCAAAATGAGACTTCCGCTGTATCTGAAAAGAAAACAACTCCTAGATCCTGCCTTAGGTGGATTCCCACGGGAAAAGTTTTTACAACAGTCGGTCTTAGATGGATTCCCACAGGAAAGATTCTTGATAGTCGCACCACAACAAGTAGTAGTGAAAATAATCAGGATAAGGATGAAGAAACCACTACAACCATTGATAATGAACACCCTCAGAGTGATGATTCATGTGCTGCTAACACTACTATTTGTGCATATTCTTCGTTTGTGGATTCTGTGGATACAGGTACTTATGAAAGTGCAGAAGGTTCATACAACCAATGTGGAAAAGAAGAACTCTATGCCAACATCTCATTTGGAAATCCTGGTCTTATTCCTCTCTTAACTCCACTTCTACTTGTTCATACTTAATTCTTCTTTGTGAATACATTTTTTTTAGAAAAAATCAAAAACAAAATACAAAATTTGAAAAACCATCAAAAGCAAAATATAAAAATAGAAAATTTCCAAAAAGACAAAAACAATATAAAATATAAAATTCAAAAATATTCTTCTCCGGCATGTCTCTCGTATAATCGATATTCTGTACGTACCTAGAAATGTCATTCAACAATGATACGGGCATGTACAGATGCTTGAGCGAGAGTTCATTTAATGTTTTCAAAACATGTCGTTTCTCAAAATTTCTTCTCAAAATGGCTTCTGAGAGACTCGCTCCAGAACCCGTGCTTAACCCGATGGCTTCTAATCATATCGGATTAGGACCCGCGCCTCAAAGAAAGGAAAGTGCTTATTCAAAATCTTTCAAAGCACTTATCCTAAAAAATCTCAAATGGCTTCGGAACATCTCAGTTTCGGACCCGAACTTCAAATAAAGGAAAGTGTTGTGCAAATCCAATTTCTCTTTTCAAACACTTATCCTAAAAACAAATGAAGATATTTTTCCTATCATATCTTCAAAGATTTTCCAAATCTTTTCTATTTTGAGCACATTTTCCTCAAGATTTTTCAAAAAGATTTTTCTAAATCTTTCATAAAGTGCTCAAGATAACTCCCTTCAATCTTATAGAAACATGCTTTATTTAAGGGGGAGTATAAAATTCAAAAGAAATATGTTCCAATTTCATGCTCAAATCCATCGTTCTCTCCAAAAGGTTTCATTTTAATCAGTTGATATCAAAAATATCAATCCATGCTATTTTTGAGGGGGAGAAGACGTGATTAAAATGTGATCAAAAGGTTTAAAGTTCGTGGAATCTCAAAGTATGCTCACCAGACAGACTCAGTTCTAACCCTCGAATTGACGATATCTAAATGTCCGTTATCGAAAAGACTTGTCCTAGACGGGTAATAATTTCAAGCTGGTTTTCCAGTGATGTAAGCGTGTCTCGCAAAGGACTTGTCTGAGTAGAATGTACCAATTAGAGAGATAATCAATGAATATGACCGGGATGGGTAATAATTTCAAGCTAGTCTAACTAGTGATGTAAACGTGTCTCGCAATGGTCATATTAAATGAAAATCGATCATTTCAAAATGTGCGAACTCTACCCAACATGTGCAATTCTTTCTGAAATCTCATATGCACATGTGAAGGGGGAGTATTTCTGAAAATGTAAAACTCTCGAAGTGTTAACCAAAATGTGTTTATTCATAAACACTTTGAGAGATTTTCATAAAAAGGTTTTATGGCAAATCTAGGATAGTCATGGTGTTATAAGGTGACTAAGGTTAGGGAAAACCGTCCTATGATCCGCCAGAGCCGGAGGGATCTACCCAAGGACAATTCCAATAGATTAGAATTAGAAGTCCTTAGGTAAGATTGAAAAAAAAGGAGTAAATGAGAAAGGGACAGAAGGGGTTGAAGAATTAAAAAGAAAAGTTGAATGAAAGGGTGAAAAGAAATAGCCCTCCATGAAAACTTAGGGCAGAAACCGGGTTAATACATCTGCTATCGGTATTCACTAAGGTGATACTGATATTGAAGACAAGACGTCATGGACCCAGTGACGCGCTGCACCACCCCTCCTAGCCACTCAGATATCTCTCAAAAGATATTTGTTTCATTTCTCACGGAGAACACTACATAATCTATCGGCCTCTCATTCCGAGATGCGTTGATATTGAAAAGGTGGCACTATGCTCCATGCCTCTAATGACTAAAACCAAAACGCACAATAGAGTCTAGAGCCATGAGATTCATCAAAATATCTCGTTAGGAACACTTCCAAAATGATACATTTGTGTTCGCCAAAAAGGACACAAGTTGTAAGAGTCTTAATGAGATCCAAGGATCTTGCCATTTTATATCATGATGGTTACGTGCTTCAAACGGTCTACAGTCGTGGGGTGATCTCCAGCGACTCACTGAATCGTGGGTGCACTTCGGTGTGTCCGTGTAAGCCCTTTCGGGGGTATCCGGTTCAGAACGGCCTGGGGAAGGATTAGAGAAAGTCTTCACACTATGCTGTTGACAATCTCAAAGTCCCAACCTGTAAGCGCTGGATGATTATTACTAACGGTTTTATGCAGCTACCCAAAAACATCCATTAACCATCACCACATACATCATTCATCTTCACCTCAGCATACTCATACTTATGAAGAACATCTCCAACAAAGCTCAAGTGTAAAATTTCAAGACAAGAAGATCAAGTTAAAGACAAAGTGAAAAGACAAAGTCAAGAAGCTAATCAAGATGTCGAGAACAAGTTCATATGATGAAAGATTATGGGGAGAGTCTTTGCATAAGTGTAAAGTCCAAGATGTATGAGTATGTTGGAGGTCACGACGTCATAATCACATGAAGATGTTGATCGAAGGCAAGAACAAGCTCAAAGACGATACTTTGAAGATCACATAGCATGAAGGAACCAAAAACAAAGACTGCTATACAACGACACTCAAAGCTCAAAGACATTGAAGACGAAAGACCATCTCACATGGAGCATCATTTGAATGACCATCCCTTAGGGGGAGATTGTTAGGATTTATTTTAAAGTGATGGTCATTTGTCATTGTAATAGTTTAATTAAGTGTGTTGTTGTTTAGTTTAGTTAATTTAGTCAATGGGCTTGGATTAACCTTATAGATTAAATGTATGATTATAGTCCATGTAAAAGGCCCAAGCTTAATCCAAGCCCACCCAAGCCTTCCATCCTTGAAGCCTATAAATACCCTTCCCCTCCTCACTTGGAAGGGTTGGATGTGTATGTTGCTTCAAGGGGTATTCTCATTCTTGTATCTCTGATTTTCTTATCTCAATCTAATCTCTTGAAGTTACCATCTCATCTCTCCATCTTTCTTCTAATCTTCTCTTATTCTCATATTTTTGTTGTGTGATAGAGGATAATATTAAGGATTAACATTATCACATAATTTCCTAGAATCTCAAAATTGTGCGCGAAAAACAAGTATTTTGGTGAAACCAAAAACTTTTAAAAAACTTATGGAAAAAAATCGAGAAAATTGGACAGTTTTGTGATTTTTCATATTTCTTACCATGATCTACTTTTGGTTTAATTACATTTAACATAAGTAAAAGTATTCTTAATATTCATTTTTAGACTAGTTTTATCCGAAGTGACCACGCCAATCTTCCAAGAGTGAAATCTTTACTAGATTTAATTACGTGTAACGATGTGCTTAAGCTATATTGATTAGTAGACCAAAAGTCCAAAATCATGCCCCAAAAGAAAATAAATAAAGAATTTCGAGCAATGGGTAAACTGGTAAAGTATCATATCACAACAAGCACTATCTATTTCTTATACACACACTTCATCAGAAATCAAATTACACCATTGTATACTCTCAAAAAACAAGTTCTATAAAAGGGCATGTTAATACGATAGTAGGCGAATCATTCAAGACTCTAAAAAAACATGTACAGAAGAAGTTCAAAAAATGAGACATGCTAGATGTTGGTCCACGCATTGTATGTGGATCACTAAGTAGTCTTGAATACCTAGTAGATGGTTAGGATAAATCCGAACCAATCTAAGTGAGAAACCCTAGGTGATTGTTATTGTTAATGCGGAATCTTAACAAGAACAATGAAGAACACACAGGAATATCACTAACTTCGTATATTGATTATAATCACAATAGTGAACTCGTACAACTCACACACTTTACTAACAACCTTTAGGGATCCTTTTATAACACAAGGAAACCCTAATACTAACCGACTCAGAAGATATACACAAATCTTCTATAAAGATACTTACACGTTTTGTATCTTTTCCTAACTTATCTCTAACAGACTTTCCTAACTTCACGACCAGACTTAACTTTATAAGTCAACCAGACTTAAATATACTACCAGACTTAACTTTACATTACCAGACCTAATTACAAAGACAGACCTAACTCCAATATACTACCAGACCTAAGTTGTCTTCTCTTGATTCGTATTATAATTCCCAACAATCCTCCCCTAACTTGATCTTCATGCTTCATGAACTTCAAGTTCTTCTGATTAAGCCTTCTGAGGATTGAATCTTGAACACTTTGAACTGTATTTAGGTCTTGATCCCTTCTAGCAGCTTGAATCTTGATAAGCTCTTCTGATATGGTATTTGCAGCAACATTGACTATATGTACATCAAATTCATTTAAGTTCCAGACTATTCTCATCACTTCCAAATGTGTTACCATCTGTGAGAGGTGAATCATTGAAAATATAATGGATTTGAAATCTCTTTACCAATAGCCATTACCACTGGAGTAGCCAATGTTTTGGTGTGTAAGACCATGGTACATTAATAACCATATGATTTTTAGCAAATCATCAGCTTATCAACGGATTTGTTAAGTCTTTACCAAAAGCCGTTTGCTTCTGGACTAGTCAATTCTTTGATGGAAAAGCACCTCATCATGGTGAATTGATTACCATTTATGGTTTTCCACAGCCTTTACCACAAGCCATAACCTTGTGGGCTAGCCAACTCTTCACTTATCTTAGATATGGTGAGTTAAATACCATACAATTTTTCGCAAATTGTCAGCCATAAACGGATTTGAGCAATCTTTACCTGTTAGCCGTTTGCTCAAGATTAGCCAGTCCTTGTGTTGATGAGACAAGGTGGACTGATAACCTTTTGATGTGTTAGTGCAAAGCACCTCCACCAAGTGAGAAGTTCCAATAGTCTCACTTAACAACTTGTGAAAATTTACTTAATCCAGCATTATCTATAAAAGAAATAGAAGACAAAAATCAATTTTTTTTTTTTTTTTTTTTTTTTTTTTTTTTTTTTTTTTTTAATCACTAACAGACCTAAAAACAAAACTACAAGACTTAAAGATAACCTAAATGCTGGTAAGTACTCATACTTAACATACTTTACAGATTGACCTCCCCTTAAGCCAAACCTCCCCTTAACTCAAACTAGGGATTCATTATACCAATGTTAACTACCAGATAATTGAATCTAGGACCATCAAATGCCTTAGTTAACAGATCAACAACATTAAAATTTGTATGTATTTTCTCCACTCTAATCAACTTCTTTTCAAAGCAATCTCTAATGAAGTGATGCCTGATTTCTATATGCTTAGTTTTAGAGTGATATACTGGGTTCTTAACAATACAGATAGTACTCTTATTATCTATGTGGATAACAGTATTCATAAAATTCAAACCATAGTCCAGCATCTGATTCTGAATCCACAAAACTTGTCCACAGCAATGAGCAGCTGCTACATACTCAGCCTCAGTAGTTGAATTGGCCACAATTGTCTGCTTCTTGCATTGCCAAGATATCAACCTCCTTCCAAGGAATTGACAACCTCCTGTTGTGGATTTCCTATCCAGGCTTGCACCAGCATAGTCACTGTCTGAATTCTTTGGTTGAAGCTGAAAACGTGAACAAACACAAACTGCATACATAATATCAGGTCTAGAAGCAGTAAGATACATGAGGGAACCTATCATGGATCTGTAAAGATGCACATTCACATCAGCAGCATCTTCATCCTTTGTTAAAGGCACCTTGTTCTCCATGGGAGTGACTGCTGTCTTCACATTTGAGAACTCAAACTTTCTCAAAATTTCTGCAACATACTTGTCTTGAGAAATAAAAAGTCCATCATCCTTTTGTTTAACTTGCAGTCCCAAGAAAAATGTAAGTTCTCCCATTGAGCTCATTTCAAACCTGCTCTTCATTAAACCTTCAAATTCATCACACCAAGACTTTCTTGTTGATCCAAAAATGATATCATCCACATAAATTTGAACAAGAATGATATCCTTCTGGTCTCTCTTAATGAATAAAGTCTTGTCAATTACACCCCTGATGTATCCATGTTCTTCAAGAAACTGTGTAAGAGTTTCATACCAAGCTCTAGGAGCTTGATGAAGACCATATAAAGCTTTAATAACCTTATACACTTGATTGGGGTTAGCAGGATCCTCAAAACCAGGAGGTTGATGTACATACACATCTTCTTCAATAGTGCCATAAAGGAAAGCACTTTTGACATCCATCTGATACACCTTGAATCTCATGTATGATGCATAGGCCAAAAATAACCTGATAGCCTCAATCCTTGCTACAGGAGCAAAAACCTCATCATAATCTATGCCCTCCTCCTGTTTGTATCCTTGTGCTACCAACCTTGCTTTGTTCCTTACAACTACCCCTCTTTCATCCCTTTTATTCCTGAAGACCCATTTAGTACCAATAACTTTAGCTCCATTAGGTAGGTCTACAAGAACCCATACTTTCTGTAGCTTGAACTGCAACAACTCTTCTTGCATAGCTTCTACCCAACTTTCCTCCCCTAAAGCTTCAGAAACTGTAGTGGGTTCACTTTGAGAAAGAAAGCAAGCAAATAAGCAATGTTGCTGGTCCTTATGATTGACCCTTTGTTGTTGCTTAATCAGGCTAATGAGTGCAAGTGAATCAGACTGATGTTGCACCCTACTTCTTGTTTGAACAGCAGATTTGGGATTGCCAATTATTTGACTCTTGGGATGAATGGTGTGAATCCTGAGAGTGGGAGATGGACTGACCTCCACTTCAGTGGGTAAGTTGTTGAAATCAGTGACAATGCCTCCTTCATCATAGGAAGCCCCTTCAAAGATACCTTCATTAGGATTTGGAAATACTTCAAGTTCTGGCATCTCAGAATCAGCACAAGCAGTACTTGAAGAAAGGTCTGGTTGAGCACTACTACCAGACTTAAAATGAGAAGTACTGGTAAAGTTAGGGGATACTACTTTGCCAGAAACTTGAGATTTGAATTCAGAATTCTTTTCTTGAGAGGAAGAAGTCTTGATTTCTGCTTCAGCTGCAACAGACTTGGTCTCTGTAGATGGAATCACAACAAGCTCAGCCACATCATCAGTGTTCCCTGTATTAGAAGGATCTTTGGTACCTGCATTGTTAGTAACTTCTTTGGTACCTGCAATAGGGTTAATTTGATTCTCCTTGGAGATAGGAATATAATTCATAGAATCAGTTAAATAATCAATATCAAACATCCATCTATGACCAATTCCCTTGACATTGGGTTTTTCTTCAAGAAAGTTTACATGCAGATTTTCTTCTACTTTCTTGGATACTAGATTGTAAACCCTAAAGGCTTTAATGTTTAATTCATACCCAAGTAAAAACCCTTCATCAGACTTTCCTTCAAATTTTCCAAGAACACTTAAAGTATCAAGAATGGTAACATGACACCCAAAAGGTCTTATATGGCTAACAACAGGTTTATGGCCAAACATAAGTTCATAAGGGGTTTTATTTTGAGGCTTGGTCACTCTAACCCTATTAAAGATGTAACAGGCATTGCTGACTGCTTCAGCCCAAAATGTTGTAGGTAAGAGAGAATCTGCTAGCATAGTCCTAGCTGCCTCAATAAGTGTCCTGTTCATTCTCTCAGCAACTCCATTTTGCTGAGGAGTTCTTGCATTACTGAATTGTTGCTTAATTCCTTTATTACCACAGAAGTCTAGCATACTCTTGTTTTTAAACTCAGTGCCATTATCACTCCTAATGATCTTAACTCTTTTATCAAGAAGGTTTTCAATCTGCCTAATGAAAGTTTGAATCAAAGGAGTAGCTTCATCCTTCCTAGACATAAAGAACACCCAACAATATCTAGTACAATCATCTGTAATGACAAGGCAATAGCATGCATGATTTATACTATGGACATATGTAGGGCCAAAAAGATCCATATGTAAGGTATGTAAAGGTTCAGTGATTAATCTTTCTAATTTAACCTTACAGGATGCCCTATGTTGTTTTCCCTTGTTGCAAGCCACACAAGTATGATCATTTTTAAACAGTTTTGAAGGCAAACCTCTCACAAGGTTATTCTTCACAAGTTTATTCATATTTTTGAAATTCACATGGCCTAACCTTCTGTGCCACAACTTAGATTCATCCAAAGTAGCTTTTGCAATCAAACAGGTAGCACCTTTTGCAGAATTAGATGCTTTCATATCAAAACTGTACATTTTGCGTTGTCTGGGAACTTTAAGAAGAATCTGATGTTCTTTAGGCATCTTAAAGTCCGGAGTCAACACAAGACAATCAGTTTCAGTAAAAAGCATCTTATGCTGAGTATCACAAATTTGTGATATTGAGAAAAGGTTGAACTGCCCAAGTTCTTTCACAAAGGATACATTGTCAAATTCTATGTTGCCCACAATAATTCTTCCTTTACCAGTTATCTGTCCTTTGCTTCCTCCAAAAGTAACAGAACCTCCTTCGAATTCATGAAAATCATTTAGATAGTTCTTGTTACCAGTCATGTGCCCAGAGCATCCACTGTCAAGAATTCCTCTATCTTCCATATAGCAAAGTGGATGATCCTGCACAAAAAGAAGAGAAATTAGTTTCTCTTAGGAACCCAGGCCTGAGTAGGCTTGGGTCCGCCTTGTGGATCAACATGCTTAAATTTCTTAATTAAACCTGATCCACTATTGTTTTGGGATTTATACATTGATTTATTTTTGTTTGAATCCCAAGACATACATGCTGAGGTCTTAACAGCAGACCCCCCATTCCCCTTTAAAGGTTTTGCTGTTTGCTTTACAGCTTGTCTTCTCACAGGTGAATGAGTTTTATAAAAATTATTTCTTTGAAAATTTGCATTCACCTGAGGTTTTTGAAAAGGTTGTTTGGGTCTCACAAAACCAGTGTTCACATTAGATCTCAAAGAATTAACATAACCAGTATTCACATTAAAGTTCCTGTAGCCAGACCTAAGATTTTGTCTACCAGAATTAACATAAGAGTTAGGTCTGGTAAAGTTATTGAGTTGGACAGGTCTGGGAACAAACTGATTGGCATGATTAATTCTACTAGCATTATTCCAAACTGGTTTATTTGAACCATGACCCATATTAACATTCCTTCTCTTTTGCTCAGCCTCTCTTTTCATTCTCTTTTCATGGAAGTCACAATCTCTTATTAAATGACTTAAACTTCCACACACAAAGCATCTTTTAGGAGCATAAGTATAACTACTCCTACTTTCTCTGTGAACACTATTGCTTCTAGGTGACTCACTCATTTTAACAGATTCCCTAGGAGTTTTTATGTGATTAACACAACTATGTTTGACTGTCTTAGCCTTTGGTTCAGTCACTACAGGTTTAGTAACAACAGGTTCACACTTCTTAATAACCTTAGGTTCAGGATTCTCTTTTATCTCAGTTTTTGACTCAGACTTAGAGTGATCAGAGGAACCATCAATAGATCCTTCAGAGTCATTGGATTGACAAGAAGAATACCTACTGGATTTGTCCTCTGAGGTGGTTGGTTCAGGCATTTGAGGACCTTTCTTACCATACACAAAGAGTGAATCATCCAACTCTTCTTTTTCAAGAGGAGTATAGTCATCACTCAAAGGTGGTGGTACTCCCTTAAAGTCACCAGTCTTAACAAACCTATTATACAAAGGTTTATCAGTATAGTCCTCTTCTTTATTCTTAAATATAGCCTTATTCTCATTTTCCTCATATCCTAAGCCACATTTTTTATTTGACTTAATTTGAGAATCCCAACACTTAAATAAGTTATTATTTGAATTGTTCCACTGATCTACCCTTTTTCTCAACTCATCCCTCTCCTTCTGAATTTTAAGGCCCAACTGTCTATACCTTTTAAGCTTTTCATCTTGTTCATATATTTTATTAGCTTGAAAGTATAGTTTTCATTTAAAGCAGCATGTTGGTTTTGAAGGGTAACCTTTTGTGCCTCTAGTGTTTTTACAGCATTTTTATGTGCTAATAGATTTACTTCTAGGTCACCTATTTGTTCTAGCTGCTCATCACACAAAGCCTTAACATGATTATATGAGTCAGTGCATAATTTAGAGCATAATGATACCTCATTACCAATGGCCATGAGAGCATGATCAGACTCCTCATTCACTCTTGGATGCTCACCCCAGTTGACTCCTCCAGCTTCCATTGTCAGCAGGCTCATCTGATTCTTTTCCATCTTCCCATCATCATCTCTTTTCCCATCAGTAGGCTTCTTCTCTGGACAATCTCTTGAAAAATGTCCATGCTTGTGACAGTTATAACATTCAACTGTCCTCTTTGTGTATCCCACTGGTGATTTGTTGTTGAAGTTGATGGTCCTTCCATATTGCTTCTGAAATCGTTTGACCCTTAAAGCAACCATGGCAATGTGCCATTTTATGTCCATCTCCTCAACTTCAGCATCATTAATCTGTTCTAGGTCTTCACTAATAAAGCTTTCATCTTCCGTTTGATTGGCAAAGAAAGAATGTATCACCTCATGAGTAAAACTTGAAGCAGACCTTTCACTTGAAGGAGTTTCATAGATACCAGACCTAACACTACCAGATTTAACCTTGTAAGTACTGCTTTTGTTTTGTGACACAAAAGCAACATTTGATGAACTGGTTGAAGCCTGAGTGTTGTTACTGATGTCCCTTTCAAACATCCTGAGATTATTGTATAGGTCATCAGGTGTCATTGAATCTACTTCCTCCTTAATTCTCATTGCCACAGATACATTGCCCCATTCTGATGGTAAAGATCTAAGGAACTTGTGATTTGCATCCTCATTTGAAACTGCTGCACCATGAACTTCCAGTTGTGTCAACAGATGTTGAAATCTGTCATAGCCCTTCTCCAAACCTTCAGTCTTTGAAACACTGAATGTTTCAAATTGCTGTTTAAGAACAGCCTTTTGCATCTTCTTGGAGTTTGCATTGCCTCCAAATCGTTTCTTGATAGCCTCCCACATCTCCTTAGCATCAAGGATGCCATGAAACCTTTGTAGATGCTCCTTAGGAATAGCCATAAGAAGCAAGGTTCTGGCCTTCTTTTCCTTCTCCACAGCCCTAATCTCCTTAGCAGATACTGGTGGCATTATTCTGATCTGCCCATCATTCCCTTGTGAAATTCTTTTCTTAGAATTTCCCTTTTGAATAACCTTCCATACATCACTATCAATGTACTCCAGATAGTGTTCCATCTCCATGGCCCATATATCATACTCTTCTCTTTTCAGTAATGGAAGTTTTATGTTTGAGATTGTAGTTGTGGAAGGGATGGGTTGTTGTTGTGTTTGGGAGTTACTGGTTTCGGTTTTTCCTTCATCTTCATGGTTTGACTTCTCATCCTCACTGTTATGGATCGAGAAAGTTTCAGGCTTATCGAATTCAGACATTGTGTAGGGTGATTTGAGTGAGAATTAGGTTCTTGGGATTTAGTGTTCTTCGAATTCAGAGTCTCTCTCCTTGCTCTGATACCACTTGTTGGTCCACGAATTGTATGTGGATCACTAAGTAGTCTTGAATACCTAGTAGATGGTTAGGATAAATCCGAACCAATCTAAGTGAGAAACCCTAGGTGATTGTTATTGTTAATGCGGAATCTTAACAAGAACAATGAAGAACACACAGGAATATCACTAACTTCGTATATTGATTATAATCACAATAGTAAACTTGTACAACTCACACACTTTACTAACAACCTTTAGGGATCCTTTTATAACACAAGGAAACCCTAATACTAACCGACTCAGAAGATATACACAAATCTTCTATAAAGATACTTACACGTTTTGTATCTTTTCCTAACTTATCTCTAACAGACTTTCCTAACTTCACAACCAGACTTAACTTTATAAGTCAACCAGACTTAAACATACTACCAGACTTAACTTTACATTACCAGACCTAATTACAAAGACAGACCTAACTCCGATATACTACCAGACCTAAGTTGTCTTCTCTTGATTCGTATTATAATTCCCAACAATGAGACATGCTGGACTGATGGTATCAACAGTTTTTAGTAAGTATGTTCCTTGCAAGTTGCAACGTCAAGAGCTTTGTTTGTAAGATCACTTTGTCCTGCCTTGTGTGGGTTGTGGTAACATCTTACCAAGAAATTATTGAACCATCCACTACTTAATTATGTCAAAATTTATGTTTTTGCTTCACGATCCTCTTTATAAAACCAAATTGGACAAACTGTTTTAAGAAAAATAAATTGATATTTTATGACACTAAAAGTTACTAAATAAGAATTATCAACTGTTAACATAAAACGGTATGAATTGTAAGGATAAGTATAAGTTTTGTTAAACCATGTACAATGTTCGCTCTAGTTTGACATTAACATTTTTAGAGGGTGTTGCACATTTTTTTAAACATAAATACTAAAGTTGCACCATAAGATATTTATCAGCTAAAATTTGGGGGGGGGGGGTACGTACAATAAAAGACATATTTCAAGAACAATTTACAATTCGTGACCTGAAATCGAGTGCGAGTCGTGCCACACTCAGCTCCCAAGTGGATCCGTCTCTACCTCCAATAGAAATGGATTTTATAAAAACAAACTAAGTGAAATAAATGAGCAATGAAAAACTAGGCGAATATCCATGCATAGCGAGCGAATTTTATAGGGGAAAATAGTTATAATTGCGATAGTGCTCGTGTGACATTTATGTATACAACGTAAATAATAAAATTTTAACTGGAAAAAGGTTGTAACATACGACAATTCAATTCAACGAACAATTTTTAAAATGTCTCATCTTAGCTAAGAGATTGTTTAACAACGTTTTCAACCTTATTTATCTTCTTCTACAATTTTTTTCTATCTTACTTTACATACAAATGATGGATGTTGAAAATGGTTGTTTTTTATATAGTTGAATATGTGCATTATATATGAAATTTATTCAAATGTGATTGAGTGATTAAATGAGAAATCATGTGATATTTAAAAACCAAAACAAAAGCGTGTCAATCAAAGAAAATACATTTGAATTTAAAAATCAAAGACAACCTTTATTTGGTGACAAATAAAACAAATATTTCAAATTTATAACCATTCATTTAAAAATAAGGTTTAGGGAGACATTTTTGTGAAACTACTTTACTTAGGTGGTGTTTTGTTTTTTTTTTAAATTAGCCTATTAACAACATCTTAATCTGACTCAATCAGATGTGGTCAGACATTTGGGTCATTTAGACTGTTTATTTTTTTATGTCATTCAGATGTGGTAAGAGGCAATCTGTATTAAGAGCTTTTGTTTTTTTCTGACCATTAAGATACAGTAAGAGGCATAAACCTCTTATTGAACTAGATGTGGAGAAGTGTCTTAACACCTCTTAATGTCTTATTATTATTATTATTTTATTTTTTTCCTTTCTTTATTTATTATTTTTTTTGTCTTGTTTCACCTTTATTTTTCGTATTAAAAGTATTAAATAGAATCATTGCGTATGTTTTGTTAGATAAAGAATGTATAAGATGATATGTGACAATTCATATTTTTCTCAAGTTGAAGGGTTCGGTTTCAGACTCATATATCTCAACTCTAATGTAAGCCATATAATGAATCGTTTTAAAAAGTTAAATTTAAACTTCGAAACGTTTATTTTGTCAAATAATCATGAAATTACATGTTTTGTTTAAAATACTTTTAACTTTAAATTGATTATTATATTATAGAATTTGTTTTCTTATATTTAATAAAATTTATTTATTGTGCGAATGCAATGGTTTTATATTTATATTATAAAAACTGATAGTTTAACCACATCTAGGTGTTTTTACAAAAACAAACAGTTTTTGTTGATCCCGGTTTTATACTTGATCGAATTCCCTTATCTTGTAAAGGTTTAACTATGCTAGATAAATCTAACACAACTAATATAGAAACTGACTTGGAATATATTAAAGTTTATGCGGAATCTAAGCTTTAATCTTAAGAAGAACTTTGATGTAACAGTAAAGACAAGATTAACAAACAAAGCTTCAATATTATTACTAATACGAATACTCAAAAGTATTAGGGTTTACAACCTTGAAGCTAATAGACTTTCTAATAATACGTCTTTAACACAATGCCCTAAGACCTCCTTTTATAGACTAAGGAGTCCTAGTCGGCTTACAATAACTTTCTATACAAGATAAATCTTTTCTATATCTTTTCTATACTTATCAAAACATTCTATACATATCTAACCGACTTAATAACATGAGCAGCAGTAATAATCAACCAGCAGTCTTAATCTTTACTCTGGCAGCATTAGATCTTCAGCAGTTGTAACTTAGTATTAGCAGCACTAAGTTTGTTCTGGCAGCACTAACCACTTAGAGTATTTTCCATGAAGTTCAGCAGCAGTATTAACTTGTTCCAGCAGTCTTAACTCTTCACAAGCAGCGGTAAAACACTTAGAGTATTTTCATTGATTCCCAAGAGCAGTCTTAACCATATGAGCAGTAGTATCATCAATAGCATCGAGAAGCCTTTGAATCCCAACAGTTTTAATTGAGTCAGATTCAGATTTGTAACAGCCCAAAAATTTCGAGGCAAGTTTTTAATAATAAATTGTATTTAATACTTCATAAGCTTCACTTTTGAAAACTTCTGAACTTATTTGAATCGAAAACGAGAGGTTATCTCGTGAAACATGAACACCGACACTCAACGTGTAACGGCACAACCTTAAACTCGATAAACAAATTTATTTGATTAATATTTTAATTTTGAGAAACTATACGTATGAATACTCATTTTTTTATTATAAAAATCATTCCGAACACAACGGTGAAAATTTCGTAATTTAAAACGGATGTTTGCTACATCAAATGGCGCCCACAGTGTTCGTTTTAAAAGAATAACTAAAGTTTCAAAAATAACCCCGCGCCCTAATTAACTCCGCCGCCCCTCTATTTTTAGTTTGTATGAGTTTAGTCCCTCATGGGGATATAAAATACCCATTTTAGGGTTTCCTCTCCCATTTTTCTAACTCTCTACCGGAATCCATTATTCCAGTGCCGTCACCGTTTTCTGGCCAACTTCTGGCCACCCCACCTCCACTTACCGATGCGTGGATCTCGATCCCCACGTCATTTCTGGAGAAGATCGAAGCAAGACGAGCTTGTTTGGTTTGTTTTAGAGCTTCACCGCCGCACACCACCCTTCACCGCCGTGAGCCACCACCCTCCTCATCCTTCTCTCTCGTTTGGTAAGCGTCACGCACCCTTTTACTTTATTATTTTCCTTTTTATTTCAAAACCCTAATTGGTATAATCTAAACTAAACGAGTTTGATACTAGAAACTAATTAAACCTAATGTTTTATAACCTAAATCGTGTGGATCTATTGTTTTAAACCTTGACTCGTTCAGACTCGCCAACGAGTCGCTTGACTCGTCCGAGTCAACTCACGAGTTGAGTTGAATCGGATCGTATTTTAATCATTTTGTATTTATTTGTTATATTTGAGCATTTATATCGTCCTAGCGTATTTGTTTTTTAATGTTTGGTTGTGTTTGGTTGTCGTTTGGTTGTTGGCCCTGTGGCTAAGGCTCGACTAGAGTGGAGCCGTGACTCAAGGGAGTCACGGCCAAGGCATTGGTTAGTTTGTTTGAGTTGTGGCAAATTGTTAGTCGAATAAGAGTGAGTCGTGACTCAAGGGAGTCACGACCTGGAGGTTGTTTGTCTATTCGAGTCATTGTGGTTATGTCGAGATGGTGTGGATGTTTTGGTCGAAGTTTAATGTGTATTGGTTATGGCTAACGCCTCGTGGGAGGTCGTTTGTGGTAGTATTTAGACTAGAGTGGTGATGTTGGTTATTGATGAGGCACGACACACATGGTGTGTGTTCGTGATGTGTACCACGACACATATAGTGTCGTGGGGACTTCGGTTGTGTTAAACACGTTTTTGGCTAAACTTTGACACCAAGGGGTGTGTTTGTGTTAATGTTTATGTTAAGGTGCGTATAATTAGTTTGGTCATTGGGCCTCAAGCCCACGTTGTTACTAAGAGTGTGTTTTGTTAAGTTTTGGGCCGAAGCCCAAAGTCTTGGGGGTTTGTTTAAATATTTTGAATTTGGTTATACAATTTGTATTATAGATTTTTGAACACTTACTAACTTAATCTTTTGTTGTTTTTTTCGTAATTGATGATGATGTTGGATGCTATTGGAGTTATACCGGGGATTTTGTCACCAATTCTTGAGATTTGTAAAAAAATTTGTAATAGATTAGTGATCTGAATATATTCTTGTAACCGTTATTAGATTTACAATATTAGAGTAGGATTTATTGCATGATTTGATACAAGCGACAGAATAGTATATTAGACTCTTATGAGCTTAATATATTCGGACCCGAACGGACACAAATTATCCGATAAGCCGAATCTAATAAATTAAGCGAATGATAACGTTATAAAAACTTGTTTATAAAACTTATAAAAACTTGATAATAAAACTTGATTGCAATCATTCACGTTAACTCGGGAACGTAATATAAACGGACGCGTTACGCCAAAGTTTATAAAACCCTCCAACATTTATAAACTCATAAACATACCTAAATCTTACAAATTTATACAAAACGACTTTATTCAAATATATACAAAGTTATATTTTGGGATACGGGAAAACATCAAACTCATTCATCGATGTATCTTTAATCTTATATTCAATCGATATTCTTTTTATTGACATTTCTCCTTGTCGTTATTTCCTTACATTCTTTTGTCATTCTTTCTCGGCCTGAGTTCTCATCCATACTTCTTTGACGTTGTTTTGTTGCCTTCTTCTTGTCATTTGTTTTCGCGACTTGATATCTCGTTGACACTTTCCTTGACTATGTCGTTATCTATTCTCTTTGGCGTGAGTACGTTTTGAGTCAATACTTTTCTTTAACACCACACGAAACATTTATACTAAACTTTCTTACGATATTAAAACTAGATTTTTACAATTAACAATTCAAGTATTCCACGAAAACTAAAATACTTTATCTTTTGGAAACTCATTTACTTTACGAAAACATAATCTGATATAACCGTATAATTATTAGGTTGTGCCGATCTCGTACCGTTGTGCTTATACTTCTTAATACCATTACGCTTGGCTACTTGATGCCAGTTGTGTCACTTGCATTACTACATACCGAGGTGAGTTCACAGCCCCACTCTTACTTGTTTAAACTATTTTGTAAACTACTTGGGGTGAGATACATGCTACTGCTTTTACTATGATCACAATTGCTTGAAAACTATATTCTAAACTAAAATTGTATTTGACGCTAAGTACCACTATTGCCAGACACAAATCCCTTTATCATGCACCATTAGTCGCTTGCGAAGTGAGAGCGAATATAGTGTATAGGCCTATAGGACTGACGCAACCCACTCTATTGACCAGATAGGCAACACGTGTGTGCCATATTCGATTTACCTAGGTAGACGGAAAGCTACCTACTTGAGGGTAAATTTGAGATTATTATTATTATTTACATCAATGTTATTGATACCGGTTAACGTTTTGCGTGTCATGAGCTTAGTGCAATAGTAAATACTGGATTTATGAGTGCAACAACGTGGCCCACTATTTCTTAAACTTGAAACCTTGTGATCGACCGCTTTATTACTAAACCTATGAATTCACTCAACCTTTGTGTTGACTTTTTAGCATGTTTTATCTCAGGTGTTTGATCTTTATTGCTGCATGACTTACTTTTGGAGGAGCTTGGCGAATGGCATGGCATGGTCATAGATGACTCTGAAAACTATTTGGGACCGATTTAATTCTTTAATGGACTTGTATTTTCCGCACTATTTTGAATAATGTAAACTAAATGTTTTTAAATTATGAAACTTCTTTTAAAACGGTTTAAGTAAAACCGTTCTTTGTACCTTGTGTTGTAATAACAGTTGAGTAGCACCCCACGACCTGTATGCTTCCACCGTACCAATTTGGGGGATGTTACAGATTGGTATCAGAGCTATTGGTTATAGAGAACGGGGTATTTTCAAAAACCTAGACAATAACTATTTTTATGAAAACTTAACCCTATGACCATCACCTGTCTGCCTGCCAAGCCGATGCCTCGCGTCTGATTATATTTGATGAGGTGTTTTCGATGAGATGTGTGCCTTGTTATTGGATAATTTACATTCCCTTATTTTTCGCTATTCACTATAAGTATTTTCTGCATACTTACGCCTATGCACCGAACCTGTCACTGTGTTACGCTATTTCCTTGGGTAAACACATTATTTGATTTCGAGTTTGGACACTCGTCATGGTTTTCCAAAACAGATTTTAAAAGTAAAGGACATGCTACTAGTGTAACTAAGCTGAGTACTTAAAAATTCATTGAACCTCGGTGGAATATAAATTGATCACCTATATTCAACCAGGGATAGTGGGGACATAGCCTGATCACCTATGTCTCAGAGGTGAATTTTGCGACACTGGGAGTAGTTATAACAGAACTATGTTCGGGTTGATTTTCTATTTGATTTTTAGGAATGGTAAAGTTTTGCGTGTGTACATGAGCATCGAATATCATGAAATTTTACCCCTACACACGACATACTGGCATCGCGAAATTTCATGAATCGTAATACTCTTTGAATCACTATTCCTTTCCGCTTATATGGAGTACTTGTCAGTCACCGTCTGATTATATTTGCATCGGGACGGGTTAGACCCGATCAATCACCGTTTTCAATTCGAGCTGTTTACTTTTTTAACTCGTTCGATATTGTTATAAGCACATTTGAGTTTATTGGAGTGTTTGATTTTGGCTTTGTTTGAATTTGGATTGCTTGACTTCGTGATTTTGAGTCTCAATATGGATTTAAATTTGTTTCTTTAGCCTCATTTTGTTTCTGGTTATGTTACAGTCACCGCTACCCCAAACCTTACGCCCAATTGATGAACCGGGTTAGAACACTAGTCGTCTAAGAACGACCCCCAATAGTACCTATAAGAAGGATCTCTTGATGGAAGTAAACAACGAAAGGACCAATGAACTTTTTGGAAGTATTGGGAATGCTCCTAACATGTAAATGGAACGATATTTATGGGGTTACATTAGTTATGATGTATGGCACATACACAGGTACTGAAACCGTCAATATTGTAAAGTAGTGTGTATGTTGCCCTATATAAGCCCTCCTAGACTTCACTAGGAGGATGAGACTAAGTTGTATTTTTCCCTTACATCTTAATTAATAAAACATAATAGTTTCCTTTCTCTCTCTACTCTCTCTCTCTCTAACCATGGATATGATTTATTATCATCATCTCCGACCTCCTGAATCACAATATCTTCCAAAACACGATCCAACAATTGGCATCAGAGCCTCGTTACTTTATTGGTTGATTTTTGTGGTCAAATCTTGTCAAAAACGTCTCTTTTTAACTGGTATAATAAGTTTTGTCCTGTTTGTTATTATTTTTTGGTTGTAACAGTTTAAAAGTGGCTAGATCTGGTCTGCCTGGTCTCGTTTTATGTGGTCTTGTGGTCAAACATATCAGATCTGGTCATTTTTTGTTAGTCTCGATTTTTTGGGTTTTTCTGGGTTTGGTTGAAGATCTCCGAGTAAAGAGATGAAGTTTTTCGAGTAAGCAACTCATTTTATGAGTTTCTTCGAGTAACACTTGAAGATCTTCGAGTAAGGGATGAGTATTTTCGAGTAAGACTATCTATTTCCGAGTTAGGAATGTCTTACTTTTTTTCCGACTAAGGAAATTTAATTCTTTTCGAGTAAGGATAATATTTTCAAAAAATTTTACAAATCTTCGAGTAAGAAAATATTCACTCTTCGAGTAAGGATACCCATGAACTCTTCAAGTAAGGAAACCCATGAACTCTTTGAGTAAGAAAATTTGACCAATTCCAGTTTGACCTCAGACGTGTTCTTATCTTCATTAGTCCAAAACAGTCAACAAAAAGTAAAAGAATGAAGATGAAGCAGAAACTTGACCAAAACCAAATACCAACACACCTCTTTTATGGACTTCAGTTAAACATCACAAGTCCAAACCTACACAACATATCATACGGGACTGATTGTTCAACAAACGAAGTTTATTACTGCCTAATCCAAAAACAAAACTATAAATGAAATTAAACTACAAGTTTATCACCGCCACAACCAAATCCAAACTACACCAACACACATCCTAACTAGACACAACCATTACCCTCATTTCACTCCTAAACACTCCATAACTAAATTAAAAATAATACTTTAGATCTCAGTTTGGTTTTCACTCGTATCTCTTATGAGATTTACAGAACCGTTATGACATTCATTCACGAGAAAACCAACTCATCATCGATCCATGTGAAGCTTAGCTTCTTGTTAATTGTACGAAACTTTTAAGAGGTTGTATAACAAATCTGTTACACTCCTTCTTATGTTTGACTAATAACGAATACAACACAAAAGCTATCCCTACCTTAGACCTCTTACATGAGATCTTGAAGCCACGTCTTGTGCTCGAACAATTTTATCAAACCTTGGAAGATGACCGGTGCTCGTGTGGGGTGTTGATAGCTACGGTTTTTATTTGTTGTGGGTTAGTAGCAGTTTCAAGAAGATTAAAGGAGTTTGTGTATTTGTTTTATGATGGAGATAAGACGATGAAGTTGGGTGAGAGGCAGTTGGATGAGAAGAGATGGGGGCGGAGGTTATGTTGTCTATGGATTATGGTTGTAATAAATGAGGGATTAGGGTTGAGACTAGTTATATATCCCTAATTATTAGGGTTGTTTGTGTTGGATTGGACTGGTACTCAATTTTGTTTTGAATTGGACCGGATTTTAGTTAGTGATTAATCGGGCCTCACTTTTGGCTACTACCGGGCCAAACGTATACCACATTATCAATGAAATGTCAAACGTAGTTTTGGACTTAAATGGGATCTTTGGCTAAATTTTTTATTATTCAAAGTTAATATTTGGTATTTTATTGGTTTATTGGTTATTTTTGAGGCTCGCAATGACAAAGTGATTAATTTTCACGGGGATACATTTTTGATAAGATCAGGAAAAACCATTATCAAAGTTCATTTAAACTGTCAAAAGGCTAGTTTTGGGCATTTAATCGCAAGATGTGACTACGGCGTTAATTCATTATTACTTATTTGAGGTTGAAGTGGAATTTCACGGGTGTGTGTACTTAGTATCTCAAGATATCGGGGTTGGTTGGATGAAGATTCTTCGAGATCCTTGTTCGAGCTTTTAACCGTTAGAATGATTACGACTTGAGTTATCTAGTTATACCTGATGTAAGGAGTTACGTTGTTGTGCTCACAGTGTATAGCTATCACTTTAAAGGAGTTACGTTGTAGTGCTCAAGTGTCATAAAAAGCTATGGATAATTCGAGAGAAGTTCATATACAGTTAAGGATGGTTGGATGGGTATATGATTCTACCTTTATTAAAATTCTCAGTATTGGTTCTTAGTCAGACAATAGTGCAAGTTTAAGTTACAAGTTTGGGTTATTTTACTTCAGTCTGAAGTTCGTCATACTGGGTTTTCTCCATCAGTAGTCACAACAAAAAGCCATCAGAATGATAATGGGGTCGGTAAAGAGTTAGCTGAGAGGAGTATAAAAGAGTAGAGATGTTATCAGCAGTTGATTCTCATGGGCTATTTATGGTACTTCACATATATTCAACTGATTAGACATACAGGGTTACGCTGCCTCCTTTTCCATCGTAAACATAGTGTGTATGCTTCCGATTCGGCGAAGACATCGTGGGGGAAGAGAGAGTGGATGTTCTTTGACTTCTTTGCGAAAACACTCTTTTTTCACGAGTATCTACAATCAGGGGGAAGAAGTGTGCACATCGAGGAAGCATAACAGATTCGCGTGATCAAGCTTACAATTTTATTACTACCGGAGTGACGTCCGCAGAGATGATCAGTGGTTTAGTTTTGTGATTTTGGTGTAATCGTTTCAACTTTCACAGGTTGTGAAGTGTGAAGTAGCCTACATATGTGAGAAGATCTTGCTGATTTCTTGTATGTTACCCCCAAAAAGGAGTTTCCGCAGTGAGCATGTGACTAATCAAAATTACTTGGTGTGGTTTATGGTGTTATCTACAAATTCCGTTGCGTACTTAAAACTTCAAAAGTTAGAAGACATGTTAACCGCATCAAAGTTTCGAATCTGCTGAAGACGGTTGTTAGTTTGGGGGGAAGCTAATTCAGAAACTTCACCAAAAAGAAGTGTACGAAGAAGCCGCTAAAGACATGCAGCATGAATTGGGGGGAAGTTAATCCAGTTCATGCATATTACATCATTTGCCTACAAGTGAAGAAAAGTTATCAAGATGAGGTACAAGATGAAGACAGAGCGTAAACTGCAGTCATCCTCAGCATTTGAAGAGCTTATGAAGACTTTATCTTACTTATTTTTGTATTGGTAGGAAATGGTGTAAGTAATCCCTTATATCGTCCCATTAGGGGAAGATTGTTGAGAATGCTCCTAACATGTAAATGGAACGATATTTATGGGATTACATTAGTTATGATGTATGGCACATACACAGGTACTGAAACCGTCAATATTGTAAAGTAGTGTGTATGTTGCCCTATATAAGCCCTCCTAGACTTCACTAGGAGGGAGAGACTAAGTTGTATTTTTCCCTTTCATCTTAATTAATAAAACACACTAGTTTCCTTTCTCTCTCTCTAACCATGGATATGATTTATTATCATCATCCCCGACCTCCCGAATCACAATATCATCCAAAACACGATCCAACAGGAAGGGTCTAGGAAGCATACGATAAGTTGACTTGTAACTCAACAGAAGCCTTAGGACCTTATGAAGTAACTTGAGCCACTATTTATGGGAACAGATATCTAATTCCTTACTTATCCCTCGGTAATACCAGGAGTCTACCTTACTACCTTCTTATAAAACAATGAAATACGATACGTTATTTTACAAAATATATGCATACATTGATACGTTATTTTGAAGACGTTATTTTAGGAAAACTATTTTGGATACGTTACTTTGGGTACGCTATTTTGAATACTATATTGGACAGTCAACATTGGTTTCGCTATTTTGAAGACGTACCATATTGATATACTATTTTGAGAACTGTTTTGGATACACTACTTTGAACGCAATATTTTGAGATACACTATTTTGAAATACTATCCGAACGCTATTTTGAAAACAGGATTACTCTGGTATTGCCCTAGGCCATTATGTCACATGACTCGTTTATCCCGACCCTTCGATTTTTGAGAAAGCTTGAATACACCGCACTATAAGCCTATGAGTTGGACAATATTATTAGTTACCTTAGGAGGCAACCCGTCAGTCAAAATGGACACATTAATAGTTTAGTTGTACAATTTGGACCTTGGAGACTACAAGTAAGATGATAGTACTCATAAGAAAACAGTAACCTTAAGCTTATTAACCGAGTTGTTTGTGTTGACCATGACAACAATGTACGTCCTAGTGTTGTGTCCCCAAGATGGTACCGAATTAGATAATTTGGATCCAGTTAGTGAGGATTTTTATAAACCTTGGGTCATTAACCATTTATCCCAAATGATCATTAACCATTTCACACCTTTACACTTTAACCATGGATCCAAGCTATTTACCTTTTGACACTCACACTATTGCATCTGTGTTTATTTAGGATCTCTGGGAAATAAGAGTTTCTCAGTGATGGGAGGATTGTTGGGATATGAGAAATAAGGAGTTTCTCATTGCTGCCGATAGTGAAGCCTGGTTCCTGCCGATAGTGTTGCATTGCTGCTGCGGTTGGTTCCTGCCTATAGTATTGTATTGTTTCTGCCGATGAGGCTTATTGCTGCGGATAGTTACTATTTGTTATCCGTAGGTTTAGAAAGTTTGTTAGATTTATTTTTAGAAGAGATTGATCTTTATCTCTTCACACGTTTTCTTGTAAGACGGGTTAGGGTTAGGGTTTCTTATTGTTATAAAAGAAACATCCCGTCCATATGTTTGATATACTTTTAACGATTTCAATATTCAATAACACCTTTCTTAGTTCATAGTCTGATCCATAGAGGATCATTAGCTTTCTTCTTTATTATACTTGTTGTTTAGTTTCCGCATAAACACTTGTATTCCATACAGAGGTTCTTGTTTAACCAAGCTCAATCAAGCTCGAAGTACTCGATCCTACAAGTGGTATCAGAGCCTGGTAAGGATCTCTGATAAAGAAGAAAAAGTTCGATTTCATATCTCACAACCCTCTTTCAATGGAAGACGAAATCCCACAAAACAATGTCATTAACCCTGAAGAACACCAACCCAAACCTGAAACCTCACAAGTCCAAACACAAATCCTCACCACCATGTCCACCAACAATGCTAAATTCCCATATCTGAAGAAAGATGAGTATGAAGTCTGGGCTATGAGAATGGAATATTGGATCACGAACACTGATTACAATCTGTGGAATGTGATTCTTAAGGGAAATAGTAAGAAGAATACTGGAAGGGATAATGATGGCAATATCTATATAGAGCCACCTGTTACTACAGAAGAACACCTTGCTGTTCAAAGGGAAACCAAGGCAAGAACCCTTCTACTTCAAGCTATTCCAGAAGATCATATGAGTGATTTTCATCACTTGGATGATGCTAGAAAGATCTGGCATGCTGTAAAAGCCAGATTTGGAGGGAATGATGAATCCAGAAAGATGAGAAGGTCTATGCTCAAGCAAGAATTTCAGGAATTCAAGATCTCTGAGGCTGAGGGGATTCACAAAGGGTATGACAGATTCCACAAGATCCTGAGCCAACTTAACCAGTTGAAAGCTAGGCCGGATGATGAAGACTGCAACACTAAGTTTCTGAGGGCTTTGCCACCATCATGGTCTCAGGTTTCCATTACACTCAAGGCCAAAGGAGGACTGGATTATATGAGCTTTGATGATCTGTACAACAAGCTGAAAACCCTTGAAATTGATATCAAAGGGTATTCCACCTATACACCTCATAATCCAGCCCATACTGCTTTTGTTAGTAACTCTGGTCCTAACAAAACATCATATGGAAACAGTCCAACACCATCAATATCATCAATCTCCTACTCACCTGTCACACCAAAAGCTCAGACTAGATATGATAATCTTGTAGTGGATGTGCTTCATTCATTTGTTGCTGAGAGTACACCACAGCAGAAGATTGTGTATGAAGATTTCAATCAAGTTGATGAATTGGATCTAGAAGAGATGGACCTAAGATGGCAAGTGGCTATGATATCGTTGAAATTGGATAGGTTTGAAAAGAAGGCAGGAAGAAGGGTCAACTTTGATGGACAGGAACCTGCCAGGTTTGACAGAAGGAATGTGAGGTGCTATAAATGTTCTCAAACAGGACATTTTGCCAGGGAATGTACAGATAAGAAGGTAGATGACAAAGTACGATATTCTGCTTTCAAAATTCAAGAGCTGGACTCAGAGGACCCCAAGGCATTGGTATCTGTGGATGCGATGGTGGACTGGGAGCATCATGAGAAGACGATTGCAAGTGGAGCAGATAAGGTCTTTGGGATGATAGCTGGATATGGTGAGAAGAAACAAGTGGCTGGTCAGTTTGGAATGATGGGTCATCCATCTCAGGTAACAAAACTGTCCATTTGGTTGTGAATCTATATATGCTAAATTGAAACAGGAATTTGATGATATAGAAAGTGAAAATAAGGATAACTTTATTCAACTTAAGGCTCATAAAAAGGCTGTTAAAACATTAGAACAACAAAAGGTCTGGTATCAACAACAACAGTCTGCTTATGAAATAAAAATAAAGGTGTTAGAAAGAGATTTAAAAAATGCCACAAATGAGTTTAAACATTCTGAAAGGGAAAAAGCTAAGCTAGTGTTAGAAAATCAAGAGTTACAGTCTAAACTAGATAATTCATTAGCTAGATTTGATAAGTGGAAAGACTCATCCAAAAACCTTCACATGCTCATTGATAGTTCTATGTCTACTAAAACTAAAAGAGGTTTAGGGTTCGGTGACCTAATAGGGCCAAATCAGTATTATGACCCTAATGAGTATAGTGTTTTTAATCCAGAACCTGTAGATTATAGAAAACCTGTAAAGTATGTGAAGGAGGGAGGAATGAATGATGTTCCTCCACCCATAACTGGAACATTTAAACCTGCTAATCCTTTTGATGACTTTGATGATTCACAAATGATCTATGGCAAACAGGCAAAGGACTTGCCTAATCTTGATTGTGACTCTAATGAATTTGTCTCTTGTTCTTACAGTGACAAATCTTCAGAAATCAAGACTAATGACTATGCCACATGTGGATCAAGTGATAAGTCAGCTCCAATAAAGTCAGAAGATCTCTCCTCAGAAGTAGCTACTAATGCATCTCACTCAAAGACAGCTGCATTTGAAGATATTTCTTTTGATAGTGTTAAAAACAATAATGTTTCTAGTTGTGGTTCTGTTTCAAATCTTTCTAGCTGTGATTCTGTTTCAAACAATTATGGTTGTGGTTTTAATTCTGTTAAGGATAATTTTGTTTCATGTGTTGGTTTGAATAATTCTGTTTGCAATGAGAAAGTTATTGTTAAGAAAAAGTCCCCTAGAAAGAAATCTTGCTTTGTGTGTCGTAGTTATGATCATCTTATTAAAGACTGTGACTATTATGAAAAACAGATGGGATTATATGCTTGTAAAAATAGGTCTGTATGGAAAAATGTTAATGATATTCCCCTTATATTCCTCAAGCAGCAAGGAGAACTTCAGTTGCTTCTGGCAAGCCAGTTTCTGCTGGTAAGCTTGTTGCTGCTAAAAAGTTCATTCCTGCCGATAAGCCTGTTCCTGCTGCTTATCCTGTTCCTGCCGGCAGAATCAATCCTGCTGGTTGGAGAAGCAATATTGCTAGACCTTTCAGCAGACCTACTAGTACTTACTTTCAAAATGATATGAGACCTGTTTGTTTTGACACAATGTACAAGGGAGGGGCAAGATGGAAAACTGCTGTTAAGTCCTCAGCAGGTTGTTCTTGGAAAATCAATAACCAACATATGAAAATGGGGTCCAAGATCAATGGTGGATCTCAACAATCTCCAGGGTTTAATTCTTATTGATCCACTAGGCAGGCTCAAGTCAGCAATGGCTTGAGTCTCTCTTGTATCTAATGTTGTATATGTATTCTTTTTCTCAGGATTTTCCTTTTAGAAGCAAAGATGTTGGAATTGTTGACAGTGGATGTTCCAGGAGTATGACAGGGAATTTGGAAAGATTGCATGACTTTGTACCTTTGAATGGAGGTACTGTGACTTTTGGAGGAGGAGATGGAATAATTTCTGGGAAGGGAACTATCAAAACTGCCAAGCTGGACTTTGAAGATGTGCTTTATGTGAAGGAACTCCAAGACTTTAATTTATTCTCTGTCTCTCAAATCTGTGACAAGAAGAACAGTGTTCTCTTCACTGAGAATGATTGCTTTGTGCTGTCCAAAGACTTCAAGTTGCCTGATGAAAGTCAGGTTGAACTTAAAGTTCCTAGGACTTACAATCTTTATAGCTTCAATCTTAGTGATGTTCAGCCTGAGGGTTCACTTGCTTGTCTGGTAGCAAAAGCAACTGTGGATGAATCTAATAAATGGCACAGAAGAATGGCCCATGTAAATTTCAAGACCATTAACAAGCTGGCTAAGAATGGTTTGGTTAAAGGGCTTCCTTTGAAGATCTTCTCTAATGAGCACAATTATGTTGCCTGCAACAAAAGAAAGCAGCACAAAGCTTCATACAAGGCTATAACTGCTGTGAGCAACATCTCTGAGCCTTTGCAGCTTCTTCATATGGATCTTTTTGGTCCTACTTCTATCAGAAGTATTGACCATAAGAACTACTGCCTGGTGGTTACAGATGATTTTAGCAGGTTTTCATGGACTTTCTTTTTGGGTACTAAAGATGAAACTTATCCAGTTCTTAGGGATTTTATTGCCTTAATAGAAAATCAGCTAAGTAAAAAGGTTAAGTTGATAAGGTGTGATAATGGCACAGAGTTTAAGAATTCTAATCTTATTGAACTCTGTGGGAGTAAGGGGATAAAAAGGGACTATAGTAATGCTAGAACTCCACAACAAAATGGGGTTGCAGAAAGGAAAAATAGGACCCTGATAGAAGTAGCTAGGACTATGTTAGCTGAATCTAAGATGCCTACTATGTTTTGGACTGAAGCAGTATGCACTGCTTGTTATGTGTTGAATAGGGTATCTATTACTAGTCCTCATAATAAAACACCTTATGAACTTCTGTCTGGGAAGGTTCCAAACATTAGTTACCTTAAGCATTTTGGATGTCATGTTACTATTTTGAACACTAGTGATTACCTAGGCAAGTTTGATGGGAAGGCTAATGAAGGGTTTATTGTTGGATATTCTGCTCATGGTAAAGCCTATAGGGTTTATAATCTGTCCTCTAAGAAAATAGAAGAGACTCTCAACTTAAGATATCTTGAAGATAAACCTAATTTGCAGGGTGCTGGTCCAGAGTGGTACTTTGATCTGGATTATCTAACTGACACCTTAGGTTATAATAGATTTAAATCAAATCTATCTGTTGGTACAAATGTTTCTCAATCTAACAATGCAGGTACCTCGGATGATGATTCTGATGCAGAGAGTGATGAACGACCTATAGTTGTTCCTTCTTTTCCTTCTAACAACATTTCAGGTTCAAAGCTCAAAGATTCTTCTGCTATGGATGGAGGTGATTCTAGTTATGCAGAAGATCTTGCTAGGCTTCAAAGACAAGAGTTTAATGCCAAGAGAGCTGCTGAGATGTTTGGTTCTGGGTTTTCTAAAGAGACAGAGGAGATTTTGAGAAAGGCTGAAGCTGAAGTTAGAAGGCAACTAAATTTGTCTGGTGGTATTTCTGTTCCTGCTGGTAGTAGATTTGTTCCTGCCGATCCTTCTAATGTTTCTGCTGATGTCTCTGTTCCTGCTGATGTTCCTGTGGCTTCTCCATCTGTTGATACTTTGGGTATTGATAACTCCCCTGAAAGATTTCCAATCCCTTCTGATCTTGGAAATTCAGTCTCTTCAAAAGATAAGCTGGAAGATCCTCATCATCAATCTAGAACAGGCATTTTCACTTCTTCCTCATATGATGATGACTTCAACCCCTCAATTACTAATCAGGCATCCTCCATTGATGTCAATCCCATTGTTACCAAGAGGATCAATACTGTTCATCCTCAGTCTTTGATTCTTGGAGATCTTAATTCCCCTGTTCAGACAAGAAGTAAATTGCATCAACCTAAGTTTGGAGAATCTGCTTTTCTCAGTTATATACAGGATCAGTTGAGAAGCAATCATACTGATTACTTACATTGTCTGTATGCTTGTTTCTTATCTCAAGTTGAACCAACTAGTATAGCTCAAGCTCTTGCTAATGAAGATTGGGTTGAGGCTATGCAAGAGGAAATGCAGCAGTTCCAGAATCAGAAAGTATGGATGTTGGTTCCTTTGCCTGCTGGAAAGCATGCTATTGGAACTAAATGGATTCTAAAGAATAAAAGGGATGCTAGGGGAATTGTGGTTCGAAATAAAGCTAGGTTGGTAGCTCAGGGTCATAGACAAGAGGAGGGGATTGATTATGATGAGGTATTTGCACCAGTGGCAAGAGTTGAAGCTATCCAATTGTTCCTGGCTTTTGCTTCCTTTATGGGGTTTGTAGTATATCAGATGGATGTGAAGAGTGCATTTTTGTATGGAAGGATTGAGGAAGAAGTTTATGTTACTCAACCACAGGGATTTGTAGATCCTCAGAATCCTAATTTGGTTTACAAAGTGGTTAAAGCACTTTATGGTCTTCATCAAGCACCAAGGGCTTGGTATGCATGGCTATCAGCCTTTTTGCTGAAACATGGTTACAGAAGAGGGGCTATTGATAAAACTCTTTTTATCAGAAAGAACTTCAAAGATATCATTCTAGTACAAGTTTATATAGATGATATCATCTTTGGTTCCACTAATGAAGCCTGGTGCAGGGAGTTTGAAGAATTGATGAAGAGTGAATTTGAGATGAGTGCTATGGGTGAAATGACTTTCTTCTTGGGTCTTTAGGTTAAGCAGAAACCAGATGGGATCTTTATTTGTTAGGAGAAGTATGTTTATGACATGCTTAAAAAGTTTGATATGGAGAATGTGAAAATTGCTGCAACTCCTTTTGAACCTCCAAAGCCTAAGTCTAATAATGAACCTGATGCTGCTGTTAATGTTCATCTATATAGGTCCATGATTGGTTCACTCATGTATTTGACAGCTTCAAGACCTGATATCATGTTTGCTGTTGGTGCATGTGCTAGACATCAGGTTACACCATTGACTTCTCACCTTAATGCAGTCAAGAGAATCTTTAAGTATTTGAAAGGACAACCCAAAATGGGACTTTGGTATCCCAAAGACTCTCCTTTTGTGTTGGAAGCCTATAGTGACAGTGATTATGCTGGGGCTAACTTTGATAGGAAGTCTACTACTGGAGGTTGTCAGTTTCTGGGTCAGAGGTTGGTTTCTTGGCAGTGCAAGAAGCAGACTATAGTGGCTACATCTTCTACTGAGGCAGAGTATGTTGCTGCTGCTAGTTGCTGTGGACAGGTTCTTTGGATGCAAAATCAGCTGTTGGATTATGGGTTCAACTTCATGAACACTAAGATCTTTATTGATAATCAAAGTACTATGTGTTTTGTTAAGAATCCTGTTTATCATCAAAGAACAAAGCATATTGAGATTCGACACCATTTTATAAGAGATGCTTATGAGAAGCATCTTATTCAGGTGGTCAAGATTCACACAGATGATAATGTGGCTGATTTGCTAACCAAGGCTTTTGATGGACCAAGGTTTAAACATTTGGTGGTCCATATTGGGATGGTAAATCCCTAGCTACTGAGCTTAAGGGGAGGATTGCAGATTAAGGGGAGGATGAAGCTCAAGGGGAGGATTTTTCTTGTTGTTGTTGTACATTTTTCTTTCTTTCTTTTGGTTTCTTTTCTTATTTTCTTTCTTTTCTTTTGGTGTGTTTCTGATTTGTTTTTCTTAGTTTAAAAAAAAAAAAAAAAAAAAATCTTGTATATTTTGTGTGCTAATAAGATGGTTTTGAGCAACACCATACAGGTACAGTGTTGGTGTTTACACCTGCACAATAAATGGTGCTCAACTCACCATGTCTTGCAGACAAGAAAGAGTTAACTCACCATGAGAGTACGGATCTGGTGTGATAATCAAATCCGTTGATAGCTGTAATAGCTTGCTCAAAGCTATAGGGTACTTCAACTCACCCATGGTTCATTCCTGAGAGTTGAAAATGGTTCTCAATTCACCATGGATGTAACCCTCTATGGGATCCAAAGGATTGGCTAGTCCACAAAAGTATGGTTTGTGGTAAAGACATTTGGTATCCATATTTGGTATTCAATTCACCAAGGTTCAGTTGAAACCAAAGAATTGGCTAGTCCTGAGCAAACGGCTACAGGTAAAGACAAGTCAAATCCGTTTATAGTTGCTGGTTTGCTAATAAATCAGATGGTTATCAATGCACCATGATCTAACACATCTAAACGTTGGCTACTCCAGTAGTGATGGCTATTGGTAAAGAGACATCAAATCCATTAATTTTCAATGATTCACCTCTCACAGGAGTTAACACACCTGGATGTGATGAGAATAGTATGAAACTTAAGTGATTTGATGTACATATTGTCATAAGTAGCAGCCAAGTTCAAGTGAATATCATGGTGACCAGTATATATGTTTTGAAGAAGATTTCATATTCCTGCTGAACTATTGAAGTTGCTGCTGGATGCTATAGAGGTTGGAATCTTGCAAGTTATGGATGTTGCTGCTGGTTACTACTTATTGCTGCTGCTAAGTCGCAGTCCTCAAGCCTGAAAAGTTAAAGCTCTATCACATTGGAATCTTGCAGGTTAACCTAGTCAACCTCAAGATTAGGGGAGGATTGTTAGGATCTCTGGGAAATAAGAGTTTCTCAGTGATGGGAGGATTGTTGGGATATGAGAAATAAGGAGTTTCTCATTGCTGCCGATAGTGAAGCCTGGTTCCTGCCGATAGTGTTGCATTGCTGCTGCGGTTGGTTCCTGCCGATAGTATTGTTTTGTTTCTGCCGATGAGGCTTATTGCTGCGGATAGTTACTATTTGTTATCCGTAGGTTTAGAAAGTTTGTTAGATTTATTTTTAGAATAGATTGATCTTTATCTCTTCACACGTTTTCTTGTAAGACGAGTTAGGGTTAGGGTTTCTTATTGTTATAAAAGAAACATCCCGTCCATATGTTTGATATACTTTTAACGATTTCAATATTCAATAACACCTTTCTTAGTTCATAGTCTGATCCATAGAGGATCATTAGCTTTCTTCTTTATTATACTTGTTGTTTAGTTTTCGCATAAACACTTGTATTCCATACAGAGGTTCTTGTTTAACCAAGCTCAATCAAGCTCGAAGTACTCGATCCTACACTATTGCATCCGTTTTTATTTAGTTAAAACAAGCGTCATATGGTATATGAAACCTACTTATTATATTTATGAGTTGATATCTGTGACAAACACCTAGTATCTAAAGAACAAAACACATGATCCCAACCATCCATCCTCCTTTTATCCAACGGCAAAGATGAAATTTGAAAAATCACGTATATGTTGTTCCGCCGTGTTGTTCCGCCGATGATCTATTGTTCCGCCGCCGATCTGTCGATCTGTCGTCCTCCACCATCCGCCGTTGAACTTGATAACATATAAGTGTTTCTAGATTTTATTTGGTTAGTTATTTTTTCTATGAGCTGAGCTTAGTGATTTTATTATAAATTTAGTTTATTGCCTTTATCTCATAATTTTGTGAGTAATTGTGATGTAAATGGTTGGGTAGGTGGTTAGAAGGGTTTTGGTCTTGGTTTTGGTTGGAATAAATTTGATTAATGTGTTAGTAGTTATAAACAAATGTTTTGAGTGTGTGGTGATTTTTATGCTGAGGAATTAAGAGGTGAAAAATTAGGATAAGCGAGATGAATAAGGAAGTTATAAACTGCTTATTTTGTTCTCAAGCAAGCATATAATCATAAGAAATTTGTTTTTATCCAAACACGCAAAAATGCTTAATTGCTTATACGATGTTGCGACTATTTATGTGATTGAAAATTTACTATTGTTTTAATAGTACTTAGTTAGTATTAGTTTATTTTTACAGAGTAGAAGTTGATTATAAGATTTAAGGTTATATTTGCACTTGAAAGGTGTATATACTGGTCCAAAAACCATACACACTTGCAAAACACAATAACAAGTTTGATATAATATAATTTTTGAAAATAAGTTAGGTTGGGCGCACCAAGGAGGTCGGCGACCTAGTCGGCTTCGGTTGGTATCGCGTTATTGGTCGGTTTTTGTTTGTTGTAAACTTTGTTGCTTGGCTATGATGCCAAAGTTTATATGATTGCTTTTCAGTGTACATATTTGCTTTCAAAACTATCATGCGAGTATGTGATATAATGTGAATAAGAAATAATATGATGCTGAGTTCTTAGTATGCATGGTCCTCTCCAATGTACTTCTTATTGGTTCTAGTAAATCACATGTGATTCTGTTTTTAAGTTGTGTTTTGTTATGGAAAAATGTAAATCACGTGTGATTTACTCTTTGTTTGTAAACTGAATCACATGTGATTCTGTTTAGATCTATAAAGAAGTAAATCACACGTGATTTACTCTTTGTTTGTATAAGTTGAATCACATATGATTCTGCTTTGTTGTGTTTTATTATGGAAAATATAAATCACATGTGATTTACCATTTTTTATTATAAATTAAATCACATGTGATTCTATTTTGATTTAAAAAGGAGTAAATCACACGTGCTTTTGTTATGTTGTGTTTTGTTATGAAAAAATATAAAGCACGTGTGATTTACTCTTTGTAATTATAAGCTAAATCATATGTGATTCTGTTTTGATCTAAAAGGAATAAAAGTTGTTGATATAGAACTTAAAATAACAAAATTAAGCAATGGAATTTTAAAAATCATGTTACACATGAATCTATTTTGAAGGTAACTGAATTATTTTTTTGAATTATTTCTAGATCCATCAAACGCTGGAAACAAAGGTGGTGTGAAAGGAAAAACATATTGGAAGATAGAAGCCACTTCAAGTTAAGGTGGAGCCGAAAAAGAAACGTGAAATAGTGGAAAAAAGACTAAGTCACATGCAAAATAAATTTTGATTTGAATTTATTTTTCATTTTCTTTTTATGCAATGCTTTATACATGTTGTGAATTGAATTTATGAAATTCTCATTTACTTAAATACAAAACTTTTTACCAAATGCTCATTTCTAGTATTTGTATTATATTTCAATGTAAGACATAAGAGAAAACTTTTTACCAAATGCTCATTTCTAGTATTTGTATTATATTTGAATGTAAGGCATAAGAGAGTACTCTAACATGTTATCAAATCAAGTATAAATCGCATGCAAATCACATGTGATTAGTGTGTAAATCACATGTGATTCGTGTGTTAACCAAATGTGATTCACCTTAAAAAATATTTTGAGGTAAAAGCACATGTGATTTGAGGTAAATCACATGTGATTTGCATATTAACCTGCGTAAAAATACAACAAAACCACAAAGAAGGCATATGGCTTGAACTTGCCTTTTTTTTCATTTATCATTTTTTTTAAAAACAGAAGCACCTAAGATCAACAAATTCATATAAATCAATAATCATCACTCATACGTACATAAAATACCTAAAGCTTAATCATTCGGTGATAACGAACTCACAAGTTGAATAACCTAACACATAAAGTACCTAAAACCTAATCATCTTCCCCTTGAATTTCTTTGACACCTTCTTATGCTCATCACTTTCAGAATCTTCTTTGGAATCTAATAACTTACTTTTTCTCTAAATAGGTTTAGACTAATCCTAGGCTTTTCTTCAACTTTTTAAGCAAGACCTGTAGTTAGTCACATACAAAAATGTAGTTAGTAACATGTAATCGTAAGTGATTACTTAGAGTTATATTACAAAATCACATGTGATTCAGAACAAATCATATGTGATTCAAAACAAATCACATGTGATTCAGAACAAATCATATGTGATTTAGAACAAATCACATGTCCTTTCTTAACTAGTTTCATTTGTATGCTTTTATTGTAAAATGAATTTAAGGGCCCTATATGAACTTTCATCCACTGGTACAAAAAGTGGTATTGGTCACTCCAAAAATGTGTAACGATATGCATATAGTCACGCACGTTTTTTTGGTATGTGTCACCAAAAGTCGCGCCACCGTAGGTGGCATATGGTGACATTGTTTAGTTTGTGACCTTTTTCATTGAAAAAGAGTGACCAACATCCGAATATGTGTGACAAATTAGGCACAAGTTTTGTTGTATTAATCAATATCAGTGACCATAAACACTTTATAGTCACACGAATGTTTTTTGAGAGTAACTATTGTTCTTCCTTTGGCCACATAAATATATAATATATGTGACATTTGAGATGATTTATTCAAGTAAATGTGTATTTTGTGTGACTATTTCCCGTCCTGTGGCCACATGAATATGTAATAAATGTGACGTTTGTGATGATTTAGTCACACAATATAGAACATCAAATCGTGAATGAAAAAGAAAAAGCGTGAGGATGAGTTAGTCACATACAATTTAAAAAACAGTGGCCAAAAGTGTTAATAAGTGTGACTATATGCTTTTTAAAATCAAGTAAAAGTGTATTTTATGTGACTATTGTTCATCCAATGGCCACGTGAATTTTATGTTTGTGTGGCCTTTTGTAATATTTAGTCACACAAAGCATGTTTATTTTAGGTATTTAGTCACATACAATTAAGCATAAAGTGGCCAAAAGTGTTAATAAGTGTGACCATATGTTGTTTAAAGCGAAGAAATGTGTATTTTGTGTGACTATTGATCATCCAATGGCCACATGAATTTTCTTTTGTGTGGCTTTTTGTAATATTTGGTCACACAAAACATCTTTGTTTTGGGTATTTAGTGACATACAATTAAGCATAAAGTTACCAAAAGTGTTAATAAGTGTGACCATATGTTGTTTAAGTGAAGAAATGAGTATTTTGTGTGACTATTGTTCATCTAATTGCCACATGAATTTTTTGTGTGTGTGGCCTTTTGTAATATTTAGTCACACAACGAATTAAACAAACAGTGACCAAAAGTGTTAATAAGTGTGACTATATACATCTTTTAGTCACATTTAAGAAATCAATATATATCAAAACAAATTCAAATATATATCAAAACAAATTCAAATACAATAAAATTGGAATGTATATAACTGAACCAAATATAAAAATCGTATATAACTCTATACCCTAGGACCTCCTTTTATACACCAAGGAGTCCTAGTCGGCTTACAATACTTTTCTAAGTATCTATAATCTTTTCCATAAACAACTAATACATATCATATAAACAGTACTAACTATATGAACCAACAGTACTAACTTATAACTAACAGTTGTAACTAATACACTAGCAGTATTAACTTCAAGCAGTCTTAATCTCTGAGCAGTATTAACTTGCTATACCTTATCTTGGAATTCTTTTTCTGCTTCAGAAGATTCAAATGCATTGTCGTCATCCCAGCTGGCAGCAGGATGGTTAGCCAATGTTGTAGGATATTTCGGCTCATGATGATACATGGCACTTGTTGGTGACTGTCAAACATACACTACATGATATTTTTCCTGTTTTCATAATAGGCGCCAGTGAAAACTAAAAAGGCTTAACAGTAATACTTTTAAACCCTTGAGTATTGAAAAGAGGTAAGACAGTTTGGTTTTCCATAAGTGGTGGTAAACATGCACACAACAGAAGATTGAACTTTCTTCCCTAAAGATATTAATGCCAAAATAATATGAGATTTGTGTGAATGAATACAAACCGTTTCCCAAGGCAGCAACATCCCAGCCAACTCCTCTCATAGTTTTGCTTTTGCTCATTGCAGTTCTTCTATTACCCGCACATTGCATTAGACAATGTGAGACTGGTAAATGAAATTGAAAACAGATTGTGATAACGATAACCAACTACTTATAGATTGCCACGTAATTAAAGTAATACTTTGTCAAACAGAAATGAAGAGTATACCTGTAGAGTGGCAGTTACATTATATTTTGGAAGACTCCTGTTATTCAAAGAACAAAACGAGTTTTCTAAAGTTAAAATCCATGAAAAACACATAATTATATCATGAATATATATCAGATAGAACGGGTATTATTACTCACATAACGAGGAGCAGGAGCCCGCCACGTTGCGGCAGGGGAATTTGCTTAATTTTTGGATTATTGTAAGTGCGAAGTCGTACTATCATGGAAGTGACGGTAAGCTTGAAGTATGGACGTCTACTTCATTTTCCTTTCTATGCGTCTACTTCTTTCTCTTCTCTGTCTACTTCTTTCTCTTCTCTGTCTCTCAGTACATTCTTTCATCATAATGTTTCCTTCATTTTCCCAAATAGTACATTCTTTCATCAGAATGTTTCCTTCATTTTCCTTTCTATGCGTCTACTTCTTTCTCTTCTCTGTCTCTCAGTAATTCCTGCAATAAAGTCAATATATGGTTTATCTTATGGATACCGTTTAACTCTTAACCTAATAGTATTAGCTAAGTTAATACCTCTGATATACCCCGTCTAAAATATGTATCAGCAGCTTGTATTGGAATTTGTTCATCGCTCTTTGTGTAAATGCTTCGAAAGGTTGTAGTAGATTCTTCAAATGAGCTCCTTCATTGCTAAATAATTTTCAGTCGAACAAACTAATTTTTTTAAGCATAATATATTTAGAGTTTGCAGCTTGTGTCATGAAATAGAAATAGACTAAATACCTTAAATCTTTAAATCTGATCTTTCGCATAGTGAATTTTTTTTTGGTACGATCACATCTGTCACATGCTCTTTCCAATATAATCTAAAAACAACAATACGATATATGTAACAATCTTCACAAATGCAAGAATGTAAATCGAAATGATGAAATCATAAGTAAAAAAACTGTCAATATCGCATGCCAACTACGGCTCTTGTACAACTAATCGTTTCTTTACAATAGAACGCAATGGCTTTACCTTAAGATTTACACACACCGGCGGCTCCGTAGATTCTGTTCAACAAAGTAACATGAACCACTGTAACCAGCATATTACAGATCGCATGCAAAAAATTTGTAAGAAACTATAACCAACCAATCCCAAACACCCCCTTAACAGCTTAAATATAACAAACCATGATAATACAGATTGAATTAACCTCTATCAGTAATATAGCATGTTGATAATACCTGAAGTTAACAGCATCGGCCTGCAGGGAGAGGACCTGCACGTGTGGACGACTTCTCGCGTCGGCCCTGGCTGGATTTACGCAAGCCACTTTTTTTGCTCAAATTTTTAAAAAATATTGTAATTTAGTAAGACAGTTATAGTAGTCCAACGGACAGAACCCAATATGAAATAAATAGATGTGTATTATTTTATTCTCAATTTTTTGGCAAGTACCGACAACAAAGTTACGTATACATACCGGGATCACCCAAATGTTCAGACGAATGGCAATTATAGTGAGAAGAACATGTTGCCGCATTAGTTGATACAGAGATGAATACCAAAAGACTTATCATCGGAATGAATGGATGCAACATATACAAACCAAAAGACAATCAATACCATCGAAAATATGCAAAAATATAAACGTAAATCAACTACAAGCACCTGACAGTATAGGCCTATTTGATATTGAGAAAGATACAATAAGCTCATACACAGCCGTAAAAATCTCAGACTAATAGCTTATATCCTTCTCATTTCAGCCGTAGATACAATTAAATATTTAAGAACCTCAATAATTGACTTATAAAGTCACCTAAGCACATAATTGTAATGATATTCACAAGTTTGAAACCAATACAGTTAACTTATTTAAACATGTAAATATTCTCATTAAAAAAACACTGCCATTTCTTTTATTTTACACACATCCATTCTATATTACAGGAATTAAAAGTTTACATAGGTGTGTTATATTAAGAAAACAACAAAGAATTGTCAAAAACAGCTCGAAACACTCCAGATCAAGAATAAAACACCAAAAAGGCCAAACAACAACAAAAATTCACAAAACAAATCTCGGAAATCGCAACAAGATAGATCCATCTAATCCTTCAAACTATAATATCTAACAGCACAAAAATTTATAAAAATGATCCATCAAATCCAAAAACATATTAACAACACAAACATCAAATCACCACAAAAATCACAAAAACATAAACATAATCCATACCAACAACAGAATATCAAAAACACCTTAACAACATAAAAATTAACACGAAAGAAAAACTTTAGAACACAGCTACATACATCAATCCAATCCTTCAAACTTTAACATCTAACAGCACAAATATTCATAAATGAAATCACCAAGTCCAAAACATATTAACCACAAAAACAACAAATCACCACAAAAACATGAACACGGTCCATATTAACAACAGAAAATCAAAAAAGCCCTAACAACACAGAATAAAAACGTTAGAAACGTAGCTACATACATCAATATTATCGTTCAAACTTGGTGCGAGTATGGTGGTGGTGCGAGCGGTGGCATTGGTGAGGAGAGTGTTGAGGAGATAGAAGAAGACCAGATCTAGTTTTGGTGTAAATGATATTTGGGATGGAGTATAGAAAAACATGGGCGGGTCAATGAAATATTTAGGAAGGAGGGCAATTTGATTTCGGGGAAAAATTTAGGCGGGGCTTGTGAAAAGTTGAGAGGGAAATTTTATTTTGGGAAAAACTAAGTGCGGCACATGTAAAATATTACTTCATATGACCAACTTGACTATTTGATTTAGTCACTTTTAAATAATGTGTGACAAACTTGACTATATGATTTAGTCACATACATAATTACTTCATGTGACCATATATGAATTTTGGTCACACAGTTCAATTGTGTGACATATATTTGTCACATATGTATATATATAGTGTAACTAATGTTTCAAACTTATTTGTATCTGTCACATGTCCCAAATTATAAATGATTAAATAAATAAATAAAAATACCAGTTACCTCTAGTCACATAATATTCAAATGTGTGACAATGAAATTCCGAAATGGTCACACAAGTCGGATCAAGTGTGGCTGTTTATTTTATTCTCGTACATTTAGTCACATAAATATCTGACTGTGTGGCCGTTCAAAAACAGCATGTGTGACGAAATCCCAGATTTGTACTAGTGATCTGAATGTAAAAATTGATTTTTGATAGCTCTAATGCTTGCACACAAAAAGTTATTGTACTATTTACACTTTTTTACAACACATATATTCCAACTAACTGAGTGTACCTGCATTCCCTCCATGCCACTAATCCCGAATCCAATGTGAGCTTCTTGGATCATGCCAACATCATTAGCTCCATCTCCAATCAACAGTGTTATCTTGCCCGTATTTTTTTTTTATTTTTTTTCTAATTCGTGTGTAAATCACATGTGATTCGTGTGTATACAAAACGTGATTTACCTTAAAAAATAATTTGAGGTACCTAAACCCTTATACTTGATCGCCATTAGGATTTGGTTGGAATTATTACATTCACCAAAGTTCCTGCAAAATTAGTAAAAATATTTAGTTCAGGACTATATCCAAAAAAGCTTAAAAGACTCAAATTTTTTAAAGAGAACTTACCGTATTATATAGCACAAGATGCAACAACGCACTTGTGGAAACCGTAGAGGGGGGGGGTGAATACGTTTCCATTTAAAAACTTAAAAACTTTTTGTATCAAACACCCGATCAAGTGTGACGTAATATGAAAAGTGTCAACAATGATCATATAACATCTAGAGATGGTATAAAGTAACCTACAACAAAAGCATAATCAAACTATAACACAAACATAATCAACATAACATATGCAACAAGCCACACAAACATAAACGCAATGCAAATATAAATATAAAGCGATAAAGAATAAAATAAAAGTAAAGAGATAAGTAAGAAGGCGCAAACCGGACACGATGATTTATAGTGGTTCGGTTACGAAGCTCCACTTCGCCCTACTCCACTCCCTGAGTACCCAACTCGAGAGTTACTTCACTAATCAACAAGCTCCCTTCAGGCGGAGAAAAACGTACAACGTCGCTTATCCTTATTTCTGACACTAAGCTAAATGTCGAGTACTAATCTTAGCTAGTACCAATCTACCATGATCCACATGATCTACTCACGATCTACCCAATCTACCCTTGATCCACATGATCAATACACAGTCCCACAAGCTACAAGAGATCTCCAATATCTCAACAAGATCACAATGATCTGCTTCCACTTGACTCGATCTACCCGATCTACCCTTGATCTACTTGATCAATCACACAAGCCCAAAGGCTTCAAGAGATCTCCAAGATCTCAAAAAGATCACAATGATCAACCCTCACTTGACTCAAACTACCCTATCTACCCTTGATCAACTTGACCAACACACTAGCTCACAAGGTGCAAGAGATATTCAATATCTCTATAAGATCACAAGGATTTTCTATCACAAACTCTCAAAAGAAAAATGAACTTGATGTATACAAGATACAACGAGTATGTAACAAGTGTTACAAGTGCTCTAACTACAACTACAACACTTTGTATCTTCTTTGATACCTTGTGTTCTTCTCTTGCACTGGAAGAGTAATGAAGGTGATCTCTTGGTTGGATGAAAGGATCACTCTTAAACAAACTAAGACTCTCTAAATGATCAAAGAAAGTGATCTAAATAAGAAGGGATTAGACCAGAGAAAACTGACTGGAAAAATCAAGTTGGAAGTGTAAAATGGTCCACTATTTATAGGCAAAGAAAAAACTAGCCGTTATAGAGGGACGGCACCACTAATTGTCAGACGGCACCACTAAATTTAGTGGTACCGTGGACACTCCTCCGTTTGTTTTTAGTGGGGAAGGTTTATTTGGGAATGTTTGGAGCTGTTTTGGGGGGAAAAATAGCTGTTACTATTTTTGAAATGATTTTCCCAAATAAAACATTTCTTTCTAATTCCAAAATAATTTGTAAAATGTATTTTTGAAAAATGTTTTTCCACATTCATAAATGTGAAGTTTGGAACAAAAAATTTATTTCTTTGATCATCCATCAAGTTTAAATTTGTTTGTTCATACCTTGAGTGATTTATGCCGGGATGAAAATCTACGACTTTGTTGAAGCATACTTGAGACGTTGAGAGATGTTGATGTAAGTATTCGTTGATGATTTGTGTTTACAAATAACTTGCGCATTTTACGTTATGCATTACAAGTTACATGTTTGTCATTATTAAAACCGAAGAAACCGTTTAGTTTAAGTATCATAATATTTGCACTAACAATCTCCCCTTTTTTGATGATGACAAATATGTAAACCGTAACACACAGTAAAATGTAAAAGTTACCTGTTTACACTCCCTTCTCCCCCTTTTGTCGAAGCAAAAAGGTAGGTGCCTCGAGCTCTCCTTTGAATTCACTTCCTACTCCCCCTTATTACACTACATTCCTTTCTCCCCAGAAAGGCGAGATTGCATCATCCCAGTGAAGTCTTCTATCACCACTTGCGAAGACGACTCCATGCTATGTATTCAAACACCCCCGAGCTCCCCCTAGCTCAATGCTCCCCTATGGTGATTGAATCCCCTTGTTTATTTACCTTACTAACTAGCTGATCCATGGATCAAATTCTTACAAAGGCTTTTCCTACATCAAGGATTAGCTTCGTGCAACATATAAAGAATAGGAGCAACATTTTAGGGATAGAATACACATAGCAAGACATGCAAGGGTTAAACTATGTTAAAATATGAGTGTTACACCCCAAAAGTGTGCCAAAAGGATAAAGACCAAAAAAAGAAAGCCCAAGAAAGTTGAGCGACACAAAAAGATGAATGCATATTGCAATTCAAAGACACTTGAGTGTCATAACCCGACCGACAACCTAAGGTGTAATTGTACAATCAATCACACTAACAAGAACGAGATTCGTTCGTTGACTGACACACAAAATGACTTCTTCCAAGTTGTCATTGGGAAGGCAAGTTCTAACAAACCTTTTGAACAACATAATCATCTACCTAGGATGATTGGTGTTAAGGATAGTTTGTTGATAAGACATACTCTAAATGATTACTATTATGACAAGTCATGCCATAAAGTAAACTCGATAGAAGTTATACAAAAAAAATGAAAATGTGAACAATAAGCACCTAGATGTGAATGGAAATGATTCCATAAGATGGGAGAGTGTTGGTTTTGACCTTTGAGGAAAGGTGGGAAAAGATGGTTTAGATTAATATATCGTTTGCACTGACAATGAGATACATGATATATTTCAAAAGAGAAAGAGAAAATGTGCATGTGATCCTAACAGGATTGTGGGTGGATATCTCTAACGGGGTTGAGGTAACGAAGTTCTAGATTTCTAGTTTGGATGATCCTAGTTGTGTGTTAGAGATAATTTGGTACATGAAGGGTTTTGTGTGATTGTGAGGATTGAAGATTATTGAACTAACTATCACTATCCAAAGTAAGGAATAGTTGTAAGGTTTAAGTGTAATGATCGATGGGTGGAAGCTTCTTGGACTAACTATCACTGTCAAGAGTGAAGCGTAGCTAAAAGGTTTGAGTGGGATTGATATAAGGGTTAAAGGTTTTGAAACTAAATATCACTGTCAAGAGTGAAATTTAGTTATAAGGGTTGAGTGTGAAGATGAGATGCAAGATAAGCTTGCAATGGTGAGGCCTTATATAGGCAAGAGTTGTGGGATTCGAATTAAAGTTGGTAGTAGTGTCCTATGGTGTAGTGAGGGAATCTTAGGGTGTATGTGAGTTTGCAAAATTTTGCAGGTTTGAGGTTAGGGATGCAGGGATCTAGAGGAAACAGTAAAAATTCGTCAAACAAGGGCACGGTACCACTAAATACCGGACGGTACCGTTAAATATAACGGTACCGTGGCCTATTTAACGGTACCGTGACCTGGAAGTCACGAATTTTCCTGTGCAGCCTAGTTTTGGGCAGCTAAAGGGAAGTTTTCTAGGGAATAAGAACCACATTTGTGTGTTCTTGAGAGTGTTTGTTGAAAGACTATATGAGTGTGTTTTCGCTTCCCCTTAATCTATGACCATCCAGACAAGATGTGAAAAAAAATAAAGAGAAAAACAAACGTTGACAGAAGCGATGAGCTTAGTAACGTCATGACAAGTGGTGGATAGCATAAAATAAACTTCACCTTTGAAGTTACGTAGCTCTTATCAATCATTATGAATATTCATAGAACATTCATATGATGAGGCATGTGATTAGGTGGAAATATGCTAAGGGTTAAGAAGATAAAATCTTCAAGGTTGTGAGGTTAATGATAAGGTTCTAGTGGGGTTATCTATGTTATGAAGAAGGGTTATCTCAACTTATCCTAGCGGTTCTTCGCTTAAAGTGTGTGGAAGATGAGTGGGATGCGGAAGCATTGTTAGTGTAGAACGAAGGTTGAAAAGTGTAGATAAGTTGAGAAGATAATGGATACGGAAGTAACCAAACATATGGTGTGTTCAGTACCATGTGGAAGTGAAAGGGGAAAAAGCTAAGGAATCAGAAGATAGACATAATATATTCTAATAGGAGATGGTTCTGGTTCAAGACTACATCGAGTGGGTTTCGATAGTGTTTTTGAAACAGTGAAAATTGAAGACAAAATAAACTGTCTCAGCAGACAATGGTCCAACGGTACCGTCCCCTATTTAACGGTACCGTGACCTGCTGAGGTCAGTTTTGACCCAGAATTAGATTTTGACAAAGAAATTTCACATATGTTGTGATTTTTCTGGACCTTGGATTAAAGGAATTTAATTCCTTTATGAATGAATTCCTTTATGAATGAATCCAATGGGATTCGATGAACATTGATCGAGAACAAGAGATGACATTTAATTGCATTTCACAAATTAAATATACTTTAAATATTTCGAATGAAATATTTAAGTTGTCATTGGAATTTAAGAGGATTTTACGAATAAATCTTGCTAATTTAGTGAAACTTTTCGACATAAGGAGATAATTTATACCTAATAAATTCTTTGAACGGTACTAGACGAGAAGAGATGACTTTTATATTTCCGTGGAAATACATAGGTAGTCATTAGAGCGATGTGAAAGATGACTTAATATTTCCAGTGAAATATTTAAAAAGTCATGAGACGAGACATAAGAAATGACTTGAATATTTCCAGTGAAATATTCAAATAGTCATAAGAGGGTTGTGAAGGATGACTTAATATTTCCAGTGAAATATTTAAAAAGTCCTGAGACAAGACATAAGAGATGACTTCAATATTTCTAGTGAAATATTCAGATAGTCATAAGAGGGATGTGAGGGATGACTTAATATTTCCAGTGAAATATTTAAAAAGTCACGAGATGATACATAAGGAATGACTTTAATATTTCCAATGAAATATTTAAGTGGTCATACGAGGGATGTGAAGAATGACTCAATATTTCCAGTGAAATATTTAAAGAGTCATGAGATGAGATGCACGAGATGACAACAATATTTCTAGTGAAATATTCAAGTAGTCATAAGAGGGGTACGGTGGATGACTTTAATATTTCCAGTGAAATATTTAAATAGTCATAAGATTTATGGAATATGTTCCATAATTCCTAGACCTAGACGGAGATGGTTAGAGGATTCTTGTGTGAGAGGTTTGGTTGATTTACGGATTTTGATGTGCTTCGCACGCGATTGTTTCACGGGGTTTTGAAAGATGTAAAGCAAAGCCTATGGTGCTGATTTGCAGCAGGGTTTGGGATCTTAAGAAGTGTATATTCACACGAGGATGAAAGGAACTACTAATCACTTATATAGTAACTCGTGAGTCCTTTGTCACCTTGATCTTAGCTTTCAGCTTATGGATGAGCGTTTTAACAAATGTTGTTAAAAGGCTTGAATATGATGTTTCGGATATGATATTTAACCATTGCGATCGCAAGTTAAACTTACTTGAATATTTCGGATGAAATATTTAAGTTGTTAAACCTACTCCGAGTTCTACTGGGTTCGTATCTAACCTCCCCATGACAAAGGGTGTATTACTTGGAAGAAAGCGAAATGATAACCAAGGAATTAGGACAATTTCGTGACTACTCTAACTTATAGGCTTTGACACTAATGTATGACTATATGACGTCTAATAGTTCATAGTGATAGGCATACCTAATTCATTATGTGTTAAAAGGACATAGTGTGGGTGCAAAATTTACACGCAAATTATGTAAAATGCACATAAGAAATAAATGCAAACATCATGCAAAACATGATAATCATTTAGCATTTAAGATCATGAAGACATGCAATCATATCTTATGAGAACATGTTATCATTTTGAAACACATATGTGGGATTTAAGCAATCTAGGTTCGCTAAGGAGGATCCTAATTACTACTTGTTCAAAATGAAATCCTAACGGGAGATAAAGTTCACCGATGTAAACTATCTCTAGTCAAATGTAGAAATGAAAAAATTTCAAGTTAGAGAATGAGTATGAGACTATCACTAGTGGTGCTCAATTCAGGCTAAACACGACCATTTTTACGGGTTATAACACGAACCCAACTTCTCTCCTGGAAGCAATTCAACCATTAGGTCAAATTGAATTTCTAGTGCGATAGGTTCTCCAGTAGTCATTCTCATGTTAGAAAAATTCAAATTCTTATATTTGCCTATCGAAGTATAGCAAAGATGATGTTAGCTTATTTCGCTAATACATGGCCTAATATGACTCAACTAACCATACTTTGAAAGTCGGTTAAGAAAATGACATGTCTTACACAACTCCTAACAATGGCAAGCGAAATGTTTTAATTTCGTGTTTGAGATTTGATGCGTGCGTGCGAGTGCTCTAATTTATACCCACGGTATGTCGTTGTGCTTTTAGCAGTATTCAAGTTTTAAATTTATATTTAGCCGACTTATCAGTAACACACACACTTTAACGAGCAGTGTACCCGGTCAGTATGAATATAATGGTAAGTAGAGTGTCAATCACTAAGAGTGGAACGTATTATCTAGTTATTCTAATCAGTATTTTAATATCTATGTTAGCTATACAACCTAATTTAACGCAAAGGGGTTCAGCCTGAGAGACTGGCACGATTTGGTTGCAATTAAATAATAAACTAAACCAATAGGCACGAATCAGCGAATAGCACACACGTACACAGATAAATACACGAGACAATAAGAAGACCTGTCCTGATAGTTAAGTAGCTTGTCACTTGTTTTATTGCTAGTTTTATATGAAGTGTATAGTTCGATGCAACGCACCGAGATTAAGTCCTTTCTCGTTGGTTCTAATCTTATCGGCGAGTAAACCCTTAATGATTACTTATGACTATCCTATTTATCTTTCTTCCTACTTTTCTACAGACGATAGAATGCATAGGCGATCTAATAAATAGGCGAGGGCAGAGGCATGGCGACCCGATCAACGCTCAGCTAGACACAGAGGTTATCAATGCACTAATAAAAGTCACCAAAGACATCAACATATAAACTTTAATTGATGGGAAAGCAGTTTTAAGGGAGTGCAATCTTTCCGTTGTCACATTACACAAGCCACCAATCCTGATGAATTAAAGTTTACTAACACAATAAAACAAAACTACTTAATTAATTAAACACATGCAGGACCTTCTTACAGCTCTTGTATCTTCGTTCTAGGTGTGTCTTGTGCTGCTACTTCGACTGAATTCGTCCTAGGGTTTCTGTACTTCGGTCTTCTAAAACTGTCGAACTTTGGAACTCTTAATACGTCTGGTCTTTGGGGTATTTATAGTTTCTGTCTGAGGGTAAGATGCGGCGCATCTAATAAGTAGATGCGGCGCATTGACTTAACTTCGCGTGGGGTCCAAGATTAATATATTCAGGAATATTCGTACACCTCCAAAAGATGCGGCGTATGTCCATTATCAGATGCGGCGCATGTCCTCTTGTATCTTGGATCGTATCTTGTGAAATCTTGATAGTGATGCGCCGTATGTAATAAGCAAGATGCGGCGCATCTGGAGCAGAATGTCTTGATCTTGTACATTTCAGTAGACTCTTAATTTCTTGCTTGTTTTGCTCCATAATTAGTCCAAAATCGCCAAGTTTCACCAAATGCTTGTTTTTACCTGAGAATTACAAAAGTAAACGATTAAGTATCAATTCTCACAGATAATATAATAAAACAAGTCAAATAAATAGGATAAATGATGGTAATAAAATGTACTTATTTGAGTTCATCAAATATCCCCCCACTTGAACTTTACTTGTCCCCAAGTAAACCTTAGAATTAATCTTATGAAAATGTATCCTAAAAGATATTAGGATTTATTTTTATATTTAAGCATGTATTCGTTTTTGTCATAATCACACAACCAAACACTTAACGAATTAGAAGTAAAATAAAATATTTTGATAAAAGCAAATCTAATCGTTTAACTGTCTAGTCGTGACGAATATTCTATCATAAGCTTGGCAAGTATACACATCTCCCCCACTAAAGCCAAGGAATAACAAGTCTAAAGCGGTAAAAAGGGTTTTGAGGTTTAAGGGTTAATCATTCTCCTTAATCTCTATCGATCTCAAATTCCAGAAAAGGCGACAAAATCACAAATACATGATCGAATCCACGAACACGATACTTGCAATTGCTCAAATCCTTAACTCGAATAGGCTAAAGATAGGACCAAGTAAACTTCACCAATAATATTATATCAAAAAGGGCGACAAAATCATAAATACATAGCCGAATCCACGACTACGATACTTAAGATTGCTCAAATCCCTAATCTCAATAAATCAAAGGTTTGGATAAAGAATAATATAGGGTATGGATAATATTTGGGATATAAATTGGTGTAAAATGAAAAATAAACAAAATAAATAAATTAAAATCCTAAGTGTGGTTAATCACTATCCCAACCATCCCAAGAATAAGACTCATATCATAGAATAACTCACACTTTAACACTTGAAACACACGCTTTAGGTAGACACGAATTATACTCAACAAGATCTTAATCAAAGAATAAACCTTAGTTGGTGTTCCCATAACTGCCAACTCCCATTCAATCCATAGATATAATATACAACAACTAGTGGTGATATCGACCACTTAATACAAAACTTTACATAAGTTGGTCAAAACAAACATCCAACATTTCCTTTTTTTCTTTTTCTTTTCTATTTTTTATTTTTATTTTTTTTTAAACATAAACAAAGATGTGTAAAATTTCACCACATCACTATAATGATAATTCTGGATAATTTTTCCATACTTTTCATAACTTCAGAAATAACGGTAATAGTGAAAGTAGTAAACACACGAAAAATAAACTCAAAGATATACAATATTTACTTTCACTCCAATTGCATTGTGCAATTTCCCGACCTAACTATAGATAATGAATTACGCACGCGAACACAGGTAATGTAAGGAAACACACTTTGCCTAAAGCAATTAACCAACCACGGATTTTAATCTATAGGGCAGGCTAAGGTGTAAGGGTGTAACGAAACATTTTAACAAAGGTGTAAGAAACGAAAGGAATGGCTCTGAGGGTTTTTCTAGGGGTATCTTACTCTAAAAATGAGAGTAACAAAAGGGTTTATACGTGGGTTAACTAACCAGTGTAGTTAGTTAATAACACATAACATATAATAGGCTATTTGGGTGTAATCCTAGAATTTTACCAATTTAGACAAGTCATTCCAATTATATAAATAATACTTATTATGGTGGTCTCGAATAGTATACAAGCCAAGTTCAAAAGTTTACAAGTCACCGGCACACTCATAGATTTGTGAGTTTTGATAAATTCACAATTTTTGAAAATAACGTCATGTGTGCAGCTATGCAACTTAGATTAAACAAAAACATGCTAGAAAAATTTTAAATTTTGATATATTAAGTACATTTTAAGCATATTTTGAAAAGTTTAGGACAAGTAAGTGTTAAGTGTTCTAATTCTCCAATCCCCCCACTTAAGTTAAACAACGTCCTCGTTGTTTGTATAAAAGGTTAAAAACTGGAAAATAAAAGAATTAGAACAGAAAAACTCCCCTGAGATTTGCTCGGTATGATCCTCCATTTGTATAAGAGCAAAAATCATCTTTCTTGTGGATTAGAACGTTTAAGCTTCATAATCAATGTATCCACAGGAAATGCAGGAATCTAAAATACCACCAAGGCTTTAAACACACCTAAGTTAAGAAAGGTTCAAACTTGCATAATACATTAGTAGTTAGGAAAAATAAAACATAAAAATTAAAATGAAAATCATCAGGTCAGTCGATGCGCCGTATCTTATTGAAGAAGATACGCCGTATCGAGCCTGGAATAATTACGGAATAAAAACAAAATAAAGGATAGGATGCGGCGCATCTGTTGTACCAGATGCGGCGCATGTGTTCACCAGACAGACTGTTAACAGTCTGTTGTAAAATGGCTCGTTCCATGGTCTTCTCTCACGTCCTCTCGTATTATCATGCTGAACTTAATGCCAGTCTTTGTCAAGCATGTTAAGAAATATAAACTGAAACATCAAATGCATAAATGATAATATCGATTAATACAATCCAAAAAGAATAATAATAATGCACATGGAACAATGTCAATAAACACGTAGAATCAAGAGATCAAGGGTCAGTGTGGTCGTGTGGGTGGGTCCCCGAAGTGCTGGCATCATCAGTCCTAGCCCGGACTCTGCGAGTGTACGCAAGTGTCACTCCTGCAACATGAGTACCATCCGGACGAGTGTGGGTAATACCCTGCTGCTCCAAAAGTCGGCTCATACTCGTAACCAGCCACTCTGAGTCCCTCCTCATACCATCTACAACGCCTCTCAAGGCTCTCAGCTCTCCCTCGACTGCCTCAACTCTCTGACTCACCGTGCGTACAGGTACTGGTGGGGGTATTGGTGCCTGTGGCTCCTCCTGATGGGCTGGAGCAGCAGCCGGAGCTCCCTAAGGACCTCCCTGCTCTGCCTCTGGCCCTGCAGCTCTAGCGGGCCCCAATGCTACCCAAACGTAATCTCCCATAGCCAACTGACAGATCCCAAGTCTAACCAAATAATCCCTGTCAGTAACCGGGAGATGGGTCACCACAACCTCCAGCCCTGCTGGAATCTCCTCTCCAATCACTCCAAAATGGCGGGCCAGCCAAGAAACAAAATGCCCGCCAGTCATATGACTCCTCCTATCTCTCCCTGCAGCTGACCGGTGGAGGTAATGTGCCAAAAAGTGGGGGATGTTCACTGACAACCCCTCATCCATGCTCCTCAAGAGGAAGAGGTCCAGAGTGGTCACCTTCTCAGGTGACTGACCCCTCCCAGCTATGGTAAGTGCTATCAGACGGTGGCACAGCCTCCTCAAGGGCTCCCTGATCAAAGTGTAAGAGGGGGTAGAAGCAATGATGTCACCCCCCGAAGAAATCCTGTCCCAGTAATCACCGAATAATGCCCTGTCAGGGACCGCTCTCAAACTATCATCCCAATATCTGGCAAACCCATCTGACTCAAGCTCCTCAACCGTGTGCAAACCCATGGCCAAAATGAACTGTCTCATAGACATCTGCCTCGGCACCCCACCCAGTCTAAACACAAGGGTGTCAGCAATATCCAATCCAGTATCCGTCTCTCTGTAGTAGATCGTACTGAAAAACTCCATCATGAGCTCCCTTACCAAGGGCTCGTCAATCCTGAACAATCTCTCCCAAGCAAAAGATCTGAATACCACCTCCTCATCATCACCAGTAACTACCATCTCCATCCTACGTCGTAAACTCTCAGCAGCATGTCCTCCCCCAATCAATCCCACATCAGCAAAATCCAAAACCTGGACCCTAAATATTCTCTTAAAGTAAATCGACTCTAGTCTCCGCAAGTAATCATCCAAAGTGCCAGGAGTCAGTCCCATATTCTCGAAACGTAGCCACTGATGTCTTTGTGCAGCCTCTGGTAACGCCATCTGAAATAAATTTTCAAAGTTAGTAAACAGTCTGCAAATTAGGTAGATACGGCGCATCTGATTTAATCAGTGCGGCGTATCTGCACAAAATATAAGAGATGCGGAGCAAGAAATGAGATACGGCGTATGGAGATGCGCCGTATCTAGATTAAGTAATACGGCGTATCTAGAATTTTATTAATTTGGAAATAGGTCGTTACGCCGCATCAATTAACCTAGATGCGCCGCATCTAAAAGCATATCATTATAAAATAAAGGGGATCAGGCAGGCTTTTCAAGAATCCGTATCCGTGACGTAAACTCCCACTTAATATCACAGTATCATTTACCCATTATAACAGTTCTAAAAGCTCAATACACCACTACTAATCCATTTTCCCACTAAATATTCAAAATCGAATTCAAAACCCAAATTTTCGTTCAAATCAAACTAGGCCAGAAATTCGATGATTTACGCAAGTTAAATACGGGGGAGATAATCTAATACAAGTCCTAATCATATCTCTATATCATTTAAGCACTAATCGAATTAATCACATAAACCCTAATTTTCATATTAAACAAGATTAAATCGAAATAGAATAATTACCTTAATTTTATGATTAGGTGAAGGATTATAGATCGGATTAGAGGGCGGATTTTAGAAAAATGCTCGGAATTAGAGTATAACTTTACTGCGTGTAAGTTCTTAACTATGTGAGGATTTTGTGGTAAAAATTTTAGATCCGGCGCATTCCCGTCGTATTTATAGGGCAAAACGATGCGCCGTATTGAAAAATTGGAATGCGCCGTATCTATTTAATCTCGTTGACTAGTCAATGAGTCCTAGTTGGTCAGAGATACGGCACTTGGGATATTTAGATCCGCCGTATCGCTAAGTTGGTGAACGAAATTTAAATAAGGAACGTACCTTGGCCTCCGCAACACAATTCCTTATACATCAAATCGGGGTTAAACGGTCATACCATATGATATAAATGAGTTCAAAATAAGAGCAATAGACATAAACGTTTTATTAATAATTGCAATCTTATTGTTTAGTGGATAAGGATTTATTCCGAGGTTAGGAACAAATATCGTTTTTAAGCATACAAAATTAAGATTACAATTTGAATCAGATGTATAATATGGATAATAAAATTGAGATTATATTGTAGAGAACTTTCCTTTGGGCTGGTTGAATTATCGTAGAGGTTACCTGGAGCTCTATTTCAAGAATTTTAAGACGTTCAATGTTACCGGTACCGAGTTTTCCTCCACTCTTGCTGTCTTATGTTCGATCACTCCAGCTGGCTTCTCTCGGTTTGGTTTAGAATGTAATCTTTCATGGTGATGCTTGAGTCATCATTTATCCTGAAAATAAACAACTTGCACACGAGAGTAGCGGACCGATCAAAGTAAATATCAAAAATCAACTATATTTATCAAATTATATTCGTCGTATTAACAAAGGTTAATGCGTCGTATTTTCGTTATGTTTCAAAATACAAGATTTTTGATTCAGAAGATAAGCCGTATCGACGAAGATCGATGCGTCGTATCAGTTTAATAATTCGAAAACTGTTTTTAATTAAAATAATAGATACGCTGTATCTGCCAAAGCAGATGCGTTGTATAGCTTTATCGTTTAGAAAAAATTTCTTATTAAAAACAGATACGCCGTATCTTGGGGAAAGATGCGTCGTATCAAATTAATTAAACGCGTTGTATTTTATAAAAATTAAACGCAATACGCCGTATCTGAGAAATCAGATGCGCCGTATCGTTTGAATAAGCTCAGTACAACGATAGCAGAACACAGAAAATACGAAAAATAAAAACAAATAAAAACACAAACGAAAATAAACACAAATAAAAGCAAACAAATAACACACAAAACAGAAAATATTCAAAATAATACAATGAATGCAATTTAACCTAATATACAACACAGTTAGCGGTTAGATTAAAAATTAAAAAGAAAAACCTAATTAAAATACTAATCAAATTAACAGATAATAACAATTCACTCCCCGGCAACGGCGCCAAAAACTTGATGCGTGCGTGCGAGTGCTCTGATTTATACCCACGGTATGTCGTTGTGGTTTTAGCAGTATTCAAGTTTTAAATTTATATTTAGCTGACTTATCAGTAACACACACACTTTAACGAGCAGTGTACCCGGTCAGTATGTATATAATGGTAAGTAGAGTGTCGATCACTAAGAGTGGAACGTATTATCTAGTTATTCTAATCAGTATTTTAATATCTATGTTAGCTATACAACCTAATTTAATGCAAGGGGGTTCAGCCTGAGAGACTGGCACGATTTGGTTGCAATTAAATAATAAACTAAACCAATAGGCACGAATCAGCGAATAGCACACACGTACACAGATAAATACACGAGACAATAAGAAGACCTGTCCTGATAGTTAAGTAGCTTGTCACTTGTTTTATTGCTAGTTTTATATGAAGTGTATAGTTCGATGCAACGCACCGAGATTAAGTCCTTTCTCGTTGGTTCTAATCTTATCGGCGAGTAAACCCTTAATGATTACTTATGACTATCCTATTTATCTTTCTTCCTACTTTTCTACAGACGATAGAATGCATAGGCGATCTAATAAATAGGCGAGGGCAGAGGCATGGCGACCCGATCAACGCTCAGCTAGACACAGAGGTTATCAATGCACTAATAAAAGTCACCAAAGACATCAACATATAAACTTTAATTGATGGGAAAGCAGTTTTAAGGGAGTGCAATCTTTCCGTTGTCACATTACACAAGCCACCAATCCTGATGAATTAAAGTTTACTAACACAATAAAACAAAACTACTTAATGAATTAAACACATGCAGGACCTTCTTACAGCTCTTGTATCTTCGTTCTAGGTGTGTCTTGTGCTGCTACTTCGACTGAATTCGTCCTAGGGTTTCTGTACTTCGGTCTTCTAAAACTGTCGAACTTCGGAACTCTTAATACGTCTGGTCTTTGGGGTATTTATAGTTTCTGTCTGAGGGTAAGATGCGGCGCATCTAATAAGTAGATGCGGCGCATTGACTTAACTTCGCGTGGGGTCCAAGATTAATATATTCAGGAATATTCGTACACCGCCAGAAGATGCGGCGTATGTTCATTATCAGATGCGGCGCATGTCCTCTTGTATCTTGGATCGTATCTTGTGAAATCTTGATAGTGATGCGCCGTATGTAATAAGCAAGATGCGGCGCATCTGGAGCAGAATGTCTTGATCTTGTACATTTCAGTAGACTCTTAACTTCTTGCTTGTTTTGCTCCATAATTAGTCCAAAATCGCCAAGTTTCACCAAATGCTTGTTTTTACCTGAGAATTACAAAAGTAAACGATTAAGTATCAATTCTCACAGATAATATAATAAAACAAGTCAAATAAATAGGATAAATGATGGTAATAAAATGCACTTATTTGAGTTCATCAAGATTTAGAGGTTATTTGATGGAGATGGTGCATTTTATGATCTCTTGGACAACATCTTTGTTTGTTGAGTTGTTGCATGTTATTTTAATATGATTTGGTTTCCTAGAACCAAGAGATGCTCTAATGTGATACAATGTAGAATCTACTACATCAAGAGTGTTTCAAGAATGCTCCTTTGCATATCTTGATAAAAGAATCTAGTAAAGGTTATTTACCTCAATAGATCTTGTGAGTATTATATTTGAAATGAGACATATTGTATATTTCAACAAATATGCTTTTCTAAGAGGAAACTTATCACTCTTACGAATGCTTAGTAAAACAAGTATTTTAGTGTATGACCAATTTTACTTGTTTATGCAATGACACATGTTGTATTGGGTTATTATTCAACTCTAATATCCTATATTTGTTAACAAGATGCAGTGTATTCTCTTGTAACATAACCATTCATGTTACAAAGAAAATAAGATGCATAGAATATAAGTTATCCTTTGTCAATCTTTTGATAAGAGAAATACATGTGATATTCCCAAAGATTGATGACTTACATAATAGTTAATAACATATTATGTGTGACACTTTTACTAGACATGTGATTTTGAGTGTTGAGTCGTTCATGAGCAAAGTCTACATATGTTGTTTGTTTGCTCGTGTTTGGTTTTTCAGAAATGATACATTTACTAATTGCATTGCAATGTAAATTACTTTTATATTTCGGATGAAACATCCAAGTTGTCAATCCTACTTAGTTGTGTATTTTATGCACCTTTTAAACATATTAGTTTAATGTTTGGAAAACAACCATTGGACACGAAGACTCAATATGGCATCTTCAACACAAGTGTGAGTTATGATCCGATGCATATTATTTTCGTCTTGAGAGGACTTCATTATTTTCATAACAATCGAGTGTGAATGAGTATGTAGATTCAAGATAATATATTTCATCATATTTTGATGTTATCTTGCAAATAATGACTCCAATATCATGTCCATACTTGAAAACTTGTCAATTAGATTCGATAATGATATCAATCATAATTTGAATAATGAATTGATATGTACTCGAAATCTTTCTTGTCCCTCACGATCACTCCTTTTAAAAAGAAAATAAAAATTTAGGGAATGTGTTCCATTTATTCTAATACTAGTTGTATGTGTGAGGTTAATGACATGTTAAGTTACTACTTCGATATTGTCATTTATTTTTATTTGAGAAAAACTATTTATATTATTAAGTATAATATTCTTAGTTTTTCAACACCTCATTAGTATAAAAATAATTATCTTAACTATTTTTATACAACATACGTAAAATACTAAATGTTTAAAACATTTTGTATGTGTGTTAAATCAATGCAAGTTTAATACATTTTCTTTTACTTAAATACTAATGTATTAATATGATCTTTTATCTTGTTTAGACAACTCATGGTCAAGCAAGACAAAATGATGTAATGTTTTAGAGATCATGTTACGTATTTTATGAGAGTGTTAAGTATTTTGAGGTGGTATACCTTTTACACTTAAACCTTTGGAAAAGTAATTGTGTAAGACAATATCTTTCGACACACATGATCAACCAACTTAGTTTCTATTCCTAAGAACGTTACTAAATCATCTTAAAACTTGCAATATGTCTAGAACACGTATGCAAGAAAAGTGGTCTATGCCTATATGCAATGCAAAATCAATTACACAACTTAGTGCAAAAAGTCTAGTCTGAGTCCTATTGACGCATAAGCCGAAAAACTAATAATCAGCAAATAGCAACAAGGCATGTAAAACGCTTGTGATTATAGATATAATTAGCTCAACTAAAGATAACTATAAGCACAAAAAAAATATTAACTAACAATACTAGGACACAAAGAAAAATAAATAGCCATTTAGCATAACACACAAAAATACTTATCATCATTTTGTGTATTAAGTATAACAATGTATACTAAGCTTGATTTTATCTGAAAATGAATTGGTTTCCTCCCCATTTCATAGATTTTTACCAAGTCACTTTGAAAATGCGTCAAGGTTTAAAAGTTGAAACGCTCTTTTTTAGTTTAACCAAAAAATTTACGCAAACTGCATGACCAAAAAGACCTTTAGTTGAAAATCGCAAATTGCATGACCAAAAAGAACTTTAGTTGAAAATCAAGGACTTTAACATACTTTCATTTAGAACAAATTCATAAAAGTATTTTCAAATGAAAGTAGACTCAACTTCATTTAAAATGATGGGTGACGTGACTCCTACGGACTTATGGTTGATTTTATATGAATTTCTGAAAATGACCCAATACTGAAAAAAGACAGACAGAGGCACGGTACCTTTAAATACACCACTGTACCGTTAAATATAATGGTACCGTCCTATATTTAGTGGTACCGTGATCTATTTTCTAATTCAGTTTACTATTTTAGTGCGGCGACTCGACGAAAAAATGTAAAATTTAATAAACTAGATATGAAACATATAAAATATATATTAAGCATCATTTTCACGTTTAGGACTAAGAAAAACATTTACGATAATACTTTTACAACAAAATAATGATTTGTCCCAAACACTCCTTTCAAAACCGCATGACTTTACGACTCTTTCTAAAGACATGGCCGAACACTTACAAACTCAATTCTTTTATTAATTTAAGAAAATCTTCAAGCTAGTATGACAAAGTATACTTAACAACAAAACTTGTAAGTATTAAGCAACTAAATACTTTTCATATTTTATCACCTTCATGGGTAATTTGATACATGGATCGTACTCAATTTTGAAAACCATTTGTTTTAAAAATTTGAGTGACGTGACTCTGGTACCAATTGTGGAAACCGTAGAGGGGGGGTGAATAAGTTTCCATTTAAAAACTTAAAAACTTTTTGTATCAAACACCCGATCAAGTGTGACGTAATATGAAAAGTGTCAACAATGATCATATAACATCTAGAGATGGTATAAAGTAAACTACAACACAAGCATAATCAAACCATGACACAAACATAATCAACATAACATATGCAACAAGCCACACAAACATAAACGCAATGCAAATATAAATATAAAGCGATAAAGAATAAAATAAAAGTAAAGAGATAAGTAAGAAGGCGCAAACCGGACACGATGATTTATAGTGGTTCGGTTACGAAGCTCCTCTTCGCCCTACTCCACTCCCCGAGTACCCAACTCGAGAGTTACTTCACTAATCAACAAGCTCCCTTCAGGCGGAGAAAACCGTACAACGCCGCTTATCCTTATTTCCGACACTAAGCTAAATCTCGAGTACTAATCTAAGCTAGTACCAATCTACCACGATCCACACAATCTACTCACGATCTACCCGATCTACCCTTGATCCACTTGATCAATACACATTCCCACAAGCTACAAGAGATCTCCAAGATCTCAACAAGATCAAAATGATCTACTTCCACTTGACTCGATCTACCCGATCTACCCTTGATCTACTTGATCAATCACACAAGCCCACAAGCTTCAAGAGATCTCTAAGATCTCAACAAGATCACAATGATCAACCCTCACTTGACTCAATCTACCCTATCTACCCTTGATCAACACACTAGCTCACAAGGTACAAGAGATATTCAATATCTCTATAAGATCACAATGATCTTCTCTCACAAACTCTCAAAAGAAAAATGAACTTGATGTATACAAGATACAACGAGTATGTAACAAGTGTTACAAGTGCTCTAACTACAACTACAACACTTTGTATCTTCTTTGATACCTTGTGTTCTTCTCTTGCACTAGAAGAGGAATGAAGGTGATCTCTTGGTTGGATGAAAGGATTACTCTTAAACAAACTAAGACTCTCTAAATGATCAAAGAAAATGATCTAAATAAGAAGGGATTAGACCAGAGAAAACTGACTGGAAAAATTAAGTTGGAAGTGTAAAATGGTCCACTATTTATAGGCAAAGAAAAAACTAGCCGTTACAGAGGGACGGCACCACTAATTGTTAGACGGCACCACTAAATTTAGTGGTACCGTCGATACTTTAGTGGTACCGTGGATGCTCCTCCATTTGTTTTTAGTGGGGAAGGTTTTTTTGGGAATGTTTGGAGCTGTTTTGGGGGGAAATAGCTGTTACTATTTTTGAAATGATTTTCCCAAATAAAACATTTCTTTCTAATTCAAAAATAATTTGTAAAATATATTTTTGAAAAATGTTTTGTCACATTCATAAACGTGAAGTTTAGAACAAAAAATTTATTTCTTTGATCATCCGTCAAGTATAAATTTGTTTGTTCATACCTTGAGTGATTTACGTCGGGATGAAAATCTATGACTCTGTTGAAGCATACTTGAGACGTTAAGAGATGTTGATGTAAGTATGCGTTGATGATTTGTGTTTACAAATAACTTGCGCATTTTACGTTATGCATTATAAGTTACATGTTTGTCATTATTAAAACCGAAGAAACCGTTTAGTTTAAATATCGTAATAGTTGCACTAACAACACTAATTCAAAAAACCTTAAACAAAGCACTAATTCGTTGGGACGTATCCAACTTTGCATCCGTTACAATTATATAGCACAAGATGCAACAACATTTTCTACCAACAACAGCGAAATTACCATACGATCTGCCGTGTTGTTCTCAAAGTTGTTGGGTAAAGTTTATGCTGAGATGGCAATAGCTTATTAACTATTTTGGCATTACCATACTCTACGTAACCGGTAACCTATAGAACAAGCTCCCTGATCTGAGCCTCTGTCAAAGAATAAGGAATCCCGGCCACATATATGCGATTATGACCTTCGATCCTAGCAGTAGAACCTGGTTTTAAACCAACAACAGCCAAGTTCAAATTGGATTTAGGTTCACTTAGACCTAGCTTTGCAGCTAATGGCTCATTGTAATCACTAGGTCTTTTGACCTTCACCGGTGCTCTTTAATGCCATCCAAAGCAATTGCATCGCTGGCCTCCTCAACAGATCTCATCTCCACAAAAGCAAACTTCTTCTCATGATAGATGTACACATTCGGAAAAACATCACCTGGACGAGCAGTATTTCCACCGATTGCAGACATAACATGGCTAAAAAAGGTCGCCACAGACTGCAAGAAATAAATTAAATCAGAAGCTACATGTCTATTGATTCAAGCTGAGCCGTTAATACGTAATTAATATTGAGGGGCAGTATCAACTTCCATCCTTAGCACCAACAACCAAGCTCAATAGGTACATACAAGTGAGACCACTAATTAGGGTCTATTATAACCTTTATGCCACATAGTCACTACAGAATACGCTTGCATATTATACTGCATGTTGGATCCTTCTACAGTATAAAGTACAAACTGATTCTTTTAGTTACATATGTTAGTGATTCATGGTGGTCCCTCTGCTCCTATATGGAAACAGATTGTAGTAAGGCATTCACCTAATGGTGCTTTCGGATAAACGTAACCTATCAATCTTGAAGAAATTATAATCGTTGTAACTTCTTAGGTGATGCTTGTTTTTTCGAAAAAGAGTTTTTCACTTTTTATGTCTGGGCTAGCATATGTTTTTAAAAAAAGTGTTTTTATTTTTCTAAAGACAAAACAGGTAAAAATCACTTATATCCTTCATTTTAGCAGACATGGAAAAAATCTTTTTACCACTTCTTAAAGATACAATATACCCTTCTTCCTAAAAACCACCTTCCACACTATCTTCTTCCTCATCGTACTTATAAATCTTATTAAAATTTAAAGGAATACACTGACATATGAAAGTTAACCAGCAGACATGCATGTTTCCCTTTATCTACCGAGTCAAAGAATCTAAAGAGTAGCATACATCATGTAGTATGAAATCTGTCAAGCATAACTAATCAGTAATGCTACTGTCAACCACAACCTGCAAGCCAAAAAAATCGTACAAATTAAAATCACCAACAAAAACACGTAATAATCAACAATAAGAATCAAACATATATATTATATATTTGTATACATTAAGGCTAGAACAGCTGGTAGTTAGTCGGGCGGTAGACTTTGGAGCGGATACCGGAGATGATGACCTGAAGATAACAAATATATATATATATATATATATATATATATATATATATATATATATATATATATATATATATATATATATATATATATATATATATATATATATTATATAAAAATGAACTAAAAACACGAAGCATAGTATTTCGTTATCAGTCATGTTAGACAAAGATCATATCGCACAGTCTTTAAAAATATATACATGTTCCTGCCTATTGTGAGATATTCCCATACATCTTAATCCCAGCTAAAGAGACCAAAAAACAATTGAAATTTATCATAGCAACAATGCTATTGTCAACTGGGCAACTTGACTATGCCAAGTTCACCAAACGTAAGGTTCTACATACACCATGGACGTTCTCAGCACAATAGTTGAAAACAAAGGGTCCTAGTTTCCTACTAATCTATCTGCATTTATTTGTAACATTCATTGTAGGTAGAGTACCTATAAGCACTAACCTATCAAAGTCAAAAAGTAATGCCTAATTACTAATTAGAAAAATGTTCTCCAACACTATTATGATTATTAACCACTAACATTATGATGTTATGAAAGCAAATACCTGTCACTACGAACAAACATCTATTTATTATATATTTAAATAAAATAATATGATAAAAAATCAAATGTATACCAATATCAAACATTATGAGGCTGATTTTGATCGGTAAGTGGCAACGAAGAATGATTGGAGCACCTAATCACGTTTTAATAGTGCTATTTCGTCTCAAATGTCCATTTTTTAGCACTAATTTTGATCAATTTTGAATTGGGCGGTTAAGTTTTGTAATTTGGGGGAAAACATTGTTGGTGAGAGTAAAGGATAATGTGTGTGTGTGTGAAATGATGAGATGGAATGAAATGAGTAAATGGGATGGGTGTAACCGAACCCTGTTAATTATTATTGATATTCCAAAAATGCCCTTCTCTAAGTAATTATATTAAAATGACAATTAATCTACACCCTTAGATTTAAAAAATATGGAAGGCTGAGATCTCTTGATTTGATCTTTAGATAATTATTGTTCTACATTGAACTTTTGTCTTATATTTATATATTTTCTATGTGTTTACATTTTCACTATAACTTGCATTCATTCATTCTCGTTAAACATTTTCAACAGTTTTACTTTTAACTCTTTTTTTTTTTTCTACTCAACTTTTTTCACATTTAAACTTTACACAAGTCGTCAACTATAGCACACTCATTAGCATTCGTTTATCCTTTTTACACATCTTAAACATGTTTTATTTTTCAACACTTTCGTCTTAACAGTCACCGCTAATGGGCCACATTAGCCGTAATATATATAGTTTCAGATCATTACCTTAACTTCATACATACTCATCTCATCCTCACTGACATTCGTAGCTGATCACATTTTTACTCTCATACCTTAACTCATCTCATTTTAGTTATTTACGCACTTCAGCAATATCGTTTTATTTCAACTTTTACGTACCATTATACTTCAATTACGTTCCATACTTTCACTATTATTGAACATCTAATAATCTAAGTGTCAAATATAACTATGCCATTACTACATACTATAACATACTTATCATCATTTCACATTCCATTATTATTACCACTACACACACATTCACATAAACCCATAATGATCACCAACACCATCCGAGTGCCCGGTGTTCTTCTATCAAGTCCATAGAGGACTGTGTCGCTATCTAACACAAAAACTGTATTCAATTATTTTACCGACCATTTTGCGGTCATCCTACCAAATGTTTTACTACTATGTCATAAAAAAAATTGACCTTACCACGATTTTATAAACAATGAATTGATTTCTTAATATGATTCCACCAGTTATTTTATAAACCGATCTACTGTCCTATTAATATATCACAAACTCATTGTACAAGCTATTCTATTATTAAGTAATCAACCGATTCACTACTTTACAACGAACAGTTTCACAAAATTTTTGTAAACTATGTCACAATTATCCTACAAGTTTTACTACAGCCTTATGAACCATTTTACCCTCCTGTGAGTTGATTTAGCCACCGTTTGATTTAAAAACAATAAAACCGTGTTACTATTATCTTACAAATTATTTCGCCATTACTTTCCAATACTATTTTACTGTCACCCGATGAACTGTTTTGCTACTAAATCAGTAAGTAAACTACAGCTTTGCTAATATTTTACAAATAACAAATGATTTTCTTATTACCCTATGAATTGTTTTACAAATCATCTCACAAGTTATTGTATAAATCGAATTGCTATCTTGTTAATATATCACAAATTTAACTATGGTTTTGTTATTACTTATAAATAATAAATCATTCTCTATCACTCTATAAACTGTTCTACAAACTATTTTATAAAGTATTTTACAATCACCATGTGAACCATTACTTTCATGAAAAGTGTTTTTATACTATTACTTCATAAACAAAATAACCAATTTTTCTGTTTTGAAAATAAACCAAACCTTAGAAGTGGATCCCACACCTTTGCTTGAGATTATAGATAACAGTATACCAAACCTTGATACTGTTTCACCACCGAATAAGTCACCTCATTCGTTCCATGCGATTAGATTCCCTTATTTGTAGTGCATGCGTTGAACTAGGTTATCAATATACCATCACTTTTATGATATTTTACCCTCTAGGAATTCTAGACAACACAGACTCAAAACCCATTTCTTTTATGTGAATCGACTTCTGCACCGGGATGCCAAAAGATCTTAGCCTACCTATCGACTATTGCTGCCCGACCTCACCTTGTAAACAAGAAGGACTCTTCTCAACATAGTGTCAAGTTGATTCAGACCTTTCAGGTCACTAGTGCAACTGTTTAAGTCATGATACTTCTTAGCACTGAGTCATCCCTTTAAGACCGCCAGTACAACATTTTCGGTCAAGATACCTCTTAGTACCATTTAAACAAGTTGGATACTCACATCTATGAACTTCGCCTGATATTAAGCATTAAACCCCACTCGTATTCGACAATTAGACCTTGTCTTCGGATATTTAAAACATAGTTAAGTGTACATGCCCGACTACACCTTTTCGTTGATGTCCTCATTTTAAGGACCTTTCTTTAAATGCGTTTATATCAACCGAAAAGTGCATAGAGATATTTTTTTTTTCTGAATTACCTATATTTTATGGGTTAATTTCTTCTGGTCAAACTTTATCAAACTTTGGTTAAAGAATGTCAATGTCAATTTTTGTGAACACTTTCTTATCCACGCAACTGTAAATTTCCAACAAAGAAATTTGTAATACTTGGAAGTTGTTTTGGTCAAACTCGTATAAACACTTACTCAAATAAAATTTTATCCACTCTGAGGAGGAAAACACACAATTTTGAAACAAATCTTGAAGACCAATCACCCGCCATTTTTACCACCTTACATGTATCAGGATGAAAGTTTGTGTCACTAGGATATAAGCCATATATTGGATTAAGACCGTGAGAATTTAGAGGAGCCCACACTAGCAAAATTGTGAAACATCGAGTCGTTAAGACTTAAACTGTTTCCCCCCTATTAAACTTACTCCAGAGATCATTGTACCTCACCAAATCACTAGAAGAAGACGACTTATAACAGAAAACCTAGATACCCTCCCACAAGCAAAGAGAAACCCTTAAAACAGCCTAATGAGACCCGAATCTACTACAAGTACCTTCACCGACACCGTTCCGAAAGATAACTTGAACTGAATCGCGAGGACGCGATTCCTTTTAAGGGGTACCTGCTGTAACAACCCGAAAATTTCCAGACAAGTTTTTAATAATAAATTGTATTTAATACTTCATAAGTTTCACTTTTGAACACTTCTGAACTTATTTGAATCGAAAACGAAAGGTTATCTCGTGAAACGTGAAAATCGACACTCAACGCGTAACGGCACAACCGTAAACCCGATAAACAAATTTATTTGATTAATATTTTAATTTTGAGAAACTATACGTGTGAATACTCATTTTTTATCAGAAAAATCATTCCGAACACAATGTCGTAAATTTTGTAATTTAAAACGGACGTTTGTTACGTCAAATGGGGCCTACAGTGTTAATTTAAAAAGAATAACTAAAGTTTCAAAAATAACCCCGCGCCCTAATTAACTCCGCTGCCAACTATTTTCATTTTGTATGAGTTTAGTCCCTCATGGGGATATAAAATACCCATTTTAGGGTTTCCTCTCCCATTTTTCTAACTCTCCACCGGAATCTACTATTCTGGCGCCGTCAAGTTTTTCGGCCAACTTTCGGCCACCCCACCTCCAATTGCCGATGCGTAGATCTCAATCCCCACATCATTTCTGGAGAAGATCAGAGCAAGAGGAGCTCGTTTGGTTTGTTTTGGAGCCTCACCGCCGCACACCACCCCTCACAGCCATGAGCCACCACCCTCCTCACCCTTCTCTCTCTCGTTTGGTAAGCGTCACGTGCCCTTTTCCTTTATTATTTTCATTTTTATTTCAAAACCTTAATCGGTATAATCTAAACTAAACGAGTTTTATACTAAAAACTAATTAAACCTAATGTTTTATAACCTAAATCGTGTGGATCTATTGTTTTAAACCTTGACTCGTTCAGACTCGCCACCGAGTCGCTTGACTCGTCCGAGTCAACTCACGAGTTGAGTTGTCTCGGAGCGTATTTTAATCATTTTGTATTTATTTGTTATATTTGAGCATTTATATCGTCCTAGCATATTTGTTTTTGATGTTTGGTTGCGTTTGGTTGTCGTTTGGTTGTTAGCCGTGTGGCTAAGGCTCGACTAGAGTGGAGCCGTGACTCAAGGGAGTCACGGCCAAGGCATTGGTTAGTTTGTTTGAGTTATGGCAAATTGTTAGTCGAATAGGAGTGAGTCGTGACTCAAGGGAGTCACGACCTGGAGGTTGTTTGTCTATTCGAGTCCTTGTGGTTATGTCGAGATGGTGTGGATGTTTTGGTCGAAGTTTAATGTGTATTGGTTATGGCCAACGCCTCGTGGGAGGTCGTTTGTGGTAGTATTTAGACTAGAGTGGTGATGTTGGTTATTGATGAGACACGACACACATGGTGTGTGTTCGTGATGTGTACCACGACACATATAGTGTCGTGGGGACTTCGGTTGCGTTAAACACGTTTTTGGCTAAACTTGGACACCAAGGGGTGTGTTTATGTTAATGTTTATGTTAGGGTGCGTATAATTGGTTTGGTCATTGGGCCTCAAGCCCACGTTGTTACTAAGAGTGTGTTTGGTTAAGTTTTGTGCCGAAGCCTAAAGTCTTGGGGGTTTGTTTAAATATTTTGAATTTTGTTATACAATTTGTATTATGGATTTTTGAACACTTACTAACTTAATCTTTTGTTGTTTGTTTTCGTAATCGATGATGATGTTGGATGCTATTGGAGTTATACCGGGGATTTTGTCACCAATTCTTGAGATTTGTAAAAAATTTTGTAATAGATTAGTGATCTGAATATATTCTTGTAACCGTTATTGGATTTACGATATTAGAGTAGGATTTATTGCATGATTTGATACAAGCGACGGAATAGTATATTAGACTCTTATGAGCTTAATATATTCGGACCTGAACGGACACAAATTATCCGATAAGCTGAATCTAATAAATTATGCGAATGATAACGGTATAAAAACTTGTTTAAAACTTGAATAAAACTTATAAAAACTTGATTGCAATCATTCACGTTAACTCGGGAACATAATATAAACGGACGCGTTACGCCAAAGTTTATAAAACCTTCCAACATTTATAAACTCATAAACATACCTAAATCTTACAAATTTATACAAAACGACTTTATTCAAATACATACAAAGTTATATTTTGGGATACGGGAAAACATCAAACTCATTCATCGATGTATCTTTAATCTTATATTCAATCGATATTCTTTTTATTGACATTTCTCCTTGTCGTTATTTTCTTACATTCTTTTGTCATTCTTTCTCGGCCTGAGTTCTCATCCATACTTCTTTGACGTTCTTTTGTTGCCTTCTTCTTGTCATTTGTTTTCGCGACTTGATATCTCGTTAACACTTTCCTTGACTATGTCGTTATCTATTCTCTTTGGCGTGAGTACGTTTTGAGTCAATACTTTTCTTTAACACCACACGAAACATTTATACTAAACTTTCTTGCGATATTAAAACTAGATTTTTACAATTAACAATTCAAGTATTCCACGAAAACTAAAATACTTTATCTTTTGGAAACTCATTTACTTTACGAAAACATAATCTGCGATAACCGTATAATTATTAGGTTGTGCCGATCTCGTACCGTTGTGCTTATACTTCTTAATACCATTACGCTTGGCTACTTGATGCCAGTTGTGTCACTTGCATTGCTACATACCGAGGTGAGTTCATAGCCCCACTCTTACTTGTTTAAACTATTTTGTAAACTACTTGGGGTAAGATACATGCTACTGCTTTTACTATGATCACAATTGCTTGAAAACTGTATTCTGAACTAAAACTATATTTGACGCTAAGTACCACTATTGCCAAACATAAGTCCCTTTATCATGCACCATTAGTCACTTGCGAAGTGAGCGCGAATATAGTGTATAGGCCTATAGGACTGACGCAACCCACTCTGTTGACCAGATAGGCAACACGTGTGTGCTATATTCGATTTACCTAGGTAGACGGCAATCTACCTACTTGAGGGCAAATTTGAGATTATTATTATTATTTACATCAATGTTATTGATGCCGGTTAACGTTTTGCGTGTCATGAGCTTAGTGCAATAGTAAATATTGGATTTACGGGTGCAACAACGTGGCCCACTGTTTCTTAAACTTGAAACCTTGTGATCAACCACTTTATTACTAAACCTATGAATTCACTCAACCTTTGTGTTGACTTTTTAACATGTTTTATCTCAAGTGTTTGATCTTTATTGCTGCATGACTTACTTTTGGAGGAGCTTGGCGAATGGCATGGCATGGTCATAGATGACTCTGAAAATTATTTGGGACCGCTTTAATTCTTTAATGGACGTGTATTTTCCGCACTATTTTGAATGATGTAAACTAAATGTTTTTAAATTATGAAACTTCTTTCAAAACGGTTGAAGTAAAACCCTTCTTTGTACCTTGTGTTGTGATAACAGTTGAGTAGCACCCCACGACGTGTATGCTTCCGCCGTACCGATTTGGAGGATGTTACAAGATTTCTCAACCACTTATTCAGATTAAGATGGGAATCAGATTCAGACTTTTCTACTGCATATTCAGATTCAGATGTGCCAATCAGATTCAGATTAAGAACCTCTTAAGAAAGAAACAGCACCTTACTTTTAAGTTTTAAGAAATGTTGTTTTCTATATAAACGAGAGATTTAAACCTGGTGACATAAATGTTCGATATCTCATGACATGGTAGCGGATCAATTCAAAAGTAATCAATTTTACAAAGTGTAGAAAGCCACTCATTATTTGACAAGTGTCCCATCACCTATTTTATTCAAAAAATTCGCCTAGGGGCAACATTGTAATTTAACCCGTTTTTTGCTTTTCCACCTCAATTTTCAAACACACATATCTTTTAAACGATAAACTTTAAAAAAAAAAAAACGATTTCACCATAATTTTTAAAATTTAATCCTCTTTAATTTGGTATAAATTTTGTTAAAAATTTCGAAACATTTTTTTTACATATCAAATGAGTCTTGATTTTCTTTATTTTTTTTGGCATTTTCGGCCCTACTTTTTACCCTCACAAATGCCGAATCGTGAAAAACTTAAAACATGAAAATTATACATTTTCGTTCACTCTTTACCCAGAAATTTGAATCACTCAAATCCGAAATGATATTAGTGAGATATTGCACGTTAAAGATAGCATTTTAGTCATATTTGTTGCATACAAGGTGTTTGATGAAACGTCTAGCTTAGATTTTTAGTGTTAAAATTGCGTCAAATGCATTAATTTTTGTACCACAATTCATCATTAATCATTTTATTAATATAGGATTCAAAAAGTGATGTTTTTGTTAATTTTATTTTGTTCATCAATATTTATTGATGAACATCAGTGATTGTTGAATTTAGGTGAATTATGAAATTATTTTGTTTTAGTTTAACTGATAATGAGTTGAAATTATTTTGTTTTAGTTTGATTGATGATGAGGTGAAATTATTTTAATTTTATATAATTTGTATGCTTCGATTAGTGATTGATTTAGTATTGTTCATCAGTTCATCAATTTTCTAATAAAAACACAATGTTATCAGTTCATCGGTTATTTTTTATATTGTCATCAGTTATTTTTTATAATGTTCATCGGTTCAAGTTAGTATTGTTCATTGGTTCATCAATTTTCTAATAAAAACAAAATGTTTATCAGTTTATCAGTTATTTTTGATATTGTTCATCAGTTATTTTTTATAATGTTCATCAGTTCAAGTTAGTATTGTTCATCAATTATCAATTTTTTAATAAAAACATAATGTTTATCATATTGTTCATCAGTTATTTTTTATATTGTTCATCAGTTATTTTTAATAATGTTCAGCAGTTTTCGAAAAAATAACGTTCATCAGTTATTTTTAATATTGTTCATCAGTTATTTTTTATATGTTCAGCAGTTTTCGAAAAATAACATTCATCAGTTATTTTTGATATTGTTCATCAGTTATTTTTTATAACGTTCATCAGTTATTTTTGAGAACGTTTATCAGTTATTGTTCATCTTTAACGTGCGATATCTCACTCATATCATATCGGATTTGAGTGATTCAAATTTCTGGGTAAAGAATGGCCAAAAAGCTACAACTTTCGTGTTTTAAGTTTTGCAAAATTCGGCCTTTAAACTAGACAAAATTAGAGCCGCAAATGCAAAAAATTTCAAGAAAATCAACACCCACTTAAAAAGTTGAAAAAAGAAGTTGCGATTCATATATCATAATGCATACCAAATTAAAGAGAATTAAATTTTAAAAATTATGGTGAAATCGGTTTTTCGTAAAAGTTTGTCGTTTGAAAGTTATTTACGTTTGAAGTTTTGGGTGAAATAAAAAAAGGGGGTTAAAAGGATCAAAATACCCCCTAACCGAATTTAATAAGAAAAAAAGGAGGGAGTTGGTGGGGACACATGGCACTAGATGATAGGCTTTCTAGACTTTATAATTTTTTCCGCTTTTTAGTGGATCCCATCTCCTCATGACATTATAAATATCTAATATATGCAATATAGTTGATTACAACGTGTACACTTCCTTTTATGTAATAAAATTAAGCTTATTGTTATTTATATGCATAAAAATAGTTAATTACAATATGCATTTAAGCAAATATTCACGTAAAATAACATAACCATAAAACATGAAACAAAATGAGTCTTGGAATTTCCCCTCCCTATTCAAATTATTCTGATATTTAATCAACAAATCATTTGATTCAAGGGATCAAAATGGCATCGGATCAGGCCATGATATAACAAAATAGTTGTGGTGTTAAATCCTGTGATAAAATTGATCGAATGGCAAATTGGTTAGGCAATAGTGTGGCCTCCGCTTTCTTTGCCTCTCTTGAATGTTGTTCTTGCATCAATCTCACCACATCTCATGATTATCTTGATGACGATGAAGAGGCTAAAGATCGGCCCCTCATGCTAACCAAACCTATCATCTGATTATTCCCCACATGGCTCCCCTCGTAATAAGCTTGATCATTTATAATATAACATTAAGGTTTAATCTTTTTCTTTTTGAATTTTAATGTTGTTTTTGATGCAGTCATGTATGTAATTTTGGATGATTGTAATCATTATGACCATTTTGAATTGATATTGTTTTGTTTTAAAAGGCTGTATATAAGGGCTTTAGGTTTGGGATTTGAATAAGTGATATGTTCTTGGGTGATTATAATCGATCATGAGCTAAATTGAGTTTTACATGGTTCTTGTTTTGAGTTAAAGAAATGTATACCTATCGAGATTTAGTATGTCCATTCAACCCATTTCTTATGTTACGGGTTCTTAAAAGGGACATTTCTTATTAAGCCTTTTTCAATTCCGATCATGTTTAGTGCTCAATCATATATCTTTTTAGGAATCAGACCTAAATAATTAGAGATTATGTTTTCGTTTACATTAGTAGTATGAAATCTTATCTGTAAAACAAATTAACATATAGTTATATTACCCATTTATCTATTAAGAATTAACTAAAACGATGTAGTTAAAGTAAACAAACAGACTAATGAATTAAAAAATGAGGACAAAGACGAAGGCGGGGACAATTTACGGGTAGAGAAAATATCGATCAAGATGAGGCAATGAAACAAGAACAAGCTGTTGAGGAAGAAAGAACGGTTTCGGAAAAACAATAAAAACAAATGACGAAAAATGAGGACAAATGTGTCTATAGGATGTAATCTTTTATATAATAAAACAAAACCCTAAGTGGGGACTTTTGCATTTCAAAAAAATCAAATCATTCCTTATTAAGTACTAGTAATATTTTTTTAATTATTATTTATTTAATTTAAATATGTTTAATTAAAAAGTCTAAATATTTCCTTATTTGTCAAAAATTGAAAAAAAAATCGTTTTTATAATTTAATGGAGAAAAACTACAAAGACACACATGTACCTGATGGTTCATTTTTAATAGTTAAGGACCTTATTGTAAATTTTGAAAAAAGAAACGCACCTCAAGCACTCACTCTCACACAGTTGAATCTATGAAAAAAAAACCTAATACACAAACACATCAAACGAATAACTTCCTAAAGTGATGCTTATTTGTTCTTCTTCCTTCAGAAAGCATTGAAAAAAACCCTTCTTCTCTAACAAAAAAAGTTGTTGTGAATTGAATTTTGTTGGTCAAAATTGCGACTAAAGGTACAAAATTCTTATTGATTTTTTTTTTATTGTTCTAATTAATTTTTTGCACAATTGATAAATGAATTTTATAGTTGATTTATTTAATTACTCTATCAGATTCATTTTAAAATAAGGTCCTTCTAGTGGTGTACGTGTTATTGGTGGCAAAATCAATAAATGAATTATATGATTAACTTTACTTACTCTGGTGCGTTTTGTATAATTTGTGATTACGTCAATGATTTTACAATGTTAAAGTATGATATTGTTGTAGCGATGTTAAATTTAGAGTTTTGTTGGGATAGTACTCATCTCACAATGTGGAGAGAAATTGCAAACAAAAACCAACCCCATTAGTAACACACTCCATGTGAATGTGGGTATGTAAGTTCGATTGATAAAATAAATAAAAATGAATATATGATGATAAATGCTGATATTGAAAGTAAATAAGTTATGTCACATGTTTGGAAGTGCCTTTAGGAGTTGAAATAGCGCTTCAAGTGTCAAACCTGGTGCAATCGTTTTCTGTATAGTTATTCAAGTCACTACTAATAAGGACAATGATTCGTGCTTATGAATTTACCCTTTTATTGTCTTATACAAGGTTATAGAATTGAAAATATACATAATTGTGTAGCCGGTAGTGACCTCTGAAGAAATTAGCGGGCAATAAAATATTAAATTCTCCAAAATTTCTGTAAGGGCGCATATAAGTATTTGACATTCATTGGATGGGTAAGTTGAGAGAAGAGGGGGATGCATATGTGGGCAAACCTTTTCACCATCGTGATTCTAAGAAATTATACACATAATAGACAACTTTATTGTGTGTTTATCAATAGGAAGAACAAAACCTAGCTTTATCCAAGCATGCACTATTGTGAATTGAAGGAGATATATATATATATATGGGGTACGATATATATATATATATATATATATATATATATATATATATATATAGAAGGTGAAGGATATATATATATATATATGGGGTACGATGTGAGGAAGTGAATGTCGGTTTTAGGTGTTCATGGAAGCATATGTTCCATATATTATTTTTTTTGAGTTTCTATAAGTAGATGAAGTGTTACATTTTTAATCAGTTAACTTACAACACTAGTACAGATTTGGCCTACGGTCACACATGAAGTATTTTGAACGGCCACACAATAACTTATTTGTGTGACTAAATGTACCAGAATAAAATAAACAGCCACACTTGATCCGACTTGTGTGACTATTTCGGAATTACATCAGAGGCTACAGCCACACATTTGAATATTTTCGTGACTATACGTATCTGGTAAAAAAAATTTTGATTTTTTAGTCACTTGTAATTTGGGACATGTGACGGATACAAATAAGTTTGAAACATTAGTCACACTATATATATACATATGTGACAAATATATGTCACACAATTGAAAAGTGTGACCAAAATCCATATATGGTCACACGAAGTAATTGTGTATGTGGCTAAATCATATACTCAAGTTTGTCACACATTATTTAAACGTGACTGCTAGTTTTTGTTGAAAATTTAGCCACATATGAATTTGAAATGCGTGACAACTGAAAAGTAAGTTTGAAGCATTAGTCACGATATGCATTTAAAAGTGACAAATATATGTCACACACTTGAACAGTGTGACCAAATGTCATATATGGTCACACTAAACCATAGGCATACATGATTAAGTGTGACCAAAATTCGATACAAATGGTCACGTAAGTTAATATGTGCGTCTAAAGTTTAGTGTGTGTTTGCCTGCCAAATCCTAATGTGTATGGTCACATTTAATTGTATCAGAATCATGTGACTATAGGCTATACCATAGTCACACCATATCACAAATGTGTATCTAAATTATCTTTATGGCCACATTATAAGGGTATTATATGTGACCAATACATTCAAAATAGTCACACTGTGAAATATTCATGTGACTATTATTTATAGCAAAATGTGAACTCAGTTACCATTAACCTTGATATTAGTCACATTGAGTGTTTGTGTGACTAAATTAAAGATGTTACATATGGTCATCACATGAATTTTTTATTTAGGTGTCTAAATAATAGAGTCATATTTTGTCACACATTATTTAAGTGTAGTCACAATTCGATACATATGGTCACACATTTCTGATAACTTATGTAATTATGAGGGGTTAGATATGGGATTTTATAGTCTATCTAGTTTGAGTCTAATTTGATATTCACTGAATTGAGTTCAGACTATTAGTCATGACTCTTCATTTGCCCCATTACAATGCTGGGATTTTATAGTCTATCTAGTTTAATGCAGTAGTATGTAAGTATATTACTTGCCCCTAGGAACCAGGTTACTTGACTTTCTAAAGTCAATTTTCAACTTTATAATGAAGTAACATGTTACTAAAGTGCCTGCAAGTGCATATACATGATAAATGGAAACTGCAAATACAATAAAGCTTGACTGCCAGTGGATATATAACAGTGAAAACCGCAAAAAATTTCATTGCCATTGAAAATCTTGACTTTTTTGAGTCAAAATCCATTACAACAGGCTAAATTACAGAAACAACTATTTAATACTAAAACTGCTAATCATCTAACAGTACTAACTTAACAATACCAGCAGTGACCTTGCACTTAGCCTTGAGCAGCAGTCTTAACTTCAACCAGCAGTCTTAACTGTTACACAAGCAGTCTTAACTTGCAGCATGACATGCTTCACTTGGATTTTCGTATAACAATACCTTCACAGTCGGTTCGATAGTAGTCACTTCGTGATTCCTTGCCCAAGTCATCTTTATTTACAAGTGGCAATATGTTTTCATTGTGCTCGTGAATGCCTGTACTAAACTCCTCATCGACTTCGTCATATGTATCTTTGTAATTCTTGGTAGGTGTTTTAAAGACAATGGACAAATTTTTTTGTACCTGGTCTTTCACATAAAACACTTGTGTTTCTTGTGACGCTAATATGAACGGATCATCCTTGTGGCCTAAAGTATTCAGGTCTACCAACGTCTAACCAAGAGTATCGCGTTTGACCCTATGAGTTTTGCGATTAACCCAATCACATTTGAAAAGAGGAATTTGCCTGAAACGGTAATCTAGTACCCATATCTCTTGTAAAACCCCATAATAAAATGCTTTTCTTGTGGTTGCAACTTCTTTGGATATGTGAAGATCTACTGCATCAACACTAACCCCACTGTTCTGGTAAACTATGCCATCATTACTTTTCGTACGAAATGTATACCCATTGATGTTATACGCCTCGTATTTCACTATGCTCGCGCGTGGTCCAAATGATATCCACCTCTCAGTTTCTGATACACTATCATTGGATATCGCTATCTCTCTCTAAACCTGAATTTCATTACAAGTATATATTACCTTTAAATTGCAGGAACAACAAACAAACAATTAAAGAAAAGGAGTGTTTGGGATAATGAAATGGTGTGCTGGTGGACCTCTATCTAATGTCATATACAGGAGGGACAATTATGATGATAGCAACAAACAAACAATTATAAACAACATACGAGTAATTACCTCTTCGCGTAACCACTTAGCAAAAGATTTACTGTGCTCTTTCTCCAGCAATGCCATTTTTTTACCCGGGTTTTTTCTTTCCAAAACTTCCTTGTGTCGCCTGAAAAAAATAAATGTCTTTGATTATTATATTTGATAGAACATTTTAAGCAACAAAATCGACATATGTGTTAGTAATACTTACTCGATATACGGTTGAATTTCATCTGTATTTTGTATTACATACAAATGTGCTTTCTGAAAGGATTCTCCGAAAACTTCACTTGATTTGCCGGCCGACAATGGCTTTCCGTCCTCATCTTCATTGGTTACATGTTTATCGGCTGGGATACCAATAGTTTTCATGGTTTTATGATATTCGCTAAAAAAACTCTATTGTTTCTTTCGTGATAGTCTCCTCAGCAATGCATCCCTCTGGTCTATTTTTGTTTTGCACATGTCCTTTAATAACCTTCATACATCTTTCGAAGGGATACATCCACCGAAAGCATATGGGAACACATAATTTTACCTTCCTAGTTAGGTGCACAGTCAAGTGTATCATAATATTAAAAAATGACGGAGGAAAGAACTTCTCGAGTAGGCACAGTGTCACAACAAGTTCTTCTTGCATCTTATCTAGTTCTTGCAAGCTGATTTCTTTCCTACATATAGATTTAAAGAAAAAGCAAAACCTGATAATAGCATATCGTGTGGGCTGGTGCATGACTGAACGTATAGCAATGGGCAAAAACCCTTGAATTAGCATGTGATAGTCATGCGATTTAAGGCCAATGAGCTTCCTATCATTTAGGCTGACCAAACTAGAGAAATTTGAACAATAGCCTTGTGGTACCCTGATGTTGCTTAACGTTTCACAAAATATGTCTTTTTCAGCATTCGTTAATGTGTAACCTGCTGGAGGTAGTGTTGTTTTGTCTGCTTCTCGCCTAGCAAACAACTCTTCTTTTATCCCCAACTCTTCCAGATCCAGTCGAGCATTCATTCCATCTTTTGTCTTTCCAGGAACATTCAGCAAAGTTCCGAGTAGACTCTCACCAACATTCTTTTCTACATGCATGAAGTCAATACAATGCGGAACAGAATGATGCCTCCAATACCTTAGCTTTCGATACCAAATGTTGAATTTCTTCCAATATGCTTCATTTGCTTGGCTTGAACTACCCTCTTCTTCTGTTGTTTTCCTTTTCTGCTTTTTAATCTTCCTACCTCTGCCTCTGGTATCTTCTTGGTTTTTCCTTTTCCCCGCTTATTTTCAATATGTTGTACCTCGTTGTATATTAGTTCCCCGGTCAATGGATTTGGAGCATGATGTGGTTCTTGTTGTCCATTAAACGCCTTCCTTTGCGTTCTGAACGGATGGTTGTATGGTAGATATCGTCTGTGTCCAGCATAACTTTGCTTGGATGAGGCAGAAAGTCTAACACAGTGTGTATCTTTCCCACATACTACACAACCTTTGAATCCACTGTATGGGCAGCCACATAATGTACCAAGTGCAGGGTTATCATTTATCGTCCATATCACAACGGCACGCAGATTAAAGTTTTCTTTTTTGGAAGCATCATATGTATCAACCCCTTTCTTGAATAAGGTATGCAGATCATCAACCAACGGTTCTAAAAATACATCAATATCATTTCCCGGGTATCCCGATATTAATACCGAAAGCAGGATAAACTTTCTTTTCATACACAACCATGGAGGAAAGTTGTATATGACAGATAAAACTGGCCATACACTGTGATGCCTATTTCCTGAGTTGACGTCAACCCCATCAGCCGATATTCCTAGCCGTAGATTTCTCGGATCTTTAGCAATTTCAGGGAATTTTTCATCTATGGTACGCCATGTCACAACTCGTAATGTTAGGTCCTTTTCCAAGCTTCGAAATATCACTATTCATCTCGGGAAATTACTATTCATAGGTTACTATTCATCATTTCACTATTCATTATTTTCGAGGTCAGTTTGTGATTTTGAGAAACTTTCAAAAATTTTACTATTCACGAAACACTATTCATTCCCGGAGGAAAATCACTATTCATGGTTATCATTCATCATTACGTAAACTAGGTTTACGAGTATTCAAATTCGCGTAACCAGTAAGGTTTAGCTGCGTATTCATGCATCATCAGTGATGACACATCATATAGACTAGAGTAGTCTATAAATCATCAGTATCATCATCTCATATTATGTCATGCATGGGATTGCATTGTTTCAATTTACGTATGTTCATTCATTTAGTAAACGTTACCACTCAGTCTTTACTACGAAACATATACCCGATACTCCCGACAATGATCCTAACATGTTTTCATATTCAATATAATGATATAAGATTTATATTATTACTTTACCCGGTATTTTTAATTCAATAGCTATATTTTTCTTAAAAGCTTATAACACTGTCGGTTTACGAATTTTCAACCCGATAACTATTCTAACACCCGATTCATGCAAGGAAAATGATTTTACAATTTTTACAACTTCGTCATATTTTATTTCAACTCGTCACGATTTATTTCTAGTTAACTCGGTACACGGTAACACCTAACATATACTCAAACAAACTAATCTTAACTAACTATAAAGCAAAAATGGTCAATCTTGAAAAGTGAAAAAACTTAATTTGGTCAAACTTGAAAAGTGAACACACTTGAAAAGTGAAAAATTGAAAGTAACTAAGGAAAGCCCACCACTATACGAAAGGCTGGAAACTATTTTTGTCTAAGGAAAGCATTGAAGACTTCATTTGAAAGTTACTTGGCAGCATTGCAATCTTCCTCTATACGTTTCATTCTATAGCATTACGATTCAAAAATACCATTAATGAGTTTCCTTCTATTCCTTTTATTCCAAATTAGTTAAAGCTTCTATGATACTCATTCTAATGTATTTTTTATTTAACCTTTGATTAAGTTCAATTAAATTAGCAAGAAAAGTTTGATTCTATAATTCGATTTTTGATGATTAGAGGCATTATGACCAACTATGATCATGCAAGGTAAATACAATTATCTATTTTTTTATTGTTTTTTGATTGCATTTTTTTAATTACATTTTTAGTTCTCTTAAGACAATTTAAAACCCTAATTCGGCTTTTGATTAATATTAATCGTGGAATCAAGGTTTTCATTTTGATAATATGTTGTGTTTTCAGACACAATCAATTCACTGAGTAATTTTGTTATCCGATTGAAAACCACAAATAACGCCTAATCGGCTATCTCATATTGGTGTTTTTGTTTGGCAGGGAAGGATTGGACAACTCAGAGAGATTAAGGTGTCAGATGAGAATTCTATGACTGCATTTAAAGGCCGTCCATTGTGATAAATACAAATGAACCATCTATGTGTGGTTAACGGTGAGTGCGATTTTTTTTCTTTGATTTTCTGATATTGGCCGTTCATCGACTTTGACATGAGATATGTTCGTAATAGATTTATACTTTACAAATATTTTTATATGTTCTTTGATACATGTTAAGAATTTTTGTTTGAGTTGATTTATCACATGTTACAACCGTTTGCAATTACATTTTGATCTTTTCACGTTCTATTTTGAACGTTATATGAAACACTTAACAAAATATCACATATCGTTAATTGTCTACCGCTAAGAATTTCCGTTGTTATGCACGGGTACTCGTCTAGTACATATTAAATGGGGATACAAGTTCCTTAAATAGCTCCATATTTTCTTTTTTCTTCCATGTTACACGCCCCATTGTTTCCTCCCTAAGTCCATTCTACATTTGATTACTTGACTAAAATTAATGCACCAAGACTTTATGTCTTTGAATTATTTTCCATAACACCTTTACATACAATTTCACTAGCTAATATTCACCTCAAACTCTCTTTTTTCCTTCCTCTTTGTTCGGCCAAGACAAGATCACCAAGAACCATTCACCAACTTTTGAAGATCAAGTATCAAACTAGCTCAAATTACTATCCTAGTAAGGGTTTTGTGGTAAAAACCCTAGGTTATTATACATTTTCTCATCAAATCACTCCAATATTGCAAGTAAGCTTCAAGAACATTTCTTTGATCATTTCATACTTTCATTTAATTCATATGATTATGTATTTTCAAGTTATACTAGTTAATCATGCAACTTATTTATGTTTTAGATACCAATTTGCACATAAACTATCTTTAACACTAGATCTATAAGTTTCACTAGTAATCTCATGAAATCCACGAAGGTTGGTGATGTTTAGGACCCCATGACACCTTGAGAAGGTATATGGAAGGATTAGAGTACTTGTGGAGTTGATTTGAAGTGGTATGATCAAATTTAGAACCAAGAAAATGAGTTTTTAACAACCAAAATAACCTACTGTCCAAAAATGCAAAGTCTGGAAAACTCAGTAACTTTGGGGCTATTTTGGCTTTCATATTTAGAAAATAATTCCAAAAATGAAACCGTGGCCGCTTGAATCACTAAAAACCGACTTATAACGAAAGAGATATGATTTTTCTAAGTTTGGCCAAAAAAAAAAAAAAACTAATTTCTGAAAATTAGTGTGCTGTTCGCCGAGATTCAAAGGACAAAACGAGGCGTTAGACGTGATCTAGACGACCCAAACTACTGATATTATGTTAGTTCATGTTCTTACGAACTCGTGGATATAAAGAACATGGAAAACGGGCTTGTAACGACCAAGATATACGCGTTTGAAGCCGACGATTCATAAACATATTTTGACAGCACTTTATGAAAATATATTCCAAGTGTAAAAACTAGTATTTTTACAAGACACTACATTGATAGCCTGATGACGTATAGTCCGCACTCGGGTTACGAACCCGACCAATGGACGCAACTACCACTCAAGCCCATCACGAATGGGCTCGAGCCCATCACGAACGGGCTATTACAATGACGGTTTGGGCTCACGATGGCCCAAACCCGAAGTTATTTATTGCCTTGATATAGGATATCTCTTATTTATGAGATATGTATCAAGCAACCGACCCATGCGGGATACGCTGAGGAGTGAGGAACACGAAACCAACTAGGGTTTCGTGTGTATATAAAGAGTCTCTCGACTCTCATTAAAGGTACGATCTTCAACCCTAACTCTTCAACTAAACCCTAAAACCGATTACTTACTCTCACGCCGGAGGATAATCGTGGGAGACAATCCCACGATAAGCCTAACGGTGTCTTTTTGTTTTCTTAGTGCGCAGGTCTCAAGCATTAAGATCTAATTGGTACGGAAACAAAGAACGCCCAACTTTTGTATCAACAAGTGGCGCCATCCGTGGGACCCGAACCCAGAACTCTACGAAGAACTAGAATGACGAAGCATGGAAACCCAAATCAGCGGACTCCGCAGACGAAGAAAACGCATGACGACCTACTGGGGAAGAAGCAGCAAACTGATTCAGCCGCTAAACCGCCCTCTGGAACAACCAGTGCGCCCAAAAGCCTAGGATCATACTCAGATCTGGCTTTTACTCCAGTAGAACCGATCACAAGGACTACCCATGCTACTACAACAACCACTAGCATGGTGGATCTACTGCGCACTCCTCTCACCATGCCGGAATTAAACTTCACTGAACCGCCAAATGCGCCCACCCGAAACAAGGGTCCTGATTTGGAAACAGACATTCTCGCGCTAGAAGGAGTCGCGCCTGAACTAGCGCCAAGTGATTTCATGTCCCAAAACTACGAAACCTTGGCTGCGCTGATGCGAGAGGAAGCGAAAAAGAGGTCAAGTCAGAGCCTGCAAGCCAGGCTCAACTTTGATCCTGAGAGTGAAGCATCCCCACCGCGCTACCGAAAGGAAAGGCGCGAGAAGGATAGCCGCCGACACCCTGTGTTTACTAGGATCGGAAGGAAAGTTGTGGGCGATGAAGCAGCCGACTTACAGTCTCTGGAAGAGCGTGAAGATGATGGACGGCGCACCAATGTCCACGCTAGACCTGGCAGTCGCAGAATCCAAGATAGACTTGGGCGGCGATGCTCCCCAAGCGAAAGCCCTTCAAGCTCGGATTCCGAGGATAGTCGGCGCAAGCGCCGCAAAAGGGTAAGCTCATCCTCAAGTGACTCCTCGGACAACGAGGACAAAGAAACAGGACACTGGAAGTCCAGAGGAAGATCCCGCGACTGGGAAGACGAAGATATGTCTCGCCCCTGGCGCCGCCAAAAGGTTGACGCATTCACTCGGCGCATCAGTGATTTTTCAGAAGATAAAAAAAGGCGCATGCCCGCTAATGTTAAGACTTATGATGGAACAGGTGATCCTGATGACCACCTAAAAATTTTCGAATCAGCAGCAACCATCGAAAATTGGCCACAACCTGTGTGGTGCCACATGTTTAACTCTACTTTAGTGGGGAATGCGCGAAACTGGTTCAGTAAGCTTCCACGTAGAAGCATCAATGGGTTTGAAGAGTTGCGAAAGGCGTTTCATTTGAACTTTACTCAGAGGAAGAAGTGCGCCAAGAACCCTGTCGAACTCGCTAGAGTAAAACAGCGCCAAGGGGAATCCACAAGCGCTTTTATGGAGCGCTATAAGGATGAATGCATACATGTCAAGGCATGCCCCGAAATACTAAAGATCTCAGGGTTTATGAACGGAATCAACAACCCAGACCTTATCAAAAAGTTAAATGATAGGATTCCCCAAACCTTTGACGAACTCATGAAGCGCACGAGGTCCTTCATTCAAGGCGAAGCCGCCGCCGCGGATAGCAAGAAAGGCTACTCAAACTATAGGTCACGAGAAGAGCCAAGGAGACAATCCAATGAACAGAGTAGCGATCGTAACAAAAACTATCGCAGTCAAGGGGGCGGACGGGGAAACGACAAGTATACCCCACTAACGAAGACTCCAAAGGAGATATTCGCGACGGAAGGAGCGAACTTTCCGAGACCCCCCACCTATGCGCACTCCAGAAGATCGGCGTGTAGGGAACGAATACTACAAGTATCATGGACAGAAGGGCCACACGACTAATGAGTGTGTCCAATTGCGCCAACTAATAGAGAAGCTCGTAAAAGAAGGCAGATTGGACCATCTGGTTAAGAATATTAAGGATGGGAAAGATAAACAAAAAACTAGAGGAAAAAAAGAAGCGCCCAAGGACAAGGCTGACACAATCTACATGATACAATCATGGCAGCGAAAGACTAGACAAAAGGTCAGCCAGAAATTTTCCCATGGAAACGAAATATCTTTCCCCACCTTGGCTGCGGACAACGCAGTGGCAAAACCACTCACCATTGAGATAAATGCGGGGGGTCATGATATCCACCGCATGTATGTTGATGGAGGGGCATCAGCGGATATAATGTATGAACATTGTTTCAAGAGATTGCGCCCTGAGATACAAAGACAGTTAAGCCCAGCCACGACTGCGCTGACTGGCTTCACAGGAGAAAAGATATGGCCCATGGGGCAACAGCGACTACTAGTCGCTGTTGGTAATAAGGAGCACTCCACAACAGCCTGGATGAATTTTATGGTGATCAGATCTCCTTCATCATAGAATGGTATTATCGGAAGACCAGGAATTTCGGCAATACGCGCAGTACCGTCCACAGCACATGGGATGCTCAAATTCCCGGTAGAAGGAGGCATTGTCACCATCTACAACAACGCTGCGCCACCAGGAGAGTGCAACACGATTACATGTGAGACGACGCACACCCCAGAACAGAGCGCAGCTAAAATACCAAACTTGAAGGTCGCAATTCATCCTGACTACCCGGAGCAAGAAGTATTAATTGGTGGATCGTTGTCGGACAAAGGAAGATCGGCCGTGTGCGCACTCTTGCAAAGGAATCTGGATATCTTCGCATGGGAACCAAAGCACATGACTGGTGTGCCACGCTCGATTGCAGAACACAAGCTAAAAATCTGACAAGGATATTCCCCAGTATGGCAGAAAAAGCGCGGCCAGGCTCCAGAGCGCGCAAAAGCCATCCTGGAGGAAGTACATAAACTTGTGGACGCAGGCATCATGCGAGAAGTCTATTATCATGACTGGCTCTTCAATCCAGTGATGGTCAAGAAGAGTGATGGTAGTTGGCGGATGTGTGTGGATTTCACTGATCTCAACAAAGCATGTCCACAGGACTGCTACCCACTGCCAGAGATAGACTGGAAGGTGAAATCTTTGTGCGGATATCCCTTCAAATGTTTCCTAGATGCATACAAAGGGTACCACCAAATCCAAATGGCCAAGGAAGACGAGGAAAAAACAGCTTTCCACACAAGCCAAGGTGTCTATTGTTATACAAAGATGCCTTTTGGCCTGAAAAATGCGGGCGCCACCTACCAGCGATTGGTAGATAATGCATTTGAAAAGCAAGTGGGCCGCAACCTGGAGGTCTATGTGGACGACCTTGTCATAAAAAGCCATACTGAAGACGAAGTGGCGCGTGACATTGAAGAAACATTTATAACGCTACGAAAGATCAACATGAAGTTAAATCCTAAGAAATGCATTTTTGGTGCTACAGAAGGCATGTTCCTGGGATACTTGATAGAACCAGATAGCATTAAGCCATGCCCGAAAAAAACAGAGGCTGTTATCCAACTTCCTTCACCTCGCACATTGAAAGAAGTTCAATCTCTGAATGGAAAACTAGCCGGATTGAACAGATTCCTGTCCAAATCAGCGGATAAGTCACTTCCTCTCTTTAAAACACTCAAAAAGTGTACAAAAAAGGGAGACTTTCGTTGGACTACAGAAGCAGAAGAAGCTTTCACACAGCTTAAGCAACATATAGCAGCGCTGCCTAAGCTAGTCGCACCCCGACTAGGGGAGGAATTAATTGTCTACTTATCTGCGACTCATGGAGCGGTCAGCGCAGTGCTACTGACGGATAGGAATTCCGTACAAACACCGGTATATTTTGTAAGCAAAGCACTCAAGAAGACAGAGATTAACTACAGCCCAATGGAGAAGTTGGTCTTGGCGTTAGTGTTTGCCGCCAAAAGACTGCGCAGATACTTTCAAGCGCACCCAATAGTGGTAATCACAGATCAACCTATCAAGCAAGTTATCTCTAAACCTGACGCATCGGGGCGATTACAAAAATGGAGTGTGCTGCTAGGCGAGTATAACATCTCTTATAGACCACGCACTGCGGTTAAAGGGCAAATACTAGCAGACTTCATCATCGAAAAACCAGACACCGATGCCGCACCTCCACTGAGCAAGGTAGAACTACAAGAACCATGGGTCCTGTTCACAGATGGATCTTCATGCGTAGATGGGTCGGGCGCTGGCCTTATCCTCACTAATCCAGAAGGAATGGAATTCACTTATGCACTGCGCTTTGAATTCACAGCTACGAACAACGAGGCAGAATATGAAGCCCTAATCGCCGGATTACGCATTGCAAATCGAATGGGTGTACGTAACCTAGAAGCAAATGTGGACTCCCGATTAGTAGCCAACCATGTGTTGGGCGAATATGTGGCTAAAGAGGATAACATGGTTCAATACCTCGACAAGACCAAATCGCTAATCCAAGGTTTTGACAGGTTTACCATTAAACAAGTTCCTAGAGGTGAAAATAAGAAAGCGGATGCGCTAAGCAAGATCGCATCTACAAGCTTTGCGCACCTGTCAAAACAAGTGTTGGTGGAGATCCTAAAGAACAAATCCATTTCGGAGATGGAGATATCTACGGTGATAGAAGAGCAGGATCCTACATGGATGACCCCTATCATCGAATTCATACGTAAGGGCAAACTGCCCGAGGAGCAGAAGGATGCTCGACGGATACGGCGCACAGCGCAGAGGTTCGAACTTAGAGATAGCATCCTATATCGGTGCTCATTCCTACAACCATGGCTTCGGTGCGTTGGACCTCTTCAGGCAGATTACGTACTCCGAGAGATCCACGCCGGTTCATGCAGTATGCATTCAGGACCACGATCTATCGTAGCGCGAGCCTTGCGGTCAGGATACTACTGGCCCACTATGCATCGCGATGCGCGTGATGTGATAAAGAAATGTAACGACTGCCAAGTTCATAGACCCATCCCGCGCAGACCACAGCAAGAGCTAACACCTATCACTTCTCCATGGCCATTCTATAAGTGGGGTATTGACATTGCGGGTCCCTTCCCTGTCGCAGCAGGAGGACTGAAATTCCTTATTGTTGCAATAGACTACTTCACTAAGTGGATTGAAGCGAAAGCAGTAGCGACAATCACAGGTAATCAAGTAAAACGCTTCGTTTGGGAAAATATTGTATGCCGTTTTGGATTACCTGGGGAGATTGTTTCGGACAACGGAAAACAATTCCGTGATAACCCGTTCAAAGACTGGTGCGCAGAGCTAAATATTACACAACACTTCGCGTCAGTTAAACACCCACAAACCAATGGTTTGGTTGAGCGCGCAAATCGTAGTCTAGGCGAAGGAATTAAAGCGCGCCTAGACAAACACAAAGGAAGATGGGTGGATGAATTGTCGCATGTCTTATGGGCGCACCGCACGACAATCAAAGTTAGCAATGGAGACACTCCTTTTTCTCTTGTCTACGGGACAGAAGCTGTCATACCAGCTGAAATTGGGATGCCAACTATTCGTACCGCGGAAGTTAATGTTGCAACCAATGACGACGAACGACGTATCGACTTGGACCTATTGGAAGAAAGGCGTGAACGCGCAGCTATACGCGAAGCAAAAGCCAAGTCAAAAATGAAGGGATATTACGACGCTAAAGTTCGAAACACCTCATTCAGACCAGGCGACTTTGTCTATCGCGCTAATGATGCAAGCCACGCAGAAGATATAGGTAAACTTGGACCGAAGTGGGAAGGACCCTATGAGGTCGTTGAAGCACTAGG